>OY978218.1:34931806-35669306 GCA_963854785.1 Vaccinium vitis-idaea
ATAAAAAAAAAAACTTATTTTTATAGTATAAACTGGATTTAAAAAAATTATTAAAAGACGTTTGTTAAAAAAGAAAAAATTTTCTTTCAAAAAGAAAATATATATATTTAAAAATATATTAGTTGGTGTTTGTATAATGGGTGTTCAAATGGGGAGTGTAAAACAATCGGAATAAAAAAAAAATTATTTGTATAGTATAAACTCGATTAAAAAATTTATTAAAAGGCTTTTGTTAAAAAGGAAAATTTTTTGTGTTAAAAAATAAAAATAAAATTTATTAAAGTAGTGATATTAGTATAAGTATAAAATTTATAAAAGAAATGATATTAGTAGGAGTTTGTATAAGAATAATCCGGTTTGTATAGTATAAATATTAAAAAGGTGCCTATGTAACACGATGGCTTGCCTGTCTCAGTTGGTTCGCGCGCGCCCGCGCACAAGGGAGGTCTCCGGTTCGAATCACAGGAGGAGCAAATTCTCAAATTTCATGCTGCCACGCGTGCCGACACGCAGGCGCCACAGCAGCCGCCACGTAGGCGCCACAGCAGTGCCACGCCAGCCGCCACATCAGCGCCCACGTAGGCGCCACGAAGGCGCCACAGCAGCCGCCACGTGGGCGCCACAGCAGTGCCACGCCAGCTGCCACATAGCGGCACGTCAGCGGCCACGTAGGCAACAAAATCAGCGCCACTTCATCAATTTCTGTTACGGTTAGTGACGAAAAATTTCGTCACCAAAATTTAGTATAGGTGACGAAACAATAATTTCGTCACCCATTTCTGTCACGGTTGGTGACGAAAAATTTCGTCACCAAAATTTAGTATAGGTGACGAAACAATAATTTCGTCACCCATTTCTGTCACGGTTGGTGACGAAAAATTTCGTCACCAAAATTTAGTATAGGTGACGAAACAATAATTTCGTCACCAGGTGACTTTCGGAGACAACCTATAGGTGACAAAATTATTTTTCGTCACCAAGACTATCAGAGACAAAAACCATGCTTTTTGTGACGATTTCATTCGTCTCCAATGACCAAATTTCTTGTAGTGTTAGTTATGTTTGTTGGTTGGTTTACTCCTCACATAATTGACCGGGTGTTTGATTTCTTTGATAAGGACGCAGAAAACTAGTTTGTTGCAAATCCCTAGTCCCGTTGTGGAGCTTTTGACATGACTGGAAAAGAAATTAGTCGAGAAACATGTAAAGTGGTTCGAACGCTGCTGTAGAACCAAAAAGAGAAAAAGGCATTAATTAGAAGTAAACTAGAAATATCTGGCATGGAGTCAAGCATAGCTGATGAATGCATTACCACTTTGGTCCATATTTCATACGTCTTCGTTCCTAATATTTGCTTTTACGGAGAGTGCAAATGGAACCGAAATAGACAATGCAGGTCCAGTCTTTAATTTAGGATGTTTTTTCCATTTCCGGTACATCAAATATAATGTATCCCAACTCCGCGAAATTTTTTTGGGTACCGAACGGGTACTACGAGGCCGAGCCTACGTGGTACTTGAACGTTGCATCTGGGCCGTCCAAAAGTGTATTGGACGGCTCAGATTGAAACCCTCTCTCTCTTCCTCTCTCTCCCTTTTCTCTCTCCATAATCCGGACCGTCCAAAACCGAAATGGACGGCTTGGATCATGCACGTGGATACCATGTGGTACCCGCTCTCGGCAGAACAATATGATAACCACCTTCATTGTCGATGTAGAAAGAGTGGTCACTGACTCACTGGTCTCACCCAGACCATCTGAGGGCCCCATCAATTTGCCGGCGATAAACGGGTACGCAAGTGACCTGTTGTGCAGCCAGTGCTGCGAAAATCTGGACCGTTGAAAATACTTGTGGACAGTTATAATTCTGCGCAACACTTGCTTTGCAAAGGCTGCATAGCAGGCCCCGGCATCCAATAAACGGAAGGAAGATAAAAATCACAAGATATGTAACGAATGTAGACTTTCGGGGATACAGTTATGTGGAAACTTTATATCCATCTCAAAACCAATTAGCAATGAATGCAGAGGTCCCGGCATACATTAAGTCACCACCCATTCTACTCTTAAGCAATATGAGACTCTAGTTCCTCAACAAGTTATTCATATGAACGGTGTAGGAAAAGTAATCGCGGTGCTTGTTTTTGTCGGAAGCACACGGCATACACTTCCAATTTCGCATCACTTCAACCAAAATCTTCGTACAAACCAACGATAAAACAACTTAATTTGTTACTATCACAATGGAGGAGATATGAAAATCCAGCCGTACAAACTCGTAGATCACCAGCACATGATCCTATGCCCTTACTCATCACACGATCTTCATGCAATAAGTGATACCTCACTTGCAGTTATACGTAAACATGGGACGAAAATACAGGAGGCATTCTGTAAACCAAAAAGTGATATGGGCCGTGTATACAGAATTGTTTACACGGCCCATATCGATCACACCGAACCGAACCACTTCGATACATTTTTTTTCATAACGGTTAGTTCCCTTACTTAGAATTGCCAGTTGGTTTCGGTTCATATAACTGCTAAACCGATCCATGAAGCTGGTTTGGAGCAATATTATCTTACTAAGCGACCAAACCAAACTGTTTGCATTGTACTGGCAAAGAAGTGTCATATTAACAGAAACTATCAAATGACAAATCCATCATCAAATCACTAAAACATACTAAAAATGATAACCAAGGAAGTAAAGGAGATCCTAACAATTAAGAACTATTGTAAACAGCACAAGTACTCTCCCAGTATCTCCCCAGATTGTCAGAAATATACAACAGCCAAGAGCTAACATTGAAAGAATTCCAACCTCTTGGACTCAACTACTCTAAATACTCCAAGAGAAACAGAGGAATGCTATTCAATACACTCCATATCCACATGAATTCCCATCGGGTGGGAACCCCGTCATGCATAATGCAAGCTTAGCAAACTCCTAAACAAAATCTTTACCCCGCATTTTTAGGTGTGTAAATATGGTAGTAACAGTGTCGCATTTACGAATATTTAGTACATGTGACCAATTTTAATAATTCCAAGGACTTCCCAGCATGCATCTACCATATATGGCATTTTAATAATTCCAAGGACTTGTGCAATATTATGACACGTACCTTGCACGTTGGGTGGTGATTAAAATGGAATAAGTGCGGTATAAACATAATGAGGTACAAGTACAAGAACAGACCTTATAGGGGATGACCAGGAAAAAAAAAAAGAAGAGCCTAGCTAGTCCCAATGAAGAGCATGAAATATGCATTGGAGTTGTAAACTTTTTAGAATTATTTCATTTAGCAAGACCTGGAAGTCTTAAGCATGCAATCTAAAATTCTGTCAAAATGTTGAACTCCTATTTGATTACTTTTACTGTTACCATGTCTATTTACACAGTATACAAAAACAAAACATAACTTGTTAAGATGGCCGTATTACTTCAAAATTGCCAAAGGATGTGTCGGTGAATCAAATACTTCCAAATTTAGAGTTCAAAGCAAATTTGTATTAGCAGTGCTGCTTTTTGGCATTCCCATTGTGGCTTTAGGTTTTGACAGCCCATTTGTTAGCGAGATATGTTTTGGAGGGGGGAAATGAGATATAATAAGAGGGGATATAGAGATGGATATGGTTGGAGAGAGTATTACAGTATTTTACAATAAGAGATTAAAAGTTAAATCCATTAGAGAGAGTATTACACTATTTTACAAGAAGAGCTTGATATGTTTTGTTGTTGTATGAGGGGACTATGAGGATCCAACAAAATAGTCACACTCATCCAAAACGAAACAGCAGCTATTACCCACCCCAACGTCTCTAGATACACTTCTACTGACGAACCCCCTTGTGGGGGCAGAATTCCTTTGTAGTTGCCCACAGCCCCTTGGGACGAGAATCCCCTCCTGCAGCTTCCATCTTCCACCCGGTAAGACGTTTTTCGATTTTGTAGATGTAAAAACAGATAACTGCGTTTCGAATCACCATAGATTTTGCCAATACTTATTGCACTTCAGGTGTTTGATGAATTTCCTTTTCTTTGCCCGAATCACACTAGCCACCCATGTTGCTGCTGTAATGTTGCATTCCTCCAAAGGCTATACCGCCATTGACTATAGATAGGTACATGGTGGGAATTATACTTTTCTGACAGTCCAAGTGCTCTACCCAGATTACCTCAGATGCATTAAGGTTGTTCACTTGGAGTTCAAGAAAAAATTATACTAACATGTTATAGTAGGCTGAATGCCTTAGTGAAGCAATACATGTTCACTCATGTATATATGCCGACATTTACGTGAAAAGGGAAACTAAGATACCGCCTACATGTAATAAGGAGAAGTAGATTCGAGAGTTTTTTCAATATATCAAATCCTAATTTGGAGTGATCATTTGTTTGTGATAAGGAGAGTAGTAGATTTGAGAGTTCACTTAAAATGTGTCGGTTTTGCGTTGTAAGGCTCGTGTACGAGATAAAAAAAAGAAAAAGAAAAAGGGACCAAAGGCGTGATTCGTTTGCGTAATTAGTCTCTTAGAACTAAAAGAAAAATCGATTGCTTTAAAGTCCAAGGAGATGAATCGTAGAGATTGAGTCTTCAAACCTGAGTGGATAGTATTTACACATTATTGCTATCTAATCACGAGAGCTTGAGTTGCTTGTAGGCTAGGATTCTTTTCGGACATTTCATCATTATAATTTGGTGTATACTTTTTATATTTGAGTGAGTTCCTTATAGTAAAGTGTGTATACATTAGGAATGATTTCTTTGTGAACATACTTTTGATCCTCTGTTATCAAAGTATGAAATTACTTTGATTTAAATTTGGGATGCTTTGTGTTAGTTTGAAGGAAATATGATGAGGTGAAAGAGACATTACTTTCGATATACATAGCATTTTGTAAACATGGAGGTGTCGGATTGTTATTAGTTGATATCAAGTCTTTTCATTATTGTTACTGAAGGATCTTCGAATTTTATTTCTATTTTGAATCTCTTTGTGGGGGGAAAACCTTTGCCATTAGTTTTAGGGAAATTTATCGAAATAGTCCCTCTAGTTTCACCCCTATCTCAATTTGATCCCTCTAGTTTCAATTTCACTCTAATAAACCCTGTAGTTTCAATTTTGTACGATTTGGGTCCAATTGATAACGGACGTTAGAAAACATTACGGAAATTCCAATTTGGGCATTTTTTGAGGGGCAGACATGACTTTTCGCTCACCCTTCTTCTTCCCCAGCTTAAAACCCTAACACTAAAGAAAATTAAAGTCCAGAAACTCACGGCAAAAAAAAAAGAAAAAAAAATTAACATGGAATAAAAAAAGAAAAAAGTCGATCACGGCAGCCATGGTGGGGAATATCTCTCTTCACATGGAAAAAAAAATTAACAGGAAAATAAAAGTCGATCACGGCAGCCATGGTTGCTGATACAATTCAAATCTGACGCTATTTAGACCTAGATCTAAGTTCTTTCTCTGGTGCCTAGGGCAATAGATGTATACCTACATCCAACTCAGTGTAAGTATTACATGGCAGACTTTAAACCGAGAAGCGTTTAGAAGATCCGAACATCTAGTCAAGCAAGATCACAAGGGTCATGGCGGGCGACGACGGAGTCCATCTCCGGCAGAACGACGAGACGGAACACGTCGATGTCGAAATCCACCTCCCACCGGGGATTCCTTCCTCTTGATCTCCGCCACCCGCCGCTGATTGCCATCATACACGGCGCAGCATCTCTGCGTGTATGACCTTGTATAAATGCTCTTTGGTGATGATAAGAGACTTAATCCACCGTTGTTGCTGCTGCTATAACCTGAGGTCACGTGAGTTTAGGACTTTTTGTGGAGGAAATTGAAGTCCTTGATGTTATTCAATCTGATCACGTGAGCTAAGTTAGGTTTTCCAATAATGACGTGCAATGTTTACTTGAAAATTGGGTTCCAATTGCAACTGGTTTTGTGTGATTTTTTTCTACCTGAATCTGACCATAGTAGGTGGGTTTTGGATCGTCAATGCAAATGGGGACCATTTCTTCATTTTCTTTTCTCCCTCCCACCTGAATCTGAAAGGGTTTTTACAAATTTTGTGTGTTTCTTTAATTTTTCAAGTTCATTTGGTCTTGGTATAGAGCAATTATTTGTCAGTTTTTGTTTTCTGTTTTGTGGATCTATAACCTTCAATTTTGTTTTTGTCCGTTTGGATCATCTGATTTGTTTTTTCAAATAAGTATGGAGTATGATGGAAGCTTGAGTGATTAGGGTTAGGGTTTCAAGTTGGGGAAGAAGAAGGGTGAGCGAAAAGTCATGTCTGCCCCTCAAAAATCTCCCAAATTGGAATTTCTGTTATGTTTTCTAACGTCCGTTAATTAATTGGACTCAAATCATACAAAATTGAAACTACAGGGTTCGTTCGAGTGAAATTGAAACTAGAGGGATCAAATTGAGATAGGGGTGAAACTAGAGGGACCATTTCAATAAATTTCTCTAATTTCTATTGATTGAAACAACACAAATAAGTATACGAAATAATCCAACCAGAGAAAAAAAAAACTATCCACCTTTGCAAAATAAATTGACAGCATAAGGTGTTACAGAAATCGCACCATTGTTCACTGCTCAAACCAGAAGAAAGGAACCCGTAGACTGCATGTACATGAGAGAGAGAGAGAGAGAGAGAGAGAGAGAGAGAGGCTACATCAGAGTCGTTTCTGGAAATAAGAATCGTTACATTTTAGCACTCAACATTCTTCCATTTGTGACTTGGCTTTTGATCTAAATTAAATACCAGGGTTTTAGGTGGATCCAATTTTGTACATGTGTGTTTTATGTAATTGTTTTTCATTGTCATCTACTCTTCGAATTTGTCTTCTCCCTCACTTACACGGGTGCAATTCGAGTTTAATTTCACCCTAAAAGATATAGCACCAAAGTAGGACATCAAATTTTTAGGACAACCTTGTCATTCAGAAGAAAATGAGTAGAAGAGAAGGTTTGAATTGGTTAATCATTACCAAGTGTTTCTTACATTTACTGATGTGCATCAAGTATTAATGGACCTCTTTTTTACAGATATTAATTTCCAACAGCGAACCCGTGAAAGGAATCGATATGCTAGATACACTTGAACAAAGAAGACAAAAAAGACAAAATGTCTTGCACAATAGAAAAAGGAAGCACAATGGCTCTAACACTATCATCAATGCCAATGTTGGATGCCTATTTTCCGATGGTGCAATAGAACCTGTTTTCAATTAGTTCTTTGGACGACAATAACGGACCATTGGTGATTACTGGTAAGCAAATAAACAACCAACTTAAATTAGTTTACGTGTAATGAGTTGATCTCATTCTTATAATTTCTACTGTGTATGTTATCATTAGGCCAAACATCATTCCAACATCACCTTTCACAATTACATGAGCTGCGAACAGTACAACCTTGTAGTTTTAGTCATGCTAAAAGGTTTTAGTTTGAGTCTCCAAGCTTTTGCTGCTACAATGGAAAGTAGTTCTCGCAAAGTAAGATGTTTTAGAAGCACAACGCACTTTGTTCACTTCTCAAATTGAAGAGGGCTTGGAATTTCGCAAACACGTTAGAGCAAACAATAGCATGTTTGCATTCACATCATTCGGTGTGAAGTTAGACAAAAATCTTGCTAGGTCAAGTTAGACAAAGCACCACTTAACAAGTGCGTTGTTAAGAAATTGATGGAAGTTCTCTATGGGAATCCTTGCAGTCAAGTTCTTCGGAAATTGCAACATCCTCTGAGTGGATTCTTATCAAATTCGTATTCGGACTGACGTGAAATTGGATCAAAGGGTTTACAACTCTCCTTCAACTAATCGGGTCGCTGCAATTTGGGTGGAGGGAAACAACTCCACTGTCCCTGTCCTGCATGACTGTATATTATAGTTAATTCAACTTCCGGTCACAGACACAAAGTTCAACATTATTCTGGCTGTTACGAGAGGAGAGGTTGGTTGGCATCAAAATATTTGGGAAAAAAAAGGGTCCTCCAGTAGCTAATGAGGATGCAAACTTGGAAACGGCTCATTGTACACAAGATATACATCATCTAAAGATATCTTTAGACAATAACGACCAAGTTAGTGGAGTACTTAAATTTATGAGGTTCCCAATGTGCTAATTTTTATGTCTGAATTTGGTTAAGAAGAAAATCAATGGAATCTTGGTTATTCTCTACTGTTGTCAAAGACGGTGGCATACATCGTGTTTCATGTCGATAGTATTACTGTTATAAGCTTCAAATCCGAGATGATGACCAGTCAATCTTACTTCTATGTGGCCTCCTCTTGTTGTCGATAGTATTACTGTTATAAGCTTCAAATCCGAGATGATGACCAGTCAATCTTATTTTTATTTGGCCGCCTCTTGTTGTTGATATGTATATTAAGCTTGAGAACAAGAGTTGGACTACTACTGACACAAACAATCAGACATAAGAGAAAAATTATATCAAGGCATTGTGGTTAGTGTATTCGGTCATGAAAGTCGAGGAAGCATGGTGGGGAAAAACATTGTGCTGCCTGCATCATTCGTAGGAGGCCTACGAGATATGCGTAGGCCATACCTTGATGCTATCTCCTTAGTTCAGCAATTTGGAAAGGCAGGTCTTTTGATCACAATGACTTGCAACCCAAATTAGAAAGAGATTAAGGATGGCTTGAAAGATTGGCAGGTTACACAATATAAACCTGATCTAACTGCAGGTGTTTTCCGAGCAAAGCTGAAGGACCTAAAGGATCAACTTCTTAAGAAGCATATTTTTGGAAAATTAGCTGCACGTGTCAATGTTATTGAGTTCCAAAAAAGAGGCCTGCCCCATGCATATATGCTGATCATTTTAAAGTCAGAGTTCAAAATTACAACTCCCGATCACTTTAACAGATTTGTTCGTGTTGAAACTCCAGTTTGGGGGGTTGGGCGTGTCCAGTTTGAGTTATTAATCCATGTTAATTGTAGCTTCCTACTTTCCTCTCAAACTCTTGTTACTGGTAAAAACTTCTTGTATTGTCTATAGAGCATACCCATTTTGCCGTCTTTTAGTACAATGATTTGAAATTTTCTATCTTAGTTTTTTGCGAACCAAAGATGTTGGATTTCAGAATTCTATTGATCTCCTTTATAGAAGAGAGAGATGGATTGGTTTGAATAGTTGAGTTTTGAGTTAAAACACATCCTAATGGTAAGTGTATTTGTGTTAGGAGATTGATTTGTGTATTTGCTCTCTAGCCCAAATTGTGGGATTGAATCAACAGAAAACTACAACAGACCTCAATGGTCCTCTGGATTTTGCATCTCGAATTTCATAAATTGTTTCGGCCAAGTTTTGTTAAACCATCCACACGGATTTGCCATTTTATCTTACCATTCTCATTTTAAGCAATGATTTCATTTTGCCAAAAAAATAGCAACATTGTTGTAATTTTTGCTATTCTTAATAAAAGAATTGGTGTTTTCCATACTTGAGAAAAAAAAAAGGCTTTAGAAGTGGTAACCATGGTGCCATTTTTTTGGTCATTTTAGAGAAATAACAACAAATTCTCTCATTTATAACAACCAGTGTGGTTGCTCTTAATGGATGATTATTTCTCTCTTTTAGATATTTGCGTTATATTCTTTAGTATTACTGCCATTGGGTATTTGTCTTTTAATTTAATACTCCCTCCGTCCCTTTTTAAATGTGTTACTTCGTAAATCTAACTTATTAAAGAAATATCATCATTACATCTTTCACATCAACTTTTTCCTCCACTTTACCCATTAACTCTTTATCCACTAACCTTTCAAAAGGGAAAAATGATAATTGTACAAACTTTTACCCATTAACTTTTCAAACCACACTTATTTAGGGACAGCCCAAAATTGAAAATTGAATAAATATATTAAAACAGATTGGCATAAAAAAAAAAACATGTTGGATTGATGATTCATCCAACTCTGGACCGTTGGTACCCATAGGCATACACGGGACCGCTGCTATTTCATGGTTCTATGGATACTTATAAGAGGGATTTACGGCCCAGTACAAAAAATTGGAGTTGATTCCCTTCGAGTCTAACCCAAGTTCTAAACATTTCCACCAAGGTAAATACCCCAGTTTCTACCAAAATTACCCCGCAGCCCAAGTAGAGAGAGAGAGAGAGAGTAGCAGCTCCGCAACTCCACCCACGAACAGCTCCGCAACTCCTCTCCATCGTCCAATCTGCTGCCCTCCACCACCCCGACGTCCTCTCCACCATCCGATCCATCGCCAACCAAAAACCACAAAGAAGCTCCGCGCCTTCTTCTCCACCTATGGCGAAATCAAAGAAGGCAACGCAGTCTTGGACAATATATATAGCTAACAGGATTCATCAATGCAAAGGCAAAATTGAAGAAGGTATTTTAATCCATAACGGCACTGGTAAAAGCAAAGGCTACAGCTTTGTAACTATGAAAACGTTAGCGTTGAAGAAAAGCAACGGATTTTTTCAGATCTACAAATTCGCAATGCATTATACAAAATTCGCAGGGTTCTATTTTGAAGAAATGACAATGTTTTTGTCCTCTTTTATAGGGATTTGCAATAATTTATACAAACTCGCACCCAAAATTGAAGAAGCTTCAGAAATTCTCAGCCCTACGAATTTTTCCGGGCTGTAAATTTGCAATTTATCTGAGTTGTTTCATCTTCTTTGAAGCTGGAAGTATCTTTATTGTAGTTATCTAGTTTAGGAAAAAGTCCGCACCCAAAATTCGCACTCAAAATTCGAAGGGAAAAAATTCACACGCAAAAATTAACCAGTTGCCGGAAACTGGAGCTATGGTAGGGCGATGTATCTTCCGGCGACGGATCTAACAAAATCGCCATTTTCAATTTCCAATTTCATCTCAAATCGCCATTTTTTCCCCGGCCTTGATTTACCTCCTGTCCACCATCTTCTTCGATTCACTGCTCTCTCCAGCTATTTATGGTCTTATGGCGCCACTGTCGACATAAGCAGAGGTGCAGCGTCACCATCAGTAACAGTGAGAGAATTGGAGAAGGCAGTGGATATGGCGTCTTTCACGATCTATTTGGAATACGAGGATTATTCTGGATTGTAAAAGGGCATAATAGTAATCTAAACTAGCAACTAGAGTTGGAGGTAATCAAAATACTGACCTTGACTTGGAGGGAATTAGAATCAACAAAACTAGACCTAACAGTAATTATCTGTACTTATAAATCATAAATCATGACAAAAAGGGAAAAATCTCACTAAAGGGGGAAAAAAAAAAATTTGTGATGTCTTCATGTTCGTCATATTTCGTTTTTGCTAACTTCGGATCATGTTTTTATACACAAAATTTAACCCCAATCGGAAATATGCACATCACAAAGAAAACAGATTATAAAACATAGACCAAGAACACAGATTATATTCGGGTTAAAAAATCACGTGCAACGCACGTGCAAACCAACTAGTCCCAACCAAAAAGATGTCCAGAAGGTGAGATGCAAACAAACAAGGGATATGCTCAAGCTGGATCGCCCATCCATTTATCTCTACCAAACATGCCCTGACATTAGATAGCCCTAGGGTTAGTCACGTTTGTTTGTAAGTATACTCCTCGCATAATTGACTGGGTGTTTTAACTTTTTTTGTAAGGCCACAAGAAACTAATTTGCTGCAGATCCCTAGTCCCATTGTGAAGCTTTTGACAGGACCGGAGTCCGGAGAGGAAATTAGTTGAGAAACACGTAAGCCGACTCGAACGCTACTGACCGTAGAACCAAAAAAAGAAAAAGACATTAGAAGTAAACTAGAAATATCTGGCATGGAATCGAGCATAGCTGATGATTGCATTACCACTTTGGTCCATATTTCATACTTCTTCGTTCCTAATATTTGCTTTTACGGGGAGAGCAAATGGGACCAAAAGTAGATGTTTTTCCATTTCCGGTACATCAAATAGTGTCTCCCAACTCGGCAGAACAATATGATAACCACCTTTATTGTCGATGTAGAAAGAGTGGTCACCGGTCTCACCCAGACCGTCCGAGGGCTCATCAATTTGTCCGGTGATAAACGGAAGGGAGATAAAAATCAAGAGATATGTAACAAATATAGACTTTTGGTGATACAGTTAATCATATGAACGGTGGAGGAAAAGTAATCGCGGTGCTTGTTTTCGTTGGAAAGAACATGTCATTCACTTCCAATTTCGCACCATTTCAACCAAAATCTTCGTACAAACAACGATAAAACAAGAAGCAATTCATTACTGCATTAAGGAGGAGATATGAAATCCCATACGTACAAACTCCTAGAAGAGCTTCAACACCAGCACAGGATCCTAAGCCCGTACCCAACACGATCTTCATGCAATAAGTGATACCTTGCTTGCAGTAATACGTACACATGGGATGAAAATACAAAGAGACGTTCTGAAAACTCAAATTTATACAGAATTGTATACAAGGCCCATATTGATCACAGCGAACCGAATCACTTCAATACATAACGGTTTAGTTCGGTTACTTGGAATTGTCAGTTGGTTTTGGTTCATATATCTAATACATGCAACCGGTTCGACCAAATTAAACCGTTTACATCCTACGGGCAAAGAAGTGTCGTATTAACAGAAATTATCAAAATGACAAATCCATCATCAAAACTCTAAAACATTCTAAAAATGATAATCAAGGAAGTAAAGGGGAACGCTATTAGTAACAGCAAAAGTTCTATCCCAGTATCTCAGATTGTCTGAAGAAAAGCTACTATTGGAAGCAGGGACGGATTTAAGAATTCCCCACAGTGGGGGCACCAATTTCTATTAAGCTTAACAAAAATTTAAAGAGTAGCACAACAATACAAAACTAGTTTTCACCTTATACAGTTTTTCACCTTATGCAATATTAGCATATTGTATATCAGCATATGTATTTGAAATGCCCTAAACTCTCAATCAAAAGCCCTAATCAAAACTCTAATAAAAAGGCACTGATTAAAAAGCCCAATCTATTATTCAAATAAATGATTTTAACTACTTGGAATTTGGAAGAATCTGTAAAAGAACTTTGGTTGTATATGAACAAGAGACAATTACCACTAAAGTCCACTTTTGCTATTTTTACCCCGTACTTTGTCAAAACGACGTCATATTTAGGTGCATAATGGGAGGACATTCTCGGGTATCAATAAGAAAAGTCCAGAAGGCTCGACTCCTCCTCCCTCTTCACAAATGCATCAAACGTCTCTCCAAGCAAATCGAGAAGACGGAGAAGCGATGAAGCTCCTTCTCCTTCGTTGAATTTTCTCTGCAATCTGCACAATACAAGACGGAGAAGCGATGATTCTCTATCCCTCTCCTGTTGATTTTCTCCACCCTTCTCAGGAAAGAGAACGATTGTATGTGCCGTTTGCTTGAAAAGCCTAATGTTTTCCACGAGGTTTAGGAGTTTTTGGTATGCACTCATTTTTATTTCCGTTTTGGTTGATTGTTACTCTGTCTCTCTCTTTGGTGATGAATCGTTTAGGGTTTTCCCCTTGTTTTAAACTGGGTTTTGATGATATGTTCTTGATAGGGAGGTAATAAAGGAAATGAAATCAACAACTCCGAATTCACAAACATCAAAGTTGGGTGTTTAGATTTGATTTTCGTAATTTGAAAAAAAAAAAAAAAAACCCTGAAGTTGAGGGGGGGCACGTGACCCCCCCCTTGCCCCTGTGTCCCTCCGTCCCTGATTGGAAGAATTTGAAACTGTTGGATTCAACTTCTCCAAGTATCCAAGAGAAACAGAGGAATGCTATTAAATATATATCCAAATGAATTCCCATCGGGTGGAAACCTCGTCATGCATGATGCAACCTTAGCAAACTCGTAAACGAGATTCACAGAAAAAATGAGGATGTCAAGTGTAGGATGACAACAATTAAGAATACAGAGGCAAAGAAAACCTGCCACAAACAATATTTGTAGAAGAAACAAATCAAGCTATGGTGCTAACATGGCCCAAAAATTTGCTAGCTGATATATCATAGTCTTCAAAATGAAGTGAGAGTTTGTTTGAACCTGGTAAACATTAATAGTAGTAAAGTAAGCAGCCAAAAGTCCTAGAACAAGAAAAAATAACTTCTAGAACCAGTAATATTGAAAGTTTGGAGCAAAAGCTGATGTTCCCTACAATCCAATATGGTAAGCAAAAGATGCTAACAGGGGAAGACTTGATTCCAGCTTGCTATATTCAGAGATTCGCTCTCAATGAGAAGGACCACTTAAGGACCTAAGTTTATTGTTTCACATGATTTTCCAGAATTGACCATTAACTTGTGTATATATAATTGTAGTGCGAGAATCTAACCTAGTAATAGAAGGGCCTCGAAAATCATGACCCTAGCGAAGGACAGAATTCACTAAGGGTGATACCTATGATACATAAGCAGCAAACAAAATAGAGGATAAGTACTCTTGTGAACTCGTAACTCTAGGCTCAAAAGCTTGATTTGATTTTCCACCATGCAGAACCATCTGCATATGGAAGGAAGTCTTAAGCCATAGTTTACATACAGAAATGGAGGACTGCAACTTGCATCACTTTGTACATAAAAATCCACTAAAGCATACAAGAGACACTGTAAGTATACAATGAACAAAATATTGGCATATAAAGTGTCCATCCAAACATAAGAAAACATTAAGCAGAAAGATTTAGGCTTTCAATCACATAATGTCACAGTATTTACACCACCAAATAAGAATGATTCAACGTCAAAGAACTAAAGTGTTCTAAAAACCAAAATGTTAAACCATGCAGTATTTATTTATGGAAAAAGTAATTTCCCAGTGTCTATCAATAATACAGAACAGAGAAAATCCGTCATCCTTCATCAGAAGACTTAATTTGTTCAATTCAACTATTCTAACTAACCACGTGTCACACAAGGAATTCAACTTATATCCTACACAAGGGGGTATATATCAAACTGAGGAACTCAATGTTGGATGAAACAGATTAAGAATATGAGGCAGATATAACCTGCCACAAAATTTCTTCGTAGTAGCAACCGATCACTCCAAGCAACCTCTGTGAACTTGGTTTCTTCTCCTTTATAGAACATGACCACCATCTTCTGAGATGAATTTCCAATTCATTCCTTGGAAAATTCTTCCAAAACTCAAATGTGTCCGAACTACAAGTTGCCCACCAATCACAACATGTCTTTGATAAAATCAAGGTTAAGTGTGTCGCGGATAATAAGAAACATCCCAATAATTAGAACAAGCGTGATCCCTGATGACATTATCTGCTGCTCTAATTCCAGAGGGAGTTTCCTCCCACCTCTGGCCGCCTCAATGAGGATCAAGGCCAAAGTACCACCATCTAAAGCAGGCAAAGGAAGGATGTTTAGTACTGCAAGGTTAATATTGAGCAGAGCTGCAAATTGGTAAAGTCCATTAATGTTCGACTTTGCAACTTCAGCACCAACAGCTATAATGGCAATAGGACCCGAAAATTTGTCAGCTGATTCACCAAAATTAAGAAAAATCTGTTTCAACCCATCAACTACATTATACGACAAACCCCAAAACTCACGTCCAGTGTAGTTAACAGCTTCTAAGAGATTGTTTGGTCTAGCCATGGAGAGCTTAACATTTGGTGATAATTGAACTCCAATTTGACCCAAACCCTCCGAATTCTGATCTGGGGTAACCCCAATTTCAAAATCCTTATCTCCTCTAGCAACTTTGAGCAACACATTTCTTTTGGGACTTTTCTTAATGACATTAACAACCTCGGAAACTGAATTAGGCCCTTTTTGGGGTAGCTGATTCCCATTAACCGAGATAATTACGTCGCCAGGGAGCAACCCATCTCGGGATGCAGCCGAAAAGGCCCGAACCTCTGGTACAAGAACCCCAGGAAAGGCCTCTTGAATTGGCAATCCAACAGACAATACTTGGACTAAGATTATCACATAAGCAAACACCAAGTTGGCAACGACACCAGCAGAAACAACAAGAACCCTATCAAAGATTGGCCTATTCTTAAGTAAATTCACATCATCTGGTGGAATATCACTGTCAGGATCATTATCAGGAAAAGCCACAAACCCACCAAGGGGAATTGCCCTAATTGAGTACTCCACGTTTTTTGAATTGAGTTTAGCTAAAACAGGACCAAACCCAATTGCGAATTTACTTACATGTATGCCTTGAAGATAAGCTGCCAAAAAGTGACCACTCTCGTGCACAACAATGATAGCCGTCAACACTGCAGCTGAACCTAAACCACTAAAATCAAATCCAGAAATCGCCTTTGTCCTAAAAATTTGTCTTTTCCCAAGTGAAACCCTAGTCTTTCCAGATAAAAACTGATTCTTGACATGAAAATTGATCTGAGAAGGAGAAAAAGAGGTGTGTATTGAAGTAGAAAGGGATTTTGAGAAGTGGGTATTGTATTTTGGAGGAAAATCAGAGATGGGTGACCTTGAATTGATCAATCGGGTGAGAGAGAGAGGAGAAATGGAGGAGGAGAGGTTTATAATCATGGTGATTCCTAGGTTTTTGGTTTCTTGTAGTGGGATTAAGAGGAGAGGGTTTGGAGTAATGAGGGAGGGAATAGATGGTGGAGAGAGAGGAGAAGGGAAGGAGTGAGTGGATAATCCATATTTTTTTGTATGTGGAGGGGAAGAGAGAGTGGGAAATGGAATACATACCGGCTATTTCCACAAGTGACAAGTCTTCTTTTGGGGACCTTGAAGGCTTGATTTGAATATAAAATGCCTAATTCTATTAGTACTAGCAAATCAAAACATTATTTTATAGGGGCCGGTTCCCCTCACACTTAAAAAAACACATAAAAAAACACTCGATTTTGTTCCGAGCCCCACTGTGAGGTTCTGAACCGTTGATCTCGTTTAGATAAATAAAATAGGAGGTCCTGTAAAAATTTAGCTCTATCGGATATCGGTAAGTATTTTATCCAAACAATTTTGCAAAAACTGTGACAGGAACTAGTGTTTTTAAAACTATTTGAATCAAGCACTTACCGATATCCGATTGAGCTGAAATTTTGCAGGACCTTTTATTTTACTCATTTAAACAAGATCAACTGTTCGGAATATCATAATGGAGCTTGGAAGAGTGAGGTGTTTTTTTATGTGTTTTTTTAAGTGTGAGGGGAACCGGCCCCTTATTTATAATAGAAATCGAAGATATACAAATGTCTGAATATTTGGTTAGTTTTAGGTACTGGCACCTCTAAGCTATTATAGGGAAAAAAAAGAATGGTCAAGAAGTTCAGAGCAATGACGTGATTGATGAAAATGTTTGGCCTCCCGAAACGAAAAACTGAGCCTGAGAACAACTCCTGTATGAGCCGGAAGACAATCCCAAGGAATTGGGGATCATGCAGTACTGCAGCATTCGAGTTATTGATTGTGCAATTTACGGCTTGGATTTTATCTAGGCATTTGCACGATTCAAGTTGTTCATTGTCGAGTAATTGAAATCCAAGTCATTAAATACCGAGATCAATGGCTCGGATACTACACTACAAAGTTGTAATACATTACTAGATTTTAATACATCACTGCACTATAGGATCCCCAAATCCATCCCCGAGTATAGCTCATAGTCGTCCTAGACAGACGTCTTCCTACAAAAAAACATTAAAAACAAACTTGTAGTTGGAGGTTTTTGCAAAGGTAGTGCTGTAGTATTGTTGTCTTTATTAAGGCAGAGACTATATCCTTAATTAGTCACATAATACACTTAGGAGTGCCAACATGAAAGTGTTTCTTAAAAATACTTCAAACTACTAAAATTTGCAATGGAAATGATTTAAACGAATTGGAGGATTGGATTGAGAACGGAGAGTCCAGAGTCCCCTCGAAGGATTGTATGATTTCGAATACTTCTTTCCTTATTTTAACAAAGGATATATCTAGGCCATCTAATTTTCTTGGAAAAATCTACAATACACACCCATTTTAGGTGTGTACGATATGCACCTATTGTGTGGTCTATATTGTGTCACCTCATAAAAATTTACCTGGAGAACCGGTCATTCGTAACATTTTCGTTTGTTTCGTAACTTTTATACTAAGAATTCGTAACTTCTAGATAATATGATTCGTAATATTTTCTTTCATTTCGTAACTTTTCGTGGGTTTCGTAACTTTGGATAAAAAATTATAACTTTTCTCAAATATGATTCGTAACATTTTTGTATGTTTCGTAGCTTTTATACTAAGCAGTAAGCATTCGTAACTTTTAGACAATATGATTCGTAACATTTTCTTTTGTTTCCTAACTTTTTCATGTGTTTCGTAATTTTTCATGGGTCTCGTAACTTTGAAAAAAAAATTATAACTTTTCTCAAATATTCGCAACATTTTTGTAACTTTTCATAACTAATCGTGTGTTTCGTAACTTTTCGTGGGTCTCGTAACTTTAATTTGTTAGGTCACCAGTTACTGAGGTTAACAAGTTACCGATTCGTAACTTTTTGTAATTGATTCGTAACTTTTAACGATCCAACAGTAAATAGCTTGGGTGCATATAATACACAACCAAAAAGGGTTGTGTATTGTAGCATCTTCCGGTTTTCTTTATCGGTATCGCAAATATCATGGCAAGTACTTTAAATTGGAGACCGAAGTACAAAAAAGCCTACAAGAAAGAAATACAAATTTCGTGATTGCAAGCTAATAAGCTAGGTTAAGGAGATTCAAACCACAATAACGATATTAGCAAGTGGAGAAGCCCAGTCAAGGGACGTATGCATGATTCGACTGTGGGTTAAACGAACACTAAAACAAAATTTAGAACATATGAATTATGAAATACTATAACATAAATTAAGCCAATACAAATTGCAAAAGTACAATCAACAGAATTATCATATACTATCTAGTTTCGATCAGGGACGGAGCTAGGATTTCGGCGTAGGGGGACGAATGTACACAATAAAAAAATTAAAATAAGACAATGATATGAATTTTTACTGACTCAAAAAAAAAATACAAAATAACACCAATACATATAAAACTAAGCATGTTTCTAATATCAACTTAGATTGCAAAAGATATTAACGTTTATCTAATCCTATTTAGTATGTATTGAAATCAGGCATCAGATCACATTAAAGAGTTTTGGGCTTCCAAAATTTCAATGAGCCTTAGTTCTTAAAAATGAACGGGTCTTGAGTCCCTGACTTTAAAAATGAATGGGCCTTGTTTTGTTTAAAAGAATTATAATTAAACTTCATTAAAACCAATTTTAGTACAAAGTTGTTTCGTAGCTTGATAAATATTAAAGTTGTTACTCATATTTTTTTTTCTTTTAACGAAAAAACGGAGGGGAGATGAGACTATATAGTTTGAATATAAATTTCTTTTTTTCAATGTAATAGTATTATTTTTTAAAATTTAGGGGGGACAACTGCCCCTACTAGCCTCTCCCTGGCTCCATCCTTAGTTTCGATGAACTTATAAGTTTACTATAACATGACCTTACATAAACAATTATAAGTTTACTATAACACGACCTTACATAAACAATTATATGCATAAAGTATAGTGTACCCATTTCTGTTTAAAAGGAAAATTTTATATAAGGAAGCGTTCTCTCTCTCTCTCTCTCTCTCTCTCTCTCTGTATAGTGGAAAAAGAAAGAACAAATACAACATACAACCAAAATCGAAGAGAAGCAACACAACGATCAACCCAAGTCCACTCCAGACCGGGTTCCAGATAAGAGATATCTGCATCCAATGTCCACCGCCGCCGGGGTCTTGCCTACTGCCGCCACTGCTGTCGCTACACTACTGCTGAACCCATCTGTCGCTGCCTTCAATGGAAGCCATTTGAAGCCAGACCTCGAGAATGGTGATGTGCATCACAAAAATGAAGGGGAGAGAATGGATCTCAACCCAAATGCATAAGAGAAAGAGACAGAAGAGACGAGAGGCAGCTTAGAGCTCAGGGGTGACTGAAGGGAAGGAGAAGGGGGGAAAAGGAAGGGGAAAGAAGTCCCCCTCAAGAGGACACACGAGAAAGCAAAAAAAAAAAAAAAGGAAGGGGAAAGAAGGGGGGCAGCGGTGGGAGGAGAAAAAGGGGATAAAAAAACCCCTAAAGCTCTAAACTCTCTCTCTCGGAGTAGAGTTCCATCTCTATGCATAAGTAAGAATCTAAATTGCAATTGATGCCCTTTCATCATTATGTAAAATGCATGTATAATGGAATCAACATCAAATCACATAGCAATGTCTCTCTCAATATAAGTGAGCACATAACTTACAAGAAATTTTTTCTCTATTATACTATGCATTCTATTTTTCACCAGTTTCATGGCTGAAAATATTTTTTTCTTGTCTTCACCAATTTCAGTGCTTTTGTAGTGAATATTAAGAGGGTGTTTGGATTGTGATTTTTTTTTTTGCATTTTTTTATTATATATTTTTGCATCATAGGTATTCGGGTGGAAGTACCAATAATGAGTTACAGAAAAGGAGTTTTAGATTTTTAGATTTTTAGAAGAGAAGTTAGAAGTAGGGGGAAAGAAGTTTTCCCTATTTTTGTTAACAAAAAGACCTACAGAATGTATTATGCACATATCTCAAACACTACTCTATTTGCAAAATATATTCGGCACATAACTCACAAACACTATACAAATTGATCATAATGCATTCTTTCCATAGTTTAAAAAGCCAAAAAAATAAAAATTGCAAAAAGTAAAAATATTAGGCTCTCAAACACTCTTGAAAATGCATTGCATTCAATATATCTTGGGACTTGCATTACATCATTTCGTCATTCAATTACACTCCTTTTAATGTGCATTTGAGCAGAGTGAACATTGCCAAAACTGTAGCAAGAGGGCGCCGAGAGCATAAATTCAGAGCAACTTAAAAGTTTGGTTTCTAAATCTACGTGTACACAAAGGTAAATGTCAAAAGTCTGACTTGCTATATACTTTAGAACAATGATAGGTACACACCCTCTCAACCACTCCCTACCACACCCTCTCTCACATGTGTGGTGGAGTCCACTGGGACCCACCGGGTGAGACCCACCACACATGTGAGAGAGGGTGTGGTGGGAGTGGTTGAGAAGGTGTGTACCTATCATTTTTGTATACTTTACTCCGGACAATGCTAGGCGTACGGACGCTTATGTACAGAAAATGTACAGAGCCAGTAGTGGACCCACTTGTGGGTCCCATACAAAAGATCTGAACTGTTCATTCATCTTAGAATAATTTTCAAAGGAGTCCTGCGAAAAATCAGCTTGATCCGACGTTTGTAAGTGATTGATCCAAAATCCCCTCGTTTCATTCAAAATTCGGATCTTCCGTGTGGGACTCACTTGTGGGTCCTCCAACAGCTCTGTACATTTTCTATACAGAATGCTTCTGTACCCTTAGGTTTATCTCTTTACTCTCAATACTATATATTCATTGATTTCTTTAAGAGAAAAATGTTAGAATGAATTTACCCAAAAAAAATGTTAGAATGATCCTCCCTCCGTCCCTTTTTAAATGTAGACATTTTCATTTTGAACTATCCCTAAATAAGTGTGTTGTTTGAAAAGTTAATGCGTAAAAGTTTGTACAATTATTATTTTGTCCTTTTGAAAAGTTAGTGAGTACTCATTAATGAGTAAAAATGGAGGATAATTTTGAAAAGTAGATGTAAAAGTTGATGTGAAAAGTATAAAATGGAGGAAATAGTTGATGTGAAAGGTTTAATGATAATGTTTCTTTAAAAAATTGGATTTACGAAGTAACACATTTAAAAATGGACGGAGAGAGTAGATATTAAATTTTCAAAAAAACCATTGATGAACGGTTAATGCATTTCTGAAAAAACGGTTAAGTGGGCGAACCGGCAAACCTATATAGTTCTTTTTTTTTTTTAAAGAGCTATTACTATATTTATAAAAAAAAAGTTTGAAACTTGAAAATGGCGGTCGCACAGGCTCATTCGCCCTTGGGTCCGTCCCAATGATAGTTTAAGACTTTGTACTCTCATGCATTTAGCAGAACTTTAAACCTCACTAACAGAGTCACGTACAATACTGATTTTCGCCCAAAAAAAAAAAAACGATATTAATACTTGACACCAAACCCACATAAATTCTGCCCCGCAGGCCGCAGCCACCCTCTTAAGTCTTAAGCCTGTTCATGTACATTGGCAATTACTGTGGGAGTTCGCAACTAATTGGGCTTCATTTATGTCTCATACGGCCCAAGTTGGGGGTGCTGCAACCAAGCCTAGACCAGCCCCGAGCTTGAAATGGATTCCAAAGAACGTCCAAATAAATGAAGCACAGAACCAAGAAACATACATTCCCAATTAGCAACTCTGCTGTTAATAAAAACAAATCAAGTCTCACATTGTTTGGAGATAAAAATAGATAATCACTTAATATAATTTGTGTGTGTCTCACCTCATTGCGAATTGATTTTAAGCTGAAAGTTTCTACAGGCCTACCTTTATTTTATTTTGTGTGTGACATATGTCAAACTGAAGGGCCAAGAGTCCTGCGATTTTTCTTCTCCTAGTGAACTTCATTTGGGGATGGATCCAAATTTAATTGTTTCCGGATAGAATTATAAAATTCTTGTGTGCACATCGCACCGAAACAATACCTATTCCTGTTTTTTAAGGGGCCTATTGAATACTTTATTTATGTCTTGATAACGAGAGATTATGTCCCTGAGACATCGCCACGCGGTGCTTCAGGGATGAATGTATACAAGGTTTTTATTTTTATTTTTAAGTTCCTTTTGTTTTTTCAGTTCATTTTGTAAAAAAAGACTAGTTACTTAGATACGTTGCATTATTTTGATGGTGGAAATTGGAAGAGACTATAGTTATACATTAGTTTGCATGCTCTTGATTTCTAAATTAACTTCACTTGTTAAACCTACTATTATTGACAATTGAGAGGGCACTTCCGACTACGATCAATTATGTGAAAAGTACGTAACCACCGAATGGGTGAGTAATTGGTGAGCGATAGTATGATTCATACTTGAGAGTAGAAATTTTTGAAAACATTGATAATGAACAATCGTGTAAAGCTTTCAGAACATGAAAAACCTGTCATGCTCTGTTTAAAAAATTTATACTCGTAACTTTATTGATTAATAAGCTAGTAATGTTAGCATTTCCATCGAAAAAAATTCTTATTGTACCGTTGTCATTTCTTACGCAACTTTTTTTTTTGTGTTTGTGTTTCTTAGTGCCCCACTTATTTATATTTCTAGCTACGCCACTGACTATAAGTATTTTCCCATCAAATATTGCGGTGGGAAAAAGGCACTTGTATTGTGCCCCAACACAATATGTGGTATGGGACTCCACGTGACGATGGCTCGCATTGAATAATAATACATTGATATCAAGCCATGCATGGCCGCAGAAGTTACACTTGTACCTTTACTAGTTCTCTCTCCGTATTCACACGTAGCACTAAAGAAGTCAGATTTCACGAAGATTTCCAAATGGCATATGCAGTTTTGTTTGATAGCATACAAAGATCGATCCACCATGATTTCAGGAACATCATAGTCAAATTTTCAGATGCATTTTTGATCGGTGATAGACCAAGTGTCGGTACTCGTTGACTATCTTCACATATATATGAATGGATCAACTCTTTACTTTGACTCTTACACTCATTTAATTCCCCAGCCATTGCCCCACCGGTCTGAAGTACACGTCACTTTACCATGCACTCATAACACACATTAATGGCTCTGTTGTAGATAGACTCGTTTAGGTGCTGGGTGAAGCCTATAAAAGGAGAGCTCTTCTGGTGGGAAAGAGCAAGCTAACTGAACTGGGAAAAAGGGTTTAATTAGCAATGGGTGTGTCTCAAAAACGGGTCTGTATTCTTCTCCTTTCATTGAGCATTGTTTTCCATTTGAGTGCAACAACTCTTGGGAATGACGGTTGTGGATTCGGTCGAAGGGGGTGTGGAGGTCGTCCCGGTGGTTGGGGAAGGAAAAATGGTGGCGAAGGTGTTGGAGGAGGGGGTGGGTCGGGCCATGATGGGGGATTTGGAGGCGCTGGCATTCTTGGATGGGGAACTTGGGGAGGTTTAGGTGATGGTGATGGTGCAGCAGGAGGTGTAGGTGTTGGCGGGGGAGGAGGGGGTGGAGGAGGTCAAGGAGGTGGTTCAGGCCATGGTGAAGGATTTGGAGCTGGAATAGGCGTAGGTCGTGGTGGAGCAGGTGTGGGTATTGGTGGGGGAGGTGGTCAAGGAGGAGGCAGTGGTATTGGCAGTGGTTCAGGTCATGGTGGAGGATTTGGAGGCGGTGTAGGAGTAGGTGGTAGTGCAGGAGAAGGCGTGGGTGCTGGTGGGGGAGGAGGCGTTGGAGGTGGAGGTGGTCAAGGAGGTGGCGGCAGCATTGGTGGTGGTTCAGGTCACGGAGGAGGAGTTGGAATTGGGGGAGGTGTAGGTGGCGGTGCAGGAGGCGGCGTGGGTGCTGGTGGGGGAGGAGGCGGAGGAAGTGGTCAGGGCGGCGGCGACATTGGGAGTGGTTCAGGTCACGGTGGAGGAGTTGGCGTTGGGGTAGGTGCAGGTGGCAGTGCAGGAGGAGGCGTGGGTGCTGGCGGGGGAGGAGGCGGAGGAAGTGGTCAGGGCGGCGGCATTGGGGGTGGTTCAGGTCACGGTGGAGGAGTTGGAGTTGGGGGAGGTGTAGGTGAAGGTGTAGGAGGAGGTGTGGGTGCTGGCGGGGGAGGCGGCGGAGGAGTTGGTCAGGGCGGCGGCATTGGGGGTGATTCGGGTCATGGGGGAGGAGTTGGAGCTGGGGGAGGTGTAGGTGGTGGTGGAAAGGGCGGAGGCATTGGGGAAGGTGGTGTGGGTGCTGGCATCGGCGGTGGCGGAGGAGGTGGTCAAGGTGGTGGCATTGGGGGTGGTTCTGGTCATGGGGCAGGATTTGGAACTGGGGTTGGAGTAGGTGGCGGTGCAAGAGGAGGCGTAGGTGTTGGTGCTGGTGGGGGAGGTGGTCAAGGAGGCAGCAGCAGCATTGGAGGTGGTTCAGGTCAGGGTGGAGGTGTAGGTGTCGGTGGTGGGGGAGGAGGTGGTCAAGAAGGAGGTGGCAGCATTGGTAGTGGTTCAAGCCATGGTGGAGGAGTTGGAGCTGGTGGAGGTATAGGTGGCGGTGCAGGAGGTATAGGAGGCGGTGGTCATGGAACTGGGGGTGGTGGCCCTGGTGCAGGACTTGGAATTGGCATAGGAGTAGGAGTTGGTGTTGGTGTCGGAGCGGGTGCAGGACAAGCAATAGGTAGCGGCTCCGGTACTGGTGCAGGACAAGCATCCGGTAGCGGCTCAGGTAGTGGTGATGGCAAACATTGAAGCAATTAATAGTGGTGGCTATTTCATGAATCCTTCGCGATAATTGCATATGTTTTTGAGTTTGAACCTTACCTAAAAGAGTCCCATGTAGCTTACATTGCGGAAGAGCTAAAAATAACTATCTATGTACTAACTCAAGGGTTTACTTGTTACTATGGCATCATGTTCTATCATTCAATATAAGAAAAAATGACATTGCAATGTTGCATTTCCTATATTTTCTCGATCAAGTTTGCAATCTGCAGTCCTGTAATCGCAGTCCCTTGCTTCTCCTCTATTTTCTGTTGCTGAATTACATCGAATAACATCATTTTGATATGCCTCTACCGTCGGTCTTTCTGAGCTTGCGATGAGAAATTAAATTAGTAACGCACGTATTGATCTGTGGATGACTAAACACACAACTAAACTTAATTTTCAACATAGAAATCTCTCCATTTTCATCTCCTACCCTACTGAAGAAAAGAATAAGGGCCCACTCTAAGGGCTACTGATAGTTTGGTACTGTTAATTATCCTCAAATCACAATCCAAACATAGGCTTACGGCCATTAGTATTATCGTTGTATGTTTCGCCTATATTTTTCGTGTTTTCGATGGAATTGAATTAGCCTCTAATTCTTTCCCTTATAAATTAAGAATTTCTACAATAAGCAAAACAAAGAATTATCATGTCATAACCGACGCACAATCCAATTCCAATAAGTACTCAATTTCAATATCCTAAAACGTTACAAGTTCAGAATATTTAAGCGTTTAAACCATTGAAAACATAGATGTAAGTCTGGCCCTAGAATCCTTAGCTGCAATTACTTCATTTTCAAAGGTGGTTGTGCTTACAAAAACTAATGAACAGTCACTCATGTATCAATGAGATAGGAGAATCTACTCTAAGCCATTGATTAGTGATGGTCAATTAGAGTGAGCTACCATGCTTATTGATTGTTTTTACTTTTATGCACTATAAGGTTTAATTTGGCTTTAACTTTTTGCGACTTTTTGGCATGGTCTTTGTGGTCATTTTCTCTTCATTTTTAGGCAATTTCGGTATAATTTTTACGTCCCAATGCTCGGTTGAACGAGAGAAATTGAAAAAATATGCATTTATACACCACAGCTGGAAAAAAATTCATATAAGAACACAAAAAGACCCAAAAATTCAATATGATGTAATAATTTGACCAGAATCTGGCAAAAACTAAAAGAAAATGACCAAAAAGACCATGGTTACACTTGCAAGTTTCCAAATACTTGGACAAAGCCCATTAATAGTTGGGCAACGCCTATTAATTTTCCATAGACCCCTGACCATAGTTACAAGTTTCCAAATAGTTAGGCAAAGCCCATTAATTTTCCATCTACCCCTAACCCAAAGACTTGCATTTTTACATGCATGCATAAACCCTAAAAGAATTCCAAATGAAATAAAAAAGATACTCAATTTATCACTTGTTGAATTGTGATCCAGCAAATCAAAAGCTTTACAAAATGTGAACATCTTTCAGTTGCAACTAGGAAAAAGAACGGAAAAAAAGAAAGGTACAAATAAGATTTTAAGTACAGATTCAGATGGGGTTTTTTCTTCATACGTCAATGAGAAGCCTACAAGGGTCCTCCACCACGTCCTTGATGCGACGTAAGAAGAAGACTGCCTCCCTTCCGTCAATCAATCTGTGATCGTAAGTTAACGCGGCATACATCATCGGCCTTGGTACGATATTTCCCTCAACCACCACCGGACGGTTTACTATTGAGTGCATGCCCAAAATTGCTGACTGCCAAATGAAGTTGTCATAATAAATAAAGGGGGAAGCTACAATGTGCACCCTCCCCATATGAGATTTTGTGACACCAAATATGAGAGAATATGAGATTTTGTGGCACCAAATATGAGATTTTGTGGCTCCAAATATGATATGACACATGGTATGCACCCCATACGAAAATATGAGATTGTGTGGCTCCAAATATGAAATTTTGTGGCACCAAATATGAGATTTTGTGGCACCAAATATGAGATTTTGTGAGACTCAAAATATGAGATTTTGTGGCACCAAATATGAGATTTTGTGGCACCAAATATGAGATTTTGTGGCACCAAATATGAGATTTTGTAGCTCAAAATATGAGTTTTTGTGGCACAAAATATGAGATTTTCTGAAAATATATGAGATTTTGTGGCTACAAATATGAGATTGTGGCACTGTAGCATTACTGTAGCAATCTGAATGGGTCCAAATATGAGATTGTGTGGCTCAAAATATGAGATTTTCTGAAAATATATGAGATTTTGTGACTATTCATATGAAGTGGCATACCATATGCACTTTATATCTCCAGCCACAAAATCTCATATTTAGAGCCACAAAATCTCATATTTTGAGTCACAAAATCTCATATTGAGAAGAGCACATTGTAGCATGACTCATAAATCAATACATGCAAGGTATTCGTGCGTGAGGAAGAGCATACAATTCAGTTCGTTACATTGGTGACTAAGTTGCTTCTCAATTGTATATCCTCGCAGACATCACAAATGTTTATGCCATAATCATAATCAATCGGAAAAATAACAGGAAAGCACAGAGGAAGATCACGACTAGGTAACCAATGTGCTACGTAAGAGCTATACCTGTGGGGGATTGATAATCGGGGTACTCAAAAGGCTTCCATAGACACCGCCATTGGATATTGTAAATGTACCTCCAGTCATTTCTTCAATTGATAAGGAACCGTCAATTGCCTTCTTCGCTAGAGTATGGATCTCCTTCTCTATCTCAGCAAAGTTCTTTTTATCAGCCTCCCGGATAACTGGCACAACGAGGCCCTGATAGAGCAAAGGGAATTAAGAGGCACAAGTTATTTATTCGGTGCATAATTGATGGAACAGTGTTTTTCTTGCTAAATAGCTGAACCATGTTCATATCACCCATCATATGTGTACCATTGAAAGCTTAGTTTTCAATAATTGATCCTTATTTATGGAACAATGCCAAAAAAATATCTATTTGAGCATTAATCCTCCATCATCAACCACTCAAAAATTTGGTAGATGAAATACTTGATCCATATAAGATACGAAAGAATGAATGCATGGAATATACCATACCTTGGGAGTGCCAACAGCAATACTTATATCGATATAATCCCTGTAGATGATATCGTCCCCGTCGATTACAGCATTGACAATTGGCTGATTCTGAAGCCCACTGACAGCAGCCTTAAACAACAATGAGAAGGAGAAATAAAATAAACATACAGGCCAAAACTGTACCTGTCAAACAAGGTAACAAGTGAATAATATGAAGTGTCAAATAGAGCATACTTTCACGAACCCTGACATGAATCCCAACTTAACTCCATGCTTTTCAGCAAAGGCATCTTTGTAATCAGTCCGGAGCTTCATTAAGTTTGTCCTGCATTAGGCGCCGTATCAATGCCTGTAACTACATGACTAGTTACAGTAAGAAGGTAGGATGCAAGTTAGACTTATGCTTATGGAAAGAGGCATAGCCCGGAACTTCCCTGAGGGAGCATGGTAAACTAAGTACAATTATTAAGCTTCAGAATGGGATAAATTGCCAACATCTTTTCTGAACTTAGTCAAAGTTCCGTAAATCCATTCAATCAATAAAAGTAAAATACATCGCCTGCCACCCCGTCAAGAAAAGAAACAAAAAATCAAGGAACAATAAGATGTTTTGACTGGCAAGAAACAGGGCAAAATTAAGCAGATTGGTGCCCCAGTGTAGGTGATTAACAAAACACATTCAAGCTTACATATCAATCTCATTGAATGTGGTTAACATCACATATGTATTCTGGGCGTCTTTCAAGCGTTGAGCAACCCTTTTCCTCAGTCTTGTCATTGGAACCTACAATTATAATCACATTGCATCAAAGATTCAGGAAACAATTATTAGTTCAGCATTCACTTTTCATTAAAAGGCCTAACCTTACAAACTACACAAATGACAGTAGAAATCCAAGACACTTACTCGTCTCTCCCTGTCCCTGGGAGGAAGCTGCGGTTCTGAAGCAGTGGGTGTAGGAGCAGGTGGATTTGAAAGTTTGTCCTCTTGTTTTCTGAGGGTAACTTCCGCCTTAGGGATTTGCTTCTCCACTTGCTCCTTCTCTCTCGGAAGAGGAGGCAGAGGCGGAGGAGGAGACTCTTCTGATGGAGCGGCATCTTTTGCATCTTCACCAGATTTTGAAATAAGAGCAATCTTGGTACCAGGTTCCACCGTATCACCCTCCTTGGCCACAAACTAACAGTAATGACATTTATAAGATAGTCTGTCTCAATTTATCGATCATCAACACAGAGAGAGAGAGAGAGAGAGTGGTATCTCAATTTCCACTTGACAACTATGGTACCTCTTTTATGATGCCAGCTTCAGGACTAGCCACATCAATTGTCACCTAAACGATAAAGAGACAGGTACAACATCGATTATCTTCTGTTTTGAGAAGAAACATTGCAATCTCAAGAAGCATTCGAGGTAGAGAATCTACCTTGTCAGTTTCAACTTGAGCAATGGGCTCATCGACTTGAACTCTATCACCGGGTTCTGTCCGTATACAAATGAACGTGGTTCCGCAATTCAAAGCACTTATGTTTTGCATTTCCATTTTATCACATAAAAGTTGAATAAAAAACTTTTAACGTCTGAGACTATAAGAAGATGGACACAAGACGACGTACTCTTCAAGAATTTTGCCAAAGTGCCATCAGAAATTGATTCACCCATATAAGGGACAACAGCTTCGACAAGGTCGCCTACAACACAGGAGAAACGAGATAAGAAAACACAATGTTAGGATGTGAGAAAATACAAGTGGTGCACCATACAAGTGTGTAGAAAGGGGACGAGCTATGAGGTTTCCACGTAAGTACACCAAAAACATGGTCACTTTTTTTTTTTTTGGAACGGCCAAAAAGCATGGTTACTTAGGCAGGCATATATTACCATGATCTGAAGAAAAGGACCTGCTCCCAATTTGGAAGGAAAACTCAGCTTGAAATGCAACATCCCTGCAGGAACGAAGAAAGGCAAGAAGTTTCAAAGTTTAGAATGTATACATATGATGCGTTCACCACTCCATATGTCCTAAAAGACTTCATTGATATATCTTTGCTTGGACAGGCAGTGGATTCTCCAGCACTATTGAGACGATGTAACCATGTACAATTTTGCTTAGCAAGCAGATCATAAAGCCTTAAGCTGCAGCTTGCAAAAGTTGCTTCAATGATCAATTGACAGATATATTGAGCAAACTAAGTTGGCACAGTAATTTAGATTTTAAGTTTCCAGAGAAGTGAAAAATAGAGGGCACTGACAATTACAATCAAGTTCGCTGACTATCAGCAAAAAGATGAGAGCTTGCTAACCTTCTTAACTTTGGATAAACTTGACCACCTACAGCAGAAATGAGAAAAAACATAAAAACTTCCTATCAAGAAAAGAAACAGATCCATACAAGTAGAATTTTTTCTGTCAATCATCCATCCCAGCCACACATGTTATAACCTTACCCCTAAATATGTGATAAGTGAAGCACTGGACACGTTCGAATGCTTTACCCTGGAACAACTTCTGTCAACAATATTTAACCAAAAAAAAACTTCTGTCAACAAACACAAATGTGAAAACATGATTATTTTCCGTATATTCTAGCAAAGGTTCCACCCTGAAAAACCATACTCAGTACATAGAGAAAGAAGTCCAGCATGACTGGGCCTTACATGAACTTCTACGTTACATTGTTTATTGTCTAGGATTTTACATGATAACATATCGTTTTGGGTTGCTCAGGTATGATAGATAGCCCTTGAGAAAGCCCGAACCGAATTTTGTTTGGGTTGACAATATTACTCTACCCAAGCCCTACAAGGCTAAATCGTATTGGCTGAGTCGGATTCTCAATAGGGACCACACACGTCACACCCCTAGCTTAAAGAAAATGTGAATATAATCTATGTTCATATCAGTTTCATTTAACGCATATTGATGAGACAACCGATTCACGAAGACATCCAGACGCACTAACTACGAAATTAAATAGTTTCTAAACTGAGCAAGTGCATAATCAGGTAGTTTCAGCAAACAGTACCACATTTCCTGCTGTCATGTAGCATCTTGCAGCTGATGCTGGACACCGATTTCTCTGCACTGGCCGTCCAACTACCTGATACAACCACATCATGACCTCGGCTGTAAAACAATAAATAATGTATTCTATAACATGGAACCACCTATGCTTAAAATGAAAACCAAAGTGTGCCAGCATAAGACTTGGAATTTCCTCCGTTCGATTGTGCCACTATGTTTTCACATTAATGACCGCCGTTGTTCCATTGCTCTTAGTTGATTCTTACCAAACAAATAAGAATGATTTCTAGGTTAGCTCATTAATGAACTAAAAACAGGAACATTTTGGAAACCGTAGTATAATGTCAACTATGTGAAGCAGACTACTTCAAGTGCATAGCATTGTGTAATCATACATTTACACAAAATGAAAAGAATTGATCCATATTTGGGTTTTCGGGTTTTACCGAGCAAGAAAAGCCTCCGGAAGCAAGTTTACGTCGAATAATTCCCCACACCATGCCTCCAATGATGATCAACACTTCAACATATATTTCCAGGCATACGAAATGATTAGTGATTTATATTTTCACAATAGACTTTTATCTTAAAATAACAACAGCCCAAGAAAATATTGAACAAAGTTCCAAATCAACGTCCGCTGTTTGGTTGCTGAGTCAATAGTGGCTTTAGTCTTAACCTAAGACAATTTAGATGCTCGAATGAGGCCCCACTTTTTTGCAGTAATAGCGCAGAACAATATATAGATGCATATACCAAATAAGAACACATAACGGCCAAAATAAATTGAAAGAGTACAGTAATGAGCAACTCTGCGAACAAATTCAAAACTTCTAAACGAAACGATAATCTTCTACTTTCTATCTGACATGAGCTTTTTAAAATGTCAAAAACTACGGAACAGAGGAATATGAACTGTATTAAATTTTTTGCTTTAGGCCTCAATCCCTGCAGGCCTCAATCCCTGCAGCGTCTCCGCTGCTTAAAAACAAATAATAAACTGTATATTGTCAACTCAATTTCATGAATCTTGGGGTGGGGCTGTTGTATTGTTGGCATCTCGACAATTATCCATTGCTTGGTGTCATTCTTTCCGCATGATTTGACAACAAAAATACCGTAACGGAAACTACTTACATATGGAACTCTAAATAACAACGTTGTGTGTACCTGGAAGTGATGCGACCGTAGTGTAGCAGAAGAAGGGCTTCTGAATGCCAATTCGGCAAGCCTTGGAGAAGAAGAAGAAGAAGAAATTGCACCGTCGAAGTTTCTCAAACTTTCAAGTTTGGACTCGCGGTTTCGGATATTTTGCTGCTTTGGCTATTCTCCGGTTCGTCCAGTGAATTAAGCACAGGAAGCCACGTCGGCATCCCCAACTTTCCTCGGACGTTTTGGTCTGCTCTCGTAGGAAAAGCAAAATGTGTCAACGTCTGAGGCGGCCTTGTTATTGATTGGATTTTATGAGATAAAATTTAATTTTGATAAAATATAGTTTTGTTTAGAAGTGTGATAAAATAATATTATTTTTCTAATAGATTAAATCTATAAAGAATTGTTATAGGGTCAATTATGGCCTTGTTTGGTTTGGTTTCCAAAAATCGATTTTCTCAATTATTATTCAATTATTACTTCTATTTTTAAATATTATTTTTATTTTTCTCTCTATCTCTCTCCAATCATTAATACCTATTTTTTAATTATTATACCTATTTCTCTCTCTAATCATTACAAAAATCAAAACTCAAAACTAAACCAAACACAACCTATAGTTTTTATAACACCTCTAGTCCACCTAATGTTTTCATAACATATCTAATCCACAAAACCATTTTTTTTATTCTCTTAGGTCCATTCTATTTTTTTACGAGACAAATGTACCCTTACATTAAATTTAATACATAATATACATTTGCCGGAAAAGTCGCCGGTGCCGGAAAGTCTGCCAAAAAAGTCGCCGGGAAATTGGACTTCGCCGGAATCCTGCCGGCGCCGGAAAAGTCGCCGGAAAATTGGACTTCGCTGGAAAATTGACCGGCGCAGATGTGGTTATCTGAACTGTCATTTTTAAAAAAAAACCTACTTAGGATCAGATGTGGTTATCTTGACTCGCAAGAGGTAGTTATCTGTACTCATAAGATATGGTTATCTGGGCATATTTTTGTTTAAAAAACTTACTTGGGATCAAGTCCTCAACCACCCAAGCACTACAAGGTAGCAGCACAAACCCTCTGTTTTAACATAAAATTTTTACTGAAAATTGAATAAAACAAAAAAACCACTTATGATTCAATCACTACTGTTGAATGGCGACAACTAGGTCAAGTGTTCCGGTTTAGTTTTTTTAAAGCTCACTGGGATCAAATGTGGTTATCTTGACTCGCAAGAGGCGGTTATCTGTACTCATAAGATGTGGTTATCTGTGCATATTTTTGTTTAAAAAACTTACTTGGGATCAAGTTCTCAACCACCCAAGCACTACAAGGTAGTAGCACAAACCCTCTGCTTTTAACATAAAAATTTTACTGAAAATTGAATAAAACAAAAAGTTATCTATATGAAAGAAGACGGTGATTCCATCAATCCTGTGCTACTCATCAATGGCGGAGTTTTCATTCCTTCAACCTCACGACGACGACCTCATCGAACCCCTCAACTCTGTTCCCTACTGGCAATCTCGCCACCACTTAGATGCCTTGGATCCAACTCCAAATCCAACGACGGGCGATGATGAACTGCGATATCAAACTGCTTAGAGACTCATTTCGTGACTTGGTAAAGGAATGATACCTGATTAACGCCTGGAAGGAGTGTCATTCACATGTTATTCAGTCTTCTATCATATCCACTTGCATCCAAGAGGCAAAAGCTCTCTTTGGCATTTTGTCGAACGTGTTGTACGCACCAAATACACATTAATTACGCACCATATCATTGAACTGCCTTGGTAGTCCTTCTGGGGATATCAGATATGCTTCCAAGTACTAATGGTTAGAAGATTCTGTAAGTCTGTAACCCAATGGTCATTAAATATCAACAACCATAACCTTTACCGATAATTTGTAGTGAAATCGGTTTGAACTTCCTCTGGACATAAGCCCCAAGCTAAGACCGTTGTTGTCATCAATAAAATGATGAGTGAGGCATTTTGTCGAGCAGAATAAGGACAAAGAATTGCAACAGTCACCGGAAAAAACACTCGCCGTGCATCGGAAAAAGCCAATGAACTACCCAACCTTGTCGCCCCATGCTGCCACAAAATCGCTTGAGGTCTCGCCGGAATCACTGCCCAGTATCGAACACCCACCCTATACTGCTGCATTCGTACCAATTGGAAGCTCCGAGAGAGCTTGAAAAGTATTTAGCACTTTCTCCCGCTTCAGATCCGATCGAGAAAACCGGCGTATCGTCGGAGAAAAAGGCCGCCACCGGCGAGCAAATTGTTGAAGACCCGCGATCGTGTGGGTTCTCTCTCTCTCTCTCTCTCTCATCCGGAGTTGCTGTTGTTGTTCCGTCTCCACTCACCCAGAGAACAACGTGAATCTTCAAAGAGCTTGTTAACGACATCATAGTTGGGAGGAGCACCATATCTATATAAGTGGGCGTAGTTGGGTCTTTTGTTATTCTAGTGGATCTTATGTCTTAGAGAATATTTGGGTGGACCTTAAACTCTATGAAATTGCTATAGTGGACCTTATACCAACTCTCCCTTAAATCTATGGTTGAGATCAAAGGTATTTTGTAAATAATTTTGTGAGATAAAATCTAGTGTTCATAGAGTCTAATTTTGCTAAAAGGGGAAATTGCTCTAAAATGGAAGTAGGGACAACTATTTGCAAACTCATGGTGTACTTTTTTGGAATTAGAAAAACATGGTAAGGAGAAAAACATTTACAAAGACATGGAATGGGGAACAAAATTACCCATGACTGAAATTTTGTTCTCAAAACAAACCCAACCCTCTCTCTCTCCATTCCTCCCCTTCTTGATTCATCACGATCCGACTCGGAAAGTCACCTCCTTTCTGTTGTTTGGCAGCTGAGTGAACTCGGGAAAACGAATCGGAAAATCGAAAGCTTGATGTGCATAGCGCTCCAACATGCAAAATGTTTCTGTTAGGCTTCTCGGTAGTTGGGTAAGTCCCTTAGTTGGGGGGGCAAGCCATTTGGATCATCATTTGGTGGCCAGAAGAGGTGAATGCCTTTTTTTTTTTTTTTTAAATTCCTGATTTTCCCTTTACTAATAACATCTCCCGTCCTTGCTCTTTTAATTGACAAGGAACTTTTCATCCAATTCAAGGGAGGCTTCTAGGGTGATTTTGTTGTAAAGGATTCATGGACACTTGGTTAAATTGATGACTTCTAGGGTGATTTTGTTAGAGTACAACAACTATGAAACTTATCACGCATACAAGTTGTTTGGTTAAATGTCTTAAAGAAGATGCATTTTCTTTTCATTCTCAGGGACCAACTGGGGTGCAATTAATTTTTTGAAGAGTGCAACCACATTCCATGAATAGTGCAACATAAACGTAGGAACTGTGCAAGGGGAAGAATATATTTTTAGAAAGTGTGACCAGACAACACACTGCAACCCCGTTTGGACCAACTCGGGTGCAATTAATTTTTTGAAGAGTGCAACCACATTCCAAGAATGGTGCAACACAGACATAGGAATGGTGCAAGAAGAAGAATATATTTGCAAAAAGTGTGACCTGACAACACACTGCAAGCACGATTAGACCAACTCGGGTGCAATTAATTTTTTGAAGAGTGCAGCCACATTCTATGAATGGTGCAACACAGACGTAGGAACGGTGCAAGGAGAAGAATATATTTCCAGAAAGTGTGACTTGACAACACACTGCAACTCCATTTGGACAAACTCGGGTGCAATTAATTTTTTGAAGAGTGCAACACATTCCATGAATAGTGCAACACAGATGTAGGAACGGTGCAACACAGGCATAGGAGGAAGGAGAGTGAGGGGGTTGGTTTAGGGGGGGTTTTTTAGACAAGGGTATTTCGGTCCACACAAAAATTGGTACCATGTATGTGCAATTAAAATTTTCCTTTTCATGTTGGGAGTAATTTCTAGAAAAAGTACACCATGAGTTTACAAATAGTTGCCCCTACTTCCATTTTAGAGCAATTTCCCCTTTGCTAAAATCCGTTTAGAATGTTAGATTTTATCAAAACTAGATTTCATGAGATAAAATCCATTCAAGAGCAAGACCTGAATAATATTCTTCTAATTAATTCATCAACAATATTTTTTTTGTTAAAAAGAGAAATGGTGGCCTTGTTCGTTTCATGGTTTAGTTTAGTTTTAGTTTTATTTTATAATCACTACCCTCATTTCTGTCTCTATTTCTCTCCACTCATTACTCCTATCTCCAAAACTAAACTAAACTAAACTAAAACTACTAAACGAACAAGGCCGGTATTGTCCTATCTCCAAGTGCCTACTATCTAATACGTGATCGTGTCATTTTAACCTCTGAAAAGTATTTTTTTTTTTTTACTTTTTCGCACCATTAAAAAAAAAAACTTAGTGAGTACTTCTGCAAAAATATGTTAAAAATATTGTTGAAACCATCACTTTTAGGTCAAAATAAAAAGACTTTTCAATACAAGCAAACAAATGGGACAAAGGGGGTAAATGACTCTTATTATTGTTATGATTATTTTTTATTATTATTGTAATACAATGGGTATTATTAGTTTAGTGATGAATACGCTTTGAGAATTAAATTTTACGAGTACAATATTTCTCTACTCGTCGAAATGATATTTCTTTTATTTTTTATCCAAAATGTCAAATAGACAAACATAATGAGTTTGCTCAATTCTAATGCCTCAATCCTATGCTAAAGTCGGCCTGATTGCTTGGAAGGAGATCCGAGATATCGGTGACGTCACCCGAGGCGGTTAATGCGAGCAACAGGTTTGGGAAGGTGCATGTGCATGCTACAGCTGTCCCTACGTCATGGTGACAACATTCGAGCCATTACGCTACTTGTCAAAGCCTAATTCGAGGACACGTGCATGCAATGATAACAGATCTGGCTCGTGATGCATAGTGACGTCATCAGAGCCAGATTACGGATCTACCCCTGTACTTGGGGGAGCCTATTTAAACGAAAAGAATGAACCCTACACAATACTTTCTCTCTCTACACATACAATCTCTTGGTACTTCCTTCCCCGATCTCTCACTAGACCGTCGGAGTGTCTTCCCTAGCCATATTCCGTGGCACTAACACTGGGTGCTACGTGTGTAGCTGTACCTAGCTGGGTTGGCTCGTTGCTCACAAGGGTCAAGAGGAAGGTCTAGAAGACTCATCTAGAAACGAGGGCACCACAGGACCTCTTAAAAAAAATACTCATATCATTCAATTTAGGATATATGCAAAATGGATTAAAAAGAAAAAAATACAAAATGGATTAAAATGAAAAAAGTTTCAACTTTCAACTTCAGTTCAAGAATACTTCATGGGTAAATTACATTGTTCTCACATATGTTTATTACAATTGCACTTTGACCCTTTTTATGCAATAGAGGAGTATATGCGAAGAACTCGGTCACAATTTGTCCCCTTTCAGCAGAACAAATTGGCATCTGGCCCATCTGGGTTTCTTTCCCTGAGATTCGATGAATCATCTGCTGTTTATGCTGATAATAATCAAGATAGCTCTGACCCTGAGCCTAGTTTTCGAAAGCCCTCTCACAACGCTTGCAATTACGGCATTGGATCGCCTGAAGCAAGGAAGAAGCCGCACTATATCGAGAACCCTCAAGGGGATTCTACTCGCTGCGTTTGTGTCCACCATTTACCCTATCATGAAGGCCCATTACGGTTCGGTCGGTGTTGATTCGGTTAATCCGGTGGACGAAGTTCTTGTCGCAAATAAGATGCTACAAGCGTCTCTTATGGGTAACAATACTCTTTCAGTACTTAGATTTATATCTTGATTGACTTAAGCCCTGTTCTTTTGAAATTGTTGTTCTGATATTATTCACAGTATTATTCATTTTTCGTAATCTGTTGTTCTGTTTTTGTCATAATTTTTTGGATTAAATTCGACTAGAGGAATCAGACGAGTATAAAAATATTCACCGAAGTTTAAGCGAGAATTCAGACGATTTGGTTTTTTTTTTTCACAAGTAGTGAACTTTTTTTCTCCTGCTTTCGGTCGTAATTTTTCACTTTGAGACTCCTCTAATGGACGACAGAAATGGCTAATAAGTTTAAGGTGAATCAAACAAAAGTTCAGAAAATATGAAATCAATACCAAAGGAAAAAAATTTGGAAAGAATTGGTTAGTTGTATTTGTTTCGGCAGAGAGGTTGATTGAAATTCGAATTGCCTTCTTGATTTTATTGTTAATTTTGGGATTCTATTCTTGTTCTTTTCTTGCATATCGAGGAAAGTGATGAGATGAAATGAATAGAAAATTAGGGATGTTCTGAAAAATGTTTGGGTAGTAATTGGTGATCCTGATATGAATCCTACATCTCAAATAAGGGAAATTAGTGTGTTTCATTTTTAGGGGGAAAACTTCACTTTTCGCGGGTATCGGTTATGAGAATTAGCGCCTTTTTAGGGTTTATATATCCTCCATGAAATTAGAAGAGAAGGCCTTATAGTGACGCCATTGCTTTCATCAAACTGGAACCAAATCGAGGGGAATTTCTTCATCATCATAAAGGTACATCGGATCCTTCGTAAAATGTAGAAACCAACTCCTTTAAAATGCACAATAGTTATGTCTTTAACTCAAGTTTGATGGAGGTTTAGGAAAAGCGAGGATTGGAGCAAGTTTGGAAAATGGTTTGATGAGAAGAAAAGAGCAAGGGTTGGAATGCATCACATCAAATCAAGCTTTTTTAAACAACATTGTATTCAGACTAAGGGTTGGAGATGACCTTAGAAGTTTGCTTTGTATCTTGTTTTTCTAGTCTCTCTCTCTCTCTCTCTCTCTCTCTCTTTTTGGAGTTTTCATTGTTAAAACAGAGTGTTTCTGGATCCTGATGATTTTTCTCCAGTGAAGCAATTCAAACATAGATCCATGCTTATCTTCTTTAAATCGAGTTGTTCATGTAAAGGACAATCTCCATACATTTTGTTAATCCCGTAGAAATTATCTAGCTTGTGGCTAACTTTCTAACACAGCCTTTATGGCTTCATTGGGTATATTGGCTTGAAGTGTTTGATGATTTGTATAAATTCAAGTACTGGGGAAGTTTATGTGGTTAACTGTGGAATGAGAATTGGTATCCTTCCATTTATATGGCTTCTTCTTCTATTTCCTATCTTGAGACCTTGACATATTTTCGTAAGAAAAAGAATCTGTTGCATGCTCTCCAGAATTTAGTCTTTGCATGTTATTCTATCACTTGTAAAGGACCTTGACTCTAGCTCTCTGATATTAGTCCATTGTGGTTTACCTCATTCCAGGATTTTTGCTATGCCTTTCGATGATGACAGAGAAACTTCACCAGCTTGTAAGGGATCACAGTTCACTCAATCAGCTGATCATAGCTGAAGAGAAGCAGCTAGCAGAAAGGAAACGACACAATGCAGAGACTCTCAAAGCCTTGGAAAAAGGTAATGCTTCATTAAAGATGTTGATAAAAAAGTTAGAATACGAATTTGAGAGAAACGCAAAACATGCCAATACTGCAAAAGCTAAGGAGATGGCCCTAATAAAGCAATCAGAAGAATTCGAACTGGGATATGACCGTTTGCTTGAGTATAACCAAATCCTCCAAAACCAGTTGCAGTCAATCAATGAGAGTTTGCTGGTGGAAAATCCGAGAAGTGGGTGGACTAGATTGAAATCCAACATATTGGGTGAAGGACTTGTTCAATTTCCGCGGGGTATATGCGAATCTAGTAAGAGTATAGGTGAGTTGGGTCGACAGATTGATGTGCAAACATTTTGTCAAAGTTCTCGGTACTATTGTTCTGGTGGCCATCATGCAGTATCATTGCCTAGACACCGGAGACCAATTTATCAGCAGATGAGCTTGACACTGTGAAAAGGATTCTTATATTGGATGCACACGGTTACTGTAACAGCCCCTTACAAAGACATGCAAGTTGCACCAATGAGACAAGTAGAATCAAGTTTGTAAATTAGCAAAACACCATATGATTAGATTAGTTAGATATTGTGTAGTTGAACTAGGACCTTCATGTTACATATATAGTAGTTCAAAGTTTGAACATAGTTGAGAACTCAAACCACACACGAAGATGAGTCTAGTAACCAAATCTCTCTCGATTGATCTCCTAGCCTTCTCTCCCTCATCCCATTCCTTCAAATCAAAGCCCTTGGCCTTGAAACAACATCCCTTAGTCTTGTTAACACTATTAATGTTGCTAGCAAGGAGACTGATTTCCGTGCATTATTGGCCATCAAGTCAAATATTTTCCCAAAATATCAACAGGCCTTGAGTTCATGGAATGAATCTCTCCATTTCTGTCACTGGCAAGGTGTAATGCAAGCGAGTCACCAGTATAGACCTCAAGTCCAGAGGTAGAAGAGGTTCTCTGTCTCCTTGTATTGGCAACCTCAGTTTTCTCCGGGAGCTTACCCTCTATAACAACACTTTTATAGGTAAAATTCCAACTGAACTCAGAAATCTTTTCAGGTTACAGAAACTGGTTCTGGAGGTTAACGCTTCCAGGTAAAATTCCAAGAACCCTATCTTGTTGCTTCAATCTTAGGTACCTTAATGTAGGCCGAAATATGCTAATTGGGTGAAGGACTTGTTCCATTTACCACGTGTTATATGAGAATCTAGTATGAGCAGAGGAGAATTCGGTCGACAGATTGATGTGCAAGCATTTCATCAGAGTGCTCGGTACAGTTGTTCTGGTGGCCATCATGCGGTATCATTGCCTAGACAACGGAGGCCAATTTATCAGCGGATGAGCTCGAAGCTGCGACAAGAAACGAAAGGAGAGCTACGTCACTTGTTTGGATAGCTAAAAGACGCGAGAAATTGTGAGAAAGGAATCAAGTATGAGAATTGAAGAAGAAAGATGGATTTTTTTTTTTTGGGTATTTCGGAAATCAAAAGATGGATTTTCAATGGTGAGAAATCACTTATTTTCTCGTTCTCTCTCTCTCTCTCTCAATTCAAAGGACCTGTAAAGGTAAATGAAAGGGAGAGTTCGCGGTAGAACCAGTTGAAAAGGAAAAAAACAAGTGTGGGAGCACAATATGATTACACCCGCAAAGAGAAATCATAAAGACAAAAAATCTATCGAAAGAAAAACTGTTTGGAAGAAAAGGTAAGTTATTTAAGTCGTTCATTCGTTCTTACTTATTTTAACAAAGCGTGTTCGTCCGAACCTTGAATAAACTTATTCGGATAACCAGAGTTGAACAAATTTAAAATGTTAACAAAACGTGTTCGTCCGAACCCTGAACCTTGAGTAAACCCATTCAAGCCTTGTACGTTTATTTCCTTCTTGATGTAGTCCCTATTTCAATTTTCGATAATGATATACGGAATGACGACTCATTTACAAACAAGAGAGACAGAAAGTGGAGCTTCCATGAAATATTAGGTTTTTTTTTTTTTTTTGGCCGGAGGAACAGACCCACAACCAAGTTCTTTGGACCCGACGGCGCAACCCAAACCTCCGGAGGAACTAACACACTAACACACTGTCACAGTCCGCCACTTAAATGGGGGAACTCATCCAGAGGGGAAACGAACCCCAAACCTTGGGGAGCACTCCCAAAGCCTGGCATCTGCCGAATCGCTGGGGCAAACCCTGCGATAGTAGGAATTTGAAGAAAAAATAAAGCAAACCAAATTTATGCCTCTCTGAATTCATTAGCATTGGATTCCTTTTGATAAGAATAAGAACATTTCATTAGCACCCATGAATAAAACAACATAGGAGTCTCTCTTTTTTTTTCAATCGGTAGAATTTTTTTTTTTTTTCAATCGATAGAAAAGATCAATTACATCACATATGAAGTACAAAGCACAAATCAGAGACACTACATCAATTTTGAGAGTCCACAAGACAATCAAAACTAAACAACATAAACCAATACAAGAAATAAGTCCGTTACAGGTAGAAACAAAGAAAAGAAAAGTCTCTACACGCAAGCCTAACTTCCTGGTCAACTGAGCTAGTCCCAGTTGCTTAAAACAACATAGGAGTCTAAAAAGGCAAAAATTTTAAAACGAAAACATGCGGTTGGGAATTCATTTGGGATAAAGGAACATGTTCCGTCCAAAAATTGTCCATGAAAATGAAAATGCCTCTCCTTTTTTAGTCCAAAATTTCTACAGCTTCTTTATGCGCGAGATCACGATGTCTCATCTCTCTGTTTTTTCTGTTTCAAATTCCAACCTCACCTTTCATAAAGAAAAGAAAATTCCACTCAACCTCACGATCGGCGGAGGACAAAAGGGAAGAATTAGTTATCAATGAGATTTCAACCGGGTCCGGGGACCTTACTTTTCGCCCCTGCCCAGAACAACGTCAATGCCAAATGTTTCACATCTTTCAGCATGCCCTAGGGCTAGGGAATCAAGTTTTACAATATAGTACGCTTGGGGTTTGTGGAAATAGATGGTTCACACTCACGTTTTGTGCTTTTGGCAGCTACTTTCTTTGCCCTTTCACTCAATTCTTATCGCAGATGGATTCAGAATTTTGACTGACTTTGTAATGGAGGCTCTTGTAAGCATATGATACTTATGATGAAATCAGTCACATATATTTCATTTACAAATGAGGGACTCTTGATAAATTTCTTTGGAGTGCGGTCGTCAGCTCCGCCTCTAGATCCCAGCGCTTGGCTAGTGGATGACACAAAAAACGTTTCGTGACATCAAAGATAAAATATGAAATAACAAGTGAGACAAATCTTCCATGAGATCGATCTCAAGGGGTTAGTCAAGCCATGAATCGTAATTAGCGCTCGCTTCATGAAACGCAAGGCATTTGGATTTTGTTTAGCACTTGAATCTTGATGCGGTTAGAAACTATGTTCAAATTACACTGAGCGATTAAAAATATCAAGTAGTACCCTAGTCATCAAATGAATAAATGGATTATAAAATCGTGAAGAAAAATAAAATTCCTATAGGCTTTGATAATAGGACTAGGGGTTCCTGCTGGCCCTTGGACACGACAGCGCCAGCCACCCCCAATGCTACGCCGTTTTGCTCACAATTTTGATGCCCCACTTTCACCTCTCTAGTCCAAATTTGGCATAGCGAAACGCATATTAGTGATTCTTAATTTTGTTTAGGACAGTTCAGATTCTATAAAAATGATTAAAACCGCTAATTATTCTTAAAATGTGTTTTTAGGGGTTGCTGCATGGGGGCGGCTGGCTCTGCCGTATCCGAGGGCGATTCCAAACGGGACTTGATAATAGCCTTCCGAATTTCCAATGACTTTGTACGCATGCAATTTAAAAGGGGGTGGGGACTGGGGACATAAATTGACCACAATGAATTCATTGAGTTGAGCATATTCTTGGTTTGTTCATACCACAGATGTAGAAATAGTACTATCCTAGAAAGTTCGCTGTCAAAACAATAATTTGAGCCACTGAATTTTAAATTCTTGACAATTTTTTGGCTAAGCTTTGTAGGCACTTTGCATTTCCGAAAGCACAAATCACAAAGTCCAAAATGGTAAACTAGCCCTATCAGCCGCCTTGTACAGTACGTTCGAAAAAAACTCCTCCATAGAACACTAAAAAGTGTAACATGTGGGATTATGCATTGTCCCATATCATACACTTGCACCGTGTTCGGTTAAGTTCTCGAAGACGGTTTTTAAAGTCATGGTTTCAAAACCTCTCTTCACCGTGTTCGTGGGGCCCTCCAATTTATTACTGCCTCACCTTTCTCTCTCTACAATACAACACAACATGGATCCCACTATAGTTGCAGCAAATTGCAGCCACAACTTTTTGCTCCTCTCGCCCTTCTCTCTCTAAAATTGTCTACTCTTTTTTGGCTTTTCTTTTTGAATAGTGATAGAGCCACACATACTCAACCACACACACTCTCACATGTGGTGGGTCTCACCGAATGAGATCCACAGGGTGGGACCCATCACATATGAGAGGGTGTGTGGTTGATTGTGTGTGGCTCTAGCATTGTTGTTTCTTTTTTGTCTTCCGGATAAAAAATGTAAGACAATTTTTTTGACCAGTCAAATCTGAGTCGGTGAACCTTTTGGGGAAACCGAACAACATTTTGTAGTACTTGACGAGTTCTAAGCAGTGAACCGTGAATTTCTCCTATCATCGGAACGATCCCGGCGCGGCCGCATCGTGGATGCACAGCACGCTGCGCAGCACAAGTACACAGCAATATCTAGGTTGTTTCATTTTTCCCATTTCAACCTTCTTAACAGTCAAACTTATATAGGACCAGAACCATCCATTATTGACTGGCCATGCACTCAATGTCGCAGAATAAGATTTTAAGGAATCCACCAATTGACCAAAACCACTTATGGTCGATGGATGAAACATAGGTTGATAGGTTTGCCAACCTATTATTGATGCTTGTAGTAAAAAATGCCAATCTTATTGATGCTTTCCATAGCCTGTTGATAGGTTTGATAGATGATCAACATGCATGGAGACCTTCATTTCATGGTTAATGGATGCAAACGAATACAGTATAGGGTAGTGATTTTTGCACAATCTTTTTCACTTTTCATGCTCTCGTTTTTGTCTTTATTCATGTGATTTTGCTTCATTAGTAGGAGTAGTATTTTTTACAGGTTATATAAGGAGTAATATATATTATAATTCACATGACGAGAACAACTTAAAAAACAGAAACGAGTACAAAGTGCAATGATAGGTATTTTAGAAAAAATATTCCCTTAGACCTAATTTATTGATCCCTTTTAGGGATTCTAACTAATTAGGAGAACAAAATCATTACACTTGTCATATTTTTCTTCTTTCTTTTACCCTTCAAAACATCATCATTATATGTACTTAATTACTCTGAAAAAAAAGGCTAAAAGTGGAATTTCATTAGTTAATGCCTCCCTAGTTTTGAATTGGAACAAAAAAAATAATGTTGGGCCCGGAGTGCCCCCATGAATTTGATTACACAATGCCACTCCCTGCGATTGTTCTAAAAACAGACTTGCAGGTGCGACGTCGAATGTCATAAAAGACTTAATTGAATCCCTTCCTACCACCAATTGGTTTTAGGAGAGATGGTAGAAAAACGGTCCGACAAGTGGTATCAGAGTCAGGAGGTTATGGGTTCGAGTCGCGGGAGCGTCATCGTGAGGGAGGGATTGTTGGGCCCGGAGTGTCCCCATGGATTTGGTTACACAATGTCACTCTCTGCGACCGCTCTAAAAACAGACTTGCGGGTGCACTGTCGAATGTCATAAAAGACTTAATTGAAGCCCTTCCTACCACCAATTGGTTTAAGGAGAGATGGTAGAAAAGTTGTCCGACAAATAAGGACAACAAAAAGTGATGTTGGGGACCAAATTAATATTGGGGACGGAGGGACTACTTCTTCCCAAATTGTTGCTTCTGTTTCGGGATTCTAACTTTGTATGAATAGTACATAATTGTACCAAAAAACGCAAAGACTTATCAACTTTCCTTTGTATTTTTAGATTGGTTCTTTGTTTTGTGGCAGTAAAAAAAAGAAAAGAATGAGTAACATTTTGGAAAAGAGAGAGTATAAATTTCTGAATAATCTCACGTACGTTGTGTATGAAAATGTAGGAACACTAATTATGTTTAGAACGACTTCGAACACTACATCAATGGACTCTATATATACATGCAGCACATCAAATTTCCTCCACACCAAAACCTCTTCCAAACCTTGCAAATGCATAATCATCATGCAATGCTTACCAAAAGCTCTAACCACCCGGAAATTGAGCTCGTGGTCAACAGACAAATAGGCAACAACGAAGAAATAGCCGAGACCTATAGACCTAAACCAAATCACACCACTTCAACCAAAAGCCTAACACTAATGCCCTTCATAGCCAGATTCCACGCTGGTTACTTCCGAATAAGCCTCTCGTTATGCAGCCAATCCTTACTCTGGAAAACCCTCCGCGACCAACCACCAAACGGTCCAAACCCCGCCTCGGCCGACCCCACCTCCCTCTGCCGTATCTTTCACAGGCTCCTCCCCTCCGCGGCCTTCACAGTACTCTGGTCCATCTCTTTCCTCACCCTCCTCTTCCTCTCCTCCCTCTATGCCCTCCGCTGCCTCTCCCACTTCCGCCTCGTCCGAAACGAGTTCAAGCACCACGTGGGCGTCAACTACATGTTCGCCCCTTTCATCTCCTGGCTCCTCCTCCTCCAATCTTCACCGTTCATATCGCCAACCTCCACTTACTATCTCACCCTCTGGTGGCTATTCGTCATACCCATCGTTGCACTCGACGTCAAGATATACGGCTCGTGGTTCACCAAAGGGAAGAGGTTTTTATCGGCCGTGGCCAACCCTACGAGCCAGTTGTCAGTGATCGGAAACTTTGTCAGCGCATGGGCTGGTGCACGGATGGGGTGGAGAGAGAGTGCTGTGTGTCTGTTTTCGCTGGGGATGGCACATTATCTGGTGCTGTTCGTCACACTGTATCAGAGGTTGCCGGGGGGTAACGGGATAACGGCGATGATGAGGCCGGTTTTCTTCTTGTTTATTGCGGCGCCGAGTGTGGCTAGTTTGGCTTGGGAATCAATCCGGGGTTCGTTTGATTATTCTTCTAAGATGCTCTTCTTTCTTTCGCTCTTTCTCTTCTTGTCGCTGGTAAGTGTTCTGTTAATAATTTACTATGGATTTAGACATGCTATTAATGTTTCTTTTCTTCTTCCTTTTTTTGGCATTCAATAGCTATGTACGGTAATGTACCACGAACACTTCGTGAAATGTCATGTACCGGTGTCGGACACTAACACTTTCCGAATATCTTTCGGACACGTGTCCAACAATTAAAAGTTAAAACCAATGTGTCCAAATTTTTTTCCACGTTTTTGGTTTAAACGGGGTGTTTCCAAAAAACTACTCCCTCCGTTCCAAAATAAGTGTCCCTTACTCTCTCTCTTACCGTTTTTCAAATTAAAAAATTAAGTACTTCCATGTATCGTGTTTCGAATTTTTTTGCACCGAATTAAAGTACTCAATGAGTACTTTAATTCGGTACGAAAAAGTTCGAAAAACGATAAACGGAAGTACTAAATTTTTTTATTTGAAAAATGGCACGACTTTTCGTAGTGGACACTTATTTTGGAACGGAGGGAGTAGTATATAAGCTTGAGCATCCTCTCCCCTCATTACTAATTGTTTTGGATTATATGTTTTAACATGGTACTCCTTCCGTCTTTTTTATAGTGTTTAACTTTCCATTTTGGACTGTCCCTTAATAAATATGTGTTTTAAAAAGTCAGTGGATACATTTCATTTTATGCCCTTGAAAGTAGATTCTTTTTTGAAAAGTTAATGGGTATTAATTACTCCCTCCGTCCCATATTTGTTGTCCGTTTACGGTTAAGCGTGTCATTTTTCAGTTGCTTATATCTTTCAATCTATAATGTTTTTTACAATTTTGAAAATTTTGTTTAATAGTACTCATCGAGAACTATAAAACAAGATCCATATTGAATATATATAACATTATACATTTGAACATATAACTATTTTTTTGAGGTCTAGTGAATAGTGCAAATGGACAACAAATATGGGACTGAGGGAGTATATTGATAAGGGTAAGTAGTCGAAAGTAGATGTAAAAGTTGTACAAGTTTATGTGAGAGAAAATAAGTTGGAATTACAAGGCTACACAATTAAAAAGGGATGGAGGGAGTATTAAAGTTAGGTTTTCGAATAGTTTTGGACAGGAATATCTCGATTGTTCGCCATTTATTTGTATTTTAAACGCAACTTGTTTCGTTATTCGTTGTGATCCCTATGTTATGAATTTGTTGTTTATTTCTCCACGTGCAGGGAGTATTAGACCTTTAATCAAAAAGAAAAAAGGCGACTAAACCTGGCTTTATTAAGGAGACTCAGGGCACGTATAGTTCGAACCGCACTGCAGGCCCGGGGATTAGAAAAAAGAGGACTCGTTGAGGGAGACAATTTAAGTTGATGTAAAACACAAGATTTGGGAAAAGTAGACCCGCTAAAGATAAGTATAGTAAAAGGGAAATGCTAACGGGTGCAACATTGCACCCGTTAGCTAGACGCATAGTAAAAATGGATGCTGGGATGTTTCAGAATGTTGGGTTTTTCTCCTATGTGAGGGAGATGTATGCGCAGTAGGGGATTATTCCCGGGGACCTCTCCATGTGCTGACACTCCCTTTGGCCTTATTTTGTGCATGAAAGAGAGAGTGGGGTGTGTGTGTGTGTGTGTGTGTGTGGGGGGGGGGGGGGGGGGGGGGGGTATTACTGCGAAAGATAGAGGGAGAGAGAGCCGAGAGAGCTTCCTTTTTCGGGAGGGAGCTGTGCTCCGGATACACTGTCGGAGCATGGGATGAGTGGAGGGGTGAAGTCTAACCACCGGGGTACCAGTTTGTGATCCCCGGAGAGCCGATAGGTGCTCCGGAGAGAGATTTTTTTTTGTATATCTCATACATATATACGAATACAGAGTTTTTCCTCAGATTTTTGTGCATGTGTTGAGTGCATGATGAACCCCATCGATCCCAACACAAAATAGCTGCGGGGGAGGTTTGGAAATTGGAATGTAAAAACACTTTAGGGAGATTCTAAGGGCTCTGTTGGAGAAAGTTTGAAAACGTATGTTTGGGGAGGAAGATGACGCGGTGTTGCTGCTTTGCAGTTTCTGCATAGCAGCTGGGGTGTGGGGCCCACATGTGGGGACCACACCCCATGTGAGAGAGGGTGTGGCTGGGAGTAACTGGGAGAGAGTGTATATATCATTTTTGTTTGTGGTTATATGTCAGAAGTTTTCGGTACTCGGCTGAGAGAATTTGGAAAAAGTGCATTTGGGGCCGACAATGGCTGACAGGAGGTCCCGTGACTCCTTTTGAATAGTTTTGATGCTGGAAAAGGGTCCAAACAATTACCGGGATCATCTGGAAAAAGTTAAAGAAATCCACCTAGGGTCGAAAAATGGCTGCCGGCAGGGCAAACCTTGGGATATTTCCTGTATGGTTAAGATGTTAAAAACATGTTTAAAAGACTTCATGGGTCGTTTGAGAGAACGTTAAAAGTTCCCGTCTGGAGCCGAAAATGGGTACCAGCGGGCCCCAAGACACTTCCGGTACAATTTGGCGGCTGAAAATGAGTTTTAAAATATTCTGTGGGTCATTCGAGAAAAAGTTAAAAAATTTCCTCCCTGAGCCGGAAAATGGCTATTTTAAAAGGAAGTTGAAAAATTCTTCATGTAGCCGAAAATTGCTGCCTGCGGGTACTCCGATCCTAATAATTCCTTACCTCATGACTTTGAACGCATGCCAGTTAAAAGGGACAAAAGGTGTATCTATGTGGTGACATACTCCCTCCGTCCCAATTTATTGGTCTCTTTTAAAGATTTTAGCTAATTCGGACAACATAATCATTATATTTGTCATACTTTTTATTTCCTTCTTTTACCTTGCAAAACATCATCATTACCAGTTTTTGCCAACCACTCCAAAATTTGTTTTTAGATCGTTGTCATAACTTACGTTTTTCTTTCCGGTTATGTTGTTGACTGTCCACTGAGTTGTCAATGAAAAAAGAAAAATATAACAACGTTGTTTTAGATGTACTTTTAACACTTTTTAAATCACTTTAACACATTAAAAGTTGTAATTTTTTTTTTTCACTTTCTTAATTGATTGACAGTCCATTGGGTTTGTTTTTACTAGTATTTTCCCTTTTCCCTTTATTCATTGTTTCGTGTTTTTAGGGGGTGTTCCACTAATAAAAAACTGTTTTTTTCAAACACCGAGACATGTCATTCTCTCACAACACATCATATAAAAAATCATGAAAAACCAATTTTTTCAAAAAACTAAGTTAGTGGAACACCCCCTTAAAGTAACGCCATCTACACGAGTAATCATTCCATAGTCCAGGACACAGTCATGTGACCTGTTAAATAGTAGTACCTTTTCTTCGTCTACCTTTTCTATCGCCAAACCTGATGTACTGTTCTTCGTCTCTCTTCCATCGCCATCGATCTTGGATCGTCGCCGTCGCCGGTGGTTGAGCAGTGGTCGTCGATCGTCCTCTCTCTCTCCGGTGATGCCACCGTCGTTGAGCAGTGGTCGATCGAAAGCTCCGTCGTCGCCGTCGATCGATTGGAACTTCGCAACTTCGCTGTTGATTGGAACCTCCATCGCTGCAATTTCGCCGTCGATTGATCGGAGGTCACAGGTGTGGGACTGGGGATCGGATTGAGCTCGAGAGAGAGAGAACATGAGTAGATGAGATAGAGAGGAGAGAGAAACAATAAAAAATAAGATGGCTGATGAATAGTGCCAGTCCATTTTTACCTAAGCACTGTAGCTTAGGGAGGGATGGCCAAGGCCTTAGCCAACCTGCTACAGGGGCATGTTTGCTCTTTTGGTAAGCCAAAAATGGCCTTTGAGCTATTTTCCACATCCTGTTGTTGTTGCTCTAACAACAGACTATGGCAAAGCATGAAATTAGTATAGGCCTAATAAATTTCATTTTATGTGTTATTGGATGCAAACTGGTATAGGCCTATAGGGTAGTGAAGAAAAAACCTAAAAAGTAGACAAGAAACCAACAAATACCAAATCCCTCGAAAGCAAAACACCTAGAACAGCTCGCATGTTACGGTGCTCAGAAAATATTTATTCTCTCCTTCCAAATTGTTGGTCCTACTTTCCTTTGTTGATTGTCCCAAATATAGGGGCATGCAGAAAAACATGGAATCACATTCTTGTTCCTGTTCGTTTTGTTGGGATTTTTCCCAAGTTAAATGTGGCCTTTGGAAAATAGAAAAGAAAAAGAAATTGACAATAGTTTTGCATGGAATGAGAACTTCGGTGGAGTAATAAATTAGTTTGGTGATGCATTGGGTTTCCAAGAATTGAAGATGATTTTTGGTTTGGCATTTAAATGGTTCGGCTGTGCCATAGTTCCAAGGCCATTCATTGAAGATGCTTTTTGGGAATTTTCTAGAGTCTGCCATGCCTTGTATAAAGGCAGTGCATGTGTGCTAATGTGTGTGGGTGAGAAACAAGAGAAGAAAAAGACTACGGCTGTGTGTGCCGTGTGGTGTAGAAAAGAGAAAAGAGAGAGAGAAAATTGTAGTGTGTTGAGAGATATTGTGTGAGCAAATTGGTGAGTGTGTGAGAGATAAAAATACATGTGAGTGTGGGCTTGGGTTGGGTATTTTTATCTCATTGTAACTCATCCAATATAGTGAAAAGTGTTCTCTCCCGTGGACGTACCCGTTTTTGGGGAACCACGTAAAATCGTTTGTGTTCTTTGTTTCGGTTTATTTGTGTGCGTGGTGTGTTGGTTTGGTCGAATCCCTAACACGTTTTCCAAACATTGGAATCATGAAAAGAAGGCATCGCATTCTCATTCTCCTTCGAGATTGCTGCCATCCAAACTGAGCCTAAGAAGCATAACCAGTTATGCCCCTATAGGCATTGACCTACGTTGACCTATAAAGGAGGTGTACCATATGCACAATTAACCCTTAAACGACATAACTTAAAACCACTAAGAGACGTAACCGTTACGCTATATATATAGGAGGTGTGTACCATAGCATTTCACTGGTATTGTCATTTTAAAAAGTTAACAAAAAAGTGTGTACTTTTCTTTTCAGGTATAATCATGTACTTAATTTTAATAAAAAATTTAGATTCCGAAAATAGGACCAATAATTTGAGACAGATGGAGTAATAATTAGGCCATGTTCTACTAACAAAAAACTAGTTTTGTTTTAAATCAAAAACTACTTCATTTCACTAAAAAAACCACCACAAAAAACCAACAAAAAAATCACTTCATTCCACTAACCTAAAAAAAACAAATCATTGCACAATCAAGTACATGTACTTTAATCATGTAAAATTACGAATCTGCCCTCCCTTCAAAAAAAAGAGAGCAATAGTTGTTTGGGTAGAAGGGTAGATTTGTAATTTCATAACACAACTAAAAAAACCAAAAAACCAAAAACTTGTTAGTGGAACTAGTTGGTTTTTTTGAAAAACTAAAGATAAAAAAAAACCAAAAAACTAAAAAACCAATTAGTGGAACACCCCCTAGACTGCTCCCTAGTTGCTAACCCGCCAACAAATATGGTGGCAACGACCTCTAGAGTAGGGCTAAACACACTTCTTTTGCATGAAAATGACAGAAACCATAGTATTATCAAGGACTACTACTAATTTCTTATACAACAGCAGATTTCCTTGTATATATATCAATGCAGCTTTATCACATTTCCTCCTACACAACAAAACCATTTACCCCCTTTCCGAACTACACAAATACATCACCATGCCAGTGCATACCAGAGCCTCCAACAACCCGGAAATCGAGCTCGTAATTGACACACAAACAAACTCACCCTTACCAAACCACACCACCAGTACTTCCACCACGCGCGGCCTAACCATCAAGCCCTTCATAGCCAGATTCCACGCCGGTTACTTCCGAATAAGCCTCTCCTTATGCAGCCAAGCCTTGCTCTGGAAAACCCTCCGCGACCCCACCATCACCTCTACTCCCCTCCGCCGCGTCTTCCACACTCTACTCCCCTCCGCGGCCTTCACCGTCCTCTGGTCCCTCTCTCTCCTCACCCTCATCTCCCTCTCCTCCCTCTACGCCCTCCGCTGCCTCTCCCACTTCCGCCTCGTTCGAAACGAGTTCAAGCACCACGTGGGCGTCAACTACATGTTCGCCCCTTTCATCTCTTGGCTCCTCCTCCTCCAATCCTCACCCTTCATCCCGCCAACCTCCACTTACTATCTCATCCTCTGGTGGCTCTTCGTCGTTCCGATAGTGGCGCTCGACGTCAAGATATACGGCGCGTGGTTCACCAACGGGAAGAGGTTTTTATCGGCGATGGCCAACCCGACGAGCCAGTTGTCGGTGATCGGGAACTTGGTGGGCGCGTGGGCGGGTGCGCGAATGGGGTGGAGAGAGAGTGCTATGTGTTTGTTCTCGTTGGGTATGGCACATTATCTGGTGCTGTTCGTCACACTGTATCAGAGGTTGCCGGGGGGTAACGGGATAACGGCGAAGATGAGGCCGGTTTTCTTCTTGTTTATTGCGGCGCCGAGTGTGGCTAGCTTGGCTTGGGAATCCATCTGGGGTTCGTTTGATTATTTCTCCAAGATGCTCTTCTTTCTTTCGCTATTTCTGTTCGTGTCCCTGGTAAGTGTTTGCTTGATTAACGGCTTAGGCATGTTATTGATTTTTCTTTTTTGTTTCTTTCATTGCTTTTTTGTTTGACACTAAATATGTAGCACGGACGCTTCATCGAATGTCATGAGCTGCTGTTGGACATTTGTCGGACACCAACAGTTTTAGGACACTCTTCGAACCGGTGTCCGACACTTTAATATGAAGTATCCTAATTTTTTTTGTTTGACTTTTAGAATTTTAACTAATTAGTTTTAAAAAAGAAAAACTCGGCCTTTATATAGTTATGCTGCATGAACACTTCATCGAATGTCATGTACCGATCGTAGACACTTGTTGAAGACTAACAATTTCTGGACACTCTGGAGACATGTGCACCTTGTTCGGTTTAAGTCTCAAGACCTACAGATCTGCACGGTCCCCAATAAAATTTTATTTCCATCTCTCTCTACTCATTACCCCCAAAAACCTCTCTCAAAATCCAAATCGAACAAAGTCGTGTTGAATACTTAAATCTCAAGTATCCTAATTTTACACAACGTTTCTCATTTCGACACTCTTGGGGCAAGCTAAAAAATGCTCCAAACACTATTGGAACACTCGTAAAACAAGTCAAGGATAGATTTTAGTACTGAATTAGTAGACTTTAATTAAAGAGAGATTATTTAGTGCCACAGGGGCATCAAGTCCCAGCCATTTGTATGAGTTTCACACACTTTGTTTGGGAATACAAATGTGTTGTTGAAAAAAGAATTGAGACGTACAGCACGTGTCATTGCCCATCGGACACTAAAAAGGTTCTCCTTATTAAAAGTTAGGGAAGTCTTATTTTTTATGTGACAGTTGATGTTATCTATTAATTATAAAGAAGCCTAAATGACGAAATACTTTTGTTAATTTTTTGTGAATAATTAAACGATAAATATGATTTAAGGTAGACTTGGTGTTACTTATCCTTGGAGTTTTACATTTGTATTTTATATTTTTTACTCATCTGACAGTGTAAAACTATATTTTCTTAAACGTGTGCCTTATGTGACGTTGTGTTCTCCAGTTTCATTCGTATAATTTAGTGATCACTTATTTCACACCCAAACAATGTGATTTTTTTTATTTTTTAAATGATTTCCCGCATCCCTGACAATGTCCAAAGTTGACCTAGGTATATTTTATATGTAATTCCACCACCGATATCTTGTAGATGCAAACGTTTGAAAATGACCCAATACATAATCCCCGTTCTTATTCAATCCATTAAATAGGGAGATCTGCTATTCTAATCACCTAATTAAACTAATCTTAGGAAGATTAGAAAATTCAAAACAGTGCTACGTACATACCCAGAAAAATTGCCCAGAAAATACCCAAAAAATTGTAATGAATGGCTCAGATTCACTTGGGAGGGAATCCTAACCATTCATTACAGATTTCTGGATACTTTCTGTGTAACATTTTTTAGTACTTAACATTTTCCTACTCGATCTCCTTGGCTGTCATTTTAGAGTAAATGTGACATGTTTAATTAGTAGAAGTATTCAATTTGTCGACCCATACGAAAAGCTTTTCGGAGCCGTAGAAGTCGTATCTCCTGAAAGTGAAATAAAGAAAAAGTTCAGTACTGGGCCATGCACAACCGCGGAAAAGCTAAGTACCCGGAAAAAAATACCCCGAAAATATCTAACTCACGCACAAAGTGTGTGGGCTCCACATACACTGCACATCCAGTGTGTGTGGAGCCCACACACTTTGTGTGTGGGTTGAGTATTTTCGGTGTATCTTTTCCGGGTACGTATCATTACTCTGCACAACCGTAAAAGTGTTCAGTACACTACTGATCCACTTCAACCTTCTCAAAAGTCAACTCGTCCAATAAGATAAATCATATATATAGTAAAAATTTTTAGGATATCGGGTGTGCAAGATGGCTTACACGTACTCAGACTAATTTTGAGGCGTTGAGTTCAACGAATCAAACAAATTTGCAAGGCTTCCCAAAGTTTTTCCTAGTGTTCCTTGTGAGGACGTCATTGACAATTACATTTATTAACAAAGTTTTTTGCTAATATACTGAGAGTTAAACCTTCAAACTCGAATGAACATGTTTTTCACGAACTGCGTCATGCTTTCATTCGATCAATCTTTCGAGCTAAAACTATCCAATTGTTCTAAAAATTGACTTTAAGTCAGGAATTGGCTTCAATCAGTTTTTTTGACTTAATGTATTGTGCGAGAATGACTGTACTGTAAAGGGCAATAAGTTAGGGGTCTTTTGGCAAAAAAACCAAAAAGTGGTTTTTTTTGTTTTGTTTTTATTCAATTTTTTTTTTGCATTTGTTAGTTTTACGTCAAGTTTTTGTGGTTTATGGATTCGTCTTGACGAGAAGAATCCAAAGAATATAAAATTATGGTAAAAAATAATATTTTTTTGAGTAAAGCCGAAAATGACCTAAAATAAACCAGTTTATTGGTTTAATTTTAAACCTGGGAACTTATGTCCGGAGTTGCAAAGGGACCGAGCAGCTGAAGGCTCTGCTTGGCTTGATTCATTTAGGGGGTGTTCCACTATGAGAGTTTTGTTTTAAAACTACCTTGGTTTTTGTGTTCGCGTCTTTTTATGTGATGTATTGTGAGAGAATGACCTTTCTCGATTTTTGAAAAAAACTAGTTTTTGGCAAAAACTAGTTAGTGGTAGCTGAGCCAAATTCGAGTTTTAAAATTGTGAAGTAACGAGCCGAGCTAAAAAATCCAAAGCTCAAATCGGCTTGGAAAACCGAATTTTGGTTGCACAATGTAATCCTCTAAAATACTACCATCATTAATTTGTCTTTCTCTTATTCCCTTCCAGTAGAACTAGCTAGAAACATTTCAGAAAAATTACTAAAACTTGGAAATTAAGGTTGGACATTGATCTAGAAAGCCAAACAGAACATGCACAAATATAGATACTGAACACAAGTAAGGTAGTGCTTAATTCATCCACAAAATATTTGGGTCGGCACTGTAAATGAGCAACAAAATTTGGAATCAGAGTTAGACAACTCAAATATCGGGGCCGGCCCTAATTGAATACAAGTAGATATCGATATTTAATTTGCCTTTCTCCACTTCTACTTCGTGATTGTCGTAACAATATTTCATCGTCGGGAAATTTGAACAGGTTTCTAGGCCAATGCTGTTCAAGAAATCAATGAAGAAGTTCAGTGTAGCATGGTGGGCTTACTCATTCCCTTTAACAGTTCTAGCCATTGCTTCAACAGAGTACGCACAGAAGGTGAAAAGCACCACGGCTCACGTCCTCATGATCGTGCTTTTCCTTGTCTCAGTTGTGGTTTCCTTTCTTCTGATGGTTTTCACTGGGCTTAACACTAATATGCTCTTACCCGTTGATGATCCCTATTCTAGTTAGCCCTGGAAGTGTTATGCGACGGATCGACAAACCAAACACAGACACACACGCAACGAGTTAACCAATGCCGGAGAAAACGAAAAATTCAAGTGGTTCCTCAAAATCAGGTACAAAAAGAAATTTTTGAGTGTTTGTGAGTTGAGTGTGATTGTAAGTCCACCCCACAAATATCAGTGAATTCGCCGGGCCACCCAATTTTGGGGAACAATGTAAATTTATTGTGTTCTTTCTGTGATTAATTTCCGTTGTGTGTGTATTTGGTTTGTCGATCCTCACATTACAAGTAGTACCAGCGGCACGTCGGTATGAGGTACTAGAAAGGCCTCTTTGTGCAAAATATATTGCATTGAATTATACGATAGACAAGGCTTTCTTTCAATTTAAGTTGAAGGAATATGTATCGTGTTCCTTTTGTATGTGGTGAGCTTGAATTTCGAAAAATGTTGTAAGTTTTAAAAGAGCATTTCGAAAAATAAATGAAACTTCCATATGGTCATGTAAAAGGTGCATCTCATAGGGTATGATGTCTTTTTGTTACACAATATAGAGAAAAGGTTCGTTTAAAACGTAGATTGCATTCTTAGTTATATGAGGATCCACAAAACCCTAATAATAGTTTTTTTGGTAGAAATTTTCACGCTTTTAATTTTGATTAATCGACTTTTTGTTGTTGCCCTTCAATAAAAAAGTTATATAAAAGTTTTTTTTTTTTTTTTAAATGAGTCTGCTCTTTTTTTTCGGTGAGTATGAATGCACTTTTAATTTACATGATGTTATTGTATATACTTTCATCCACTAAGAGCAAAGAATATCAATCATTCTACAACTACATTATTTTACAAAAAAAATTATAACACTCACACAGGTTGAGGGCTCCACATATCTGGTGTTGGAGTATGCGTGGAACCCCACATTTTTGTGAGTTTGTGCGCTTTTATTTACTAAAAAATGTGGGATTATAGGTTTATTCCGAGTGACCTCGTAAAAAAAAAAAGTACCTTAGAATTTAATTAATTGGATAGAGATTTCCTCACTCCTCTTTGATCATTTGCACTTTCTTTTTTGGTTTTTATTTATGTGAATTTACATTTCTACCCTTTCATTGTTCACTTTTCCACACTCGGGGGTAACTTTCATGAATAAGTACTTGCAAAAAAGACAGTGCGGATGGAAAAAAAATAAAAAGTTAATTAACAAATTATTTCCTATTTTCCTGCCAACTCTTATTGATAACTTGCACTGTGTTGATACTTGGGCCTTATTTTGTTTGGGTAAGTTCCTGTGACTGCACCCACGTTGTCTATATAGCCCAAAGATGTCTTGAGGTTGAAACTTTATTGAAGTCGGATAAATCAAAGTTTGAGGGGAATGTTAGAATAATAGCAGAAAATATGAGGTTACCAAATATTCTAGGCTTTATTATTGTATTTTTTGTTTAGACTATGCTATTATTCATATTTCTTTGTGGTGGACGCTTTCCTAATTTGTTTAGGTTTTTAGTCGCAAAGTTTTGTAGCCTATAGGGTTATGTTTTATACACATCAATGAAGTGAAGCAAAGTTCTTGTCCAATCACTTTCTTATTAAGATAAGATCTAGGCCTTGTGGATTTTCTCTCTTGGCTGGCAGCCTAAGCCTTCACGCCATCCACCTGACACTGAATCGGGGGCCCTGTAGTGAGCCAAACTCACTACAGGGTCCAGATTTAAAATAAACTCTTCAACGTAAAAAAACTATTCTTACATGGAAGAGTTTATTTTAAATCTGAATCATTGATTGTCGCATCCAATAACCACTGTTGCTCACTACACCTTGTAGTGATCGAGTGCCCTCAATACAAGGCCTCCGATTCCGACTGGACACTCAAAGTAAACTTACATTTACCATCGTCAACTAATCTCGATTTACACCACCATCACTATATATACACCAACATACGATTAATCTACGTTGTTGTCGTCACCATCACTGCAATTCTTTTTACTTCCTTTCACTCATTTGAATCTCTCATATCTCACCTCCTGTGGTTCTTCTCCACCGGAATCTGAATTTCAACTGCTACAATAATATCGCCTCAATTTTCTGTATGTTTCGATTTTGATCATTATTCATAGTTTCTCCTGTCTCCTGGCTCCTAGTTTTTTCTTGTTTCTTTTTCAAATTCAAGTTTAATAGCAGTTTCTGTGTTTTCTAGATTTTATTATTCTGTTTCCCTGTTGAGGTTGTTGTAGTACGTTTCCTTGTTATGCATGTTTTCTCAAGTTGTTTAGGGGTGTTCCACTAACAAAAAATTTTTTTTTTTTAAAATCGAGACAGATTATTCTCTCGCAATACATCACATAAAAAATCATGAAAGGCTAGTTTATTCAAAAAACCACTTTCAAGTCTTGTAACCCATATAAAAGCATGTTATAATTATGTTTTATACTCATCGTTTAAAGCAAAATTTTTGTCCATTCACTTTTCTTATTAATCAGCCTTGATAGACGTCCTAGATTAGATCTCTGCCACTTTTAAATCTTATCCGTTTATTAGCGCACGTAACGCAATCAAATTTGGGCCGTCCATCCGGACATTGGACGGCCCGTAGTGCAGCACACCAACCCTGGTTCCCTCACACACGCATTTCGTCCATCCGTTTCAATTTGTAACCAATTTAAGACGGTTTTATTGACCTCTCTCATGACTTCCATGCCAATCCAGATTCAAGATCAACATCTCATCTACAAATAACTCCAATGAAAGGAATATTTTCCTTTGACCGATTTATGGGTTTGTCACCATGCAGAAAAATATACAAACGACATAACATCAAAAAACCCAAATGACACGATATTCCAGATCCGTACAAAAAGAACAATGCGATATGCTCCTTTCTTTTGTTTTTCAAACTTTTCTTGAGGACTGAGTTGACTTAACAATTTAGATGATTTTATTAAGAAAAAGACTATGGTTTGTCCATCTACTATAACAAATATAGCGAACAAGCATATCTCTCCTCGTTTCACATATGTTAAAATTTAACTCGGTTGAGCTGCCATAGTCCACTGAAATAGTAATTTGAGTCGTTCATTTCGTATAACTTGTGCGTGAAACAAGTCAAAAAAACTAGTAATTGTAGCAGCGTGGTTTTTTTACAAATTTTTTCCTATAAAAAAAATGACAGTATTTTGATTTTCGGAATCGTAATTTTTATTTCCTTACATTTTGCGGCTACAATCCTAGCAGAAGAAAATCGAAGTATTATCGATCAGATTCGATTTTTTACCATGATGATCGACGTACCAAGTTCATGAGATGAACACTCAGATTATAGAAATTGGACTCATACAGAGCCAACAGCGACAAATTTGACGGTCCAGCCGAGAAAAACTTCAAGTGTACGCCTTTTATTTGCTGTCATTGCTATTGTTGTTACCATTGGACATGCTGCCGTTATTATTCGGTTGGCCACCACCAATCAAAGAGCCGATCGCCGCCGCCAGAGCTGCCGTGAAACTTGGATCCGCCGTGAGTGCATTCACCGTCTCAGCCAGCGAGTTCTGCTGCGACGACGACATTTGAAGCCCAGAAAACTTAGACTGGTTATGAATGGCTTGGCTGAATATGTGCGGCAAGAGGGCCCCATTTGGGCTTAGAAATGGGAGGTGGAATTGGGGTGGGGGCCTTTGGAATTGTAATGGGTTGTTTGGGTTTTGTGTGAGGTCTAAGGTGACGGTGGGGAACGGGGCGGAGGCGGATATTGTGGCCATGGTGGACGGGCAGGGGAGGAAATTTTGGTGGTGGTGGTGGATAAGGCCGTCGGAGCTGGGCATCGAGCCTGAGAGGAGCATTCGGGCGGCGGAGGAAGTGGTGGAGGCCATTGAGACGGCGGCAGGAGGGAGAGGGTGGTTGTGGGTGCCTTCGTAGGTTGTGATTAGGATGGTTCTGTCTTCGGCACATCTTTGGACCTGGTGAAGAAGTAAGTTGGGACCATTTTGGATTAGAATGTGAGAAATTTGATCCACTGAAGTAATACTAATCATTCAGCTAGACTTTAATTTTTTGGAGTGAATAATTTATCTCGAGAGAATTAAGAAAAATAAAAGTTCTTTATCGGAAAAAAACTGTGGACTGAAATTGAATAAAATTCATGTAAGAAAACATAATGACAAAAATATACAGCATGTAGTATTTTTTCATGTGAATTTTTTTTTTTATATTTTAGAATAGATTTATTTATCTAGACAAATGATTAATCCAAAACATATAAATTAATTCTAAAAAAATTCAGAAAAGACATAAAGACACCAAAACAAAAAGTTAACAGATCAAGACTAAATCAGTCAATAATAACCAACTACACAAATTGATATGTACTATCATTAGTACTCCCACGTCCCTTTTTAAGTGTGTTGCTTTGTAAATTTAATTTATTAAAAAAAATATCATCATTATTCCTTTCAAATTAATTTTTATCTCCACGGCTCCACTTTACATCTTTTACATCAATACTACTTTCCAAATTATCCTCTAGTTTTACAATTTAACTCTTTTTCTACTCCCTAGCTCCCTCCCTTATTAAATTTCTACTATAGAAATACGTACAATTTCAAACCCAAAAAAATATATTTCTCTATATAATTTTTTAATTTGGTGCAAAGAAAATCCAAGAACATTCTATAGAAGAAGTACATTTTTTAACGTCCACAAAAATACAAGTTCCTAAAGGGGGCATTTAATAACGGACAGAGGGAGTATTAACTTTTCACAAAAGGCAAAACAACAATTCTACTTTTACCCATTAACTTTTTAAAACACATGATTGTTAAGGGATAACTCAAAATGGAATACGCGACAATTAGAAGGCACGGAGAGAGTATGAATTTTGTGGTGTTGGATATAATTGAAAATGATGCCACACTAAGGTTCTGGTGTTGGATTATAAGTGAAGCTAATTCCTACTTTGGTAATCATACAACCTAGCTAGAGTAGAATGTGTCGCAAGCCAATTAGCTAGCCAAGTGTAACTTGTACTATATGCCATACTAATGGAAGATATATTACATCAATGTCATGTTCGTTCATAACTAAACACCATAAAGTTCACAATAAGTTTGAGCCCCACTTTGAATTTAATGAATTTGGCTTCTCTTCTAGTGACTTCCAAAGTACAAGTCACAATTGGCTCAACTTGAAACAGGGATGAAGCTAGAGGGGGGCCAGTAGGGGCGGTCGCCCCTGCAAGGAGAAAACAAAGCCTCTAGTATTATATAGAAAAATAAAAAATTTCTTATGAATTAGATAGGCTCGCCCCTGCAAAGTATTTTAGGAAAAAAAATTTGCCCCTACATAGTGAAATTCATGTCTCCGTCCGTGACTTGAAATCAAGACCAAGTTAGTACAACCTCATGACATGAGGTGCACATTCAATTATTCAGTAATTTTAGGAACATGCTTCAGTAACACTGATTAATCTCTTATTTTTATCGGCCTGGTACTATATTTTTTGCGCCAAATCATATAAGCAAACGGTATTGTAAAATGAAAAAACACATACTTGTTTCCGAACCGGACAGCCGGCAGCCATGGTGCAACGGTAATAAGCTCGAGGACACGGGTTTCCTTTCGCCATTTTTTGCCCATACTTCCGCCATTGGCATCCATCGGTAATCTACCACCCCAACAAATTAAAAGAAAATTAATCCCAACGAAAAATGAAAGATTTTTAATTATTAAGTAGTACAAAAAAATGCTAGCTAGTACTAATTCAATCCGACTATGTACGTACCATGGGCGCCTCGGATCGTGCACGAACCGAGACTCGGGCTTTCCTCATCGTAGCCTCCGTGGCTTGATCAACATTTCTGGTAGGGTTCAATCTAGCAACCTTGTTTGGGTCCCACCCTTGGTTCGACCCATCCTCTGGAATGCTATCCTCTCCTCTCCCATCATCACACAACTCTTTCGCCGCCACGTTACTCACCGGCGGCGATCTCAACTGCTCCTCCGATGAAGACAGCGTCGGCTCGTCTTCGTCATCCGCGTTGGCGGCCGAGGCTAGACCGAGGTCCATGAACTGTCTTGGTACCGTTTGTTCGCCGTTAATGTTGTTTCGATGATTTTCTTCGGGTTTGTGATCGTGGTTTCGGTGATTTTGCTGATGCTGCGTGAGTGTGATCAGGTGCAGCTGGAGAGAGTTGTAATTGGTTGTGGCTTGATTGAGGGCGTCTCTCAGCCGTTGATTCTCCGTGTTCATTCTCTCCAGCTCCGCTTGCATCACAGCCAGCTAAAACCAGTAAACATGAATTGAATTAATAACCAACTGCAGTAGAATTTACTCCCTATAAATTTAATACTAGAAACGTACTTGAATGTTTATTAGTATCATTGGGAAACAATTAGTGGTTGACTACCCTTTGGGGATGTTAATGTGCAAGAAATGTCTCAATGTTCATGGGTAGTTGTGATTGGAAAATGGATATTGCAATTTTTTAACTTCTTTAGATTATCCATATTTATTGATTGATAATTAGCAAAATTTTAGAGTTAAAACAAGGGAAATTTTATTAGAATTGTAGGTCAAATTGATGAAATATACTTAAATTGTGGTCAAATTGATGAAATATACTTAAATTGTGGTCAAATTAATGGATTTAACGTGGAAGGCAGTGAGATCAAGTGACACAACATGTCTATAAATCCTTCGGAATTTTTTGCTATTTCTTGCATTTCGTAATTTTTGTTTAGTCTTTCGTCGTGATTGTTGAGATTAACCATTTGTTTCGATTAGAGAAATTAGAAAAGTACGAAAAAATTTACCGAAAAAGTTTAAAAGAGTTCATATATAAAACGACCATTTAGACAACAAATAAAAAAGAAAAAGAAAACTCTTTTAGATTTCTCTCGTCTTTAGTAAACTCTTTTACTTTTGGTCGTAATATTGTGTTTTTTAGATTTCTCTCGTCGAGACGAATAATTAATAGAAATATAAAACATGAAAATAACAAAGTTCAGAAAATAGGAACACAATACTGTAGAAAAAAATACCAAATGGATTAAATATCTTCACTATTAATCTAGTGAAACAAAAAAGTTCATAATCTATGATTACATACATATGTGTGTATCTATCCATATTCATACATAATAATAAGCAAATTATAACTGACCCAATAAGTAGAGATTTACATGTTCTAATTACCTCGGCCTTTACTCTTGAGTTCTGGGAATTCCCATCATCCACCGTTGATCGATCGCTACTGGTGTTAACAGTCAGAAGCCGCAGTCCAGTCTACATGACATCCAAAATATACAATCAGAAAATTCAACAAAATTTAGTTAATCAAACTGAAAAAAAAAAAGAAAAAAGAAAAAAAAAACTCATATAAAGTGAACTAGATAGAGAATAATTCAAAGTGGTGGATTACATTCACGTTGACATCCAAGCCCTTCTTATCCGAATCACCGTGGACCGAGGCGGCAGCCGCATGAGAGCTGCCGCCTTGTTTCTTATCAGCGAAGAAATCCATCTCGCCGAGGACCCTTCGTTTGTCATCGGACAGTGGAGGATCATCGTGGGTGGTGGTGCAGTTTAGGTTGACTGGGAATTGAATAGTATTGGGCACTTCATGGGTAGCTTCCATAGGTTCAAGCTTCAGCTTCGGGTGGTGGCGGTGGTGGTGGTAGCGGTTGTCGGGAAATGAATTGATCACGGTTGGGTGGTGAAGGAAGAATCCGATCCGATCTGTATCAATGGAGAGTCCACTTCCTTTGGCCATAAATCAAAGAGATGTTATAGAGAGAGAGGGGAGAGAGAAAGAGAGGTGCAATGGACTAGGAGATAAAAATGGGAGATTGAGACTAAGAAGACCAAAAATACAAAGTAGTGAGAGAGGGTTTTAGATTTGATTTGAAGAGAAAATGAAAAGATTTTATTTTTGTGAAGAGAAAGAGTTGTGGCCAAGTCCCCTTCTAGTAGTTTTTAATTATGTCCTTTAATTATGGTCTAGTAGCTTGCTTGATAGGACTTGCCCTGTCAACTTAAACTATAACTTCATGCCCAAAAAGTCAATATAAACAAATATTATTCGGATGCGAAAAGTCTCCTCAAGCAAATTTACGGTAACCGATTCGACCACAGTTGCGTCTGGAATCGTTCAAACGTGAGTCTTACAAAATAACGATGAGCTGATCACACGTGTCCGTACGGTTCCTCAGACATCTGTATTTATATTTGGGCATACCATCATTAAAAAAAAAATTAACAGGAAATTAATTAAATGGTGTAACTACTTGTAATTTGGTTTCTAAATCTTAGGGAGTAGTTGGGCGGTCAAAGATCTGAACTCCTAGACCCAATGAGTCAGTCAACAGAACCCGACTACTGCGACAGGCCATGCCTTTCTTCCTTTCTTCTCTCTGTAAGTCACTATGACTAGATAAAAATATAATGAAATACTAGTATAAATCTACACTTAATTTGTACTCTCATATTTTAACTCAAATTTCACTTTTTATTCTACACTTTCAATTTCAGCGATGTAGTCCTAACACCATACTTTAAGAACAATTGTCAGTGTAAAGTTATTTAAAAGGCTCCAAGAAAATTCCTTAAACGTTCTATAATAATTGGGCTTTTTTCTTATGGCTCGGTGAAAGTCAGTAATGCTAGTTGAAATTAGTGAGCTTTCCAATGAAACATATTGTCTTTTGCTATTATGCAAAGACAAAAAAATTCAGGAAAAAACTACCCTCGGTCAAGGACATGGTACTATGGTAGTATATATTGTGTCTACTGGATCGAGGAGTGCTGTAGGTCATCCTTGTACGGTGCTCTTGTAGTGCGCGCCATATGGACCGTCAGATTTTATTTTCAACAGTCCAGAGCCTATCTGTCTGGACTGAGACCATTTAGGGATACTTCAATTACTAACAGGAAAAGAGAATGACTTAGCAGATACGGGAAATATAGCTGGAGTTGAAAACACATCCGACGATACTACAAATAGCGTATAGGGCCGCCTTACAGCACCCCGTTTCCTGTGTCAATACTCTACTTGCATCGGACTATCTTTTGAAGTTAGGAGATTATATATAGACAAGTAACTAAAAAAAGAAAAAGAAAAGGAGGATGGTTGCATACCACAATAAATTAAAGTACACTCGTCTCTGTATGGGAACTAGGATTATGGGGTGAGAAATTAATTGGAGCCTCCAAACAACCTCACATCAAGTGTGACCCTGAAGGGAATCGACTTATTATACAGTCAAAAATTAAGTTTGTGAATTGGAGTGTGACTAAAAATGTTAAGGAATTGAATTGGAAAAAGTTATCCATATAGTATTAATCGCCCAACAATATTTTTGATAATTCAAATTGTTAAAAGACTTTTAATAAAATAAAAAGCAATCTTTAAGATTATTTTCTTTTGGGAAAATTGTCTTTATCATACATAGACCATTGATCGCTAAAATAGGCACAATGCGGCCGCTTTCTGCTGTTTGGGTCCGGTAAGTTCAAAATCAATTGAGGACAACCAAAGAAATTGAGTGTTATTGGAGGTCTAAAGCTAGAGCCAGCTAGAACCTTGACAAAAGTGCTACAAAACCTAAAAATGGGACCAGTGTATAGCTGGGCCATGTGGGTGTGACGATTAGCTCCGGAAACTTATTCGGCGCTCATACAATATAGACACGTAGTGCTTCCATATCCTCAATAATGAAAAAATCGCGTAAAATTGATATACATTTAGTCGTAGATTCAAAAAAAATTATAATTACGGATAGCGTTGGAATATAAAGAATCGTATCCAGAATCGTCCAATAGTAATCGGGTGAGCGTGGGGATTTTGGGAAGGGGGAAATTCTGGTCATGGATGGGATTTATTGCGTCTGGCTTTTGTCAAAGATTGAGAATGACGCGTTCCAAAAATTCACCGCCCCGATTGGCCCGGCACTTCCCTCTCCGTGACCCTATTTTAGCCTTTTTAGTTATATATCTGTCTATATAAAAAATCCTTTTAGGCCTCTATGAAACTCTTACCAAATTGGAAAGGTCGTTTTTAGTCAACGAATTTCATGGTGACTTCCCAGCCCCCCCGGGCGACGACTTATGGGACCCAAACCCATATGACCCGGCGATTTTGGTGACCTCTTGACACGATCTATCGATCAAGCTGAGTAGTCGGTGATGTAAATCTTTACCGTTGATTTAGTTTTCGTGTATTGCTTCATTGCTTCATGTATAGTTTTCCTGTATTCAAATATTTCCCATTCGGGATATATACCATGCTTTATTTTGTATTTTGTTTTCTTTTACTAAGGAATCATGATATTCACTTTTTAGTTTAATTATATATGTTCTGGATTTTATTATTTTTAATTGACATCTCGATCGAAAGGACTGTGAATATTAATTTCTAATGTTACAAAAAAACAAATCCACTGGTTCATGTGCTAAAGTATTTTCCTCTTAAAATTATTTTTATAAATTAATTTTATGTTTTTTTTTCTTTTCGGAAGAGCAAGAAGGTCGAGAGCGACCGAAAAAGAAACTTTGGAAATCGATACCCACACATGCAGTGAGATATGATACACAAGTGCAGGGTGCCTTATTAACTACAGAAAAAGACGTACAATAATCATACACAAATTAGATAGGTTTAGAGAAAACGATCGCTATACTCTTTTTTCATTCAATAATAATCAATAAATGTCGTGTCTTCAAAGCTTACAACTTACTATTAAATAAGAAAAACTGAAATCCTAATTGATTTGCCCTGGAAAAGGAAGCCGAATCAATAATTAACGAAAAATTACCAAAAATAAAAAATTCAGAAATAATAGCAAAGTAGAAACTAGAAAAAAAATTCTAAAACTTTTCCCAAAAGCTCAGCTTCATTCGGATTTTTCTTGCCCGAGTAATTGACAATTCAAATTTTTCATTAAACGGCAAATTTGATCATTCGGGGCCTTAAACAGCGACGAAAGCCCGAAAATTTCCTTAAACGGCAATTCAAATCTTTGGATAGTTTCGGGTTGGACGCAAGTGGGCCCGATGCAAGATTACACTGTTGCATAATTACAATTTTGCCACTCTAAGCTTAAAATTAGGGGTGGGCATGCCTGACATGTAAAATAAAATAAATCTATATAATTGAGCTAAAAATAAACATTTTTATGAGTAATTTTATACATTAGATATTAGCTTGATAAACTATCAAGTTATAAAAATATATATTTAGCTAAAAGTAGGACTTTTTGACATGACAAGACAACCCGAACCTGACACGACCCGAAACATGACACGAAAAATTAGTGAGTTGAAAAATATTGTGGGAATTCCTAAATAAGATTGTGATAGATAACACGAAAATAACACAAAATTACCTGTTGCCCACCCCTACTTAAAATGCCTAAGATAAGTCTTCTTCCCTGGCTACTGCATCAATTCTTCTCTTTGGCGCGCTGTCTCTCTCCCTCTCTTCCCCGTTGCAATCCAAGAACAATTTTTAGAACTTTCAAAATATATAGTAATTTCACCTTGCAATCCGCTTTCCGCCAGTTATTTTTCAAGTGATGATTAGGGAACTCCCAAGGTCATTATTAATTAGAAACTGCCATCGTTGGTCACATGTCTTTTGTTTAATTAGATAAACATTAAGCAGAAGTTAGAATCCTACCGACCTTCCCAATGAAATTTTGTTTAAAAAAATAAGGTATCAAAGAAGAAAACCAAGGTAACACCGAATCGAGCTTTGAAAATTTTGTTTACAAAAGTTTGGCGTTCGGGTTAAATGAGAACAGATTTTATTAGTAATTTTCTTGTTATGAAGGACACAATTAAACGTAGAGGTAGGTTTATGTAAAGTTGTATAGCCTACGGCATTTCCAAAATTCCACGTTCATTAGATTAGGGCCGCAATTTAAGACAATAATATATAGTTGGCACCTATTTCTTTAATTGGCAAGGATTACAAGGTCAATAAATATCTTTCTGCAGATAAAAATTATAAAAAAAAAAGAGTCTATAGTTGGGTTTAGGATGTGGTAAGAATACTAGAATGCCCAAATCTATATGTGTATACAATTGCGAAGTCAGAATTTTGTCCCAAGGGAAGGGAGGCTAACTTAAGAGAAGTATTTTTGTGCAAAAATGTACTTAACATATCGTTTGTGGTATCTTTTTATTTTATTGTCGACATGCAACACTTATGTGTGATTATTTTCGTCTATAAAAGAAATTGAGAAATTTTACATTACAATGTAAAATAACTTTAATTTTTACCTAGTCAAATAAAAAATATTTAGATTTTTAGAGATTTCTAGACTAACTATTACTTCCTCCGTCCCATAATTTAGATGTCCAAAACTACTATTTACGTCTCTCAAAAAGTCATCTATATTTCGTGTTTTATAATACTTTTTACAATTTCAAAATTTTTATTTAATAAAACTAAATAAGATCCATATTACATATATAATTCATTATGGCTTAAAAAATACAGATGATTTCCTGAGAGGCGTGAATAGTAATTTTGGACATCCATTTTGGGACGGCCTCCGTGTGAAAAAAAAAATATCCAAAAATACTATTCACATTTCTCATAAAATTATAATAATTTGTATATGCAATTTGAATCTTGGTTGATAAATCTCACTTAATTTTATTAAACTAAGTTTTAAAATTATAAAAAGTATTACAAGCGTCTTGCTAACCTCCACGCAATAGGTCGAGGATAATAAGTATATAATGACAAATTAATTCGGACATCAACTTACATCTCACATTTCGATATACGGGGTACGTAAGTTGTGACCATGGAAAAATAGATATTTGCAGACAGGGGCGGAGCCACATGGAGACAAGAGGGGTCAGTTGACCCCCCTGACCCCCAAATTTCTATAGGGATTTTACTAGTATACTTCACAAAATTGCTAATTGACCCCTCTTTGATTTTGTTTTTTGCCCCCCCTAAACCAAAATCCTTGCACCCCCCTGAACGCGTCTAATTCTTGCCCCCCCTGAACCAAAATCCTGGCTCCGCCCCTGTTTGCGGACACTATTAGTTTTTATTCCTTTTTTTTTTCTTTTCATTTTATGAACATGCATGCCAAGTAGAAGATCGCTCCAACTCTATTGAATCCATCTAATCCATCTGTCCCATTTTGTTTGCTCACTACAGATATCCGTGTCATTTTCAAACGTTTATATCTTTTTATTTATAATGTTTTTAAAGTTTTTAAAAATTTTGTCTAATAGAACTAATTGAGATCTATCAAATAAGATCCACATTGCATGTAAAATACATTATAGATTAAAAACTACAAGAGTTCAAAAATGGCACGAATAATTATAGTGAACAAACAAAATGGGACGGAGGGAGTAATTCTTATGGTCTTTTCCCTTTCTTTATAGAATGAATTTCCTTTCACGAATAAAATATACATGATCCAGAGTTCCAAACGTTAGCCTCAGCCAAAAATTCTTCTTTCACATGGCAATTTAATGATCTTCACGAATAAGAATAATTAAGATAGCGTAGGTGGTTGGTGGAGTCCAGTCCTCCACGAAGAAGAAAAACTTGGGTGTCGGACCAGTACCATGTGGTGGTATCCGTCGAGCATTTCGGCCGTCCAAAAATATTTTGGACGGCCCAGATTATAAAGAGAGAAAGAAGAGATAGAGGAGAAGTGTTGAAAGAAATCTAGACCGTCCAAAATATTTGTGGACGGCTGAGATGCGCGCTCGGCACCATGTGTGCATATACCTGCTAGGCAGGCACCCAAATTTTTCTCACCACAAAGACTTACAAGGCTAAAACATCTGCTGTCCTGCAATTCATGAAATTAATTAAGTAAAGCACATTCATGCCCGCAATGAAAATGATGATAAATTTAAAAAACTAAATAACAGAATAGTAATTAAGTTGAAGAAGACTGGGATAGATCGATCCCTAGCCACAGCAATTTGGAATTATTAACAATTTGAATTTATTTGGACCGTTCATCAGATTAAACGAAGACCTAATAACAGGAAGGGGTAGAGCCAAGGATGAAGCCAAGGGACACAGGCAACGGTGCTCCTCATCCCAACGTATTTAAAAAGTCTCTTACTACTGCACTAGTATTTACTCATTTATTTTCCAGCCAGCATGCAAACTATACGAATCCACGAACTCTAAAATTCAGTTTAAAAAAATAATTAAATTGTTGCTCAATAATCCAGGCAATGAATATTAATGACTTCAAAGCTATGAAGCATATTATAAGAAAAAATTATTGTTTTAACCACGATTTAATCACCCTTCTTTTAATTTGGAATATGAAGCGATTATTAGAGTAAAGAGCTAAGATTTTTATTATATAACATATGTTGTAGGGTTTAAAAAATCATAGACTGCATAATAAACAAAATTGACAGTGTTAAATAGCATCACATGCATACTGAATTTCAGATGTCACAGCATTTCGGGCTCGAGTTAGATGTCCAATTTCACTGTTGTGAAATATGCCTTATTACTATCTCATAACTACTTATTTTCATAGTCCTTAAGTTAAAATTCTGGCTCTGTACCTAAGTGGACCATAGTTATTCACCAGTCTTTCAGTTGAATAACTCCCAAGTTTAAGTCTTGCAATTATCTAAACTATGTGAGACAGAACACTGTATATATTTGAAAAATTACTCGTGACGAATCTCAGAACACCCTTCTTGTAAGCCATTTCTTTTTTTTTTGGAAAAGCACAGTTAATTAGACTTTTCAAGAAGAGTGGACTGCATTCCCTTGAACTAAGGATCTTGTTACTAAATGCTCCTAACATTTAGGGGACAGCCATTAGAGAAGATGAGATACTTTTCACATAGAGTTCGATTTTCCATGATGTAGATGAGGTACCATCGTGCATGCACTACAACAAAAAATGTCTACAGTGAGGATTGAGTTTCCTCACCAAAACACCAAATTTCCTCGCTAAAGGAATTGGCGGAGAAAAATTTTCTCGCTAGGTTTCCTCACCAAAAGGTCGTCGCAGAAGGTATTCTAGCGAGGGAAAATAGATTTCCTCGCCTATTCAGAACCATTGGCGAGGAAATTTTTCCTCGCCTATTTGTGCCAATTGGCAAGGAAATTTTTCCTCGTCTATTCTGCCCATTTGGCGAGGAAATGTTGTTTTCCTCGCCTGTTCTGACCAATTGCGAGGAAATGTTTCCTCGCTAAAACTCCTAAACTAAAAAAAAAAAAATCAATTTCCAACTCCTCCACTGGGAATTGAACCAGCGACCTCTTATATAGCAACACGCGACCCATCCACCACACCAACTTCCTTTTCAATGCAAAGTGCTACAACTTTTAATATATAAACCTCTTGTAGTTTTTTTCATGCCTCCAACCACAAGTATTCTTCCATTGTTTTCAACACGTTAAATAATTACATATCACGCAGATGAATTTTTTATTTTTTTAGACTAATAAAGAATCAACAATTCCCAAAGTTCAAATGGGTTTCTCACGAGGTTCAAAAAAGTCACTATAGTACCGTTTGGAAAATGCGAAGCACTCAGAATAGTTGCTAAAATTATCCGGAAAGTGAAATCAATGGCTCAGTTGCACTATTTTGGTTATGTAGCACTGATGGTACCTTTAATCAATTACGGCTGCAGGAAGTGGAGAAAAGCTAGAGCAACAAAAGTCGTACCAGTACTAATTTTCTACTCTAGATGTAAAATAATGCACTGTCTTCTCATAATACATTAATACTTGGGAGTCACACGCCATCTTTATGAGAAAAGTTTGTATAATTTCATAAGGAGAAGTCGACTATACGTACAGGTTAGCTTACACATATATCTACTATTTATCCTGTAGATTTTTTTTTTTTTTTTTTGATCTGGATTTATCCTGTAGATTGATCGAACACGTTTAGGTATTTTTGTAGTTATTGCCAATCGATCACTTGCAAAATTGTTATATATACTTTTCACGGAGATTTCGATTTTCCATAATGTGCATGTGTCCGACGTCAAGTATTTCCATTGTTTTCAACACATTTATTTTTAATTTTTGTATTATTATATATAATATTATTTGTTTTTTGGGATAATAAAGAGTCATTTCTTCCAAAGTTCATATGGGTTTCTCTGAAGATTCAAAAGTCACTATGGTACCGTTTAATCAATTACAGCTGCATGGAGGCGGAAAAAAAGGGCAACAAAAAGTCGTACCACTACTGCATTTACGTAAAATAATGCACTGCCTCTTCTTTTTTTTCTTTTTCTTTTTTTTGTTCTCCTTGCAAAAGAAAAGACGTATCACTTTCAAAAGAAGAAAACAACTATTAAACGGACCAAGATCACAATGACAATTGCCACACAAGACCGAAAAAGCAAGAAGCCAGAACGCCAACCAAATAACAGGAACAAAGGAAAAAACACCCAAACCGAATACCTAAACACCATCAAACTTCAAATTTCAAAACCCAACCAAAGTATGCCTATAAGACTGCAGAGAAAATCAAACCAAACCAAACCAAAACACAACAAGAAAACCAGAACTGGAAAGCCGAAACCCGGAACTTATCTTCAACAATAGCACTCCCTTCTCATAATACTTCTTTACAAGGATATCAATCAAACAAATTCATGTATTTTTATTGCTATTGCATGCTTGCTTGCAAAATTGTTATAACTTGTCACCACATTTTACAAAAAATAGTAAATTAAAATGGCCTTTACTATTACTTACATATTCCAACAAATAGACTTTTCTGTTTCTCAAACGTCCTTTTTGGTTCAGATCTATGCTGGCTTTGCAGTAAGGGACGGAGCCATGATTTTACCTTTGTAGTGGCGAAAATATGTACTTAAAAAATAAAATGCAAAATGCATTATGAGGATAAAAGATTAAAAAAATCTGGTGGTGGCGAGTCTACATAATTCAGGGATAAAAATTTATTTTCTACATAATAATTACATTTTTTGAAAATCTTGTAATGGTGGCCGCCACCACTTGTCCCCCTTGGCTCCATCCTTGCTTGTAGTCGATATGCTGAATGAGAAAAAAAAAAAAGGCAGACACATCCTTCATTGTCAACCTACCTGCAAACTTCTCCCTACTTTTCTTCCTGAATCTAATTTTTTATTTTTATTTTTAATTTCTAAGATCAAAGGGTTGGGTCTTGAGTCAACACCAAACATGTGTTGGGAAGTCCATGTCCAAGGTTTTCTTCTTCAACTCCATTGTACCATTACAAATTGAGATATTTACGTTGCGATGGCTAACATCCAAAAAATTATGCCAAAAAAAAGATCAATTTATTTGGGTGTGCCCCTATAAAAGTTACGAATTTTTTGTATAAAAGCTATAAGACGCACCAAATGTTACGAATCGTAGAAAATATTACGAATCATATCACTGAGAAGTTACAAAACACTAAAAAAATGTTACCATTGCCAATGAGGTATCACAATATATAGACCATATAATAGGTGCAGAATATTTTTTACTTTTTTTAAATGTAGTACCCAATTAATCCAGAATGGAAGTGCGCAATATTTACTTCAAATATTTATAACGATTTCTATTAGGCTGTGTTTGGATGACCGATATCTTGAGTAGGAATAGGAACATGATTATCGGGAATCAAATTCCTGAGAATTTTCTTGGGTAGGAATAGGAATATGATTACTGGGAATCGAATTCCTAGGAATTGGATAGCCTGAGGAATTTCATTTTGGTGTTTGGATTAGTTCAGTAATCTTACACGGGAAAAAATTATTTTGGAAATTTATTAAAGCTAATATTTCATTTTCTTAATGAATGAGCCAGGAATCTGAAATTCTCATGGTGTAAGAGAGGAATCAGATTCTCACTAAGTCTGTAAATTTGATTCCTGGTTAAATATGTCATCAGGAATCACATTCATATTCTTGTCTATTCAAAACATCAAAATTAGAAAAGTCTGGCATCATATTCTCGTTTCTGTCTCTTCCAAACGTTGGAATCATGGATAGAAGGCATCGATCGCATTCCCATTCCCCCTCTAGATAGCTGCCATCCAAACTAAGCCTTAGGATTGATGTGTAGGGACAGGGACTGGTCCTGATCAATTGATGAAGATGAATATTAATTAGTTAGATGTACGTACAAATCTTGATTTATGTGTTGCAATTGCAAACCGATGAAAGAATTTTTGTCCTTACAATCCACTAACTAACTAATTTAGGTTAGCAAGGGTCTTCTCTTTTTTCTTTATCTTTTACTTTCTTCTTTCATACTGTAATTGGGAGTTTGGTCTTTCTCTCCCTCTATTTGTTTCTGAAAATAAGGTATTTGGGCTAACTTAGGTGTATCTCGTAATTTTTATTTCCTAAAGTTAACGAACATACAAAATCTCAAGGGGCTTCCAAAGTTTTATTTGGTAGGTAAGTCAAATTTGTGAGCTCGGGGGATTGAATAACCTATTATTTGCCATGCTTTCATTCGACCAACTTCTTGGAGTTTTCTCTTTCTTTCTCTCTCTCCGTCTCTCCTGCGCACACAAAGATCGGTGTTACTTGCCGTGGGAAACTTTCTTATACTCTAGCTACCACAAAAATCTAAAATCAATAGATGTTTGACAAAATTTGAAAAGTAGCCGGGCATTCTTACAACTTTAGTCATCTTAGCACGACTGTGTTTTTCCCCTTTAACGGCGAAAAAAAAAAGTTTTTTACCGGCGGAAAAAAATAAGATAATATTAGCACGACTCTGTGTGTGAGAGAGAGGGGCCACCTTTAGAAAATCAAAAATCTCATCAGTTTAACAGAAAAGTGTGCTCTCTCCTGGTTTTCAGTCTAGATGATAAGTAACTCATTTTGCTACAAACCCTTCAGAGGTTCAACCATTTGGGGTTGTGAAGCCTAATTCGACTTGAGTCGCTCTTTGCTAAACAGCGGTACTACGGTAATTGGCGATGTAACATTTGATAAAAAAAAAATACTTGTTAGATGCAGCAGCCGATATAGCTTATAATCTTTCTCCATTTGATACATATTGGAAAATAGTGTGAGTTTTGGATGTACCTAACCTTCTATTAGAGAACAACGTAAAATCTCTGTGTTTTGCAAGCTTAGTTTCTGTTCCTTATATTATCTGTGTGTGTGGTGCATAGATTTAAATATCGGCCGAGACGTATCGTATCGGCCGATACGTACCGGTATTTGGGACCTCCGATACGGATACAGGCCGATATCTCGGTGTGAGGAAAAATCGCACCCTGTCTCGGCCGATACCCGATACGTATCGGTGTCTCGGCCGATACAGAATCTGTCTCGGCCGATACGAAAAAAAAAAAAAAAAAACAGCTCAGGTCGGCTGCTTTGTGCAGCGGCGGCCGCTATGTGCGTCGGCGGAGAAGAGGGGGATCGAGAGAGAGAGAGAGAAATCAAACGATTCAAACCTCTTTTGAAGTTTTGCACGCAACAAATCAAAGGGGAAAAACAACTCTGTCCGGAAAACAACCGTCTCGTATTTTGCAGATCTTGGTTTTGTAGTGACTAAGGCTGTGATTGGGTTTTCCGTCCACAAAATTACCCGCGATGGCGTCTTCGATGTCTCCGGCAACTCCAAGTGAGAAACTATTGATGTGAGTAGACTCGTCCGAGAAGATAAAAGAGACATCGCCAGAGAGAAGATCGACTGTCGTCAACCATGTGGCTGCTCTATTTCTTTTCCCCAGATCTTTTGCTTGTAGAGAGAGAAAACTTCGGAGGTAGAGAAGGAAGAAATAAATTCCTTTTGACTTTTGAGAACCAAACTGATACAGAACTTTGATCTCAAGAATCTTTAGTTGTCTACAGCTGGCTACAGTTGTCTACAGCTGTCTATGGCAGAATAAATCACAGCCATTGATTTTGTGAATCAAAATTTAATGGCGCAAAAAAATTAAAAAAATAGGAACTTTATTAGTAACATGTTGTATGGTAAATTGGTAATTCTCATCAACTATCAAAAAAAAAATTACAGCACGCATGACTTGATGAAGCACAGCTGTGAAATATTCAACATCTCAAGATACCCTCTTTACATGTCCTAAGATTGTGTAAAATGTGCCAAAATATGCCCAATGAGAGAAAAAAATGTATATCAAAAAAGTTTATATGAGTTGTGAATGATTTTAAAAAATTCACGGCCGAGACAGCCGATTCCCGCGACGTATCGCCGATACGCCCCGATACCGATACACCGATACCGCGACCGATACCGCGACGGATACCGAGATTTAAAACTATGGTGTGGTGTGTGTTTGTTGGTTTAACCGAATTCCTAACACAAATACGGTAATAATACATCCATCTTTAATTTGGCGGCATTTGAAGCCAACTATATACGTCTTTGAAACCCGTTCAGGAAGCCGAAGTTTATTATGATTGTGAATTTAGAATTTATTTTGTTTTGTAATCCTATTGAGGAAATGAATTTCTATTTTTATTTTTAGAGAACAGAAAGTAGTACCGAAATGAATTCCGTGAGGATCTCATGAATCGGGGTCGAAATAAACATCATGATAAAGACATACAGAGCCATCCAATTTCAGCAAAGTAGACTGAAGCTGAAAAGGTTGGAATAACAACAAATTAGGGTGTGGAAAGATATGCATAGATAGCTCTGCGGCTGGGGTATACATATGTATAGGTCAACCTTTGTTCAATGCTGCTAAGTATTATTAGGATAAGGCATGCGCAGTACTTATGGTGATGTGGATTAATTGTGACAGGAAAGGAAAAGTATAGTCTACAAACTTTCATATTGCAAGCAATAGATCAGTAACTTCTAACAATGACAAAATCAATGAAAATGACACCAAGTCTCCATACTCTTTGCAAGGTTAAGATATTATTGGAAGAGGTTTTATGGTGGGTTTTCTGTCTTTTTGTTTGATTTTTTGGGTTTTTTAGTAGGCTGCTGTATTGGAAGAGGTTTTAAGGGGTTTTTTGCGAAGCGGGGGCGTGTTGCGCAGCTATGTGTTGTGCAGAATGCTGTGCAATCTTGACTGTTCAAATGTTTTATCAATAGTCCGGATTTTTTGAAATTATTCACACAAATAGTTTCAAAAAATCCGGACCACTGATTTCCGAGATAGAGGGTCAGGATTGCACAGCACGCCTCCCAGATCCATTTTTTTGGGAATTCTTATTTTGGAGGTTTTGGGGCTTGAGTTGCTTTTGCTCTTTTTAGGTGGTTCTAGCTTTTTGGTTTGTTTCTTGCCTTCTTGGCTTTATGGGTCTTGGGTGGCCGTTCTTTTTTTTGCCAGTGTGCCCTAGTCTAATCTTTGTACTTATCTTCTTCATAGATTTTTTTTTTTGTTTTTTTTTTTTGCTTAGCAAAAAAAGGTTAAGAGATTATTGAATGGCAAATGTAGAATGAATACATACATGATTCTAAACCATACTCATACGTTTTGACGCGATCTAAAATGTGGACATAAAAGACTGAACTGCATGGGTGCAATTCTCAATTCCTAATAAATAACTAACTACTAACCAACCGATCTGACCGGGTAACCCTGTGGAGGGTTCTTGAACTCATATATGCCCATCCTTGTCATATATAGGCCGGGTCGTTAACTCTTGACACCCTAGTCCCCTACTCGATATAGGAGTAAATATCAAGTATAAAAGTGTTACAGTTAGAATATCAAAAAGTGGTAAATATCATCTAAAATCCATATATATGTTCATGATCTTCAAATAGAAGAAATTTCCCTAAGCAATAATACCAACTAAACAAAGTTGTATTCTAACCGGTTAGTTGTGGCACACTTGTCCCCATGGACAATTGGACCTAGACCCACTAGGAGAATATAGTCCATCTAGAATAGGGGTTGTTGCCCCACTCTAAGAAACCCCAAATTCAATGAAATATGATCTTTCAAGTTCTTGCCCACTTGGAAGCATCCATTCCATCATATGACGATGATGATTGATTTCTCTATTTTGTTCTTCTACGTCAAAAGTGAGAAGTGAGGTCAATATTACTGCTCACGGCGAATTTCACTTCGACAATCATATTCGTTCATTTTGTAAGACTTTGTTATAAGTCATTCGTAAAAAAATAAAAAAATAAAAAAAATTAATGTACTTGGATATCGAATAATTCTTGATAATTAAACCATTCAATTCTTGGTGTATCCTCAGGAAAGCCAGGCCGGAACCACACGTGCACGTTTCCTTGCATGTGGCTCGCCTGTGATTACTTCTTCGGATTTGTGTGAACTAGCAGATCGATTTCAGACTAACTAGTACTTGGTCAATACTTGGCACCCTCGTGGCGCTTGTGTGGCGCCTACGTAGCACTCGTGTGGTTAGCTAATATTTGCTTGCCCCAGGACTCGAACTCAAGACCTTGACTTCCTCGTGCGTGCGCATGTTACCAACTGAGCTAGCACGCTTGTTGTTGACAAAAGACCAACAAAAATATTTATACTATATTTTCGAAAAACTTTAAGCTGAGTACTTTCTATGTCAGTTTTAGATTTAATATAAGATGACAGTTTTAAACTGTCATCTTATACGTTTAATGACACTTTTTGATAGTCATCTTTTATGATCAACTTCAATGTCGGTTCTAATTAAAACTGACATTAAAAGGGCTTAGTTTCAATGTCACTTTTAAGGAAAACTGACATTCAAAGGTTATCCATATGGGCTTCTGGAAGCGACTTGTTTTAATGTCAGTTCTAAGCAAAAACTGACATTAAAGAAATAGATAATAATGTCACTTTTATTATAAACTGTCATCTTCTATCGCAAAGATGACAGTTTTTAGGATAGACTGACATCAAAACTCTACCCTCATATTTTCGATGACAAATTTACAAAAACTGTCATTGTTTTAATTTTTTGTGTGTCATCTTTAACCATTATTGTAGTAGTGAGTTAATCTTGTGTAAGAGGTTGACGGATCACCATATTTGACTGGCACTGTAAGGCCCATGCCTTCAACTGGGCCCAATGTTGTGTAAGATGTTGACTCCGTCAACCCATTGACCGAGGGTCTTTAATGGGCTGGACTTGATGAGGAAAGGCTACTCCTGCTTGGGTTTGCCAAACTTGGATGTACTGGGCCTACATTTTTTGCACCAAATATTGGACTTACTTGTATCTACTGTTATAGATATTTTCGATCTATCTTTTATTTTCAATTTTATTAATTTTTGCATCAAATTTTTTAGCTTCTTCATTTTTTTTTCTTAATGAGAGAAATACTTAAGAGATAAATTCAAAAAAAAATTCAAAAAAAAATTTAATGACAAATTTTTTTTTTTTAATTGACAAAAATGAATCAAACCATACACGTTTTAGATTTCATAGCCTTTTCATTTTTTCTTACTCATTCAAACACCCTCTAGTTAATACCGACTCATTTGCCTCTTCAATACTCCTACTCACAAGTTTTGTCCAACTTGAATCAAACCTGAGTCCTGTAGTCTCCAATTTGAACCATCCAAAAGTGTATTCAATGGCTTAGATTCTTGGAAAAATCTATAATACACACCCCTTATTTGGGTGTGTATGATACACACCCCTATAAAAGTTACGGATTTTTTGTAAAAGTTACGATTTTTTTTATAAAAGTTACGAGACACCAAAATGTTACGAATCATAAAAAATGTTACGAATCATATTGCTGAAAAGTTACGACAAACTAAAAAATGTTACGATTGCCGATGAGATGGCACAATCTGGACCATACAATAGGTGCATATGGTACAACCAAATAAGGGGTGTGTATTGTAGCCATTTCCTAGATTCTTACATTTAAAATAATCTAGACTATTAATTGCCAATCAAACGGCTCAAATTGAACATAACGCCCAAAGCAACTACAAAAACCCCCCGTTCCCTCAAAACCTGAAGGTGATCTTTGGAGAAAAAGGAAAAATTTGAATTAAATCTGCATATAGATATCTCCCTATAAGCTCCAAATTCTATTTTTCTCTATTTGTGTAGAAAAATATGTCGTATATACATATATGTTCTCCATCCATCTACCAAAAAAATTCGAAATGCGGTGGAAGAGGAGGTTAATTTGAGTTTAGCTATGGTTGAGGAGCCATTAGCAGCATTAGCAATACCCACACGATTTCGTTGACCTAGTCTACATTCCAATTTTTGCTCCTCCTTTCTGAATTTTGTTAACATGAGCTTAGATTAACCGCTACTTATTTGCCTCGATGAAAGAAGCCTAAAACAAAAACAAAAACAAAAAAACAGAAACGACCAAAAGCTTAAAAAAATATTTTATTAATGACCAAAAAAATGGAAAAGAACCGTCTCTTTTGTCTTTGGTATTGTGTTATCTAAAGTACTTTTCAACTTTAGTTCATTTTTTGTAAAGTATTATCTATAATTCCTCCCATTGAGACGAATGATTCCTACTAACAAATTAGACCCAAAAAAAAAAATTAACTAATTACGTGAAGTGAATAGTGCCCAATACACGAAACACTTTGATTTTATTTTTTTATTTTTTGTATAAACTATGCAACATTAGCTCACTTATAGCGAAGCTTGAACCCATGACCTCTCAGTTTGGCATCATGGAAGTGCCATTTGTGTAGAGCTTAGTCGCATAATTATTTGATAGATTTTTGAAAGATACTTGCTTTCAATCCTCACTCTGCGCTCGCGCTATCAATCCTCCAATTCACGAATTTTAATTATTTGATAGATTTTTGAGAGATGCTTCCATACTCCTGCTCTCGCATCCAGATCAGGATCCACAAGCGCATTATGTGACGAGTTGAGTTGCCTTTCATTTGTTTCAGATTTGTTTATCATGCTGTCAAGAGCCGAACAAGGCATTAGATCCTATTGGCAAACTTCTGGATTTGATAGTAGAGTTTTCTTCGTTTATATCCTCAAACTATACATTATTATTTTTACTTCGTCCTTAAATTATCAAAATTTGTCTATTTCATCCTCCAACTATGACATTGTAATCTATTAAGTCCAATTTCTAACTTCCGTTGTAAATCCAAACAGAAAATATTTCATGTGCACATATCTGTGCGCACATATTGCTCTATGGAGCACACTTTGGTGTTCCACGAAAGGAATGTAAACCGTTCATTATTTTTAGAATATATGTTTTCAATTTGCCTTTATAAAATTCAGCCCAATCAAATAACTCAGAGTGCTCCATCCAATCTTCCAATTGTTGATAAAATTCAGTCCAATCGAACAACTCAGAATATGTATGTTTTGAATGTAAGACCAAGGTGGGTCCTATGTCGCAATTTATGCGTACCACATGACTATTTTCCATATGGATTTCTAACGGAAGTTAGAAATTGAACTTAATAGATTGCAATGTCATGGTTGGAGGCTGAAATAGACGATTTTGAAAGTTTAAAGACAAGTAGAAAATGGTGTATAATTTGAGGGACATAAACGTAAAAAACTCTTTGGTTGCACGAAACTCTGTCGTGTCCACCGTAACTGCAGAGCCTACTACCCCGCGAAAACTAGATACAGAAATCTTCAACAAGACTCCGGAGAGGGTTCAGTGACTTCAGTCTCAGACAATTTTAGAGCGGGAGAGAAAAGAAACAAGAGAGAGAGAGAGAGAGAGAGAGAGAGAGAGAGAGCGCCTACGATTTTCTTGATTAACGCTGTTCGAGCGAACTAGAAGATGGCTAATCCGCCTGAGCCGCCGTCTGTGGACCCCACGGGGGCCGGGGCCATCCCATTGCCACCGGACTTGGACTCAGCCTCCGTGGAGGAGTTGATAGTGTTGCTTCGTGAGCCTCAATACCGAAACGCCGCTCTCTCCCTCCTCGCCAAGGTACATATGCAGTAAATATCCCTTTGCGGTTTTATTTATTTCTGTTTGGTTCTTGGGGAAGAATGCAAGAAAATCAATGCACGTTGTTTTCAACTATTTGTTTCGATACATTTTGAAGGCTGTAGGATGGGTTCTTCGTTAAATAATAAAATTAATTCGGAGAGGCAAACAATAGCTAATGATTGGACAGAAATGAGAGGATGTGTACAGGGGCGAAGGATTAAGCCAGGTATGCAAGAAGAGAAGGCAGCAAAATTCAATCCGTTCCCCTTGAGATCATCATCATCGTCCTTGAGATCACAGTTCTAGATGGAGTGTGGACTCGCGAGCGCTAGCAAGAGCAATGCTCTTGTTTCCAGAGCTCAGAGGCACTTTCTCTCTCTAGAATTTCCGTGTTCTAAGGACAAATCTGAAAATCTCTCTTGGAATTTGTGAATGAATGTCCCATATTTATAGGGATCTGCACCCAATCATTGGGCCGCAGACATTTTCCCCAATAACATGATGACACGTGCTCTTCCCGCATATCTAGGCGACGTGGGTGATGTCACTGGCCGTTAGGAATATTCCATCAGGCCATTCCAGTACATCGTTTTCCTTCGTCGCGACCCTTAATCCTTACAAAGCCACCAAGCCACTTGTATATCCCCTATTCCCGCTGTGCTTAGTCATGGTCGCGAGCCCTTTGGATCGCGCCGAGACTTAACTCGAGCTCGCATCGACTTCCCTTCCCCTGCCTTTTGGTCAGGTGCCGTCGCGAGTCTATTTCGCGTGTTCGCGTGAGCGTCCATTTATTCCCCGTCGCGTCGACCATCTTTGTTGAGAGTCTCGCGAGGGGTGAACTTTTTCTTAAGGTGATGTTTCCCTTGCTAAGGGCATCCCTTTTCTTGAAAGTAATAGTAATCTAGATATTGTAATACCGCGATGGCCGTTCTTCGCGGTGTCTTATTCGCACGTCTTTAAACTTAATCGACGTCTGACGTGTCCCTTACAACTTTGCTCGAGCCACGTGGCTATCCATTCATAGGTTGGTCAACTGCCACGTCACCCGACGCGCTGACCTTTCCTACATAAGCCCCTCGCGCGAGCGTGATTTCGCGGCGCGTGGCTGTTAACGCGCTGGATCGCGCGCGTGCGACGTCAGCGGAGTCCGTCATTTTAGCCTTCCCTCCAAAAGGTGGCCGTTCCCAATTTCGAAGTTGCAGGCCGATTGGACTGCTGACACCGTTTTATCCGTTCGTTTTCGTGATGACAGCCAAGCCGTGTCTATAAATACCTCCTCAGAGAGAGAGAGAACCTTTTACTCTTCCTTTGCCAAGTTTCTTAAGTCTCCAGAATTTCTCGAACTCCTTCTTCTTCGAAACCCTAGTTCTTCTTCCTCTTTCTCAAGCGAGTCATGGCTCGATCTCGTAAACATGAATCTGACACTGAGGCTTTTTTAGCGAAAACATCCCTTCCTCCTGCCAGTGAATGGAGAAGGCTCCATATTTGAGGTCTGACGGCGATATCTTCTGGGCTAACATCATGGGTTACGTTCCTCTCCGAGGTAATCCCAGCGCTCAGCCCCTCCTGCTCTCTGATGAAATTAGTGCTTCGGGGGCGGACATGGTCGACCCATCGTCGTTGGTGAGGCTGAGGATCGAGAGGGGCGATTACCCCTTTTCGCAGGTCCAATACAAGGCCAACATTCAACCCCCAAGGGATTGGGGCGATTGGGTGTCCACAATCCTTGACAAATTCGAGCACAGAGTGACCCTTGACAGAGTGGGTTTGCTAAAGACTATGCAACTCTCGCAACATTTCGTCGCGAGTCGCCCTCAGCGCGATCTCGACTTCGCGGTGAGCCGTTGGAGCCCCACTAGCCACACCTTCATATTTCCTTTCGGAGAGGCCGCTCCGACTCTTCTTGACACCGAGGTTCTAATGGGCCTTCCCACCCGCGGAGAGTATTACTACGACCCCGCTACCTGTTCTTCTGAGGTTAAGGCTTCAATCGAGTTTATAGAGGCGGAGTTCAAAGCGGCTGGCGAGTATGGTTCGCGCTATGACAACGCGGGGAAGGTCCGAGCTCCTCCGAAAGCCAACAAGACGACTTGGGGCTCCTGGCAGCGGTATTGGTTCCGCGACATTGCCCCCGTCGAGGTGGATGGGAAGCTTGGAATAACCATGAGTGCTTACCATGAAGGTCCGCTATCCTTGGCGGTTTTCCTTGTTCAGTTCCTGTCTCTCTTCCTCTTTCCTGATTTTCCCCACGAGGGGCCCCGCCGCGAGATGATTCCCCTCGCAGCCGTCCTCGCCGCAGAGAAGAGACTTCCATTGGGTCCCATGTTTTTGGGCCATTTCTATCGCCAGTTAGACCGCACCGCTCAGGACTTCGAGCGATCCATGGGGAGGTATGAGATTACTTCAATGATCCATATCTCCTTCTTGCTCGGTTTCTTCTACGAGTACTTCCCAGCGATTGCTCCTTCTCCCCGCGAGCTCCCTCCACTGAAGACTGTCCAGGAGAGGAACGCCGCTGGTGATATTATCCGCGACGCGAAGGGTATGCCCATCTTGCGATTGAGTGAGAGGGTGCCTAGGATCGCGAGGTGGGCGAAGACCTCCTCCAGCAAACTGTTTGAGGACTGGTGCGATGAAAAGACATCCTTTAACCCTCGTCCCTACGAGCAACCTGCTGATGGCGCAATAGGCCCCGCCGTCTTTTTGGAAGACACCGCGGTGGACTTTCAGAGCAAAAGCATCCGATCCCATAAGCTGGATCTCCTCGCGTGGGTCACCCCTAGCTATCTTCCCACTCCCTCCGCTGAGGGCCCCATCATGGTGCTGTATAGAGCTGACAGGCTCCAGCTACAATTCGGGTACGATCAGGGCGTCCCTCGCGAGCCTCCTTCTCCGCCCAAGGATTTCATAACCGCGACTCGTCGTTTTCTGAAGTCATTCAACCACGAGCTCACCGCGGGTTATGGGGGAGATAGGATCATCCCTAGCTCCAAGCGTAAGGCAGCCTTTACCCCAGAAAACAGGGTATACTGGGCCAGGAACTTGCAATCCTTTGCGAGCTTTGTTCAGACCCCAGCGGTGGTGCCGCCCGCGGAGCCCATTTCGAAGGACTTAACCCTCCGCACCTTCAAACCAGGGAAGGACCCCGACTGGCGCGGTCCCATATCCTGTTGGGTCAAAGGCACCGCGGCTCCTTTGGACGTGATTAGCGCCATCCCCATTCAGCGAATCCGTCCTGCGGACCTGGTAGTCCCTTCGCCGCAGCATATCACCGCGAGGGAGAAGAAAAAGGCTGAGGGTACAGCGGCCACTTCCACGCCACGACCCCTTACTCCCGCGGATAAAAGGAAGGCTGAGGACCTCTCCCCTCTCCAGATAGGGCGTGCTCCTAAGAGGGCAAGGGTAAGATGATCGTTTTCCCCTTTTTTCTTTTCTTGTTTTCTTCTTTTTTTTTTTTTACGCTTTTGCTGATTCATAACTTTTCTCCTCTTTTCAGGGTCCCTCGCGGAAGGGTAGAAGGATAAAAGGTTCCTCCTCATTCCCCTCGGAGCCTCTTGCTCAAACTGAGCCATCGGCTCAAATTCCTCAAGGCAACACTCTTAACCCCTGCATTTACGTACTTTCTTTTTTTTTTTTAACTTCGCTTCTGTCCTCCATACTCACAAGATATTATGTGTTTTCTCACAGGCGAAGGGGACCAACTATTGGAACCGATTATTGATGCTGCCGCAGACGTCCCTCTCGCAAACTCTCCTCTCCGCGATGCTGAAAAATCATCCTCTTCCAAGGACCCTCCTCAGGAGGGGGCTTCGAAAGAGTCTACGTCTGCGAGCCCTGCCAAGGAACAAGCCCCAGATGCTCCTGTCGTCGACGAGTTCAATGCCATGAATGTCGCGAGCAATATAGCGAAGGAAGTCGCGCAGGAGGTAGGCGGCTCAGATGACAAACTAGAGGAAGTGGAGAGAGCGGGGGACGTCGCGGGCTCAGAGGGAGCTGCCGCGACTACAATCCCCGAGCCTGCAGAGGAGATTGAGTCACCAGCGGGTTCTCCAAGAGTTGAACCCTCTCCTCCAAAATTCAGCCCTAGCAAGGCTGGCCCTTCGCGAGATGGTACTTCACCACCTCCTCGCGAAGATGATGTAGTAAACATACCTTCTTCGACCGAGAAGAGCGCCCTTGGCTCCAAGCCCATCCCTGAGTCAAATGTAAGCGAGAGCTCAGACATGGACGCTCTTTTCGACAGCAGCGAGGAGGGTGAAGAAGCTTCTGGAGGCTCCAAAGGTAAGTGCAGTAGTGATATTTTTGCAGGGATGGACGACATCTTTCATCTTCCTTCTTTTACCCCTTCTAAGTTGCTAATACCGGGCCATACTTATGACTCAGAGCCGCTTCTCGAGGACAGGAGCCAACACACACTGCTTCCTAAAATTGAGAACATTGTAGTGAAGCATGATGGCGACGACGAGATGTCCAGATTCGTGCTTCCCCGTTATGCTCTCCTTTCTGACATCGAAGGCGACCATCAGTGGAGGATCAGGGCTTGTAGTGCCCCGATCCTTCGAGCTTTGGAACAGCAATATCCCCAAACCTTTTCGAACTGCACCGCTGGTCGTCTGGTTGGTGGTTCTCTTTTCGACTTGGTTGCTGAGACCGTGGTGTGTCTGCAGCGGATGAAGGTGAAGGATTTCGATGCTCAGAAGTATGAGGACGTCATGTCTTCTATCAAGGATATGGAGACCTTCGGGATAGACTTGGGGTGGCTTCGCGAGTACTTGGAGAAGGTCTATTCGACGCAGACTTTGTTCGCGAGTCTCTTCAAGATCCGAGACAGCAAAGCCAAAATTGCTGAAGCTGAAGAAAGGTATAATCGCTTGCTCGCTGAGGCCAAAGAACAGATTTCTGCTTTAAAGGCTGGCCACGAGCTACTCGTCGAAGAGCATCAGGCCTTGGAAACAGCCCCAAAAACTACCTTGAGTAGTGATGAGCCCATTCTCCCTCCAGTTGACTTGATTGCCCAGAAGCTCAGCGAGTAGCTTAGGACGACTATTTTTTTTTTTTGTAACAAATTTTGTATCTATGACTTGAGTATCAATGAAATTTTGTTAGAACTTTGTCTATGACTCATTGCTGTTATTGTTTTTGTATGGTCGCGCGGGGCAGCAAGGGCAAATCTTCCTTGCGCATATTTTATTTGCTTTGTGTTTCCCCTTTTATTCGCAGACCTGTTTCCCCTGAGGGCCCCAGCGTTTGGTTAGACTGGGGTCTCCCTTTGCGAGGTCTTTTTGTTTTCCAACTCTTTCCCTTTTTTTTTTTTTAAAAGAAAAAAGTTAGTGTTTCCAAAAAAATTTACTTTGGTTCCCAATTATTCGTGGGAATTGGCCGTCGCGAGGGTCTTCATTCCGAAGGAAGAAACTTCCTTGGTCCCTATTTATTTCGCAACATTTAAAGGCCTAAAGCGTAAGCGAGTACTTCTATCTCGTACTTTTTTCACTCCGCGAAGGGTGCAGTTTCCCCTTGTGCTGACAACATTTCGTGCCGCGAGGTCATCGCTGTGGATGCCTGATTTATTCTACCATTTTCCTTTATCATATTCTCAGTATGCTCCAATGAATATCTTTTAAAACATCATTTATAGAACATATTTCCGAGATAAAACAGGGGTAGTATTCTCATTCATAATTTCAATCCGAATTTCTATGCCTCAAAGGTAGAAAATCAATACCCAGGGCTACACTTGATTGCAAAGAAAAGTAAAGTCTTGCGAGAGAAACAAACAAAAATGGCATAAGGTTGAAAAATGGACCTACTTTCATCAAAGCTAGCCAATATCACGGGTAATACTTCTTGATGTATTTCACATTGATCGGCCCGGTGAGGAATCCGTCGCTGACTCTCGCGAGCCTGTAGTGTCCACTTTCTGCAGCTTTAATCACCTCGTAAGGGCCTTCCCATTTTGGTGTGAACTTTGGCAGTTTTAGATTCTGCATGACCCCAGCAACTGACTTCCATACCAGGTCTCCCACTTTGAATTCTCTCGCGACCACACCTTTGTTGTAGTACTTAGCCACAGACTGCCAATACTTTTCTTGGTTTTCGGCCGCGACCTCCCTTCTTTCATCCAATGCTTCGAGATCAGCCTTCCACTCCCCTTCGGTTACTTCAGTGGACAGCGCGAGACGTGCAGAAGGCACACTTATCTCCGCGGGCAACACTGTCTCTGCTCCATACACCAGACTGAAGGGGCTCATTCGCGTAGACTTCCTTTTAGCCGTTCTATAAGCCCACAAAGCAATTGGGAGGTGCTCGGCCCAGGCTCCCCCTTTCTCATCCAAATGCTTACTCAGAATCCTAACGATAGACTTGTTGGTAGCTTCTGCTTGCCCATTCCCTTGAGGGTAATGGGGGGTTGAAGTTTTCTGATTAATACCGTAGGACGCGAGAAGCTGCTTCACCTGTCTGTTTATGAAGGGAGTTCCATTATCGGAAAGGATTACCTTCGGGATTCCAAATCTGCAAATTATGTTCTCCTTAATGAAGTTGGCCACCACGTCGCCTGTTGCACGTTTCAAGGGAACTGCCTCTACCCATTTCGTAGTGATTTCTGTCGCCACTAGAATCCACTGGTTACCTCGCGAGGAGGGATGGATGGGACCAATTAGGTCCATTGCCCATGTATGAAAAGGGTAAGGGGCTCGAATATGGTGTAGTTCAACAGAAGGAGCATTTACCTTGTCTCCATGCTTTTGGCAGGCGTGACATCTCCTTACATGGCTTTTGCAATCCCCTTCCATTCTTGGCCAATAGTACCCGAGATGGGTGATTTGCTCGTATAGCTTTCTACCTCCCGGATGTTCCATCTCATGTACCTTGTGCAAAACCTCTTCTGCCTCATTATTGGATAAGCACTTGAGGGGGATATGGTCAAGGGTCCTTCTGTAAAGCTGATCATCTTTGACAAAGAATCTCTTCTCGCATCTCTGCACTTCTCGAATGCCGCCGCGATCCATGGGCAGGGCTCCTTCCTTCAAGTAATCAATGTATTTCTGTCTCCAATCTGTTTCTTCACTAGAGAAGTTGCATTCATGCTCGATTTCGTGAAGTGCACAATTGGGACATTCCTTGAGCAGGGTCGCGGCGTCTTTCCTCATCGAAGGCCAGTAGTACCCTTGACGTTGAATCCTCCTGTACAGCGCTATGTCATTCTCTCCACAGGTTTCTTCATGGATTTGCTTCATTTTTTCTTTGGCCTCTACATCATTGACGCACCTCGCGAGCCATCCCTGGGGGCCGCGAAAGTACAGCTCCCCTTTTAGAATGGTAAATTGTGATAGAGCCATCATAGGAATTGCTCCACTGCCCGTCGCGATCTGCGTTTTAATGGGGTCCCGCCAATCTTTATAATCGGAACTTTCTTTCTCCTCAACAAATGAGGGCTCAGTCTTTCTTGTGATCTCTATGGCCACAGTACTTCCTTCGAATTCCGTCTTAGCACCCAAAGTGGCTAATGCATCAGGAAACCTGTTCTCAGACCTGGGTTTATGAATGACGCTGATATCATCAAAGTCTCTCCTGAGTCTTTGAACAGTTGCTCTGTATGGCGCGAGATTAGCTTCCTTTAGGGCGTAGACACCTTCACTTTGCAAGATTATAAGTTTTGAATCCCCCACTATTCTGAGTCTTTTAATTCCTCTCTCTCTGGCCGCGAGTAGTCCTAGGATAAGTGCTTCATATTCAGCTTCATTGTTAGAGAATTGAAATGCCAACTTGTATGATAGGTACTCCTTCGCGCCGCTATCACTTTGCAACGTGATCCCTGCCCCAGCTGTATTGCCTCCTGTTGCCCCATCGAAGCCTAGAGTCCAGCTTTCAAGCTCATGGCTGGCTGCTAGTGCTTCGAAATCATCTCCTGGTAGCGACTCCCCTAGTGGTTCACACTCCCCACTGGGGAATTGGGCCAACAGATCCGCGAGGGCCTGGCACTTGATCGCTCGCGGCGCCGTGCATTCGATATCGAATTCCGCGAGGGTTAGCAACCACTTCGCGGCCCTTCCATTAAGGACGGGGCGAGACAGTAGGTACCGCATAGGGTCATTTCTGGTCACGAGCTGCACTTTGAACGAGAGGAAATAGTGCCTGAGCTTCTGCGCTGTGAAAACAAGTGCTAAGCAATGGCGTTCGATTGGTGTATAGCGTTCCTCTGCCCCCTGCACTTTTCTGCTGATGTAATATACTGGCTTTTCAATTCCTTCCACTTCTTGGGCCAGTAATGCCCCAATTGACCTTGAGGTAGATGTGAGGTATAGAATCAGTGGCTTGCCCTTCTGTGGAGAGACCATTGTCTGAGGTGAGGCCAGGACATTCTTGACTTTCTCAAATGCCAATTGGTGCTTATCCTTCCACTCGAATTTTACCTTGTCTTTCAGCAGATCTCCCAATGGTGCAGTTATTTCTGCTAGAGCAGGGATAAACCTTCTTGTAGGATGGGTTCTTCGTTAAATAATAAAATTAATTCGGAGAGGCAAACAATAGCTAATGATTGGACAGAAATGAGAGGATGTGTACAGGGGCGAAGGATTAAGCCAGGTATGCAAGAAGAGAAGGCAGCAAAATTCAATCCGTTCCCCTTGAGATCATCATCATCGTCCTTGAGATCACAGTTCTAGATGGAGTGTGGACTCGCGAGCGCTAGCAAGAGCAATGCTCTTGTTTCCAGAGCTCAGAGGCACTTTCTCTCTCTAGAATTTCCGTGTTCTAAGGACAAATCTGAAAATCTCTCTTCGAATTTGTGAATGAATGTCCCATATTTATAGGGATCTGCACCCAATCATTGGGCCGCAGACATTTTCCCCAATAACATGATGACACGTGCTCTTCCCGCATATCTAGGCGACGTGGGTGATGTCACTGGCCGTTAGGAATATTCCATCAGGCCATTCCAGTACATCGTTTTCCTTCGTCGCGACCCTTAATCCTTATAAAGCCACCAAGCCACTTGTATATCCCCTATTCCCGCTGTGCTTAGTCATGGTCGCGAGCCCTTTGGATCGCGCCAAGACCTAACTCGAGCTCGTATCGACTTCCCTTCCCCTGCCTTTTGGTCAGGTGCCGTCGCGAGTCTATTTCGTGTGTTCGCGTGAGCGTACACTTATTCCCCGTCGCGTCAACCATCTTTGCTGAGAGTCTCGCGAGGGGTGAACTTTTTCTTAAGGTGATGTTTCCCTTGCTAAGGGCATCCCTTTTCTTGAAAGTAATAGTAATCTGGATATTGTAATACCGCGATGGCCGTTCTTCGCGGTGTCTTATTCGCACGTCTTTAAACTTAATCGACGTCTGACGTGTCCCTTACAACTTTGCTCGAGCCACGTGGCTATCCATTCATAGGTTGGTCAACTGCCACGTCACCCGACGCGCTGACCTTTCCTACATAAGCCCCTCGCGCGAGCGTGATTTCGCGGCGCGTGGCTGTTAACGCGCTGGATCGCGCGCGTGCGACGTCAGCGGAGTCCGTCATTTTAGCCTTCCCTCCAAAAGGTGGCCGTTCCCAATTTCGAAGTTGCAGGCCGATTGGACTGCTGACACCGTTTTATCCGTTCGTTTTCGTGATGACAGTCAAGCCGTGTCTATAAGTACCTCCTCAGAGAGAGAGAGAACCTTTTACTCTTCCTTTGCCAAGTTTCTTAAGTCTCCAGAATTTCTCGAACTCCTTCTTCTTCGAAACCCTAGTTCTTCTTCCTCTTTCTCAAGCGAGTCATGGCTCGATCTCGTAAACATGAATCTGACACTGAGGCTCTTTTAGCGAAAACATCCCTTCCTCCTGCCAGTGAATGGAGAAGGCTCCATATTTGAGGTCTGACGGCGATATCTTCTGGGCTAACATCATGGGTTACGTTCCTCTCCGAGGTAATCCCAGCGCTCAGCCCCTCCTGCTCTCTGATGAAATTAGTGCTTCGGGGGCGGACATGGTCGACCCATCGTCGTTGGTGAGGCTGAGGATCGAGAGGGGCGATTACCCCTTTTCGCAGGTCCAATACAAGGCCAACATTCAACCCCCAAGGGATTGGGGCGATTGGGTGTCCACAATCCTTGACAAATTCGAGCACAGAGTGACCCTTGACAGAGTGGGTTTGCTAAAGACTATGCAACTCTCGCAACATTTCGTCGCGAGTCGCCCTCAGCGCGATCTCGACTTCGCGGTGAGCCGTTGGAGCCCCACTAGCCACACCTTCATATTTCCTTTCGGAGAGGCCGCTCCGACTCTTCTTGACACCGAGGTTCTAATGGGCCTTCCCACCCGCGGAGAGTATTACTACGACCCCGCTACCTGTTCTTCTGAGGTTAAGGCTTCAATCGAGTTTATAGAGGCGGAGTTCAAAGCGGCTGGCGAGTATGGTTCGCGCTATGACAACGCGGGGAAGGTCCGAGCTCCTCCGAAAGCCAACAAGACGACTTGGGGCTCCTGGCAGCGGTATTGGTTCCGCGACATTGCCCCCGTCGAGGTGGATGGGAAGCTTGGAATAACCATGAGTGCTTACCATGAAGGTCCGCTATCCTTGGCGGTTTTCCTTGTTCAGTTCCTGTCTCTCTTCCTCTTTCCTGATTTTCCCCACGAGGGGCCCCGCCGCGAGATGATTCCCCTCGCAGCCGTCCTCGCCGCAGAGAAGAGACTTCCATTGGGTCCCATGTTTTTGGGCCATTTCTATCGCCAGTTAGACCGCACCGCTCAGGACTTCGAGCGATCCATGGGGAGGTATGAGATTACTTCAATGATCCATATCTCCTTCTTGCTCGGTTTCTTCTACGAGTACTTCCCAGCGATTGCTCCTTCTCCCCGCGAGCTCCCTCCACTGAAGACTGTCCAGGAGAGGAACGCCGCTGGTGATATTATCCGCGACGCGAAGGGTATGCCCATCTTGCGATTGAGTGAGAGGGTGCCTAGGATCGCGAGGTGGGCGAAGACCTCCTCCAGCAAACTGTTTGAGGACTGGTGCGATGAAAAGACATCCTTTAACCCTCGTCCCTACGAGCAACCTGCTGATGGCGCAATAGGCCCCGCCGTCTTTTTGGAAGACACCGCGGTGGACTTTCAGAGCAAAAGCATCCGATCCCATAAGCTGGATCTCCTCGCGTGGGTCACCCCTAGCTATCTTCCCACTCCCTCCGCTGAGGGCCCCATCATGGTGCTGTATAGAGCTGACAGGCTCCAGCTACAATTTGGGTACGATCAGGGCGTCCCTCGCGAGCCTCCTTCTCCGCCCAAGGATTTCATAACCGCGACTCGTCGTTTTCTGAAGTCATTCAACCACGAGCTCACCGCGGGTTATGGGGGAGATAGGATCATCCCTAGCTCCAAGCGTAAGGCAGCCTTTACCCCAGAAAACAGGGTATACTGGGCCAGGAACTTGCAATCCTTTGCGAGCTTTGTTCAGACCCCAGCGGTGGTGCCGCCCGCGGAGCCCATTTCGAAGGACTTAACCCTCCGCACCTTCAAACCAGGGAAGGACCCCGACTGGCGCGGTCCCATATCCTGTTGGGTCAAAGGCACCGCGGCTCCTTTGGACGTGATTAGCGCCATCCCCATTCAGCGAATCCGTCCTGCGGACCTGGTAGTCCCTTCGCCGCAGCATATCACCGCGAGGGAGAAGAAAAAGGCTGAGGGTACAGCGGCCACTTCCACGCCACGACCCCTTACTCCCGCGGATAAAAGGAAGGCTGAGGACCTCTCCCCTCTCCAGATAGGGCGTGCTCCTAAGAGGGCAAGGGTAAGATGATCGTTTTCCCCTTTTTTCTTTTCTTGTTTTCTTCTTTTTTTTTTTTTACGCTTTTGCTGATTCATAACTTTTCTCCTCTTTTCAGGGTCCCTCGCGGAAGGGTAGAAGGATAAAAGGTTCCTCCTCATTCCCCTCGGAGCCTCTTGCTCAAACTGAGCCATCGGCTCAAATTCCTCAAGGCAACACTCTTAACCCCTGCATTTACGTACTTTCTTTTTTTTTTTTTAACTTCGCTTCTGTCCTCCATACTCACAAGATATTATGTGTTTTCTCACAGGCGAAGGGGACCAACTATTGGAACCGATTATTGATGCTGCCGCAGACGTCCCTCTCGCAAACTCTCCTCTCCGCGATGCTGAAAAATCATCCTCTTCCAAGGACCCTCCTCAGGAGGGGGCTTCGAAAGAGTCTACGTCTGCGAGCCCTGCCAAGGAACAAGCCCCAGATGCTCCTGTCGTCGACGAGTTCAATGCCATGAATGTCGCGAGCAATATAGCGAAGGAAGTCGCGCAGGAGGTAGGCGGCTCAGATGACAAACTAGTGGAAGTGGAGAGAGCAGGGGATGTCGCGGGCTCAGAGGGAGCTGCCGCGACTACAATCCCCGAGCCTGCAGAGGAGATTGAGTCACCAGCGGGTTCTCCAAGAGTTGAACCCTCTCCTCCAAAATTCAGCCCTAGCAAGGCTGGCCCTTCGCGAGATGGTACTTCACCACCTCCTCGCGAAGATGATGTAGTAAACATACCTTCTTCGACCGAGAAGAGCGCCCTTGGCTCCAAGCCCATCCCTGAGTCAAATGTAAGCGAGAGCTCAGACATGGACGCTCTTTTCGACAGCAGCGAGGAGGGTGAAGAAGCTTCTGGAGGCTCCAAAGGTAAGTGCAGTAGTGATATTTTTGCAGGGATGGACGACATCTTTCATCTTCCTTCTTTTACCCCTTCTAAGTTGCTAATACCGGGCCATACTTATGACTCAGAGCCGCTTCTCGAGGACAGGAGCCAACACACACTGCTTCCTAAAATTGAGAACATTGTAGTGAAGCATGATGGCGACGACGAGATGTCCAGATTCGTGCTTCCCCGTTATGCTCTCCTTTCTGACATCGAAGGCGACCATCAGTGGAGGATCAGGGCTTGTAGTGCCCCGATCCTTCGAGCTTTGGAACAGCAATATCCCCAAACCTTTTCGAACTGCACCGCTGGTCGTCTGGTTGGTGGTTCTCTTTTCGACTTGGTTGCTGAGACCGTGGTGTGTCTGCAGCGGATGAAGGTGAAGGATTTCGATGCTCAGAAGTATGAGGACGTCATGTCTTCTATCAAGGATATGGAGACCTTCGGGATAGACTTGGGGTGGCTTCGCGAGTACTTGGAGAAGGTCTATTCGACGCAGACTTTGTTCGCGAGTCTCTTCAAGATCCGAGACAGCAAAGCCAAGATTGCTGAAGCTGAAGAAAGGTATAATCGCTTGCTCGCTGAGGCCAAAGAACAGATTTCTGCTTTAAAGGCTGGCCACGAGCTACTCGTCGAAGAGCATCAGGCCTTGGAAACAGCCCCAAAAACTACCTTGAGTAGTGATGAGCCCATTCTCCCTCCAGTTGACTTGATTGCCCAGAAGCTCAGCGAGTAGCTTAGGACGACTATTTTTTTTTTTTGTAACAAATTTTGTATCTATGACTTGAGTATCAATGAAATTTTGTTAGAACTTTGTCTATGACTCATTGCTGTTATTGTTTTTGTATGGTCGCGCGGGGCAGCAAGGGCAAATCTTCCTTGCGCATATTTTATTTGCTTTGTGTTTCCCCTTTTATTCGCAGACCTGTTTCCCCTGAGGGCCCCAGCGTTTGGTTAGACTGGGGTCTCCCTTTGCGAGGTCTTTTTGTTTTCCAACTCTTTCCCTTTTTTTTTTTTTAAAAGAAAAAAGTTAGTGTTTCCAAAAAAATTTACTTTGGTTCCCAATTATTCGTGGGAATTGGCCGTCGCGAGGGTCTTCATTCCGAAGGAAGAAACTTCCTTGGTCCCTATTTATTTCGCAACATTTAAAGGCCTAAAGCGTAAGCGAGTACTTCTATCTCGTACTTTTTTCACTCCGCGAAGGGTGCAGTTTCCCCTTGTGCTGACAACATTTCGTGCCGCGAGGTCATCGCTGTGGATGCCTGATTTATTCTACCATTTTCCTTTATCATATTCTCAGTATGCTCCAATGAATATCTTTTAAAACATCATTTATAGAACATATTTCCGAGATAAAACAGGGGTAGTATTCTCATTCATAATTTCAATCCGAATTTCTATGCCTCAAAGGTAGAAAATCAATACCCAGGGCTACACTTGATTGCAAAGAAAAGTAAAGTCTTGCGAGAGAAACAAACAAAAATGGCATAAGGTTGAAAAATGGACCTACTTTCATCAAAGCTAGCCAATATCACGGGTAATACTTCTTGATGTATTTCACATTGATCGGCCCGGTGAGGAATCCGTCGCTGACTCTCGCGAGCCTGTAGTGTCCACTTTCTGCAGCTTTAATCACCTCGTAAGGGCCTTCCCATTTTGGTGTGAACTTTGGCAGTTTTAGATTCTGCATGACCCCAGCAACTGACTTCCATACCAGGTCTCCCACCTTGAATTCTCTCGCGACCACACCTTTGTTGTAGTACTTAGCCACAGACTGCCAATACTTTTCTTGGTTTTCGGCCGCGACCTCCCTTCTTTCATCCAATGCTTCGAGATCAGCCTTCCGCTCCCCTTCGGTTACTTCAGTGGACAGCGCGAGACGTGCAGAAGGCACACTTATCTCCGCGGGCAACACTGTCTCTGCTCCATACACCAGACTGAAGGGGCTCATTCGCGTAGACTTCCTTTTAGCCGTTCTATAAGCCCACAAAGCAATTGGGAGGTGCTCGGCCCAGGCTCCCCCTTTCTCATCCAAATGCTTACTCAGAATCCTAACGATAGACTTGTTGGTAGCTTCTGCTTGCCCATTCCCTTGAGGGTAATGGGGGGTTGAAGTTTTCTGATTAATACCGTAGGACGCGAGAAGCTGCTTCACCTGTCTGTTTATGAAGGGAGTTCCATTATCGGAAAGGATTACCTTCGGGATTCCAAATCTGCAAATTATGTTCTCCTTAATGAAGTTGGCCACCACGTCGCCTGTTGCACGTTTCAAGGGAACTGCCTCTACCCATTTCGTAGTGATTTCTGTCGCCACTAGAATCCACTGGTTACCTCGCGAGGAGGGATGGATGGGACCAATTAGGTCCATTGCCCATGTATGAAAAGGGTAAGGGGCTCGAATATGGTGTAGTTCAACAGAAGGAGCATTTACCTTGTCTCCATGCTTTTGGCAGGCGTGACATCTCCTTACATGGCTTTTGCAATCCCCTTCCATTCTTGGCCAATAGTACCCGAGATGGGTGATTTGCTCGTATAGCTTTCTACCTCCCGGATGTTCCATCTCATGTACCTTGTGCAAAACCTCTTCTGCCTCATTATTGGATAAGCACTTGAGGGGGATATGGTCAAGGGTCCTTCTGTAAAGCTGATCATCTTTGACAAAGAATCTCTTCTCGCATCTCTGCACTTCTCGAATGCCGCCGCGATCCATGGGCAGGGCTCCTTCCTTCAAGTAATCAATGTATTTCTGTCTCCAATCTGTTTCTTCACTAGAGAAGTTGCATTCATGCTCGATTTCGTGAAGTGCACAATTGGGACATTCCTTGAGCAGGGTCGCGGCGTCTTTCCTCATCGAAGGCCAGTAGTACCCTTGACGTTGAATCCTCCTGTACAGCGCTATGTCATTCTCTCCACAGGTTTCTTCATGGATTTGCTTCATTTTTTCTTTGGCCTCTACATCATTGACGCACCTCGCGAGCCATCCCTGGGGGCCGCGAAAGTACAGCTCCCCTTTTAGAATGGTAAATTGTGATAGAGCCATCATAGGAATTGCTCCACTGCCCGTCGCGATCTGCGTTTTAATGGGGTCCCGCCAATCTTTATAATCGGAACTTTCTTTCTCCTCAACAAATGAGGGCTCAGTCTTTCTTGTGATCTCTATGGCCACAGTACTTCCTTCGAATTCCGTCTTAGCACCCAAAGTGGCTAATGCATCAGGAAACCTGTTCTCAGACCTGGGTTTATGAATGACGCTGATATCATCAAAGTCTCTCCTGAGTCTTTGAACAGTTGCTCTGTATGGCGCGAGATTAGCTTCCTTTAGGGCGTAGACACCTTCACTTTGCAAGATTATAAGTTTTGAATCCCCCACTATTCTGAGTCTTTTAATTCCTCTCTCTCTGGCCGCGAGTAGTCCTAGGATAAGTGCTTCATATTCAGCTTCATTGTTAGAGCATTGAAATGCCAACTTGTATGATAGGTACTCCTTCGCGCCGCTATCACTTTGCAACGTGATCCCTGCCCCAGCTGTATTGCCTCATGTTGCCCCATCGAAGCCTAGAGTCCAGCTTTCAAGCTCATGGCTGGCTGCTAGTGCTTCGAAATCATCTCCTGGTAGCGACTCCCCTAGTGGTTCACACTCCCCACTGGGGAATTGGGCCAACAGATCCGCGAGGGCCTGGCACTTGATCGCTCGCGGCGCCGTGCATTCGATATCGAATTCCGCGAGGGTTAGCAACCACTTCGCGGCCCTTCCATTAAGGACGGGGCGAGACAGTAGGTACCGCATAGGGTCATTTCTGGTCACGAGATGCACTTTGAACGAGAGGAAATAGTGCCTGAGCTTCTGCGCTGTGAAAACAAGTGCTAAGCAATGGCGTTCGATTGGTGTATAGCGTTCCTCTGCCCCCTGCACTTTTCTGCTGATGTAATATACTGGCTTTTCAATTCCTTCCACTTCTTGGGCCAGTAATGCCCCAATTGACCTTGAGGTAGATGTGAGGTATAGAATCAGTGGCTTGCCCTTCTGTGGAGAGACCATTGTCTGAGGTGAGGCCAGGACATTCTTGACTTTCTCAAATGCCAATTGGTGCTTATCCTTCCACTCGAATTTTACCTTGTCTTTCAGCAGATCTCCCAATGGTGCAGTTATTTCTGCTAGAGCAGGGATAAACCTTCTCAAATAGGAGACTTTCCCTAAGAACCCCTTGAGGGATCTCTGGGAGTGGGGAGGGGGCATGGTTGAAATAGAGCGGATCTTGGATTCATCTGCATCGATGCCATGTCTGTGCACTAAGAAGCCCAAGAATTTTCCAGCTGTCACACCAAAGGCGCATTTAAGGGGATTCATCCTCATGTTAAATTTTCTGCATCTTTTAAACACTCCTTCAAGGTCTCGCAGATGCTCCGTTCTGTATTTTGACTTTGCGACAAGGTCATCGACATAGACTTCCACGGAATGATGGATCATATCGTGGAAGATCGTTGTCATGGCCCTTTGATAGGTCGCGCCGGCGTTTTTGAGCCCAAATGGCATCACGGTGTAGTAAAAATTACCCAAAGGGGTTCTAAAAGCAGTTTTCTCTGCGTCCTCAGGTGCCATCTTAATCTGGTTGTATCCACTGAATCCATCCATGAAAGAGAACATTTCATGGCCGGCAGTGATATCAACCAATGTGTCAATGTGGGGCAATGGCATTTCATCCTTTGGACAGGCCTTATTAAGGTCGCGAAAGTCCTCGCAGACCCTAATTTGGCCGTTCTTTTTCTTCACTGGCACAATATTGCACAACCATGTTGGATATTGGATTGGGCGGATGAATCCCGCACTCCTGAGTTTTTCCACTTCTTCCTTGATCTTTTCTTCCAAATCCGGGTGGTATTTCCTCTGCGGTTGCTTCACAGGCTTGGAGTTTGGAAATACGTCGAGATGATGACTCACAAGCTTTGGATCCAAGCCTGGCATTTCGTTGTAGTGCCAAGCGAACACGTCGCTGTACTTGCGAAGCAGAGCCACCAAATCGGCTCGAGCGTTAGGTTCCAGGGATTTGCTAACAAATACTGGCCTCGCGATGCCTTCTCCATCTCTTAGGTCTATTTCTTCAAGCTCCTCCGGTTGGGGTTTTGGCCCGTCTTGCATGCATTCTGGGGCTGGCTCAGGTTTATCAATTATCTCCGCGACCCCTCCTTTTCCTTCCATATCGCGGGGGTCAGAAGCCTCGCAAACGCCTGCTGACCCCTCGCACCGTCACAGATGGTACACAGTTTTCCCCCCTTCGCTAGTCTTTGTGATCTTGCGAGGGGTCAATCTGTCAAACACCGTGGGGCGCTTCGCGGGGACTGGTCCTGATGACTCGCCTTTGATATTTTCCCACTTTGGAATTTTCATCCCAACAGGCTTCGCGGTTACGGCTTCGCAGGCCTCTTCAACTTCAGAAAAGTACACAGCATCAGAAAGGTGGGCCTCGCAGACCTCGAAGGGCCTTTCGGTGGCAGGTACAGTGATCTTCTTTCCAGCCCATATGCCTTTAAGGCACTGATGGTAGCTCGATGGGACCACTGCATACTTGTGCATCCACGACCTCCCCAAGATTACGTGATAGTTGGTTGGCCCCTCGATGATGTGAAACTTTGTTGGTGCACGAATGGGCCCAACCGCGAGATCCAGAACAATGTACCCCAGAGAGGGTTTCTTTTCTCCGCCAAAGCCCACTATCCCTACTAACGACTTTATAATTCGCGGCTCTGGGATCTCCAATCTTTTCAACGTCTCAAGGGGCATAATGTTGATCGATGCCCCTCCATCCAGAAACGCTCGCTTGAGCTCCACCCCGTTGATGTAAGCAGTTACAAACAAAGGTCTGTTGTGGGGGAATGGCACTTTTCTGTCTTTGTCCGAGAAGGAGATGGCATTAGAGTCCTCGCGAATGGTCCTTGCGACCGATCCTCCTTCCACCACACATGCCTCCTGGCTTTCGTTAGCTAAAGCCAGTATTGCCTTTGTCATCTCCACTCTTACGTTGTGGCTGAATCCCAACCCATCAAAGAAGGTCTTAAACTTGTGGCTTTTAGACAGAATCTGATGCCTTTCTTCCTCATTTACTTCCACGGTGGGCTGGTCATAGCTTGCAATTTCTTCAATGTGATCATAGAAGGAGGTCATACAAACCTCCTCAACCTCCTCATCTATGTCATACATGAAGTCGTAGTACCCACCATTATAACATTCTGCCATCGCGGCCCCTTCTTCGTGCTGAGGGTAGGGCCTGTCGCGCACGTCTCTGTTTACGCCAATTCTTAATTCATTGTTGTCTTGCTTCCTTTTAAAAATCTCCTTGAGTGTCCAACAATCACTCGTAGGGTGTTGCACCCTCCTGTGAAAGACGCAGTACCTCGGGTTTGCGCGATCTTGCTGAGTAGGCTGCACATTAATTTCTGGGAGTTTCAAGCACCCATCCGCGACCCACGCGTTAACGAGATCGACAACCTCCTCTACGCTGCAAGGATATGGAGGTGCATCTCGCGCTCGGTCCTTGTAATCTTTGAAAGGCTTGATCCTTTTCCTGGGGTTGCCATCACCCCCCTGTGGCCTGCGCGAGGCCTGCGCGGAGGCCGCAGTAGCAATCCCACCAGCTTTACTTTTCCACGTGGTCTTTGGTACGTCCACGTCGACGGTGCCACGGATATTAAATGCTGCTTCCATCAGAGCCGAAAATGTCTGGTACTTGTCATTGATCAAATGCTTCTTATATTCTTTAATCATGCCCAGGAGGCAGATTTCCACCAGTTGTTTCTCTGGAACTGGCTCATGGCACTGAACAGCTTTATCTTGGAATCGTTTGATGAAATCAATGATGTCCTCCGTCAGCTTCTGTTTCTCGTTTACGAGGTTCAGCGAAGTGATCTTCTCTATTACTTGGAAAAATTTAGTGTAGAACAGGTTCACCATTTCTTCCCAAGTGTTAACAGAGTGCGGTTCGAGGTTGACGTACCAAGTGTATGCCCGCGAAGTGAGGGACTTAGAGAACTCTCGCAATCGAAGATTAGGATCTTGTGAATGGATACCCAAGCTTTCAATAAAACGGTGGACATGCTCCTGAGCACTTCCTTCTTTCCCATCAAACTTGACAAATTTGGGTGGCACATATCCTTCTGGATATGGCATGGTCATTATCACAGCAGGGTACGGTGGTTGAATCTCAGGACTAGGCAGAGTTGGTAACGTGGCTCTAGCTTTTTCTTGTTGCAGCAAAGCTTGGACATCAGCCAAAGTAAGGAATGCTTGGGGTTGTGGCCGCTGGGCCACGCCTTCTGCAGCTGGTGTGCCTGGCGCGCATACTGGATGTACCATCTGGTTTGGATTATGTCCATTTTGTGGTGGTGGTGGTGGTGCGATAGGCGGGTTTACCACTTGTGGGTTAACCACTTGTGGGAGCTCGCCCACCAGGTTTCCCTCCACAACATTTTGTGGGGGCACTGGTGGAGCTGCTCGTGCCGTAGCAGCCACCACAGCCTGCGTGAGTTGGGCTATCGCCAAAAGCAACTGAGTTTGACCTTGTTGCATTTGCTGTTGTCCTTCTCTAATGAGTTGGAGAGTTTCAGCATTAGCAGCTAAGGTTTGAGCGGTATCAATCTCTTGAACTTCTTCTAACACAGGTGGTTGATTTTCCATTGCTCTTTGATGAAGGGTTTCAAGGGCACTTAAAAGATTATGAGAAGAAGAGCCTTGTATTTGTGAACCACTGCGTTGTGTTTGTAATCGTCTTCTGGTGTCAACCATCAGCTATGAAAGCCTCCCCAGCGGAGTTGCCTTATGTAGGATGGGTTCTTCGTTAAATAATAAAATTAATTCGGAGAGGCAAACAATAGCTAATGATTGGACAGAAATGAGAGGATGTGTACAGGGGCGAAGGATTAAGCCAGGTATGCAAGAAGAGAAGGCAGCAAAATTCAATCCGTTCCCCTTGAGATCATCATCATCGTCCTTGAGATCACAGTTCTAGATGGAGTGTGGACTCGCGAGCGCTAGCAAGAGCAATGCTCTTGTTTCCAGAGCTCAGAGGCACTTTCTCTCTCTAGAATTTCCGTGTTCTAAGGACAAATCTGAAAATCTCTCTTGGAATTTGTGAATGAATGTCCCATATTTATAGGGATCTGCACCCAATCATTGGGCCGCAGACATTTTCCCCAATAACATGATGACACGTGCTCTTCCCGCATATCTAGGCGACGTGGGTGATGTCACTGGCCGTTAGGAATATTCCATCAGGCCATTCCAGTACATCGTTTTCCTTCGTCGCGACCCTTAATCCTTACAAAGCCACCAAGCCACTTGTATATCCCCTATTCCCGCTGTGCTTAGTCATGGTCGCGAGCCCTTTGGATCGCGCCGAGACTTAACTCGAGCTCGCATCGACTTCCCTTCCCCTGCCTTTTGGTCAGGTGCCGTCGCGAGTCTATTTCGCGTGTTCGCGTGAGCGTCCATTTATTCCCCGTCGCGTCGACCATCTTTGCTGAGAGTCTCGCGAGGGGTGAACTTTTTCTTAAGGTGATGTTTCCCTTGCTAAGGGCATCCCTTTTCTTGAAAGTAATAGTAATCTAGATATTGTAATACCGCGATGGCCGTTCTTCGCGGTGTCTTATTCGCACGTCTTTAAACTTAATCGACGTCTGACGTGTCCCTTACAACTTTGCTCGAGCCATGTGGCTATCCATTCATAGGTTGGTCAACTGCCACGTCACCCGACGCGCTGACCTTTCCTACATAGGCTATAAATTGTTATACGAGTTGATTGTAAGCCAGTAACGTATTCGCCTAATCTACTGATCTGAGGCTAATTCAGGGTTAGTGTTGAAGATTGTGACTTAGGAATTGAAATGTTTTGTGTTATCATAGCAGAAGAAGTGGTTCCTAGTAGATGAATTGACTAGAAGTTAGTGATGGGATATCTGACTAACAAAGATGGAAAAGTATCAAATTCTATTAGACTGCATTTACATGATTCGATCTAAAATTTATTCTACATGGATTTGAAAGAAAGGACGTGTGAATTGGATGATTTTTACCTTCCAAAATATATGTTGCTTTGTCCGATATGATGGTGGGTCAGTTTGATGTTGCCTCGATGTATCATATATTTATTTTCTTAAGTTGGCTTTTCTCTTACCTTTTCCATTTGTTTAGACTCTTTTTTTTTTTTTTTGGATAACTGGATGTCCGGGCTACCTTGGCATTAGTGGCCCCAAGAGTTTGCTGGCAGGGGGAATCAAACCTGAGAACTTTGGTGGGAGCAAACCCCTAATTCTCGAGGGAAGACTACTTGTCCATTTGTTTAGACTTGGTCAACTATATCTTCACGGTTAATATGGAACGAATTCAGTGTTCAAATTAGTCATTGCTCATCAGGGAACCGTTGCTCTAGATTTAGATGATAATTAGTTTAGTTATGGGCCAATTTCTTTGTTGTACTGACAAAGTTTCCACCAATGGGCTCCCTTTACATATGTCTTGTTAGTCCATTCAATTAATCTATGGTGTTTTCCATACTTCCGCTCCAAGTTGTGAAAAAAAGTTAGAAGTACCTACTTAACCTGGAACTCCTAGTTCCTAGTGTAACTTACGGAGTGATATCCATGTATCTTTTCGAGTTGCAATGCTGCATTCGTTACAAGGAGTGATTACAGATTTGCGTATAAGTTTCTGCTCTATTGTTCAGAACTTGTATTCCTTTCATATGAAGGAAGTGCGATTCATACTGTAAAAGAGCGTGATTTTAGTATTACAAAAAATTTTAAGAATCATAGCATTCTTCTGAGATTCTTCTGTAGGGGAAGTATTCTTGTCATTCGCGCTCTAGCAATTTTTCAGATAAGTGATTGTGTCTAGAGAGTCGATGCTAAATCCTGGATTCTTGATGATTACTAATTTACGATACTAACACAAAGCACAGAATGCTAGTAGTGCTCCTTTTTCTTGATTTAGCTCGAAAATTATTACATTGGCATATTTTGAATTTTCTTGTATATTCTACGTGATGTATACTTCAAACAAGTGTGTAACACCTGCTTCTCTCTGTTTAGAAAAGAGAAGAAGAGCTAGGAGATCTGGCACTGCTGTTGTGGAATTCTACCAGTACTATATATATACTGTTAATGGTATGCAATCCCTTGGTTCTGTTAAGTCTTCTTCCAAATGATGTTTTTACTTAGTCAGGTTAAAAGAGTTAGAAGTGTTGGATAATTTGATATGTATTGTTAGGCTCCATTTCTTAACAACTCAAGTGTTGGGGACCATTTGTGGACATATCATGGCACCAGTTGCTTGGTTTTCTGGAGATTTTGGTTCAAGTCTCTATGTTTGTATTTTTTCCGTTTGCATTCTGGTTCTCTCTAAGTATAAAGGTTTGAATCTCCATGTAGTTTGACATAGAAAGAGTTGGAATAGCTTGAGAAACATAATTTTCCAATTCCTGACATCTTAAGTTTTGGCAACAATGTGGTCTGGCAAGAAAACCGTTTCAAGAGGAAAAGGTCTGCATTTGAGTAAATTTTATTTCTTGCAAACATTTTGATTGCAAAAGGGGATTGGCAATGTAATAAGAATTATCTAAGGAAAGAGAATTATTCCATTTTTAAGGTACTTTTGCCTCGATCTTTCACTTTTAAGTAAAATTCTTGAAGTATGCAAACTCAATCACTCTTTCTATGCATCTATGTTCTTCTGCTGTGCACTTCTTTGCCTTCTTCTTTTCCCCCTCCCCCCACCCCCCAAACCTCCGCTGGGTAAGCTAGGTTTTAGTCTTTGTGAAACAAAGAAATCTACGAAGGATGGTAGTGGAATTCTCAGGCCATCATTTTCCAGCCAATTTGGGAAGAGTACAAAAAGTATGGCATCCAATAAGAAGCCACCATTGGTTCAGGTTAACCTCCCCTTCCACCGAAGTCCCCCTCCTCTTTTGTCTATGTTCACTACTACAGTTGAACCTGAAACCATCAGGGCCTGTAATTTTTTTCCCATCCATGACTCTCTACCCAAACCACCATAAGTAACATCCATGCCCTATGATCATGGTTATTGGCCATAGCAGTGCTGAGAATGAAATTATAAAAATAATGGTTACTTTGCGTTGGTGATTGATGCTGAAACTTTTTGTCATTTGTGCATTGCAGGAAATAATAGCAAGTTTCAAGTTAAGAATGAAATCATGGTTATTGCCCATCGCAATGCTGAGAATGAAATTATTAAAATAATGGTTAGTGCATTGGTGATTGATGCTGAAACTTTTTCCGCATTGCAGGAAATAATAGCAAGTTTCAAGTTAATTACATCATCGAAGCTTACTATACAAGATTCTACTCGAGTTTGTCATTCGCTTGTTCTACTTCAGGTCAATAGTACTTTTTTCTCTTTTTGTTCTTTCTCCTTTTAGAACTGTGGACCTCACATTTGTCAGTTTGTTATTAGTCTCATTAAGTTGGTTTCCTTGGTTCATAAGCATTTTACATTGTACTACGACACAAGCTTTCCCCATCAATATGCACGGATAAAGTTGAGAGGTAGTTCTGAGCTTTTGTTGATCATCCTTCAGGCCATCAAACAAAAGGCCTTCAGGCCATCAAGCAAAAGAAAAATAAACAAGCATTCAACTTTGTAATTAAAGCCTAATGGCTGGGAGAAGAGGCAATACGAAACTTGTATAGAACCTGAGAATTCAACTTCAAGACAACAAAGACCCCAAATTTTCTGAAACTGTCATTTTAGACTCAGCTGGAACATGACCAGACTCTTTAGCCCCAAAAAAATGGAAATGCTAACGATGATGACCGAATAGGTATCATTCCAATTTGCTTTGGATCAAGTCAATACCATCTCTGTGGCTGGTTGAATGTCCCGCAAGATTTGTAACTGTTCATTTCAAAACCATAAGCATCCTATTACAAACATTAAGAGCAATTAATTCATATACATGTGTATTGCAGGTGAACGAACCATGTGTAACTCTCTGATTTGATGAGGGAAGCAATGAACATGAAACAAAAGCATACACATAGAATCCAGATGCGATCGAATGATTGTTACTAATCTACATTCCCCAACCCTGAGTTGTAAGGAGAACCCAACTAATGATTTCAAATATTATGAGAATGGGAAGTTAACTGGGGACAGTCAGGTGTACCCATTGAACCCTGGAGCCAATGTTCTACATACAGAAGGACTAAACACTAATTAGAAATCGATATGAAAAGAAGGTTTTCTGTGTACTAACATAAGTGGATTTAACTTTATGCTTATCAGTTTTGTTCTCTTTGCTTTGATCTTTCTCTTTCGATGGCTTTCTTGGAGAAGGAGAAAGATGCGCTTTCAATGGATGCTAATCATTGTTCATATCATTTTATATATTTCGCTATAATTCTGGTTAGTCTAGTAAGAGATTCATTTTCCCAGCCAAGCTAAACCAAATCAAGGATTTTGCTTCTCTCATTTTATTTATTATCCTTTATTTTAGCCCCAAAGAATGCTCATTTAAGTTGCGAATAAAGTATACATTCCTGGTTGCTAAGGAATTCCTGTGAGCTTTAGTTCATCAGTGGGACACTGTTACTTAGACCTCCAAGAGCTGTGGTATATCATCACATCTTAGTGCAGAGTTGGGAAGAAATTTGTTTCTTTCATCATTTGTCGTGTTATATACGAGTTGCAAACAAGCCATTTTGACACTTGCAAGTCACAAGCATAAGCATATGCACCACGAGTGATAAAAAGTCCTCTTAACCTTACTGGGCACGCAGGCGTGAGTCCTTCCACTATCCACGCTGTAGCATTTCCATTTTTGGTATAGATACGATAGGAACCTATGTATGTGTTTCCTTTTTTCGAAATATCCTCTAGTTGTACTTCTCTCTGGTTACAGCTTAAGCACAAGAACTTTGTTACAGAGGCTATAACTGCACAAACTCTCTTTGGTTTCATCAGATTTTCCACTGTAAAAGTTATGGCCATGGACTCTCCATTTGAGAACGAAGCTATTTGTCATTGTGGAAAACAAGGAGAATAATCTTTTGCTCAGAGATTGCTAGGAATGATCTTTGTTAAGTAATGAGTTCAATTGTCTAACACAGATGAAGATTTTTTTCTCTCTTTTTTTTTTTTGGGTTTTCTTGTTGCTCTCATACCAAATAGAGAAGAGGTTTAATTGTTTGTCATTGGACTCCTACTAATTTTTGTCTTTTTTCATTTTCTAACAGTGTGTAGCTAGTCATCCAGAAACAAGGATGCCATTTATCCATGGTAATTTCCTAAATGTTTTTCATGTGTCATTTGAACATGTTACATGTCTTCGTGGACAACTTAAACCTAACAGGGTGTTCTTTATCAGGACTGGTGTTATCGTAACAATGTTTTTTAAATAGAATTGGAGGGTAATATTTGTCTCAGCTTATTGCAACTGTTTTCCTTTTCCATTTGACCTTTAGTTTCTTATAGTGATAATCGAGGAGATGAATTCATTCAGTTAAACTTGTGTAACTAGAGGTTGATGATGAATTCCTGTAGCGAATTGGATACATAGCAGAGTTCATGTTTTTTTAGAATAATCCATGCTGGCTAATCTTATCACATTGATAAGTTTGAAAAGGATATAAGTTGATACTTTCGTATAATGCTGCACAATATTTCATCTCAATGATAACTAATTCCTGGCCGAATAAAGGTACGGAATATCTGTTATTATGGAACTTTTGAAGAAAATTTGATTATTTGAGCTCAAGCTATGAAGTTAAACTTTACATTCATCTACACTGAGTGGATGGGTTAGATTGGAATTACCTCTGCGTCTTTGTTTGGAGAATGAAGTATTTGTGCCAGTTGGTTCAGTTGTCAGAACTAATGACTATGTTTTGATCCCACACAGCCAAGATACCTTTATATCTGTATCCTTTGCTTAATACTACAACAATTGAGACGCCATTCGAGCTTTTGAGGGTTGGAAGCTTGGCTGTTATCGGTGTCCTGTTGAAGGTGTTTGCTCTCATCATTTTGTCATTACAATACATGCTGTCCAGTGATATCATACACTTGAGAAATAGCTTCTATTCAATTGTTATTTGGCCCCTAAAAGTTTCATGTGTAATTCTGTGCCCTTTGGAAGTGGTAAATGCAATCAGGCGTTATATAGTCATCTCCAACTTGGTTTTACCTTTCAACCTTGGGATACGTTTATACTTCACTTAAGTGTGCAATTATATACAGCTTCTCAGAGCCTCACATAGTTTCTCTGTAGTGATCTGTAGCAAGTTTCATCTTTGATTTTATGGCTTCCATCATGCTTTGTCAAGATTAATCCTATCCTATGTCTGTCTTTTTTAGTTGTACCAATACTACTGAAATTCGATTTTGAATACACTCTTTTGACAGGTTGATGATCCAAAAGTTGTTCATTTCCTTCTTGAAACTGGAATATTTCCCATGGTTCTACATTGCATGGAATTGGGCTGTGTACAGTCAAAATCAGTGAGTGCCTTCGTACTTGTGTTGCACCGTCACACAGTCTGCTTGAATTGTTTTGTCGCTTTGTTTTCTCCCACGTTGCATACTTTTCTAAAAGAACCACTGATAAGTATTCATAACACAATGGTAGAAGCTGATCAAGAAAATATATACAAATAAGAAGATTGTTGCCAACTCAACTACTTTTGAGATATGAGCGAAAACCTCAGTAATGATTTGCTCTGTAGATCAGCACAACTAAGTAACATCAGTAGTTCTAAAGTATTCTCAGTGCAATTTTTTTGTACCGCTTACCTTTGAGATCATCAACAGCATCAGGAGAAGAGGTGTTGAAGCATCCAGTGCCAAACAATTTATTACTATGGCATCAGTAGTTTCTGACTAAGTGTAGGTAATCTTGCACCTAAGAAAAAAATTGATGGAAGTAATATTGGTTTTCTTGTATGTATATTTTAACTAACAGGGATTGAATTAAAACAGTTTTAGTTTAGGAATCCATAGGTAGTATCTTTTGACTTTTCAATTATAAGAAGAAATTTAATCTCATTGTAACTTTTAGATTTAATGTCCTCTCAACATAGATTTGATTGTCAAATTTTGCTGACAGCTTTAGTTTGACGGAAATATGCAACATATATGAAGCAAGACAATTGAAGAACGAAATTGAATAAGAAAGAACCTGCTTGACCGACCAGGTGACTAAAAATAAGACGAATGAAGATGCGTCCCAAGCGTAGGACTCTCGACCAGTGCAGCACAATAAATCCGGAAGTACCGGAGTCGAACCACAGAGACGACTTAAGTGCTTGACTCAAAAGTGTGAAAGTGCAGTTTGAACTGGCTCTTAGGTAGCCACCCCTTGATTTTATGAGATTTATTAACTAATTACTAAGCTAATTTAGTTGAATGCAAATTAATAAAGAGAGCACAGCTGAGGGAACCCAGCGTCCACGCCTATCCTAACCGATATTTACTCGGGCCACAATTAGTCCTTTTACTGATTTTAGAATACGAGAAAGGCTTCCTAACAAATGCGCACCACCTGTCACCAGATTTCGTGCGCATTCGAATTCCGGTAATGCCTGGGTTTGTTTGTTAGAAAAGTCTCTAGTTCCCAAAATTGCTTGAAAGTTGAATTAATTCGGCCCCGAGGTGAAATATTGATTAGCCTAGACGTAGGCGCCTTCGCCCCGCAGCCGCACTCGTAACGACTACTCACTCATGATTATAAGGATTGCAGAAATCAAATTGAACCTAGATCTAAACATGCTTGAACAATTAATTATGAAAACAATAGAGAACGATACCGTAAATTGCAAGGGAAAAGTTGAACTTGATTGTTAATACGCAAAACCCAATCCACAAGCAGAAATTCTGAAGCTAAACTTGAATGCGAAACGCTGAATGAAGAACTCTGAATCCGTAGTCGAAGACTTGAAAACACAAAACCTAAGTAAAAGTCGTGGAACCCTAATCTGGGTTAAAACATAAGTATTTATACTAATCTAGTAATCCTAACGAAATCCGAACGAAAATCCCCGAAATACTTCGCGCGAAGCCAAACGACGACGTTCAATGGGTCTGATAGCCTCTCGGTAGCGCTACCTATGTTTAGGGGTAGCGCTACCGCTTCGTTTCCGTGCGGCGTTGACCATTACTCCTTCCGTTGACCATTGACTTCTAATACGCCGGTAGCGCTACACCACTTTTGGTGTAGCGCTCAAAAACATTCTGTTCATTTTTTGGGACCTTTTGTGCCCAATTTGAGCGCTCCAGCGAAATGGGGTAGCGCTCCCGACGGATTTTGATCACTTCCATGCACAATCCACTCGCTTCCAACTCTCGATCTACGTGCATGAACTTCCAACATCTTGAAATTACACCCACGACCTTAGAATACCTGCAAATTATACTCGAGACACAAAAACACCACGTGCACATATCAAATGGAAAATAAAGCCCAAAACGCACGTCTAACATGCTAAACCACCCTACATAGGCGCTCAAAAGCAAGCTTCCCACGCGCCTATCAGAACCTTAGGAATCCACCACTAAAGAACCTATATATATGTGCACGAAGAAGGTGATGGTATCGATACAAAGAGTGAAGAAATATAAATTCATTCCATCAACTAATTCAAACACATGCTGCAGAGACTCTTTAAAAATATAACAAAGATTAAGATAAGGTAACCTAGCAATATTTTATATGCTGTTTTAATTATATGGCTCAAGGTAAAATTATCTATACGATGTATATGCTTCCGAGACTTCATACGCGAACTCTTTCTTGAAAAAAATATGCACCGAACAGGTTGCAGCCCTCATAGTTTCGAAGATTCTGTTGCAAGAGGAGGGGCTGAAGTATTGCTGTGATTTTGCGGAACGGGTTTACGCTGTGGTCTGGGTTTTGGGAGGCGTGATTAATTGTATAAATCTTGCTGAAGAACCATCATTGAAGCTGCTAAACCTTGTCATGAATTGTTATCTTAGACTGTCAGAAATGACGAGGTTAGTTGTGTAGATCATGCTGTTCTATTTTCTAAAATTTGATTGCTGGTAGTATAGTGATCAACGATACCCTGGAATTGGTTTTGATAATCAGTGTTGCAATGTAGGGCATGTGATGCATTAAGAGATCGCTTTCCTGCCAGGTTAAGAGATCCTACGTTCATCAGGGTAATCAATTTAAGTGAGAGAGTGAGTGAGATGCAAGATGTTTGCTTCTGGGTCATGACATCTCCTCGATGTTCTTTCTGGACATGAAGAATTAGTTTCTTGGAACTTATTTTCTTCTTTAGTTTTTTAAGGTTGTGAAAAACTAACAAAAAGGCCAAATTTAAAAAAAAAAGTTCAGAAAAGACAATAGTAAGTTTTTGTCGCATAATCATCTTAACACCGTCCTAGTTCTTTGCAGGAAGGAGACCCCATTACGGCGATGTATCTGCAGCACTTGCTTTACAATCTCAAAAACTTGTCAACATTCTAGATGAGAACTAAGTTCAGTATGCTTATGCTTGGTTTTGCTAAACAAGGAAATGCAGGGTTTATTTCTTTCTTTTTTACTAGCTTATAGGATCAACAGAGAGATCCCAATTTACGTATATATCACTTTAGACATGGTATGTTTCGTTATATGAGATATTCATGGACATCTTAGGGTGCCAGTTGTGTGTACAAGAAACATATAGCTGAATGTTTATACCCGGTTTTTGGGTATACAGCGGGGAAGCTAATTGTATGTACCAAAGAAGAATTAGCAAGAATTGCTGTTTAGCCTTTTGTCTTTTGTTTTCAACCTGTTAGCCGTTTGGCGCTTGTTTTCAACGAACTTTGTTTTCTGGGATTTCATTTACTTCTTGCTTTTAGAAGTTGGGACAGATGGGTATGCAGGAAAACCATCTCAAGGTGGTTTTGATCTGGAAAACAGATCGTTTCGGGGACGCTAAACTGGTAAGCAGTAGGCTATACAAAATGTGTTTACAGAAGCTCATGGCAAATGAAGCTATGGCCTACCCACATTGACGAAACTTCAATAAAAAGTCGAGGTGCACTTAAACTGATATGGATATCCTAAGTTTTCACGATAAAAAGTCTTTTATTTGTGAAACCCATGGCAATGTGTCTTACAATTAAATGTTCATTAGGAATTGGTCCTCTCCGGTTCAAATTTTGAACTAGACAAAACAGTTCAAATCTGGACTGTCCATTTGTTGCAATTAATAGTTTGTATTCGTTCGAAAACTCTCCGGTAAGAGTTTATGAGTAAATCCGACCGGAGAGGATCTAAACCCTATTTCTTGATATGGCAGTAATGACCTTGTCTACTACCACACATTGCACGTTGCTGACTTGCTGTGCTTGTAGAAGTACATGGCAAGTGGCAACAGAGTACTCTGTACTACAGTTCAAAAGGAAATGGATTTCTCCGGTTCATGTTTTGAACCGAAGGAAACAGTCATGATTGAGACCATCCATTTGCTGCAATCAATGGTTTGGATGTACTTATAAACTCTTACGGTAAGAATACATGAACTCTTACCCGAAGAGTTTATAAACACATCCAAATCATTAAATGTACCAATCGATAGTCCAGATGTGAACTGTTTCTTCTAGTACAAAACATGAACCGGAGAGAATCCGATCAAGAAAAGAGAGACAGCACTCTTGTAGTATCAAACAAGGATCCATAGGTCACACCAATGTTGGTTGCACATGCCCCCATGCTTCTAACGATTGTAACATCTCAAGGGAAATGGCTCCCACTTTGATCTTCCTCTTGATTTTTCATCCAAAATCAACGCTTCAAATTTTGTATCCACACAGCAGGTAACATCTACCAAGACTTTGGCGAGGACAGTATTCAACGACCATTCTAAATAATCATTCTAACCTTCAAAAAGGATGGATGATCAAGAGCGGAGCCAGAATTTACACGCAGTGGGATCACATACCTAAAGTCAAAAAGAATTTGATCGAGAATCTCAAGGGATTGGCAAAATGGTCTTGTCTTGGGACATAGGAGTTTGCTCGCATCTAAGGTCTCAGGTTTGATTCTGTTGTGCCCACGGAATCAAACCAAACACACATAAACACACGCACACAGATATTTTACGTGGTTCTCCAAAATCGGGGACGTCCACAGAAGTAACCGGAGCAATCAATCCATTAACCGGAAAACCCACGAGCTTTACAAGTGACTCTCTCTCACTACACTCTGATTTTCTACAAATTGCTCAACAAAACAAGCCTCACAAATCTCCCTCATAGAGATACAAATCACTCTCTCTCGGGGTGGTACAAGACTCCCTCTTGGATCTTTCAAGACCACACTGTGGTGATACAAACAATGGCAGAAGGCTGATTATATAACCAAACCTCATGGATGAGGTCAGAATCCCAATTGCAAGTCATGGGTCACCAAGGGTTAAGCCTGGTTGTTACCTCCAAGGTTCCGAAATTAGTCGAGGTACACGCAAGTTGGCCAAAACATTAGATTATCAAAAGAATTTGATCGAGTTTTGGCAATGAGAAAGGGAAAAAAAAAAACGATTTTTAATAGACCTATTGAGGTCCTTTTGTTATATTCGTAGTTAATTATGTCAAAATCTAACAAAATTGATAACTATGATCTTAATCCCAAGAGTCAAGTGACCCTATGATTCTCTTCCTCCCTCCGATGACTTATATGCATCTCATTTATGGTTGGGTCAAGATACTAGATTCTTGAAGAGAGAGAGAGAGAGAGAGAGAGAGAGGGGGGGGGAGAGAGATTATAAAAATATTAAAGAACAAATTTTGCTTATGTAAATTTCGATTGGTATGCCCATGTATTTTTTTTCCTGAATGATAATATACATTCGTTTATTGGATAAGTACTGAATTAAATAATATGTCAAACTTTTTTTTTTATCATCAATTTTACAAATATACCAACGAATTTGATCCCAAAACAGAATTCCAATGAACTAAAATTAAAGAAAATAAATTACTACTGACTAATAATTTGGGAAGTAAGGACTGCACGACCAGTGGACCACATAACCATGTGGTTTCGGCCCCACAATGGTCCATTTTTTGTTTTTGTTTTTTTTCTGGTACTTGGTCCAATCCTTTTTCCTGTTCTTTTTTCTTGGGTACTTGCAGTGGGTCCACTGTTTAGCATCATGGAGATCGAGATACTACCGGTATAGTAAAAAAACAAAAAAAAATCATCCTAGTAACGATACTCAACGCACATCTTAGTTGTCCAAAAGTATTTTGAACGGTCCGAGTTTAGAGATAGAGAGAGGAGAGATGGAGGGATAAATTTGGACCGTTCAAAAGTACAAAACACTTTTAAACGGCCGAAATGCACACTCAGACTCCACGTGTGTGGTACCATTTGCACCCAAAATTATCTCCTCCATGTATTGCCCATCTTGTCCAAATTGGTAATTCTACCCAAACATATCTCAACTGGAAAAGTTCGGTGTGTTTTTGTTGCTCATTTTATTTTTATTTCGGTAAATTCTTTACAAATTTTGTGGCTCTTTTTATGAATTTTTGTGGCCCAACATACAATTTTGTGGTTGTTGTTTATTTCATAAATTTCTTGTGGTTATTTTTACGAATTTTTGTGGTGGTGTTTATGAAAATTTGTAGCATTGTTTATGAATATTAGTGGTAAAAAAAAGACTAAAAAAATATACTAAATTTCTTCCTATTTTTAATGCACTTTTAAATTTTTTTATAAAATTACTAAAAAGTGGTCCCTGCATGACATGTCAAATTCGTAATTATGCGTCCGCCGCTCCTAACGCAAGAGTTTCACCGTCTGTTTTGATAACTCAAACCATTCGTTTTACAATGCGTATTTTAATTGGCCCGCCAAAAAAAAAAAACCAATTATCTTTACAAGGGATAAATAGATTACACTTTGCCTCATCCAACTCGGTTTTTTCTTTTTCATCAGTGCTTCAACCAACTCAAAATGAACTCACTTAGCCTTCACAACGGCCGTGATCGACCCGGACGAGTTGCATGTGATCGAGTCGTACCTCTGAAACAAATAAGCCACGAAAAGACAAGCAGTGATGGTAACATAGTCTTTTGCCGGACACTGCTTGTTCGACTCACTGGGTGACCCGGACTGTGGCCCGTTCGACCAATACAAGTAACTCAGTAACTCCCTTCCTTTCTCCTTCGTGAACCGATCCAATACGAACTTCTCCGGGTCTTCGAACACCTTCGGGTCTCTCATCACCAGCGATTGGTACCCACAGAGAAGCTCACCTTTCTTGATTTCGTACACCGAGTCGTGTGAACTCAGTTGGAAGTCCTTCCTTGCTCGACCATATTGAAGTGGAACCTAGCATTAATCATGTAGAACATGACATTTTTGAGAACTGCTATTGCAAGGGGAGAAAGTCATATTAATATTATTTTTGAGAACTTTAAGACACGAATCTAACATGTCATTAGAAAATGACACATGATTATTTATAATTCAAAAAATTTGTAATCTTTTACCTTTTTAATTAAGTGATTAATAAAAATATGAAAAAGGCAGAGCATACCGGTGGGTTAAGGCGGAGTGTTTCATACACAAACGACTGAACCAGTTCCATATCCTTCACCGAGTCAAAACTCAGAGTCGACCCATTCATCTTCGCCCTCACTTCTTCTCTAAGCTTCTCCTGAATCCCCGTCTCATCAGTCCCAATCTTAGACAACAGTTTTGGCAAAAATATCGCAAACCCACCATACGCATTAAACCCCAGTATAAAAATCAGGTTATGAACCGTCTCTTCCCGACTCAGTCCGAACTCAGTCATCCCTCGTTCGACCACCTCCTTCCCTTGTTCCTCAATAAACTTAACGATTTTGTTATAACCAGAACTCACTAGAGCAAATGGGTATGCGAAGGAGTGGATGAAGATTTCTTCTAGTGGTTGTAGTACACCGATTTTTATGGTGGGGAGGAGCTGGAGGGCGAGCCAGAGGTCGACCATGACGTAGCCTGAATCGGCGATATCGGGCGAGTTGGATGGGTCGGCTCCGACGAGGCAGCGAGTGAAGAAGCTGAAGATGAGTTTTTGGATTGGGATCGAGTAGGAGGCTGAACCGGATTTGGTTAGGGTGGATTCAAGGTTGTCCCACATTGTGTCAAGGTTGGAGGTGAGAGTTGGGACCCATATTGTTGAGCTTCGTTTTAACAAGTCCATGGAGAATTTCTTGACCTGTAAAATTTGTAACAACATGTATATCAGTGGATACAATGGTTCAAAAATATCGGAAATGGTTACGACGCTTGCACATATCTCGATATAAATGTGTGCTTAGAATGGTATATTGTGCGTGCATTTACATAAATCATGCATTAAACGGTTCCAAATATATATATTTTCAGATGTGTGTACGGACATTTGTGCTGTAACATTGTTCTTAATATCTAGCGAATGGTACAAACATTTCTAAATGGATTATGTTTGAAGGTTGGGTAATATTTGAAAACTTGTGGGAGAGCTAAATGCTCTTGGCCTAATATGTACAGTTTATGGTTCCTAACATAATTGTGATGAGTTCGATCTGCCCCAAAAGTTGACCGACTTTGGAGATGAACAAGTCTGACCTGGACAAAAAAATAAGTCACACTAATGGTCGAGGTGTAACAGTATTGCGAGTATCGAATGATATGCAATAGAAATCGGTTGTCACGGTCGTAAATTTAAAAAAATCATTTTTGAGAAAATATTTTTAAGTGCCGAAATTACTTGTAACAGTCGAGTGTGACGAAGAATTCGTTTGTGAATCGGAAAACAGACCGATATGTAATAGGAACCAGTCAATATGCATGCGATTTTACTGCTCGCATGTAAATGGTGGTATGACATTATTGGAGAACCGAAAAACCATTATGTAACAGCCAAAACCATACATGTGGGTGTTTGGCACAGATTTTGAGAACATCCTATGGATTCTGAATTCTGATTAAGTATACGAATAGACAAGACCATACATGGATCTACTAGGACAACAGATAGCGTACATTGATTACGGACATCTGACAGTCAAAGTATCCTTCATTTGTTTTGGTTTTAGATTTTGTTCTTCTCATCTTAATTTATGTTATTGTTATTCTGTTATTTTTGCATCCAGCCGGTAGTTTAATTGTAATACTCTCTCCGTCCCTTTTTAAATGTGTTACTTCGTAAATCAAACTTATTAAAGAAACATTATCATTACATCTTTCACATCAACTTTTTCCTTCATTTTACACTTTTCACATCAACTTTTACCTCTACTTTTCAAAATTATCCTCCTCTTTTACCCATTAACTCTTTTCCCACTAACTTTTTCAAAATGACAAATTGATAATTGTACAAACTTTTACACATTAACTTTTCAAACTACACACTTATTTAGAGATAGCCCAAAATGAAAAGTTAAAAGGGACGGAAAGAGTAGCATTTCTCTTAAAATGAAATTCTCCCCCTTTCGAAAAAATAAAAAAGACCAGACCATACATGTGATTTTCAAGGGAAAAAATATCTTCAATGGTCCTACTCCTAGCTCTTTGTTAACTTTTTCTACATGATGCACGATGGTGGCCCTAAGAAGCAGAAACAAAAACACAAAGGACCAAAAAGGAAAAGTGGAAAAAGCATTGTACCTATATGAGTTGGCTCCAATTGGGTCAAGGGTCTTATTGTGCACCTAGTGCACATTACGTATGTTGTGCAGGTTATTTGGGATCCACTTTGGGTTCTGTTTTTTTATCCGAATCACTCATTTTGTTTATCTCGTCGAGTATATGGTCCACGCAAAAATTTATATTGATCGGAGATCTTTAACTATATTTTTAGAATGTATTTTTCTTAAAAATTGAACACTCAAAAAAACTATTGTAAGTGATTTTTTTCTATAAAACAATAAGTTTAATGGTCACTGATCAAATAGTTATTGATGTGGGATAAAACTAAAATTTTTACATGGACCACATATTGGATAAGACAAACAAAATGAACGATTCGAAACAAATAACGGAACCCAAGCCGGACCCCAAATGAACCGCATAGCAAAAAATTTGAACCCTCCGATTGCATTGTTTGTCGCCCTCTCTCAATTGATCCACTCAATCCACTCTTTGACATGGGTACGATTTTATGTGGCCTAAAACAATCAAAAATTAGATTGCAAATAAGATTCGATTAAAACGCCTTGGTTTCAATTATTTCAAATCATGTCGTTTTCGTACTTGAAATTTTTCTGTAGGTTGAAAATAATTTCAGGTCATCATACCGGCTTGTACTCCATTTTTACTGAATTTATAGATTTTCGAGACAGGTCATCTCTTCACAATACATCAATTATTTTTAGCACTTTTAGAAAAAAACGAAAAACTCATCCAATAGAGAACGAAATTTTCACATTCAAGGCTAACGATCCACATATCATTGAACCATAAAGAAAGAACAATAGTCAAGAGGGAGAGAATGTGTGTGTCTAGCGAAATTCATAAATTATTCCTTCTGTCTCATCTTATTTGGGTGTGTATCATACACACCCCTACAAAAGTTACGATTTTTTTGTAAAAGTTACGAATTTTTTTTGTAAAAGTTATGATTTTTTTGTAAAAGTTATGAATTTTTTTATAAAAGTTACGAGACACACCAAAATGTTACGAATCATATTGCTAAAAAGTTACGAAAAACTAAAAAATGTTACGATTGCTAATGAGGTGGCACAATCTAGACCACACAATAAGTGCATATGATACACCCAAATAAGGGGTGTGTATTGTAGCCATTTCCTCCAATCTATAATGTTTTTTATGATTTTAAAAAAAAATTCGATTTTAGAACTAATTGAGAACTGTCAAGCAAAATTCATGTTACATATTTTTAAAATTTTACATTAGAAGATAAGGTAATAAAATGTAATAAAATAGAGTTTATTTTTCCTTCCTTTTCCTTTCTTTCCCGTGTTCTAAACCAAACCATAGAATTTTTCTCTGAGAATCCCTTATAAATCAAATAAAGAAGAGATTATTCACATGGCTCCCTATCTTTCAATTTTTCTCTTTTTTAAGTTTTAAGAGATCCTAAGATTACATAATCAACAGTACTAAAAAATTGAAAATTTTTCTAGATAGTAATTAAAATTCAGCACTTCGATCGAAATTAGTCGAGATGGGCGTAAAGTAGCCGATCGAACACTCGTATTATTGAAAATACTATTACATACCTTGGAGTGTTGAGCCTCGGAGGTATCAAGATAAGCACAAACACGCATATCTCCGGTGAACTTAACACTAGGCATGAAGTCTCCGACCAACACATTCTTCTTCTCCACAACCTCCATGTCAAAGAGGTGAGAGAAAGACTTGCAGTCGAGCACCGCCACCACGTTCGGGTTGACGCCGGAGAAGAAAGGGAACGTGGGCGGCACGTTCGTTCGGAACACGGTGCTCTTGTGCTTCTCCATCCTCTTACGGAAGAACGGCTCCGGTCCCTGGAACCAGAAGTAGTCGAGCCGGTCTGATATCGGCCCCACCACCGGCCACCCGTACCCGCCCGGGATTGTACGGACTGGTGCAGAGGAAGGCGGTGGTTTTGTTTGTTGTGGTGGTGGTGTTGGTGGTGTTAGGGATGGTGATGGCATGCCCGGTGACATGCTCATCTTTATGGCTCTCATCGCCGGTGAGTGTTTTTTTGTAGAGAGAGAGAGAAGTAGTTAGTAAATATGTTACCAAACTGCCTGTGGTCTGTATGGATTAATTGTACATATATAATCTACTACGGAGTAGGAATGTTTATCACGTGTGTTTTTTTTTTTGTCCATCAAAAAAATGTTCTTCACTGTGCTTTACGTAAATTTCTACTAATTATTTGATGGAGCTACGTGCATCGAATTATTTTAAATTCATCTGTATTTGAAATTGTGGACAGATTTTAATTTTGGAAACTTGGGCACAATTTACTTGAAGTTGTTTATTTTTACTTATTTTTTTCTTATTAGTATTGTTATTAGTATAGGATAAAATTTTTGAAATTTTATTCATCTTGATGGAATGAATAAAAATTAGAAACTGCCTATAACTAAAAGGCTACAGTACTCACTTTTTATTTGGATGTGTATCATACACACCCTACAAAAGCTAAAATAAAATTATAAAAATTATGAAACACACCAAAATGTTACGAACCACGGAAAATGTTACGAATTATGTTACTGAAAAGTTACGAAAAACTAAAAAATGTTACGATTGTCAATGAGGTGGCACAATCTAGACCATACAATAGGTGCATATGGTACACAGTTTTAATGAGTGTGTATTGTAGCCAGGGACGGAGCCAGGAATTTCACTATGTAGGAGTGAATTTATTTTCTAAAATACTTTGCAGGGGCGAGCTTATATAATTCATAGGAAAATTCTTGTTTTCCCTATATAATAGTAGAGGTTTTTTTTTCGAGCAATGCTACAGGCACTAACAAGTGTACCAACAATTACACTAAATGTACACATGGCATTACCACATCAATACACTATTCAATACATGGATAGATTCATCCACTAAAAGAGTGTCACATGGACAATTAGTGTAATAGTTGGTACACTAGTTAGTGCCTGTAGCATTTTCCTTTTTTTTCCTTGCAGGAGCGACCGCACCTACTGTCCCCCCTCTGGCTCCATCCCTGATGGTAGCCATCTATGACGGACGAACTTTGAAACACGCATATTTTTAGCTTATCTTCATATGTTTGAGATTTTTTTTTAGGTTCTATACATAGTAATAATTTCGCGCATTTACACAAATTCGAAGGGTCATATATTGTCATCAAAAGCTTTAAAAAATTACTAACAATTAAAATAAACTAACGCAATCTAACCCAACTTTTGGTGATTTTTTTTGTGTTAAATGAAGGAGTAGTATTACCAAAAGGGCTCATTTCTACCCAACCAAGCCTGTGTCCGTCAATCTACGTACTGACCCACGATTATAAATTCCTTATGTAAAAGTACCCATACTCACAAGTGGAGGGTCATATTTTTTTCCATAAGCTACAAGAGTATGGGCTGTGTTCCACTAAAAAACAGTTCATTCTCTCACAATACATCACATAAAAAATCGTAAAGTAGAACATCTCCTATGCCTATAGTGCTCCGGTTCAGAGTTAAAGCTCGAGTTACAACCTCTTTAGATCTTAAAATTTGCGAATTTTAGGAGTCCCTTCTACTTTTTGATAACTTTTATCATAGTAACAAAAAAAAGTCACTTTTAAATTTTAGTTTTAAGCTCCCGAAAAGTCAGGGTTGCTTTTGTGCACGTATGAGATTCACCTCGTGTAATAGGCGCTACAAATAATCGTCGTATCCAATACATTGATAACGCATGCTTATCACTAAAACAGACGCCAAGCAAACTAAGAGGTGTTCCACTAAGGATAAGGAAGTTTTTTAAATAAATGGATTTTTCACGATTTTTTATGTGATGTATTATGAGAGAATGACCTATCTTGGTTTATAAAAAAACTATTTTTTTTGTTAGTGAAACACCCCTAAGTTGTTCGAACATTTGGTACAATTATTTCCCCCAAACTCTCTTCTTCCATCTATGTTTGGTACAATTATTTACGCCCAACTTGTCACACTCATATAGCTCCCAAGTTAACACTAATCAGTTAAACATGTGGTGCAAACATTGTGAAAATGAGATGTTAAAAAAGGACAATGTGAATGTCTTTCCCTTTCACATAAGAAAAAGATGTGTCGAAATCTTTTTTTTTTCTTTCATTTTCAGTAAAAGTTTCATTTGATATAAGAAACAATCTAATGGGCAAACCCAAATCTAGGAAAAAAAATTGAATAAAAGTTTCAGTAATAGCATTGTTGTTAATATTGGGGGGAAAGATAAAGTTGCAAGATTTGAGTAAAACTCAATTTCATACAGATTTGAGAAAATGAGTATGTTAGATTTATGAGGTATTTTCTCTCAATTTTGATTTGATTGAGTTGAGTAAAAAAAAGGGTTGAGGAGTGGAGATGCTTTTACAGGTAGTAGATAACTCGTGAATGTAATTGCTTTTAGGAGCTCCAAATTGTAGAGCATTAATTTACTCTGTTTTATTTCTCGTAGTTGACGAAGGAACCACCTCACATAGGACTACTAAATAGACATTTTCATAGGGCAATGCTTCAATCTGTCAAAGTAAATTTTGATATTGCCCGATAGAGGAGTCGAATCCTGTCCAAATCTAGACGAAGCCCTTCCCCTGCCGCTGGGGCAAGCGCAAGGTGGCATTTCTCATGTTTTTTATGTGACTCATACACTATTCTAACCGTTCGATTGAGCTGAAATTTTGTGGGGCCTCTCGGAAAAATGTTCTAAGAATAATGAACGGTTTGGATCACTCGTGTGGGACCCAAAAGTGGGTCCCCAAGAGCAATTTGTACAATTTCTGTACAAAAAATTATGTACCTGTAGGTTTATCCGATCTGAAATCACATGAGGATAAAAAGTGATGTACGTATGGCTGAAACTTGAAGTGCCAGCACACAGAGTCGGCAATGGGCCATGGCAATAGTCCCTTGTACTTGGAGGAAAATTTATTTTTTCATTTTCATTTTTTATCGGCATTTATTCTATGGTCTTGGGAATCGGAACGTGGTTCTCCAACACCTTTCTTCACTACACATTACTGCAGGTCTCACCACTAGATATTTGTATCCTATAAAAATGTATGGTGGAAAATGATATTGGGAAATTATTTGGCGGTACCCCAAGACCACTAAATAATTACTCGTGGTTGGAGACAACATTGTACAATCCTCGGATAAGGGTGAATGATTGTTAATTTGTTGGGACTTCGTAAAATATTGAAACCAGATGTTAGTCAACGAGGTTGTCGCATTAGTTAATCGATTAGTATCGGTGGAGATTACCAACCTAAGGTCACATTCCCAAGATCAATTTCTCTCTGTAGCGATTTGTCTTTCGGATCACCTCACCTCACACAAACCCATGGGAAGGGCTGTGAGAGGGGCATAAGAGATTAGGCAAGTTCAATGGGACACTCTTCGTTACCAATCAGAGGGCCATCAGCCATGGGCATTTAGTTTGTGGAAACATACAGAGTCTCAACGTCGGAAACCAGCGCTCGGAATCATCGGAAATCAAGTCGATCGACTGTCTACGATGCCGACCCATTCCTTTCCCTGCGACACATTTAAATAGTGAACATGCTCCATGATTGTTTCATAATAAGATTTGAAGAATGTGAATATTGAAAGATAACATGTTGGACGCAGGATTGTCACTCCAATGTTATGGAGAATCAAATCAAATGTGATTCTCTGAAATACAGAATGGAGTCTATTTGTTTTTTCAACATGGTAACAAACTTTTATTCGAAAAAAGAGCATATCGTTACATTAAAGATGTCGTTCCACGGGATTCGAATGTGATTCCCAAAATTGTCGAAGTGTGTGCAAATACTTTCGCCAATCTTTGAATAAAAGGAAAATCACAAACTTAAGCTAATCAACTTTGCAACAGATATTTTCGATGACAACTTCTACTTACGTAGGTCAAGACAACACACTAATGGCAAGTCAATTCTTCAGACCACCACTGCTCTACCTTGCTTCATTAAAGAACCATCATCATTTATGTTTATCGAAGCCCTAAACAGCATCTCGATGACAAAGGAAAAGCCAATAGAAAGGAAAAATAACCCAAAAGAAAATCTCAGATCTAAGATCGAGAGAGAAAAATCCTCACTGTAAAGAAGGAAGATGTTATTGGAAACAAAAAAGTCATGTAGAAAAACACCCATCAAGGTTAAACATTCCCCTCCTGCCGTCGAGGGGCATGAAAACCCTAGGAGAAGGGAGGGGAAGAAGAGAGAAGATGACTAGAGTTTTTTTTCCTTAAAGAGAGAGTGCGCGAGCGCACTATCAGGTTAAGAAAATTCTAATTAGTTCAGTGATTTTTATTATTGTAATTAGCACAGTACTTAGGCCCGAATAATTGTTCATGTGACACGGAAGAATGTTCTAACAAGTATCCAAAATTGTTTGTCTCCATTGTATCAATGACACATGTTGATCATGCCACAAGGCCTATTTTTTTGAAACACGTCAAGAAATTTCATAGCATAGCCATCCGGCACCGATTACATAAAAAACAGGAATGAAACCAAATCTACTAACAGATGAAACAAGCACGGCATTAGGCTAACATAGGCCACCGGCTCCCAGACACACCTGCCGGAGCAGACCCGACACCTACGGGACAGGATGATGAATCCGCTCAAAAGTCAGCAGAAGAGAACCCAAAGAGGGAACCCAGCTCAAACCCTAAACACATTACAACACTAGCAATCGGAAGAAAAACCAGGGACTAGAAAATCACAAAAGGCTTAACGCCGTCAACAACTGGCGGTGAAGAAAACCTCCACCGTACAGCCATCCCAACGCTGCCGTGAGTGGATAAAAAATACGAGAACCTCCGCTGTCACGCGAGGCCCTGGACGCAGGTATGCCTCATTGGAAAAAAAGTCTCTTAATTTTGGAGCAGTCCTTTCTTGAACACCCACTCAAAAATATTTGAACACCCTACGCAAAAAAATCAGTCTACAAATCAATCTAATGCAGTAAAGAGTAATCTGTGCAATTGAATGAGATATTAGTAGATGAATGATTGCTTGAGTACTTATACTGAGAATGATATATTCGATACGGTTGATAATGAGGCTAATATGGAAAGGTTTCAAAATAAGAAAACTCGTCGAGGGCCATTTTGTTATCCTACTCCCTCCGTCCCCAAAGAGATAGTCTACTACATAATATGCAATTTTCAAATACTTCCATTCATAATTTTTAAATTTATTCGCATCAAATTAACAATCTAAATTAGTTATTTAATTTGGCAGAGAAGTATATCCTTTGTTATTTTTTGGTGGCATTTGTTGATATTAGAAGATTAATTTTTGTTTATATACAATTGAGGTTTTAAGGACAGTTAAGATTTCTAAACACCCTTGTTTAGAATCCTGGAGCCGCCACTGGTTGTGAAAGGAGCACAAATGGACAAAAATAATATAGTCCGGCAAAGCCTACACAAGATTTTGGACAATACTGACAATACAACATTGACATTCATGAGGTTACAAATATCTTTGCACTAACTAGAGGATACCTACAGAGGCCTGATTAGCACATGGAGCACAACTGGAACGCGTACAGGGTCAAAAGCACAAAAAACACATGGATAAAAATGGAGGCATCAAATAACAGCACTCGACGCTGAATCTTTGTGAGGAACGTGTATGCTGAGATCGTCCATGTTGGTGCAGCCACGGATGGTCAACCCGTGCTCATTGGCTAAATGCAATACGCATATGAAACACAAATGGGGAGAGATGTCCTCGAGTGACGCAGCCGCCCTGCAGTCGTTTGGAAAGCAGGCCAACACATGCTTGAAAGACACTGTTTCTTCTTCCTGCCCCTTTAACAAATGAAGTTCCCCATTATTAGACTTTTGTCATAAGAAAACGTTAAGCACTGCCCAACGGGTAGTGTTTAGCTTTGATGCATGTGTCAAAACGTGTACATTAAAATGGATGAGAAGTGCAAAATACATGTGAAAGTGTTTCAGAAATGCAATATTTGCATCGGCAGACCCTTCTATTGTATGTACTTTCTTGCATTAAAACAAGAACAATCATCATGAACTCAATATAGCACCAAAGTCGGACACTAAACTAAATGGCCCGCTGCCCAAATATATTTTAATTGTTACCATATCCAGTCACTAGTTAAAGAACAGAGTAAACAAGTAATTTCAAAATTTGAACAGAAATTTATTCCCTGCATTTCTACTGTCAGTCTTTGCACTTGGGCTTAGTCGTCTACACCTTAATTTGTGTATAAGGTAGTAATAGTAGCTGATGTCCTGCAAATTACTCGAAAAATGTGAATAGGGTCCTGCCTTCCTGCAGGGAAACCTCGAGCACAAATGAAAAGAGTACCAAAATCCACTGCAAACGCATAAAATATTATTTCACTGCAAAAACAAGAAGAATATCTAGCATGACACCAAAACCTAGCAAAACTCCAGAATTCTTACTGGGGAGTTCACTTATCTGATGCCCTTCAAGCCCTTCAATTGTAAGTTAAATTTGAAATAGCGAAGGAATGTTATCATGCCCATTTAAGTGAACAGCCAACAAACTATGCTAGTAACAGTAGTAGAAAATGAAAGAAACAAAGTAAAGAAATCCTTTCAACGGTTGTTTCAGGTTTATGTTTAGCACAGAACAAGCAACTGTTATGGAATAGGCAATCAACATCATTGCCCTATGATAACATTGATTTAGACCATCAACAAGAGTTGTGCATTTTAAGGACTGAGCAAGGAACAAATAACCATTCCATCAAACGGCAAATCCATCGTGACTATTTCAAGAATACACCTAATTAATCTTATCAATTGCACCATGTAAAGGCAAAAAGATTATCCCTTGTAGTGTGGCCTTTCCTCGGAAAAATGTGTTCACACCTTGTTTTAGCTAGTGTATGTATAGTAAAGAAGACAGAAATTTCGTTTCAACAACTTATAATTCTATGGGGTAAATCTGCTTTGGCGAAAACCAAAAAAATCTCACCAAGGGCAAGAACCTAGATTACCTGAACAGATGTTTGAGTAAACTCTTGTATATGGTCCCAAAGAGTTTCTTTCAGTGCTTGAACGTCAACTTGTTTAGAAGCTTTATCATACTTTACTTCAATCTTGTTCACCTATATAAAGAAGTATACAATTCACTAAATATATATACAACGTATAATATCAAAACTTAAGTGGCATTGCGATAATAACACTAAATAAGAATCATAATCAATTCATTTTCCCATCAATTCAAACATAAAATTACAAATCATAACTGAGAAGTGACCATGATGTCATTTGACAGGCCTCCATGTCCACGTATTTCACACTCAAGCACCCATATAATAGAGCACAGATCAGGAATAGGTATAAACCAACCTGACGAGGCTGAGAAACAAGTGTGTTCGAGTCCTCCACATCACTATGAGCATCTCCATCATCGTATTGACCACCAAATTCATTTTCATCATCCCAAGTCGGCAATGGTCCATAATCATCTCTATGTTGATTCGATTCTTCTGAGGCATGGTAATACACAGTAAATCATCATCTTACGCTCGTTGCAAGGCAGATTCCATCATTTTTAACGATGCAACAAGGCTAATGGTTTCAAACTTTTCATTCCTTGTTCAAGCATCACAATGTTGGAATATTTTACATAATTTAAAACTGTGATACAATAACTTCGTTCTTTTTTCTACTTTTCAATTGTCAATTTTTTGTTTTGTACTTCTGTTTATTCAAAAACTTCATTTTTTTCAGATATTCACTTCCAAAATCCATGACATTATCTTGACAGTGACTTATTCGTGGAGTATTATACAAGAACCCTTCTGTTCATAAGCCTAACTACATATTGTTTCTCTTGGGAAGTAACTTATCCAAAGAGATACATAATTTTTAAGAGCGCCAATCAAAATATTAGGGGGCACTGATGGCTTAAAAAGTGAGAAGATATGCACTTGGGATAAGCAACAAGGTGGCATGACCATAAGCAAAGAAATGTATAAAAAAACACAACAAAAGCAACACAAGGATTATTTACCAGATGACTTTCTTCCCCTTCTCCCAAGGCACTGTAACCAGAAAGTAAAGTAAAAAAGATATCACCGAAAGCCAGAAAATAAGTTCTAGAACAGCAAACCGATGTTGTCAATTAGTTATAAATTACGAGTATTACCGTAACATTTGGTAGAAGAAATAACTTGACAAGATCCTCAGGTTGATAATGGCAATCTTCTGGAAGAGTAGTGTTACAAGGTGCTCGATTTACTGGCAGCAATATTGACTTGGGATTCTTAGGAGGAGCAAAGACATCAGACATCTCATTGTCCAATGCTTTTGTAAAGTCGATGTCAACATCTGCTAGTTTTTTAGTCCTCGGTTTCTTGGTTGTCAATGGTGACCCATTTTCTGTGGGAGGATCATCTGAACCTACAAAACAGATTATATATTCCACAACTGAAGAATAGATTCCGAAAGTAGTATGTACTTTGATGCTATGGTTGCCACGATACTTGATAACATACCTTTTGCCTTTCGATACTTCCAATGATCAGGACCCGCCCAGGCATTTTGTTTTGAATTAAAACCCAAACTTAAAAACAAATACCCATCCACTTTCTCAAACCTGCCATCCATGTCAGGCTCATGAAAATCAGCAAATTGTTCATTTTCCTGAAAAAAGGAAACAACATGGTATCAATTAACTTCAATGTTTTCTCATTCAAATAACTAAATAGAACAAAAACCAGGAGATGAAATTGTATAAGCGATATCTGCTGCTTAGGGGATTTAAGCCTTATAAGTGGTTACATTTTACAGGGCCACCTCAGAGTTGCAAGAAGACAAAAGAAAACATCAATACAAAAAGAATGTACAGCATTCATTAATATGGCAGAAGAAAATTAGGATGTATATTCATTACTGTATATTGTAACATGTTAATTATTAATAACATAGAAATTCTTGTCGTGAAAATGGCAAACGAAACTTCGGAGTCCAACGAGGTTTTTGGTTTCAAATATATTCTATTCATATCTTTTTCAAAAGAAATAAAGATCCAACTGACTGAAAATCAGCCCCTTTAGAATCTTGCCAAGTGTACAGCCGTAAAGTATTTTGGTGACTCTTCAGAAGCTGAATCTTTCAGAAAAGAATATTGAAGTTTTGAATGGCAGCCCAAAAGCATGTTTTCACAGCCAAACATGGGAGATTCAAAATTTCAAAAACAAAAAAACACTGAACACATTTTTCAATAGCATGAATAGAACACCTGATAATGACTCGGTAAAGTTGGATCTCCACCATAACAATCTTCACCGATCACACTTGCTTGATCATCATGATCGAAGCCCCACGTCCCGCAGTTGTCAAATGCATCACCATCAAACTCAGCACCATTACTATTACTATAGCCTTCATGAACTTGCTCTGCCGATTTCTGGCCAGAAGAAAAAGGATCTGATGGTCTTCTACTATTTTCATCAAATTGATCAACTATATCCCTCAGCGTTGGAGTGATCTCATCCTTTGTGCGCATGTTCAACACCATGTGTTCAATATATTCTATGCAGAGGAAAACGAAAACAGAATAATAAGTGTATGGAAAACAGACAAGAGACAAACACAGCATATAACACAACAACAAAGAAAAAGTAACACACCTTTAGCGAAAGAAAGATCTATTGTATCTAATTTGTCTTGTGCATTTTCTGATATGGTACACTTCCCTGGGACTTCTAGTGAATCAAAAAGCACCCGACAGTTTCCATATACTCCAAGGTTATTCAGTAGGAGACCCTTGGCCCCACCTTCATCAAACTGAGCAGATGTCTGATGATAGAGAGGATCCACAGCAAATGCAACTGAAAAGAAAAGAGACTCCATTATAACCTTACACATTCAAGGACAACAGTAGTAGATAAGTGAGAAGATGCAGGTCACCATCAAATTTCTTCACATTAAGAGCCTCAAACGACGATTCCAACGTGGATAATGGGGACACCTGCATGTACATTTTCGCATTAGTTCAAATATACTGATTATGTAGTCAATAAAAGTAGAGATCTACCAACCTTCCTCTCTTGCTCTTTCTTAGAATTTCCTCCCTCTTGCCCACTGTTGTCAATGCCATCCTCAACCACGTTATCTGGCACAAAAGTACAAAAGGAAGATGTTGAAAAACAAAGGTTCTTGCACCTGGTGTGCATCAAAAGGCTGAAGCTCAGCAACTCAAAAGAGTTGCATTACATCTAATTGTTAAAATCACAAAGAAAGGACTATAACAGTCTAATGGCAGCCAAATGCAAAGGTAAAACGATCTTAAAAATAAAAAATAAAAAAACAGAATGAGTTTAAAAAACAAGGAAAAGAGAGATTAACACGACCAAAGCTTCCCGTTTGCAAATACTAAATACTATCACTGTGCAGTACAATTATGTGGGGAGAAATTAGTAGAAAACAAAGTTCACAACAAAGAGTAAACAACTTTTGCAAGATAAGAAGATGGATTGACGAGTAATAGCAATTTAACCTTGTTCATTTTCTAGTCCCACTCGATTAATCCCTCCAAGGACCTTATATGCCTCCGAATGCACTGAATCCACCCTCATGGAGTAAATCTTAACTCCAGCCTCTAGCGTACAACTTGCCTGCAAAAATAGTACTAAGAAGAGTAACACACAAGCCAAGACTTTGCATTAAGTCACCAAAGAGAAGCAATGATGCATATCTGAGGCCATACATACTACAAGTCATATCTGACACACAATCTATGCATTGAAATCAACTAATGAGAAGATTTGTTCGTAGCACACACTTGTCCATAAATCATCAAAGAATCGATAATGGGGTGTATTTGTTGCCCACCAAACAAGAAAAATATCAAAATAATGTGAACATGAACAAACAATCTATAAGAGTTCAAATATGAAAATCCATTGGATGATTGCGATATGACTTCAAAAGTTACACATCCAACTCCTCCCAACCATAAAGAAGTCGACGAAGGGTAGCATCGAGCTTTTGTTAAAATCGTTTTGCAGTTCAGGTAAAATCTAAATTGTCAAAAAGATTTCACTTCCAAGATATAAAAATTATAAGATTGTTGCCTTCTTCACATGTCTCCAATAATACTGAGATAAGAGGACGAATTGTCCAGATTTTACAAGGATACTAAATTGCCATTTCTCAATGAGGACTGTAACGGAAACCTAATACAGGCTCTAGGGGATATGATGGAAGAAATAAAGTAATAGAAAAACTCAAACATGCCACCGGATGTACTTGGTTCACCCAATGTGGGATATGTTTGCAATTTTCATTATAATGAAGACGAATACAACAGATACATTGCAGATACCCCCACTACACTATACAGCTAGGGTCCATATTCCAAAACATTCTATAAGCATCTCCATCGACGTAGTTGCTATTTGGCTAGCTATTGATGTAATATAGCAATAAACATTTGTGATTCGACATATTATAGCAATATTGCTCCACCCAATGTTATAAAAGTAGGCCGACTAATCCCACCTAGGCAATAGGCGGTGGTCCAAGTCCAACGCCTGGATTAGGAAGGCGACTTGTTGCCGCCTAGGGCGCTAGGTGGTGCCCCTTCTCCGCTCGACTAGTGCCTAGCGAGTTTTGGAACATTGGCTCCACCGGTGGACTACCTTTTCTTGTTGTCACCACCTTTTAATGGTGAAGGTGACATGAAGACCATTTCAGACAAACCAACACAATTGGAAAATTTAATTATAGCCAACTAGCCAAGCCCAGTAGACCTATTTGCAACAAGTTCAGCCATTGCTAAATATAGCATCCCAAGTAGCACCACTTGTCCAAAACTTTTTGCTAAATGACAGCCAAGCCCAGGCTACCGGCTCAACCCTAAAGCCGAAGATGTGCTTGCTTTAGGCCCTGCCATTTTTCAAGCTTATAGAAAAGCCCCCTATAAAATACCTTATATTTTGAACAGCCTAAAGAAAAACACATTCTCTAAAGTAAAAAAGAATAGAAGGCCTGCAAACCTCCTAAACGCCTCAAACAGTTAACTAAATCTTAGGTGAATGAATGGAGGCCTATGTAAACTGTTAAGGTAAAAGGTTACAATGTAGAAATATTGACTACAAACTACATGTAAAATTGTAAATTATTTGAAGGTTTCACAAAATGAATTTTAAGATTGAAATTTTACAATGTAGAAAAGTAATTTAAATACAAATGGCCTCCCTTTTGACTTTCGCTTTAGGCTTCTAAAAGTATTAAGTAGGCCCAGATAAGATCAATAAAAACCAAGCTAGCTTACCATTGGAAAAGCTCAAAGACCATAACCCAAAACCTATTTTCTAAATTTCATCCAATAACAACAATTTTCACACTATTCCCATAGAAAGGTGATGTGTAACTTTTTTAAGTTACTATTTTGCCAGCTATTGCTATGTAGCAATGAATATTGGCGATTTGCTAATTATAGCAGTGTTGCACCAATGGTGAACTACCCCATTTTTTAAGTCACCACCTTTTGATGGTGAACATGACATGAATACTATTTCAGAAGAAGAAAAAACCACCACAATTGGAAGATTTAACTATTGCTTATCCCAATGTCAAAATTGGCACCAAGTTTAGCAATTGCTAAATTTAGCAGCCAAAGTACCACTTTTTCGAAACTTCTTGCTTAATGGCAACAATAAAAACCCAGCTAGCTTTACACTGGAGAAGCTCTGAGACCGTAACCCTAAACCTAGTTTTCCCTATATCGTCCAATAACCACAATTTCCATAATATGACCATAGAAGGGTGATACCTACCTTTTGAAAGTTTGTTTCGGTATCATCTTCTTGTTCCACCTTAATTATATCGCACAGGTGATCTATCAGACTCAGCTCCCACGTGTTCTTTTGGTTAATTTTCTGCACCAAAATAAACAAAAGCCATTTCAACAATTCCAGTCAACATTCTGTATCCAAATTCAAGCATTAATAGGTAAACAAATGATAGAAAGGGTAAAGTACGAACATTTTCGCTGGCAAGTTTAATGCAGTTTTGGAACAACTCGAGAATCTGCTCTTTGTCGAGACAGTCGTCGGTCGGAGGCTGGGGCGGGGCGGCGGCGGCGGCTTTACGACGGACAGCGGCAGCACGTGCGGCACGGGCCTGTTCTCGTTCGAGTCTGTCGTCATTGGAACCTAAAAAGAAAGGGCTTTTGATGGGAGAGTTGAGGCGAGAGGGCATGACCGATCTCTGCTTCTGTGCAGTAGTCGGATTGGGGGTTAGGGTTTCACCCATTGCAAAGGGTTTGGAAATTATCGATTTTCGCAACGAAGTTTGAGCAGATCTAGGGTTTTTGGAACCCTAATTGGTGTTTTTTGCACGGGGTTATGGAGAGTGGGATGAGAATTGGAAGAGGATTTGGTGTGAGGTTTGGGGGGTAGGAGAAAGCTCTGCGGATGAAATTCTCTGTTTTCCCGCCTCTTTGTTTGAATTGGGAAGGGGAAGGATTATTAAAATTTAAAGGTGTTGTTTAATCATACTCCCTCCGTCCCAGTTTGTTCCCTCCGTCCCAGTTTGTTTGTTAATTATTCCATTTTCTGATACGCCTTAAATTACTTATATCTTTCAATCTATAATGTTTTTCACCGTTTTAAAAACTTTGTATAATAAAATTAATCATGAACTATCAAACAAGATCCATATTGCATATATTTGGAGATCGATATTAAAAGATATAAGCGATCGAAAACTGACACGATTATCAAAAAATGACAAACAAAAAGGGACGGAGGGAGTAGTAAAATACTACTCCTATGTTCATGGAGATTTTGGTAATTACTCGGTACATGAGGAACATTGACTATATGTATCCGAGGAGCGGGAACTGTATGTACCTGAAGAATTAGTAGATGCAAAAATATTTTGGACAACATTGATGTGGAAAAAAAAGAGAACATAATAAAACAAGAGAGTTTAAAAATGGGAAATAACTTCTCCGTTGTTTAGGGGGAAAATGTGCCCTGTAGTTCGCCCAGTTCCGACCTTGTTTTGGATGATTAGATGCCTTCGCGTTGTAGAGCTCGTTGAGTACAATAGTCGTAGCAAAAAATCAAGTTAATCAATAACCAAATAATATCTAAAACAATCTTATATTGGGGAGAAAAAAAAAAGGGGCTCTTCAAGTTGTAATCAGATGTGCCAACTTATATTGTTTCCGTATAAATGTGCAGTGCGAGTAGATTGGCCAGGAAACTCTACAATGTTAACAAATCCAATTATCGAAATAGGTGTAAAACAGGGGTCAGAACTGGGCGGACTGCACAACATGAGCCGTTTCCTTAAATTTTTTATTGATTTTCTTAGTACAAATTATGACATTCGCGGTGTTCGTCATTTATGATTTTTGTTGCATCTTCAGATCTTATGTGATTTTTGTTTCATCAAATGGACACTCCACCGTGGACCGTGGTCGTTTTTTTGTTAGTTTATGCTTTTATGATAATGCCATTAAGGATGAACTTGGGATTCTTGTAATGAGTCTAAGTCTAATGACTTTAATTGTGGGTCATTTGAAATCTTTATTTGGGATTAGAGTCGTTCATTTTTTTCAAAAATATTGGGCACATTATTAACACAAAAAATATGATCATCGGAAATTGATAGACACACAAACAAAATTGTCTTATAGTGTATTCTCCAAATGATATTGGCTATCCATATAAATGGTATCCAAACATATATCTACCAATATTTATTAATTTGATTTCTTAGAATAAATGACGTAGTCAACATTCCCGACAAATTGTACAACTCTGATTCTAAATACGGATTATAAAGAATTAATAATTGAGGTCACTAAGGGGATGTAGTGACTTGGGTTACTACGGGAACCCCAAATCCAGGAAGGACAAGAGCATCCTTAATGGCCTAACCAATTTGATGACAAAAAGTTGCCATGTCATCTTTTTGTTGTCATTAAGAGGTTGCAAAAGTTACCTATGTTAAATGTTACATCGGTGTTTTTTTGTTCATAACCAAAAATAATGGATAACCAAAAATTTACCACGTCACTTTTTCAAACTACAAAAAATAGTTTTTGAACTCTTTTTTCGAATAATCTTGGAAACTTTTTTTAATAGAAAACAATTTTAAAAAAACTCTCCAAAAAAAGGAAAAAACTGCTTTCAAATACTAACAATTTTTAAAAAACTGTTTTTAAAATAAGAAAAATACAACCAGAGGCCTAAAACGCCCAAATTATTATACAATAAAAGCTCAAAAAAAAAGCATCAAACCCAAACAAAGTGGGCTAGGCCCAAGCCAAGAAAGCCCTAAACCTACCCTCTGTCACAATGCAAATCATCCACAGCCACTGCCCACCAAGAATCTGGCAGCCCACACCACCACCATAATCAGATCGCCAACCACCACAAAACCATTGCCGGTCCACCTAAGTGGAGATGACGATGACGTGCAAACAACCCACACTACCTTGGAAGCACCTAAAGTCGTTGAGTAAGACCACGAACACCCAACAGTGCCCGCGGTGGGAGACTAGCACCATCTCACCGTTAAGCCAATGCCGGAGTCTTCAACAGAAAACCAGCCAAAGATGCACTTGAAGGAAGGAAAACCGAGAAACAAAGAATGGGACAGAGCCGATAGACCCAACGTAACGAAGGATAAGGGGTAGATAAAAGAGACTGGAGAAAGAACTTGACAAGAGGAAGAAACCATTACCGAGAGCCGACCCCATCGCCGTCTGAGAACCCCACATAAGGCCACTTACCAATTGGTAAAGTGGTACAAGAATGCCCAGACGTCGAGATCCATGACTTCGACACTAACTTCTGCACGGCTATCGCCATCCATCAACTTATTCTTGTGTCGATCAATTTTTGAATAAAAATAAAAGAGAAGATCATAAAGTCAAAGTTTGGTAACGGCAGTGATGGAGAGAAGGAGAAAACTGGAGAAAGAGGAGAGGAGACCCCGCCCAGAACTCTAACTCTAATTATGGCAGTTGTTGTTAGAAAAAACTAAAAGATTGGTAGAAATATTGGAATAAGAGCTGAGAGATTTCAAACTTACGAGGGAGCAAATCCCCAAGTCCTAAGTATTCATTATCAGGCCAAACCCTTAGCGCAAGTTTGATTATTGAGTCATTTTTGGAGGGATTGGATAAGGTGAGGTTAAGGATGAGGATAGAGAGGACAAATTGGGTCCACAGGATAATAGATGGATTATATGAATACTGAAATTAGTTGCACAGTATTTGGTTAAAATGTGATAAAGAGAATAAAAATAATGTGAATTATATTTTACCGTTGGATGTGGAGGTCGACCCTAATGTTTGAGTTGCCCTAGCCCAACTCTGAGTTTGGTTGCCCACTTACTATTAAGTCACAAAATACAAAAAACAACACAAGTCAAGGGAAAAAAAAAAGTTCTCGGAAATCTCACTATTTTCTATTATAAGCAACCAACTGCTATTAAACCTATTGCATCTTTGCGTTGCTAGATATTGCCATCACGGAAATCTCACTATTTTCTATTATAAGCAACCAACTGCTATTAAACCTATTGCATCTTTGCGTTGCTAGATATTGCCATCACGGAAATCTCACTATTTTCTATTATAAGCAACCAACTGCTTGTAGACCTATTGAATCTTTGCGTTGCTAGACATTGTTATTATAAGATCCAAAATTTTATTTTCGGAAACCTAAATATGTCATTTACTTTTTCTTTGAGGATTTGCTATATCTGCGATATGTTCTTGTGCAATTTCCTGTTTTAATCCATGGTAAATGGAGGCAATCACACCCCCAAATATTGAGAAGTTCTTGTGTTGTACCAATAGTTTATAGATGGAATAATGGAAAAACTATAAGGTTTCATACATAAGAAAATTGGTATTTGGAACCCCTAATTTTTTGTCTTGTGAATAATCTAATTAGGAGTATTTAATTATTAGGTATGCATCAAATTTTAAATTTGCAAATTCAAAGAATTAAAATTTAAGGGTTTGAGGGGATAAAGTCAAAATCGGCTACTTAGTAGAGGTGGGGCCTACGTGTACGTGAGGGGTTGTGATTTAGATTGTGGTTGGATTATTGTGTACATAGTATTTTTTGGGGGAAAAACCCAAAACAAAAACTAGTGGTATAAAAGAGAACCCAAATCTCCATATCTAGATTTCATGAAATCTCGAAGGATAAAGTCAAAATCGGCTACTTAAACGGAAAGAAAGAAATTTCCATTAACTCATTGTTGATTGTATGGTGGTGGAGGATATAGGGTAAAAAAAATGTAATCATATGAATGGTGAATGCAGGGGTGTGACTCCACCTCCATAGTGGGGAGTTGGGCCGACCCAGGACCGGCCCTGATTATTACTACCGCTCGCTTGGTATTAAACTAATCCCCACATGGTGTACTAAATAAAAAAATTAATCCATTCGTATCCCATTCATCCTTAATCCCCTTTCAAACAAAGGCTGAACTATACTACTACAGCGGATTTTCAAAAAATTACCCAGCAAAAGGAATGAAGAAGACATGTAAGATCACATTTATTACTCCCAGATAACAAACCTCATCATCAACCAGAAATAACTACCGGTATCCAATGGCAGTGAATATGTTGCTAAACGTATTTACATGAACGTGCGAGCAATTTGGGATACGAGCAACTGCATTAACAACAGAAATCTAAAACCACTGATGTTCTGCTGGACACTCTTATACTGCTTTCATAGATGCAAATGTCCCAATAGTTCATGAAACAATATGCCAGTGCCAGAACAATCAGATTCAGGCATTCAGCTCGGAACATGTTGTAGCAGGCTTGTGATGTTTTTCAGCAACAAACCTTGTGAACAAGCGCCACAAAAACTCTCAGAAGAAGACAAAAGCCGAAGCTTAGTCCTTTTGATGGACAGCAGCAACTCGTTGAATGCCCATCTCCTTCAACATGACAAACCACCCTCAAGAATCACATGGTGCCGTTCTGGACCCACAAAGACTCTATGGGCTCCGAATGCCATCTGAATTGGTCCCATGCATCTGCGCTTCTGATGTTTCCTCAATCGTTAATGTTTAGAGAGGATTCTAGCAATCATCAGTGGAGAGAGAGAGAGAGAGAGAGAGAGAGAGAGAGAGAGATGGAGAATAGACAACACGACAAGGAAAGTGTTGATGACAATGTGTGGGATAGAATTTCGGAGGAAGTTTGGTAATTATAGTTATGTTTTTTAGTAGTCGGCAAAACTACTTATGACATATTTCTTCACGAAATTTCTGCATAATTTTTCATTTTTTATAAATGCCGTGTTTTGGTAATTATTTGTTTAGATTTTTAACTCCTGTTAAACCTAGTTTTAGAAGTAATTTTTTTTGGCAAAATATGAAAATCAAGCATATTAAAATAGTACCAGAAGTACAAGGCAAGTTTTTAGAATTTCACAGGACAAATCAACACATACAAAACTTGCACAATTACAACTGATTTTTTGCATCTCTGAAAATCTTCAACAACTTGATCTGAGTATTTCAGCTAATGCGATAGACTTGCTCTTGGCAGCTACTACCCCCTAGACATTAAACTGACTAAAGCATGGTTTTCATAGAAAGAACCACTATCTCAATCTTCCGTTGGGGACGAAAGAGTCATTAGCGTCACAACAACAGACCTCATGCTAGGCCGAAGTTGTACATTCTCTTGTGTGCATGCTTTAGCAAGCTGAGCCATCTGCAAGCATATCGTACACCAAACCTTCATGAAAACTACACAATAACTATATATGTTTTTCCAAAGGGTGGGAAAAAAATCACCTTACGAACAGAGTCAAGGGGGTAGTTATCTCCGAGCCTAGGGTCAACCAAATTGCAAAGGTTGTCCCTTGGATCAGCTTTACCAAGAGCTTCCTCAAACTAAACAACATTAGAGACGCAACGATAATTAGCTCACAAGGACTAATTAGAGCATATGGATAAGTACTTTTAGAGAAGCCTCATTAGGGCGTATTGTGTCTAACATGTTAAGAGCTCTTAACAAATAATCAGAAAAATGGGGAAACAACTTACCAAAGTAACAAGTTTCTTTGATTCAGCCGTGGAACCATCTGACTTGACTATAGCTTCCTTGGCTGAAATTAGTTCATAGAGGACAACCCCGAATGCATAGACATCGACTTTAGGAGAAACATAGCCATATTGTGCACATCTGCATCCAAGGATGGTAACAAAATTGAACCAAACAACTTTTTTATTATTTTTATGTGTGTGTGTGAAATTGGAACCAAACAGATACAGAGAAATATTACAGACACTAACTAGTTATTACACCAAATATACACATGGCACTACCACATTAATAAATGACGCAATACATTGATGCACATATCCACTAAAAGAGTGCCACAGCTGACATGCACATTTCGTACCTTGGTATCTTATTTAGTGTCTGTAGACTTTTCTAATGCACATATTAAGAACCTACTCCTTCCAAAACTGAAGGAATCAATCAATGGAGACTTATCTTCTACCAAGTTTTCAAGAAACATTTTATCTTACTCTGGTGCCATGTATCCAAATGTACCCACAAGACGACCTGTAGGGAGTGACGAACCCCCGACCTCAATCAGCTTTGTTAAACCAAAATCTGCAACCTGCAAAAGAAGCATTCAATACAATGATGATGAATTCCCTTTCACACCGTCACCAAACGACAATAGCACTACAAAAAGGAATGAGCATCACCTTCCCATGAAAGTTTTTGTCTATCAGTATATTTGGTGATTTGATATCCCGATGAATATAGACAGGCACAGTATGCTCATGAATATATTCAAGCCCTCTAGCTGAATCAAGAGCAATTTGCATCCTGGTAGACCAAGAGAGGGGATCCCATCCTGGAAAAGACAATGTACCTATCAGTAGCATTGTTTCAAAGCACTACCACTAGATGAGGTCTTGCCATGGAGATCTTATCACCTGTCCCACGTAGATGCTGGCTTAAATTGCCATTCTCGATGTATTCATAAACTAGAAAAAGAGAGCCCTCAACACAAAAGCCTATCAAGCGCACCTGCATTAGGTTCCTATATAAGTTACCATGCCTCAAATAGTAAATGGAATCGCTTGTGTATTCTTGAAACTGATCCATATCTTTAAAAGATCATTCAGTCACAAGTGATTCTTGAAACTGATCCATATCTTTAAAAGATCATTCAGTCAAAGGCAATAAGTAGTCACCAATAATCCCAAAACAAAGACTAGAAGATAATTGAACCCTTAAATTTCCATTAGCAATAACCAAATTCAATGCCATATGGTCCCATCATAGCAGACTAAGCTATTGAAATTTCCATCCCGTAATGTTAATTCTGGAGGATTAATGTTCTGTATTTTAGTTTAGCATACCAGCTTATTCTACCTTTAAGGCTTTAACGACATTATTTCTGGTCATACAAGCTGAATAAAGCACGCTGCTTTTTCGGCCATGCTCAGAGGTAAGGGATTTCATGAAAACATGAACAATTAGCCAGAGATAATTCCCTGATATAACTGCCAACATTATGGAAAGACAACGTACGCAAAAACACATCATCCCTAGTAAAGATACAACTATTACCAGGTTCAGGTGATGAACATGTGTCAAAACCTTCAATTCAGCAAGGAATTCCTTTGTAGCCTGCATATCCATTTTCTTGATTGCAGCTTTCTGCACAGAGTTTCGCCATGACAAATTGGGAAAGTTGATGCGCATATTATGCATCAGAATAAACAGACCACCACTCAAATAGCAAGCTCAAGCAAGCTAAATCAATATACAAAACATTCCCCACAACTACTTGTATTGCACAAACCAAAGGGCAAAAACCTTAGTAGATGGAAAAAGCTTCAAGGGAAGAAGGTTATGAGATTAATTACCGAAGACGGTGAGAGATTGATGTGAATAGGAATCAAATGGCCAGCTACTGAGCCACCAATCCAGCTTTTTCATCCCGTCTATTAACTAAACTGTAAAGCTGAATACAACATTTTACCCCACAATTGGCTCTCATAGGCTTCATAATTCACCATTTGATAGCCCTATTACAAGAGGAAGGAACTTGACCTTCCCTAAATTGATGGATCTGGGATTGATTGTTTTTGTCAATAACCTTTTCAATGATCATTCATACTCAATGTTTTTACATTTATGTAACTACTACAACAGTATGTGTTTTGACATTTACATGACTACTACTACTACAACAGTGGCCTTACTTTTTATCCTGCTCTAGCAAGCATCACTCCTCTTTTCATTCAAATCGTTCCTAAATTATAAGCTATGTCATTGATTGGTTTGTGGGTTCTCAGCTTTGGGTCCACAACTAGCTCTAAAATCTAAGAGAGGTTGGTTATTCAATCACAAAGGATATAACTACAAAATCAACTCAAGTCATTAAGAATGCTCAACCAGCTTGACTTTCAATATTATTTAGCATACTGAGTCCGTTTTCAAGTTGAGCTTAAAATTTGGAATGCTTCTGAAGCACAGCTGAGTTTGTCTCATCCACCTAATGAGAAATCTCAAATGAGCCTAAGCCAATCCTTAAGTAGCTTGGTTCAGCTCGAACCTAATAGCTTACCGCCCATACCATTCTCCCGCCAGAATGACACCAATCTCTACTCCACAAAGCATTATCCCATCTGCCTTAGGCTTATAACAGGAATATGTCAATCCCCACATCCATTTGAAGTCCAAAGCTAAATGCCCCCCCCCCCCCCCATCAAAATAGACAGCCCGTAATTCCCAACTCTTCTACATTGGGAATTGGACGTGTTAGAGCTTGTCCCATATTGGTTAATTATAATCTCTAAATCTAGTATATGAGCCTGGACGGCCTCCCCACTTATTGTCAATTGGTTTTGAGTGGGATGCTTTTAACATGGTATCTGAGCAAAGCTTTCAGAGGATTTTGGACATGACTCTCTTGATTGTTTGCCCCCTTTTTAGTGTGAGCTTTCAAAGAAAGAGAAACTCGAAGGAACTACCAAACAAACAAACGTACTTTCTTATTGCATTGCAAAGCTTAAAGATTACAAGACTAATCAAGGGGTTTTATAGGCTAAGCCTAAAAACCCTAGCAAAACACTAATAATGTAAAAGGACTAAGTTACCCCTAACATAAAAGATAAATAACAAATTAATTGAAACCTAACAATTGGAAACCCAAAATTAAAATTCCTAAATTATACTTTCCTAAATATTACTTCACAGATAGTACCACAAGTGCACCTTGTTACGTTGTTTGTTTTGATCCCAATTTTATTGATCTGTTGTTTACCTCTCACATGCGGGTCATCGGTCGCACGTGCGGGGGAGTGTTAGAGCTTGTCCCACATCAGTTAATTATAACCTCCAAAGCTAGTATATGAGCTTGGTAGGCCTCTCCACTCATTGCCAATTGGTTTTGACTTTTGAGTTGGATGCTTCAAGGCTCAAGCCTTCAACAGGACGACAGAAAGATCAAAGTCCATGCTAGAATTTATGAGAATTGAGAACTCAGTTCACTTGCTTAGGGTCAGAACCAAAGCACCACTGAGGATTCGGGGCAAGCACACTCTGATGTCTTAGAAAAGGGGTTATAGATGTATTAAAATTTGATTCATATATAATATTAAAAACAAATCAAGCATCATCTTCGAAAGCGACTCCAGAGCATCTTTCCACATCAGGCCAGGTTGTATGGCAAACTGATGTTCCAGCTTCTCTAACCAGAGTTTGTTACTAATTCATCCCCTTTTAAACATCCTTTCCACTTGCATACATGGAGTACAATGCAGAAATAAGAACAACATTTCACTCTGTATGAGCATGTATATGTCGTAATCATGGATAAGAAGCCAATCAAGAAACAAAGCTACTAATTTGCGGGATCAAATGCAGTTTCTAATGTGATTGTTTTTTTCTCTTCGGTGTTTATCACCATGATGATTAGTAGCTACAAACCTCGCCTCGCAACTCAGCATAGTAGACAGATCCGAAGCCACCTTGACCAATCTTATGACCAATACTGAAGTCATTAGTTGCCCTTGCAAGCTCTTCGTAGGAGAACTCCACCGATTTGTGCACACTGACGCCTATGCCACATGAAGAAGCAAGAGGAAAACACATCAGCGTCGGGCAATGTCAACATATTGACTAGTTCATTTTTTGCAGCATGAGAAGCAGGCAAAACATAGAAACTCGATATGAATATGTTTCAACACATAGAAGAACATAAAGTAACTTCAGTTTAGGACAATGCCAAGGAAATTTCCGATCAACCAAACGTTTTCATGGCCCTAAGAAAAGGAGAAATTGTAGCACAATTTTAAAAAAAGGGCATGGACAAGAGTAATGACTTGCAATGTTTATGGAGCTATAGGGTACTCCTTAAAAAATCCGGGTTAGCGCATTCCTCCAAATCAAATCATCACAATTTTTTGACAGATTTGAAAAGTAGCCTTATGCTTTCCAACATTGATTATGTGAAATGAAAGCGTACTTGTAACCATGGGTGTTAAAAATTCCAGACCCCAATAGGAGTAGCTCCCCCAAGACCCCGTAGCCTTAAAGACCCCACTTTGTGGACTCCACAAAGCCCACGACAATCGAACCATTCACCTCGTAAACCTCGATGAGATGAAGTGACATGCAAAAAATCAATTTCATCGGATATTGATAGAAAGAGTAACTATTCGTATCTTGTTTTATAAAATACACAATAAACATAAATTAAAAACTGATGGTCCAATTTGTAACACAAGACATGAGTAATTACTATCCCTATCTATATCCGATCAAGTTTATATTCTGCATATCAGTTTTGTCTCATCGAGGTTTACGAGGTGAACAGTTCGACAGTGGGCCTTGTGGAGCCCACAAAGTGAGGTTTTGATGCATATGGTCGGGATGGGAGTCGTGTGGGCACAAAGTTTCCCAGTTTGCCAAAGCGTGAAACGAGTGAAAAGGGGAATTTCTACCCAGATGGAGCCATGAAGCACCCTTTCAAACATGAATGTTAAGAAAATTCAACTAAAATAAAAGGAACAAAAAAGAAAAAGGGGAGAATACCCCTTCCAGCTTGAAGAGATAGATCTTCATATCTTGTTGAAAGCAATCTTTTTTGCACTTTCTTCCTTTTGTAGTACCCACAATATATGCTAAAAGCCACTAGTAGTGCTCCTATCACTACTCCAAAAGATATCCCAGCTATGACTCCAACTGACAATCCTGCTTAAACAAAAAGCAAAACAAGTACTTAAAGTAGCAGAAAAGCTCCAAGTAATCATCCATATTTGTTATAGTTTTAGAGTACATTGAACCGGTAGCAAGGCAGGCCAGAGAACCTGTGCTGCAAAAGAGAAACCAATAAGCAGTTGTCAGGGGTTACCAATTTATTGAAATTGTAATCAATGTACTAACAAGAAACATTGGTCCATTTTATAAGAACATCAAAGTAGAAAATATTTACCTGGGATTCAAAGGTGGATAACGTCCGCTTTTATCTGCAAAGAATTAAGAGATCTTATGTTAAAGATAACATGACAGTTCAAATCTTGACCGGTTCGGATTTGCTCAAAAACTCTTATCGATAACTGATGCCATAAAAATGCATAACTAATAAGTCAAAAATATGCATGTCACATAACAAGCACAAAAAATATATATGTCATCCTTCGAAACTATTCGTACCATATACTTTCAAAGGTAAACCCCTTCTGTAACTAACAAAAAACATGTGTAGCATTTACTAAAATTACGCATAACATACACTTAAAAAATACGTAACATTCTATGTACACCCAGTGTGTAACATAACTTTCTCCCCTCTTTCAGATCATTCAATTGCATTATTGCACGTGAAAACTTGTTTGTTGAATGGGTACCACCAAGCGATACCCGTCAAGCGCATCCGAGCGATCCAAACATGTTTTGGACGGCCCAAATTTAAGAGTGACTTTTTTGTAAATTTGCCCGGTGTTAATTGCGTTCCCTCCTAGTGAATTACGGGACTAGATGCGAAATGATCGAGCTGCGTGCATACTAGCCGGGAGTTACCCAAAAAAGAAAGAATAAATAAATCCTCACCTCTACCGGGAATATACACCAGACCACTCCCCGCACTAAAATTAGCACCCGGGTTGAACCTCTGCAGCAAATCTCCACTAACTCCCTCAGCAGCCGCAATTGACTCCAGGCTATCCTCAACCCGAAGAGGGTACGTGATGAACAACCCGTATGCCTTCGACACCAACGCGTTTCCACACGAACAATTCACCGTCACGTTCAACACCGCATTCTCCGTAAGGAGCGGTTGGTAGCTGTTGAACCGCACCAACATGGCGGCCGTAGTCAGGCTCGCGTAGACCGTTTCCGCTATCTTGTCGTACGTGTCGCCTGACTGAACCGAGTAAGGGAACACGTGGCCGAAGAACTCGCCGTCGATGCAGTCGCAGGTGAAGGGGACGTTGATTCTAATTTTTTTTTTGACGAAGTACGGATTGGCTATGTTAGTGTTGTAGCTCATGATATCATTGACAGAATTGTTGAATACTTGGGAAATTGAAGGGACGTCCAGACCGGGCCTGCTGTGGTAGGAGCCTAAAGCCAAGTCACAGCCCTTGGAACACTTGGATTCGACAGTTGTTAAACAAGGTACTAATATGATGATCAAGAGTGAAACAATAAGTTTGGATCGAAACATGTTGGGATCAAACCCAAGAAATCATGTGGGTTGGGGATGTGGGTTGGGGATTTGGGTTGGGGAGGAGACTGGAGTTTTGTGATCTTTATTTTACTCCCATATTTTCTTTGATTGGGAGGAGAATACGGTCCGATGGTGAGTGGTTGAATGGTGAGAAAATTAGTGGAAAAGTGGGGAAAGTGTTTGGAGCATTATTAAAGAAAAGTGGGGAAAGTGTTTGGAGCTATATGTGTTCGGATGGGCTTTTGAATGCATTTCAAAAATAAGCTTTGAAACACTTCTGAAATATAGACTTTTCCTCCTCTTTTTTTATACGACTTTTCCTCCTCTTTTGACCAACAAAACCCAACAAGTGGGCCCCCCACTTCCCCTCCTCTCCCTCTCTGTGCAAAACAGGCCAGTTGGCCACACACTCCAAAGTAGAGTACAATGCGTTGCTCTCTCTCTCTCCAAAACAGGGCCAGTGGGCCCCACACTCCAAACCCAATTACAATTGCTCTCTCCCTCTCTCTCTCTCTCGCTCTGCGCAAAACTGGAAAGTGGAACCGAACATACTTTTCAAAAAATGAGTTCAAAAAACGGCCAAAGAAGCAAAAATTTTCGAGAGTGTTTGGAACAGGAACAGGAACAGGACAAGAAACGGCAGTGACGGCCAAGAACCACCCGGTGCACTGTGGGCAACAAGAAAAGGCAACCGCCAGCGGAGGTGATATCTGGGCTTGACTCGGATGTCAACTACTGGCCAATTGGTTTGGATTGGGTGCGGTCTCAGCTTCAATTCATTGGAAAATTTTAAATAAAGAGATCCACATACCTTTTCAAGACTGGCTTTTAACGGTTTCGGTGATTGAATCTCGTAGAAACCAGAGGTTTTTCCGTCAACGGCAACACATACTCCTCCTCAACCTCCGCCAAATTACTCCCACGTGGAGGCGGCGGCAACGTCAAACGCCCCATCGTTTACAGCATCAATGTCATCCACTGGCCCATGACCACTCAACACCACACTCTTCTCCACAACTTCGCTCTCGTACACCTCCGGCAAATTCGGCACGGCGTCGTTACCCGAGTGCTGTACATCCAATTGGCGGAGGCTTCGACGTTGCCATAGATGGTGTGATGATGCCGTTGACGATGAAGTAGAGGTACGGAGGCCTTAATAACAAAATCAAAGTGGACCATATGGTAGGGTTTGGTGGAGGACGAAGTGGGTTATTAGTGGAACACAGAAATTCATCATCAAAGCTATTGATACTACCCCTGTTGAAATCAATAGGACTTCAGTAGACAAAATCGCCATTTTTTCTGAGTTGTGGTTTGCTCACATGGACGGCTCGTCCAAAGTTGTGGTTTGCTCGGCTCGGATGGACGGAACACGGAGTTGAGATAGGATTTTCGGCACAATAGATCTGCAATCCGCGAGAAGGGATGGATAATTTTGTCCGCGTATATTGGGGTAGTTGCACACATGTAACTTGTGTGAGAAAATTTTGGGCGCTTAAATTTTAGAGAGAGGAACAAGAAAAAAAGAAGAGAGAGCGTGGAAAAATATGAGACATACAAAATACTTTTAGACAGCTAAAACAGCTAAAATAGACAATAAGTATCGTCACATGTTATCGCCACATACTATTTAGCCAACACCTTAATTTTTCTCTTCAGCCAGCACCCAAAATTTTCTCTCCAAATGTGAAGCAGCCTGTAATAATCATTCATGTTAGCATAGTAACTTTCTACAATTTTTTTTTGGAAAATACGTACCATTTTTAAGGCAAAAGCTAGGAATCACCCCCTGGGTGGTCAAGGGTGATGTCCACGCGCTTACCAAAGAGAGTCTTGGCTGTCCTTTCTCTGATATCCGAAAGGACATGGCCTAGCTACTCTTCTTTTTAACTTTTTCTTGACAATGCTTTGAGTATGGATAAATCAAGGGGTATCGATCGACCCCCTACAAGTACCCACACACTTCAAATAAGGACTATAGGAGTAATTCTTCGGTAGAGTAAAAAAAAAGGACTTTTAGTTTTGATACTACTCTTGTTGCTTGTTTTCTAAAATGAGAAATTTAATAAAATCAATTAGGGGATTTCCTATTTTATCCCTTGTGTGTTTATAAAAATTAACTAGTTGATTTTCTGGAATTCCCATTTTAGCACATGAGAAAAAATGTCTTAGTTAAGTTTAGTTAAATTGTCTGCCCCTCTATGAAAAGATGTGTAATTTTCTAACAAAAAAATAAAATACTCATTGCATCATTTTTCTGAAAATTTTTAGACCAATTAAATTATTTGATGGGTTCTTTAACATAGTGCGGTGAAATTTCAAAAATCATGTACGGAAGCATTTTTTTTAATCTCAAAATTGCACAATTTTTCCTAAGAGTTCAGCAATTTGGGATAGAGAGAGTAGTTTTTATTTTCAAATTTACACATTTATTGTCAACCGAATAAAATGAAGGTCGAAAATCCTAAGGGAACCGATGGGTTGGGTACTGATGGGCTACAGATGGCGTGTGAGGCCCTTTTGCAGTCCCATACAAATTGTAAGGACCCGTATTTTTAATTATTTTCCTGAAAATAAAGTTGGGGAAATGTGAGGAATTGATTAAAATATTTAAGTGATAGATTAATGAGTGTATTTGATTAGTTGGGGCCTTTATGCTATACACAAGTCAGTACAAGGGTTGGGGTGTAATAATTTAAAGTGTGTATGTATTTGTGGTGTGTGAGAGGAGTGAGAGAGCACATTTCTTCCCCAACATCAGCCATAACCTCTCTCTCTAAACCTCCATTTTCTTCATTTCTTCCAACAAATTCTCCCACAAATCCCACAAATCCACTAACCCCTTGCACAAATCCTTCAACCTTTGATCTTGGGAGCTTGATATCTTTTTGTCTTGGCTTTGGAGAAGCTTGGGTTGGTGATTTCTAGAGTTTGAAGAAGCTAGGGCTTGGAGTCAAGTTGGGTCTTGAACTTTTCTTCACTTGAGGTAGGGAAATTTCTAACCCTTTTAAGTGTAAATGTAGTGTGTATGTATGTGTAGTCATTGGATTGCTAAATTTTCCTTGTCTTGTTGATTTCTTTGAGAAAAATCCATCTCCTAGTCAAATTTGTGTTGAAACTCCTTATCTCCTAGCTTCTATGTTATTTTTCTCTTGATTTGGTAGATAACCCATCCCTTTGTTACTTGATTTCATGGTGATTCTTGGAATTGATATGAAACCCATTGTTGTCCATGGCTTGAATTTGGGGAAAACTTGCAAATCTTGTAAATTGATGGTATATTGTGCTACTATGTTGTTTGAACCTCTTTTACATCTTAACATGTTCATTTGGAACCAAGAAAATGCCTAAAAGATGCCTCATTGATCACCCCTTGAGTTGAAAAATTTCGGATCTGGTGCTGTCCTATCGATAGGACTTCATCTCCTATCGATAGGAGCCTTTCACTTTTCGTTTTGGCCAATCTGATGGCTTTCCTATCGATAGGACTTGATCTCCTATCGATAGGAGCCTCTGACGCCCTATCAATAGGACTTTACCTTCTATCAGTAGGACTTTCTGATGCTTCAATAGTGGCCAATCTGATCTCTCTCATATCAATAGGACCTAACCTCCTATCAATAGGACACCTATATTTTATGAAAAATTTCATGAATCATGATCCATTGTTTGTGGCTCGTTTGTGTAAGTTGTTGGACACATGTTAGGGTCTAAGAGGGTCACTTGGACATCCTCGACACTCGGGTCAAAATCTCCTTTAGGGACACATTCGGGTAACACGAAACACGAGTTTTGCGTGAAATTACGACATGAAAGTAAGATGAGGAGACATATGGACACCGTAATGATATTAATGAGCATGAAATGAAGTACAAATGTGGTAATGATGACACGGGGCCCGAAAGGGTATGCCCGGAGTGACACGGGGCCCGAAAGGGTATGCCCGGAGTGACACGGGGCCTTTATGGCATGCCCGGAGTGACACGGGGCCTATATGGCATGCCCGGAGAATAATTGAATGTTTAAAGAAATGAGATGTGTATATGTCAAACGCGTAGGACACAAGAGACGTGTCGGGTGTTAATGGGTACGAGGGACGAGAGTAAGTGAAATCTAGTTGATTAAGTGACACTTTCTAGTCCTTTCACCATACTAACTCTTTCGTAACTCTTGTTGCATGACTTGTGCTTTCTCGTCTATCATCCATATGCATCTCATTTCACTTAGGATTGTTAGACATTTTTCTACTGGGCTAGTGAGCTCATCCTTACAATTTCAGGTACCCATCAAGGAGCATGATTATGGAGTACTTGGAGTGCATGCATGCATTGTTTTGAAAGTTAAAGGAGGAGTTACCTTATCATCTTAGAAGAAATATTTTTGCCAAGATGATTTTGTAACTTGATTAAATCTTCTCTTTTGACTATGGGATTGTAAACATACTTAAAACTTATGTACTTGTATATTTGGGTTCTTGGTACCCTTAGACTATTGTAACTTGTTGACTTTGACTTTTCTATATTTCGTTTGGACTTTGACGTGACCCGCGGACATGTCGACCGTCAACGTGGATTTTCTCTATGAGTAATCCTTTAAAATTTCGAGGGTGTGACACAAATGATCCAAACCGTTCAAAAGTTTTAAAATATTTTTTCGAGTGGCCCCGCGCTAAATTAGCTCAAACGGATACCTGCAACTAGTTAATCTGATGTACCCATTCCACTTGAAAAAATATTTTAAAATTTTTGAACAATTTGGATCATTTATCTGTATCCCATCGGTACCCATGTGGTTGGTACCTCTAGCAAAGTTGGAGATCGAAAATACTTCATTTGTATGGGAGCAGTAAAGATACTCCATAAAGAAGAAAACGATTAATCAAGGCGTACCGATGAATTTAATATGAATTTTTTTTAATAGTTCTCAATGAATTTTGTTAACCAAAATTTTCAAAATGGTAAAAAACATAATAGATTGGAAGATATAAGCAATTAAAAATTGATACGCATGCACGTAAATGGACAAAAAATTCGGACGGATGGAGTATTTTAAAATTTGTTTATTAAAGGCGAATTCATGCAATTAGATATGCTAATAAGAAAGGATTTTTTTATGGCTTATTAAATTACTATAAATTAAACAGATTAAATAAGGCGATTCGGTGGTGAAAACCGTGAAAATGTTGATTTTTTTACTCTCGAGAGTAGTACTGCAAAAAATTATCAACAATAGATGGTAAAATTTTTCGGAAAACAAAAGGGCACCGACCGTGGTGCACCGACCACGTACCGACGGCGTCGCCGACGCCGTTGTGGGTCCCAACCGGTCGATCCGAGCCGTTCATCCTTCTCAAAATCAAATTCCGAGTGGGTGATTTTGGATCGAGCTCATACAGCTGTGGACGGCCCACGGAGATTGTGCGGTTTCGCGTTGGAAAAGATTGTGATTGTTAGAGTCGCCACCCGGATTTGAGGTCCGAACCCGAGAAACCAATAAAAAAAATATGACTCATTTGCCCATTTGAAAAAGATTTCACTAATCATGGCGGAACCAAAGATTTCTTGGATTCGGGGGTTTGGTTACGAGAGGGGAAGGGTTTTACGGCACCCCTCTCGCCCGGTCTGTGAACCGGCCTCTACTCAACATTTTGTGGGATTTTGGAAATATTTAAAATTTAATCTAATCACGAAAATGGGAACCGGGGATGGGAATCACGTAAATAGTGAGAAAATACAAAATGCGAATCTATCGTGGATGCTTGTGCATGATGATTTACATGGAAATGATGATAATGATGAAGAGAAATTACAACAAACATTTACAGAGAGAGATGATAACAAAAACTATACAACAACTCCAGAAATTATGAACATGAAACTTAATAAACTGACTTGCAATCTGGATCCCAGAATGGGGGTTGAGCGCTCAAGGGTAATGGCTTGAGCACTCAACCTTCCAAACCAGATTGAGCGCTCAAGGATCATGGATTGAGCGCTCAAACCAGTTTCTGGTTTCTGTGATTTTGACCCTTTTTACAACTTCACTTCTCATTCTTTGCGAGATCAAACATTTGTGAACACTTTCCATAAATAAACAGATTAAAACAGAAAGGTTTGATTTCTCAAAGAATGATGAAACAATCAAGGATCATCACAAAATAGTAAAGGAAACACTTGAAAATGGAAAAGAGAGAGGGATTCAGATCATAAACACAGGAATAACAACTCACACACACCAGAAATAAACTAAACCATGATCCACATCAAAACCACCAGCAATCAACAAATGAGCCAAGAACAGATTGAGCGCTCAAAGAAATGACTTTGAGCGCTCAAACCATCATATGGCTTTTTGATTTTTGACTTGAAAACAGATTTCGGGTGATTCTCAGGACCATAAATGTACAGATAAAAGATATTTGAAGTTGAACAGTCACTATTTTACTCTTTACTATGAGATTTGCAAAGATTTTTATGTTTGAACATCATAAAATAGTTAACTTACACTCATGCATGTGATTTTGAAGTAGAAATAAGCTGTTTTGAGAGTTACATGAGCATAGTTAACTATTAAATAGCGATCAAAACCAGGAGAAGGCACCAAAAATCAGCAAAAAAGAAACTGTTCAAAACTAGGCTTGAGCGCTCAAGGCCTGAGGCTTGAGCGCTCAACCCCTGTTGAAACTGCAAATTTTGAAAGTGTTTTGCTTGGTTATTTTGGACCTTGTAAGCCCAAGGCAAGTACAAAGAACTTGTTTGGACCTACTGGTCTCCCTCAGAAGAACCAGAATGTGATAGTTCACATATTGACTACCTTTTTGAAAATGATCAAGGCTTGAGCTTGATTCTTGGCTTGGAAATGGTTGATTCTGGATGTTTTTGGTTGGTAATCTAGGTGTGTGAGATAATGTAGGTGATTGATTGATGATCAAAGAACGAATTTAGAGTTTGGAGAATGGTTTTTGTGAGTGGTTTGGATGGTGAGTAGGTGGTTTTGTAGAGAGAGAGAGAGAAAAGATGTTTTCTGGAGGAATTTAGGGGAGCTGAAGTATGAAAATTCATCCCCAAAACCAGGGGGTGGTGAGTGGTTTTATAGAGTGAGTGGGAGGGAAGAGAGGAGAGAGAGGAAGTGGGTTTGTATTTGAAAGTGGGTTAGGGGTAGTTTTAGGAGTAGTTTAGGACAATGTAGGGTGTATTATACACGTACAAGACGTATACAGGTGGTTAGACGCTCCTCTCTGCATGAAATCTCATGATGAGATACTCTGCAGATTCCTGACTGGGATCAGAGTTGAGCGCTCAAAGCCGTAGGGTTGAGCGCTCAAAGCCGTAGGATTGAGCGCTCAAGGTGTTTCTCAGGGGTTTGAGCGCTCAATGCCTCAAGCTTGAGCGCTCAAGGTTCTTGGTGGCAGATTGATGGTTTGGCTTGGTTCAACAATGCTTGGGTTGGTTTGGGCTGTTTTGGTTGCTTGGGTGGTGTTTGGTTGATTTTGATCAAGTTCTAGCCATTTTCACAATTTTCGGGTAGTCATGATTGGTCCGTTTCATCATTGGGAATGCTCGAGCGCGTCCCGGGTTCAAAATCGGGGTGTCTACAACAGCCGTCCGATTGCCTCGATTCCCACGTAGGCCCACTCGGAATTTGATTTTGAGAAGGATGAACGGCTCGGATCGACCGGTTGGGACCCACAACGGCGTCGGCGATGCCGTCGGTACGTGGTCGGTGCACCACGGCCGGTGCATATAGAAGGGTTTAATTGTACTACGTAATTGAGAAGGTAAAGTACAAGAATGAATATTTGGCAGGTCTTCGGTCCGAAAATTAGTTTGAAAGATGTGACAATTGCCTTGATTAAAGAGAAAGGTGTTCTCCTTTGGGAACCCCCAATGGGTGGTAACTAGCAAAACCCACTTACATGTGAGGGTAAAAAGAATCGAAAATAGCAGGGGTACCGACCCCCTTGTACCGATAATGAACAGACAGCTCCGGTGACCCCATTGTGGGTCCCAAACGGTCAATCCGAATTTGGATGAAATGGGGTGATTTTGGATTGAGCTCAAGGGGCCGTCCGATTGAAACGATTCCCTCATGGACCCACTCAGAATTCGATTCTGAGATGAATCAACGGTTCGGGATTGACCACTTGGGACCCACAATGGGGTCACCAAAGCTGCCTGTGTGTGATCGGTACCCTTTGGTCGGTACGTATAGAACGGTTTTTTTTCAATATTGTACCGACTTGGATTTTTTGTTTGATGTGATCCGTGTGTCGAATCATTTTGAGGTTGTTGGTTGTAATATGTTTTAGCCTTTTAGGGCTCATTTGGGTAAAATGTTTTGGTCCTTTCGACCGACCCTGTTTGGTAGGCGTTGCGGGGTGGTTGTGATCCGGTGAAATCTATGGGCCATGTTTTGCTAGATTGTTTTTCGTCTTAGTGTTCTTTGAACTAGTCAAAGTCACGAGTTAAGTTAGTGAAATTTTTGAGTTTGTGAATTTCACTAGGTTGTTCTACGTAATTCGGAAACAGGTAGTGCTTTTTAAGCTAGTGAAATTTACGAGCTCGAAACTCATGAATTTTGTGGTTTTGGAGTTTCATATGAGATGATTGGAAACTATAAATTCGTTGGTTACTGGGGAGGCGTTTGATAACGTTTTTGTTTCCTGTTTTTTGTTTTTGTTTTCAATTTTTTACGAAAACTAAAAACAAAAATGTGTTTGGTAATTTATTTATGTTTTCTGTTTATTAAAAACATTTTGAAAATTTCTAAAAATTTTCAAAACACAAAAAAAGGTGATATGCCTTGTTTTTAAAACATGGTCGTTTAAGCTAGTGAAATTAATGAAGTGGTTTAATGTAGTTGTGTTTTGAAATCCAGTAAAAATTGAATTTCACGAGCTCGTAAATTTTTAGAGCTCGAAGCTTGTGAAATTTCACCGGCTGGAGGTGGATGTTGAGTGGTGGTGGAAAGTAGCAGGTGTGAGAGGAGTAAAGTGTAAATCTTAGGACCCTGCTAGGGGTACATATTATTTTGTACAGAAAACGCACAGAGGGCCCTCGGGGACCCACTTTTGGGTCCCACATGAGTGATCCAAACCGTTCATTATTCTTAGAACATTTTTCCGAGTGGCCCCACAAAATTTCAGCTCAATCGGACGGTTAGAAGTGCTTGAACCAAAGTCCCACTGTTTCAACCAAAAAAAATTTCGTTGAAACGGTGGGACTTTGGTTCAAGCACTTCTAACCGTCCGATTGAGCTGAAATTTTGTGGGGCCACTCGGAAAAATGTTCTAAGAATAATGAACGGTTCGGATCACTCGTGTGGGACCCAAAGTGGGTCCCCGAGGGCCCTCTGTACGTTTTCTGTACAAACTCGTTCTGTACGAGTAGGTTTATCCTAAATCTTAGGGGTGTCCAAGAAAACCAAAAAAACTGGTAAACCGGCTAACCGGACCGAACCGAACCGAGTCTATTTGGATTGGTTTTATGGTTTAATGGATTGGTTATGGTTTAAAAAAAAATTGAGAACTGAGTATTTTGGTTCGGTCTATGGTTCCATAATTGGGAACCGTGGTACGAACCGAACCAGACACTTTATATGTGTGTGTGTATTGGGTCAATATATATATGTTATTGCTTGCTTTATTACTGCTATTTCCTATTTTTGTTCTAGGTTTTGTTTCACATTACTTTAGTAATTTTTTAGTGATTTTGTAGGGCTTCTAGATTTATTTTGAGGGTTGGTTTAATGGTAGTAGTTTTATAAAGCAGTTGCAACAATTATGTGGACAAATTCAGTTTTCAAAACTAATTAAAGATGTTGTTAGCTAGTATTTTAAAGAACTAGTGGTATGTTATTAAAATCTATAGATTTTTTGCTATTTTTGGATGCTAACATGGTTTACAATTGGAAACCAAATCAAACCGGACGGGGCTAATGGATTGATTGTGGTTTAATTTGGTTCCATATGTATAATAGTCTGGTTATGGTTCTCAATTATTTAGAACCATTAGATATGGTTTGGTTCCAATCCGGATCATGTACAACCTTAGTAAATTTGTGTTTGAAGGGTAAAATGGTAATCTTCGTCATGGCCTTAGAGTTAAATAAAAAGTGAGTGCATCCTTAGGGGAATTAAGTTCAGTTTTCTATCCTTTGAGGTAATGTGCTGAAACTACATTCCTGATAACCTTAGGAAATCAATAATCGGTTGTGCAGAGACAAACGATTTGAAAGAAGGGGAGGTCACGTTGAGGGTTGTTTGTGTTATTTCAATTGACTTTGCGACTGTGTGCCGTTTCCATATTGCGCCAACACATGTTGACGTTTGTGAGTGCATATGTAGAGGTTATGTATGTGATATTTGCAGGTTATGTGGAATTTGTCTGTCAAAAAAATTCAGAAAAGGGTATTTTGGGGATTATAAAAGGTAAACTAACACTTTCTCCTTTTGTAAAAAGTATATATAGATATCCATGGAAAGCTTATAATTCACGTATCGATCATTCGTACGAGTTTTGGCATATGCAATATTATGCCTTCCAAGAAACAAAGGATAAAGTGGTGAAGTGGCTTATTTTTTGGATATGCGGCATATGTGTAGACTTTTATGGTTGTTGTAAATAGGAAGGCTTTACTCTAACTATACTTTTGACTGCTTTACATGTATAGTTGGTTTGGAAGGTTTTAATTATACTAGACACAACTTTGAGTGGTTTGGCTTAGTGATGATTTCACCTACACTTTGTCACGACAAAGACCTACAGGGATGGGCTAGGTTCCTGACACCTGTGTTCATGTAACATAGAGTTTATGAAAACTACTTTAGATTGGTGCACTATAGCACCCCCGGATCCTTTAGATTGGTGCTTGTCTTGGGTAGTTGTCCTCTATAAATGAAGATGCCCAAATCAACTAGCTACCTTCACATTTCATTCGATGATTCTTTGAGTGTTTTAGACGTGGTTCATTTGAGTGTTTCTTGAATGCTTGAATGTTCTTTCAGGTATATTTGTTTCAGGCTGATTAATGTCTAGACCGATAACATCATAGGGTGAATTAAAGTAACGCATTTGTTTCAATTCAAGAAAAAGCAATTGCATGGGTTGGTTCTTTTTTGTGATTCCACAATTCCCTCTCATGAAAAGAAGTTGAGTAAAGAATTTTGTGCGTCTGGAAAAGATATTTTTTTGTTTTTGTCTTATTTCCTGTAACATTCGTTTAATTTATTTTTTCTCCTTTTTTTTTCTTGACAACTTCAATATCCCAAGTGATTCTAAGTGGGGCAGACATGAGAAACTACTTGCGATATCCCAGCTATATGCAACACTTCGTACTTGGTATGGACGAGGAGATGAAAGAAATTAAGAAAAATATATATTTTGCTTATGCTTATTATGCGCAAACAGAATACTGAATATAGCTTTTGCTTATTCTAATGCTTTGGTAGCAAGATTAGGATTTCCCGTCAAAAGTTCACACATAAGTTGTATAAGTAGATTCTAAAATTGCTTCACACTCCAAGTATATTTACATCATAATAAATTGATATTTCCTTGTAGAAACATACTATTATTGCCCACAGCTGGATACAGTGGTAGACGCAGAATTTATCCATAGCAGGGGCTTAACTACGTGTATTTTTACAATTATAGCAAAAATTATATTCTATACAAATATATTGCTAATTGCTAATTGGAAAGTCTAAATTTGCGAGTATCTATGTAGTGATCGTTTGTTTATGTTTGTGTTTTATAGTCGTGATCAAATAATTGGTAGATAACTTAGGATTATAGAAGAGTTTTTCCCACACATTTGTACTAATTTTAAGAAAATTTTTACATCAAAGGAACCTGCAAGAGCCAATCTTGTAGAATTTTTCCACACTAACCTAAAAACGTGTATAATTAAAGAGATGTTTGAAATCATGCAGAGCCCTAGGCACCCCTGGTACGCCTCTGGGTGGATATAAATTTTTGTCTCTGAATTAGACTATTGACATATAAGGACATGATTTCCTCAATAAAGTTTATGGGTAACATTTTTATCCCGAAATAACCCAATAAAAGTCTATAAATATAAAGAGAAAAAGATTTGATGTGTATTAGTAAAAATTCAGATAGGAAATAAATATATGCTAAGATGCAATCATGACTGTTAGTATGAGCAAGTCAAACACATTCCACCCAAGTCAATAATAGTAATAATAATAAATAATAAATGATCATATGAATGGAGTAAAAAAAGTGATTCATATGAATGGAGAATTAACCGGCCGGCCCCATTTTGTCTGGAGCTTCTCGTCCAAGCCCATCCATGTCAAACACATTCCACCCAAGTCCTCCCCACGCGCGCATGAGAATTTCTCTCTCCAATGTTGTGCATCCTCTCTCTCTCTCTCTCTCTCTCTCTCTCTCTCTCTCTCTCTCTCTCTCTTTCCCTTTTCGGCTATAACAAATGGGCTGCTTTTGATTTTATCTCTATCACACTCTCTCTCTCTCTCTCTCTCTCTCTCTCTCTCTCTCTCTCTCTCTCATTCATTTTATATTTTAAAATAACTTTTGCTATATACAATTATTTTTTTATAAAAATTATATATTTGAAATCTACTTGATGAGATCTTTCAAATAAGATCCCATTGGAATATGAAATTGTGTACATGTAAAAAAAATTTATTTTATACCCATTACTTAATACTAATTTACACCCTTCCAAACAATTCACACCCTCCAAAATTAAAGAATTCACATACTTGAAATGCAAAACACATCGCAACTCACTCTCCAAAATATACAATTCACCCCACTCCAAAAAGAAAGAGATCACACTCCTCAAATGCAGAATTCACACCACTTCTAAATAATTTACAACCCTCAAATACACACAATTCACACCCCTTGTAACAATTCACACCCCTAATAGCACACAATTAACACCTCTGCAACAACACACCCTTAATAGCACACTTTCTTTTTGGGTGTGAATTGTGTATTTTGGAGAGTGAGTTATGATGTGTGAATTATGCATTTAAGGTGTGAATTGTGTATTTTGGAGAGTGAGTTGTGATATGTGAATTCTACATTTGAAGGATGTGAGTTCTTTTGTTTTTGGGGATGTGAATTATTTAGATGGGGTATGAATTCTTAATTAGTGGGTATAAAAAATCCTTTTTTACATGTTTACAATTTCATATTCACAATAGATCTTGTTTGAAAGATCTCATCGAGTAGATTTCAAATACTGTATATAATTTTTATAAAAAAAATGTGTATAATAAAAATTATTTTATTTTAAATCTAATCTAAAATAAAAAAAAGGGAGAGAGAGAGAGAGAGAGAGAGAGAGAGAGAGAGAGAAATTCAATGTGTATATATACATAGACATAGAGAGGAGGAACATTCGGGTCCATCTCCTTAGTCACACTCACACCCCGTAGTTCCCCCTCCTATCCTAAAATCAAACAGTTGGAGTTCTTAATCCATACAACAATGTAAATTGGTAATTTCCTAACGGCACCCAGTAGTCACATGACTAATCAACTATACTACTACACCAGATTTGCAAAAAGTCACCAAAATGAATGAAGAAGACATGTAAGATTGCATTTATCACTCCCAGATTACAAATGTGGTCTCCAACCTCATCATCGACCGGAAATAACTACCGGTATCCAATGGCAGTGAATATGTTGCTAAACGTATTTACATGAACGTGCGAGCGATTTGGGATACGAGCAACTTCATTAACAACAGAAATCTAAAATCACTGATGTTCTGATGGACCCTTTTATTATGCTTTCATAGATGCAAATGTCCTAGCTAATAGTTCATGAAACAATATGCCAGTGCTAGAACAATTAGATTGAGATCAGAACATGTTGTAGCAGGCTTGTGATGTTTTTAGCAACAAACCTTGAGAACAAGCTCCACAAAAACTCTCAGAAGAAGACAAAAGCCGAAAAGAAACTTCTGGCTTAGTCCTTTTGACGGACAACAGCATCTTCGTGAATGCCCATCTCCTTCAGCATGACAGACCGCCCTCAAGAATCACATTGGGCCGTTCTAGACCCACAAAGACTCTACTGGCTCCAAATGCCATCTGAATCGGTCCCGTACATCTGCACTTCTGATGTTTTCTCAATCGTTAATGTTTAGAGAGCAGTATAGCAATCATCAGTGAAGAGAGAGAGAGAGACAGAGTGAGAGAGAGACGGAGATTAGACAACACGACGAGGAAAGTGTTGATGGCAATAAGTGGGATAGAATTTTGGAGGAAGTTTGGTAATTATAGTTATGTTTTTTTAGTAGTCGGCAAAACTACTTGTGACATATTTCTTCACGAAATTTCAGCATAATTTTTCCTTTTTTTTTATTTTATAAATGCCATGTTTTGGTAATTATTTGTTCGGATTTTTAACTCCTGTTAAACCTACTTTTAGAAGTAATTTTTTTTGGGCAAAATATGAAACATCAATCATATTAAAACAGTACCGGAAGTACAAGGCAAGTTTTTAGAGTTTCACACGACAAATCAAGGCCTACACTGCATTTCTTAAAAGCCCTCTTGTAATTTCAGAAATCTAGATCTAAATGGATTGTGGAGGGTGACAGAAATACTAGATTTTTTTATCTATCTACTATCATAAGGAGGAGACATAATAAGATTTTGGCTCTTAAAGATAGTAGTGGGACCTGGTTAGAGAATGAGGATGACATTAAAGTTCATATCAATAACCACTTTATGGGTCTTTTCTGTGTTAGTAATAACAATACCTCTATTCATTGGAGTAATTGGGTTCACAATGTGGTTTCTCAAGATGAGAATGCTAACCTTGCTTTGGTTCCTAATTGTGAGGAAATTTTGACAGCTGTCAAGAACATTGGAGCCTATAAAGCTCCTGGACCTGATGGCTTCCAAGCTCTTTTTTACCACAAGTACTGGGAGATAATTGGGGAGTCTTTTTGCAACCTCATACAATCTTGCTTTTCTAACAGACATATCCCTAATGAGATGAATTGCACCAACATTGTCCTGATCCCTAAAGTGGCTAATCCTGAGTCCATTACTCAATTTCGCCCCATTGGCTTAAGTAATGTTTCGTATAAAGTAGTGTCTAAGATTATTGTGAATAGGATTAGACCTCTTTTGGATAACATTATAAGTCCATTTCAAGCTAGCTTTATTCCTGGTAGGCAAACTTCGGATAATGTGATCATATGTCAAGAGATTATTCATACTCTGAAGAATAGAAAAGCTAGCAACGGGGGGATGATTTGGAAAATTGATTTTGATAAGGCTTATGATAGGATATCATGGGACTTTCTGCTAGATTCTCTCAGATATTTTAATTTTAATGAAGAATTGATAGCCCTCATTATGAGCTGTGTTACCAACGTTGAATCCTCTATTTTGTGGAATGGCCAAGCTCTTCCCACGTTTAGACCTGAGCGAGGATTACGTCAAGGTGACCCTCTTTCCCCTTATCTTTTTGTCATATGCATGGAGAGATTATCTACTTTTATTCATCAGAGAGTGGCCAACAGTCAATGGAAAGGTATTAAAATTTCTTCTGATGGACCTTGCTTTTCTCATTTATTTTTTGCTGATGACATCATGTTATTTGGAGATGCTACTGTTATTCAATGCAATATTATGAAAGAGACTCTTGATATGTTTTGTGATCAATCTGGTCAACTTGTTAGTGGTCATAAAGCTAAAGTGTTTATCTCCCCTAATATGAATCCTAGACATGCTAGAAGTCTTAGCAACTTGTGTGGTTTTAATCTTACCAAAGACCTCAGAATGTATCTTGGTGTTCCTTTGCTTCACTCTAGGGTGTCTAAAAGGAACTATCAATACATTATTGAGAGATTGAACACTAAGCTTGTTGGATGGAAAGCTGATTCCCTCAATCTTATGGGTAGGGCCACTCTAGTTCAATCAGTCACATCTACTATCCCTTACTATACTATGCAAACTTCCTTGTTACCTGCCTCTATTACCAATCAAATTGACAGAATTAATAGGAATTTCCTTTGGGGGGATAGGACTGAGAAAAAGAGGATCCATCTTGTTAATTGGAAAACTGTGTGCAGGACCAAAAAACAGGGGGGGGGGGGGGGGGGGGGGGGTTAGGCATTAGACAAGCGGGTAAATCCAACTTAGCTTTAATTTCCAAACTAGGTTGGAGGATCTCCACTGAAAAAAAACCCTTATGGATACAAGTTCTTCATAAAAAGTATCTGAAACATCATAGTTTTAGAGATTGGCCTATAAATAAAAAGGATTCTCACACATGGAAAAGTATAATTAAAGTGAGAGACTTTGTGATGAAAAATATCAAATGGATCGTTGGTAATGGCAAGGATATCTCCTTCTGGCATGATTGGTGGTGTGGTGATATGACTTTAGAGAACAATGTTCAGGAGATCTCTAATGATAATGCCAAAGTGGCTGATTTCATAAAGGATAATAAGGATTGGGATGTGTCCTCTCTTAGTCAGAATCTTAACATGAATGATATGAATAAGATCACTAGTATATTGATTCCCAAGAATGCCACTATGGAGGATACACCTCATTGGACCTTGGATCATAATGGTAATTTTTCTGTGAAATCGTCCTACGTTCAGTTGTCTGATAATTCTATCTCTGATATTAATTGGAACTGGATATGGAAGCTTGAGGTCCCTTCTAAATTGAAACATTTTCTCTGGACTTGCATGCATGGTAAAATCATGACTAATCATCAGAGAAACATCAGGGGCTTAACTGCTTGTGTAAACTGCCCGAGGTGTAACACTGCCTGTGAGGATATGCTTCATCTGTTTTTTACCTGCCCCTCTAGTGCTGAGATATGGTCCAAGATGCCCAGTGTCCAGGTACCCCTTACGGGTGATATTAATGCTTGGAGGTTATGGCTGCAGGAGCATGTCAACCATACCAGCGCTGACAATGCCTGATGTTTACATCTGAAATTGTAGCTGAGTTTGTAAACCATTTTCCAGTTGCATGTAGACAAGTTAAACTTATTACTTGGAATTTCCCAGGTACAAACAAACTGAAGCTAAACACTGATGGCAGTAGCAAAGGAAATCCAGGTCCAGCTGGCTTTGGAGGTGAGTTTAGAGAGAAACGTGGGCATTGGGTGATTGGATTTTATGGAAGACTTGAGGATTGTACCAGTCTTGACGCAGAATTGTGGGGCATTTTTCGTGGCCTGTAGATGGTGAAGAGTCAAAACATGGAAGCTGTCGAAATTGATTCTGATTCGGCTGCGGCAATTGATCTCATCAAAGGAGAGGTTCCTCCCCATTCTCCCCACAAGGTCCTCATCAAGGAATGCCAGGCGTTGATTGAAGCCACGGGATGCTCTCTGAATCATGTTTACCGGGAAGGAAATCAAGTGGCTGACAAGCTTGCAAATATGGGAGTAGCTCAAGATCAGAAATGGATCTCCCACATTACTCCTCCTGATGTTATCATCCCCCTCCTCGAAGCGGATATGAGGGGGGGTGGCCTTTGAAAGGCTGTAATCTGTTTGTTTTGTTTTTCCATTTCCTTTGTACCAAAAAAAAAAAAAAAAACCCTCTTGTAAAACAATCAACATATACAAAACTTGCACAATTACAACTGATCTTTGCATCTCAGAAAATCTTCAACTTGATCTGCGTATTTTAGCTAATGCGACAGACTTGCTCTTGGCAGCTACTACCTCCCAGACATTAGACTGACTAAAGCATGGTTTTCATAGAAAGAACCACTATCTCAATCTTCCGCAGGGGATGAAAGAGTCATTAGCGTCACAACAATAGACCTCATGCTAGGCCGAAGTTGTGCATTCTCTTGTGTGCATACTTTAGCAAGCTGAGCCATCTGCAAGCATATCGTACACCAAACCTCCATGAAAACTACACAATAACTATATATGTTTTTCCAAAGGGTGGGAAAAAAATCACCTTACGAACGGAGTCAAGGGGGTAGTTATCTCCGAGCCTAGGGTCAACCAAGTTGCAAAGGTTATCCCTTGGATCAGCTTTATCAAGAGCTTCGCCAAACTAAACCGGCATTAGAGACGCAACAATAATTAGCTCACAAGGACTAATTAGAGCATATGGATAAGTACTTTTAGAGAAGCCTCATTAGGGCTTATCGTGTCTAACATGTTGAGAGCTCTTAACAAATAATCAGAAAAATGGGGAATAAACTTACCAAAGTAACAAGGGTCTTTGATTCAGTCGTGGAACCATCTGACTTGACTATAGCTTCTTTGGCTGAAATTAGTTCATAGAGGACAACCCCGAATGCATAGACATCTACTTTAGGAGAAACAAAGCCATACTGTGCACATCTGCATCCAAGGATGGTAACAAAATTGAACCAATCAACTTTTTTGTTTTGTTTGTGTGTGTGTGTGTGTGAAAATGGAACCAAACAGATACACAGTCACACAGAGAAATGCTATAGACATTAACTAGTTATTACACCAAATATACACATGGCACTACCAAATTAATAAATGACGCAATACATTGACGCACATGCACATACCCACTAAAAGAGTGCCACAGCTGACATGCACATTTCGTACCTTGGTATCTCATTTAGTGTCTGTAGACTTTTCTAATGCACATATTAAGAACCTACTCCTTCCAAAACTGAAGAAATCAATTGATGGAGACTTATCTTCTACCAAGTTTTCAAGAAACATTTTATCTTACTCTGGTGCCATGTATCCAAATGTACCCACAAGACGACCTGTGGGGAGTGACGAACCCCCGACCTCAATCAGCTTTGTTAAACCAAAATCTGCAACCTGCAAAAGAAGCATTCAATACAATGATGATGAATTCCCTTTCACACGGTCAACAAACGACAATAGCACTACAAAAAGGAATGAGCATCACCTTCCCATGAAAGTTTTTGTCTATCAGTATATTTGGTGATTTGATATCCCGATGAATATAGACAGGCACAGTATGCTCATGAATATATTCAAGCCCTCTAGCTGAATCAAGAGCAATTTGCATCCTGGTAGACCAAGAGAGGGGATCCCATCCTGGAAAAGACAATGTACCTATCAGTAGCATTGTTTCAAAGCACTACCACTAGATGAGGCCCTGCCATGGAGATCTTCTCACCTGTCCCACGTAGATGCTGGCTTAAATTGCCATTCTCGATGTATTCATAAACTAGAAAAAGAGAGCCCTCAACACAAAAGCCTATCAAGCGCACCTGCATTAGGTGCCTATATAAGTTACCATGCCTCAAATAGTAAATGGAATCACTTGTGTATTCTTGAAACTGATCCATATCTTTAAAAGAACATTCAGTCAAAGGCAATAAGTAGTCACCAATAATCCCAAAACAAAGACTAGAAGAAAATAGAACCCTTAAATTTCCATTTGCAATAACCAAATTCAATGCCATATGGTCCCATCATAGAAGACTAAGCTATTGAAATTTCCATCCTGTAATGTTAATTCTGGAGGATTAATGTTCAGTATTTTAGTTTAGCATACCAGTTTATTCTACCTTTAACGACATTATTTCTGGTCATACAAGCTGAATAAAGCACGCTGCTTTTTCGGCCATGCTCAGAGGTAAGGGATTTCATGAAAACATGAACAATTAGCCAGAGATAATTCCCCGATATAACTGCCAACATTATGGAAAGACAACGTACGCAAAAAAAATCATCCCTGGTAAAGATACAACTATTACCAGGTTCAGGTGATGAACATGTGTCAAAACCTTCAGTTCAGCAAGGAATTCCTTTGTAGCCTGCATATCCATTTTCTTGATTGCAGCTTTCTGCACAGAGTTTCACCATGACAAATTGGGAAAGTTGATACGCATATTATGCATCAGAATAAACAGACCACCACTCAAATACCAAGCTCAAGCAAGCTAAATCAATATACAAACCAGAGGACAGAAACCTTAGTAGACGGAAAAAGCTTTTAGGGAAGAACGTTATGAGATTAATTTCCGAAGACGGTGAGAGATTGATGTGAATAGGAATCAAATGGCCAGCTACTGAGCCACCAATCCAGCTTTTTCATCCCGTCTATTTACTAAACTGTAAAGCGGAATACAGCATTTTACCCCTCAATTGGCTCTCATAGGCTTCATAATTCACCATTTGATAGCCCTATTCCCAGATGTAAAAGAGTTCTTGAATACATCTAAGCTGTTACAAGAGGAAGGAACTTGACCCTCCCTAAATTGATGGATCTGGGATTGATTGTTTTTGTCAATAACCTCTTCAATGATCATTCATACTCAATGTTTTTACATTTCTGTAACTACTACTACAGTATGTGTTTTGACATTTACATGACTACTACTACTACAACAGTGGCCTTACTTTTTATCCTGCTCTAGGAAGCATCACTCCTCTTTTCATTCGAATCGTTCCTAAATTATAACCGATGTCATTGATTGGTCTGTGGGTTCTCAACTTTGGGTCCACAACTAGCTCTAAAATCTAAGAGAGGTTGGTTATTCAATCACAAAGGATATAACTATAGAATAAGAATTCTCAACCAGCTTGACTTTCAATATTATTTAGCATACTGAGTCCGTTTTCAAGTTGAGCTTAAAATTTGGAAGGCTTCTGAAGCATAGCCAAGTTTGGCTCATGCACCTAATGAGAAATCTCAAATGAACCTAAGCCAATCCTTAAGTAGCTTGGTTCAGCTCGAACCTAATATCTTGCTGCCCATACCATTCTCCCGCCAGAATGACACCAATCTCTACTCCACAAAGCATTATCCCATCTGCCTTAGGCTTGTAACAGGAATATGCCAATCCCCACATCCATTTGAAGTCCATAGCTAAATGCACCCCCATCAAAATAGACAGCCCGTAATTCCCAACTCTTCTACATTGGGAATTGGACGTGTTAGAGCTTGTCCCACATTGGTTAATTATAACCTCTAAAGCTAGTATAAGACCCTGGGTGGCCTCCCCACTTATTGTCAATTGGTTTTGAGTGGGTTGTTGTTAACATGGTATCAGAGCAAGTCTTTCAGAGGATTTTGGACATGACTCTCTTGATTGTTTGCCCCCTTGTTAGTACCACAAGTGCACCTTGTTACATTGTTTGTTTTGATCCCAATTTTATTGATCTGTTGTTTACCTCTCACATGCGGGTCAAGGGTCGCACATGCGGGGGAGTGTTAGAGTTTGTCCCACATCGGTTAATTATAACCTCCAAAGCTAGTATATGAGCTTGGTAGGCCTCTCCACTCATTGCCAATTGGTTTTGACTTTTGAGTTGGATGCTTCAAGGCTCAAGCCTTCAACAGGACAACACAAAGATCAAAGTCCATGCTGGAATTTATGAGAATTGAGAACCTAGTTTACTTGCTTAGGGTCAGAACTAAAGCACCATTGAGGATTCTGGGCGAGCACATTCTGATGTCTTAGAAAAGGTGTTACAGATCATATTAAAATTTGATTCATATATAACATTAAAAACAAATCAAGTATCATCCTTGAAAGCGACTCCAGACCAGCTTTCCACATCAGGCTAGATTGTATGGCAAATTGATGTTCCAGCTTCTCTAACTAGAGTTTGTTACTAATTCATCCCCTTTTAAACATTCTTTCCACTTGCATACATGGAGTACAATGCAGAAATAAGAACAGCATTTCACTCTGTATGAGCATGTATATGTCGTAATCATGGATAAGAAGCCAATCAAGAAACAAAGCTACTAATTCGCGGGATCAAATGCAGTTTCTAATGTGATTGTTTTTTTCTCTTTGGTGTTTATCACCATGATGATTAGTAGCTACAAACCTCGCCTCGCAACTCAGCATAGTAGACAGATCCGAAGCCACCTTGACCAATCTTATGACCAATACTGAAGTCATTAGTTGCCCTTGCAAGCTCTTCGTAGCAGAACTCCACCGATTTATCCACACTGACTCCTATGCCACATGAAGAAGCAAGAGGAAAACACATCAGTGTCGGGCAATGTCAGCATATTGACTAGTTCATTTTTTGCAGCATGAGAAGCAGGCAAAACATAGAAACTCAATATGAATATGTTTCAACACATAGAAGAACATAAGGTAACTTCAATTTAGGAATGCCATGGAAATTTCCTATGAACCAAATGTTTTCATGGCCCTAAGAAAAGGAGAAATTGTAGTTCAATTTTAAAAAAAAAGGGCACGGACAAGAGTAACGACTTGCAATGTTTATGGAGCTTTAGGGTACTCCTTAAAAAATCCGGTTTACCGCATTCCATCAAATCAAATCATCACAATTTTTTGACAGATATGAAAAGTATCCTTATGCTTTCCAACATCGATTGTGCGAAATGTAAGCGTACTTGTAACCACGGGTGTTAAGAATTCCAGACCCCAATAGGAGTAGCTCCCCCAAGACCCCATACCCTCAAAGACCCCACTTTGTGGACTCCACAAAGCCTACGACAATCGAACCATTCACCTCGTAAACCTCGATGAGATGAAGTGACATGCAAAAAATCAATTTCATCAGATATCGATAGAAAGAGTAACTAATCGTGTCTGGTTTTATAAAATACACAATAAACATAAATTAAAAACTGATGGTCCAATTTGTAACACAAGACATGAGTAATTACTATCCCTATCTATATCCGATCAAGTTTATTTTCTTCATATCAGTTTGTCTCATTGAGGTTTACGAGGTGAACGGTTCGACAGTGGGCCTTGTGGAGCCCACATAAGTGAGGTTTTGATGCATATGGTCGGGATGGGAGTCATGTGGGCACAAAGTTTCCCAGTTTGCCAAAGAGTGGAAAATGGGAATTTCTAACCAGATGGATCCATGAAGCATCCTTTCAAACATGAATGTTTAGAAAATTCTAAAATAAAATGAATAAAAAAGAAAAAGAGGAGAAATACCCCTTCCCGCTTGAAGAGATAGATCTTCATATCTTGTTGAAAGCAATCTTTCCTGCACTTTCTTCTTTTTATAGTACCCACAATATATGCTAAAAGCCACTAGTAGTGCTCCTGTCACTGCTCCTAAAGATATCCCAGCTATGACTCCAACTGACAATCCTGCTTAAACAAAAAGTAAAAAAAGTACTTAAAGTAGCAGTAAAGCTCCAAGTAATCATCCATAATTGTTATACTTTCAGAGTATATTGAACTGGTGGCAAAGAAGGCCAGAGAACCTGTGCTGCAAAAGAGAAACCAATAAGCAGTTGTCAGGTGTTACCAATTTATTGAAAGCGTAATCAATGTACTAACAAGATTCATTGGTCCATTTTATAAGAACATCAAAGTAGAAAATATTTACCTGGGGTTCAGAGGTGGATAACGTCCGCTTTTATCTGCAAAGAATTAAGAGATCTTATGTTAAGATAACATGACGGTTCAAATCTTGACCGGTTCGGATTTGCTCAGAAACTCTTATCGATAACTGATATCATAAAAATGCATAACTAATAAGTCAAAAATATGCATATCTCACATAACAAGCACAAAAAATATATATGTCATCCTTCGAAACTATTCGTACCATATACTTTCAAAGGTAAACCCCTTCCGTAACTAACAAAAAACATGTGTAGCATTTACTAAAATTACGCATAACATACATTTAAAAAATACGTAACATTCTATGTACACTCAGTGTGTAACATAACTTTCTCCCCTCTTTCAGATCGTTCAATTGCACGAGAAAAACTTGTATGTTGAATGGGTACCGCCAAGCGATACCCGTCAGGCGCATCGGAGCGATCCAAACATGTTTTGGACGGCTCAGATTTAAATTTAAGAGTGACATTTTTGTAAATTTACCCGGCGTTAATTGCGTCCCTCCTAGTGAATGACAGGACTAGAGGCGAAATGATCGAGGTGCGTGCATACTAGCCGGGAGTTACTCAAAAAAGAAAGAATAAATAAATCCTCACCTCTACCGGGAATGTACACCAGCCCAGTCCCCGCACTAAAATTCGCACCCGGGTTGAACCTCTGCAGCAAATCTCCACTAACTCCCTCAGCAGCCGCAATTGAATCCAGGCTATCCTCAACCCGAAGCGGGTACGTGATGAACAACCCGTACGCCTCCGACACCGCCGCGTTTCCACACGAACAATTCACCGTCACGTTCACCACCGCATTCTTCGTAAGGGGCGATTGGTAGCTGTTGAACCGCGCCAACGTGGAGGCCGTAGTCAGACCCGAGAAGTCCGTTTGCGCGATCTTGTCGTATGTGTCGCCTGACTTAGCCGAGTAAGGGAACACGTGGCCCAAGAACTCGCCGTCGATGCAGTCGCAGGTGAAGGGGACTTTGATTCTAACTCCCGTTAAGACAAATAAGGGATTGGTTATGTTATCAGTGTTGTAGTTCATGATATCATTGACAGAAATGTTGAAAATTGGGGAAATTGAAGGGACGCTCACACCGGGCGCAGCGTAGTAGGCGCCTAAAGCCAAGTGACAGCCCTTGGAACACTGGGATTCGACAGTTGTTAAACAGGGTACTAAGATGATGATCAGGAGTGAAACAATAAGTTTGGATCGAAACATATTGGGATCAAACCCAAGGAATCATGTGGGTTGGGGATTTGGGTTGGGGAGGAGACTGTGGTTTTGTGATCTTTATTTTTAAGATTTTCTTTGAGTGGTTGAATGGTGAGAAAATGAGTGGAGTGGATTACAACGTTGTTGACTGCGAAGCCTTGTGGAAAAGTGGGGAAACCGTCTAGAACATGAGAGGAACGTTAGTTGGCCATGTGAGGAACGTTAGTTGGCCATGTTCGTTTTGGATTTTGAGACAGATTTTCATATTTTTTTCAATAATTATTTTTAATTTTAATTATTGTTATTATTTTTCTCTATCCATCTCCAATTATTTCTATCTCCAATTATTATTCCTTATTTCTAATTATTACATTCATTTCTCCCTCCAGTCATTACTAAAAAACAAAAACTCAAAATCCAAATCAAACAAGATTTTCGAAAGTCTTTGGAACAAGAAAAGAAAATATGAATGGGGTGTTTGGCCACCTCTTTTTTGGCTTTTCCCACTCTACTTTTTTAATTCTGGTTGTGTGAGACACAACACCCAGAACTCATTCCCTCGTAACTCTTTTTCTATTTTCAACTTTCTAAACTAGAAACCAAAAAAGAGGTGGTGAGCTTTTTTTTCATTTTTACTTCTCATTTTCACCATTATCCTATTGTGAAATGCATTCTGAACAATTTCTCTCAAACACTCATCTCAAATTCAAAAAATATTCAGATCATAATAAAAAAAACCAAAAGCCAAAAAGTGAAAAATGTAAAGTAGGCTTCCAAACACTTCCGTAATGGGACAAGAAACGACCGTGACTGCTGAGAAATCACCCGGTGCACTGTGCGCAACAAGATAAGGCAACCGGTGGCGGAGGTGATATCTTGGCTTGACTCGGATGTCCAACTACTGGCCAATTGGTTTGGACTGGGTGTGGTCTCAGCTTCAATTCTTTTTACCCTCACGTGTAAGTTGGGTTTTGCTGGTTACGACCCATTGGGTCTTCTAAAAGAAGAATAAATTTTCCATGGAATTGTCACATCCTTGAAACTAATTTTTCAACTGAAAACCTGCCAAATATTCATTATTGTACTTTGCCTTCTCAATTACTGTACTATTTTACCATCTATTGTTGATAATTTTTCACAGCACTACTCTCGACAGTAAAAAAACAACATTTTCACGGTTTTCATCACCGAATTGGGAGCCCTGTAGTAAGCAATCACGATCGTTCATTCGACAATCAACGATATGAATTATCTTATATAAAATATAAGTTTCATACATGTAGCATAATTACATTTAATTGGTACTGTTGATTATCAAACGAATCCTTTCACCACAGGGGTTAGTGAGCTTACTCACTACCCCGAATCCTTTCACCACAAGGCTTGAAATCACTTCCCGTTTATGTGCCGGAAAAAAGTTGATACTCCCTCCGTCCCAATTTAATTGCTCCGTACGGTTATACGTGTTTTTTTAAAACTATTATAATTTTCATTCTATAATATATTTTATATGCAATATGGATCTTATTTGATAGATCTCAATTAGTTCTATTAGACAAAATTTTTAAAAACTTTAAAAACATTACCGATAAAAAGATATAGACGTTTGAAAATGATACGGATATTCGTAGGGAGTATTTAAAATGGGACAGAGGGAGTATAAATCTTGAGGCTAGCTTGACCACTGGCAACATAAATTTTTTTTGAGTGATTTAAGAGCATCCCCATTTGGCACCCTATTTTAACTTTTGAGTTAAAATAGGGTTGCCAAACCCCCAAAAACACCCAATATCAGCCTCTCTATTCTCACTCCTCAAATAAGTTTTGCTACAGTACCGCACCAAATTTGGTGCGGTACTGTTCACGCACCAATTAGTTTTTTTATTATTTCCGGTTGATTGCTGCGTCAGAAACAGGAAATGTTAATGGCTGAAGGGGTGGGTGGGGGTGATGACACGTGGGCCACTACTCCACTTTTTTTAACCGAAATGTTAATGGCTGAGGGAGATTTATTTATTTTTTTTTATAGATTTGAGGGGAATAGTTTAATATAGTAAAGTTAAAATAGAGAGTCTGATTTTGTGAGTTTTTAATAAAGTGACTTGCTAATTTATAAAAGGTGTTTTTGAAGTTAAATTTGGTGAAAATTTTGGTGCCCCAGATAAGGATGCTCTAATTTATAGTAATTTGATAAGCCAGAAAAAATCCTTTCTTATTAGCATAGCTAATTACACGAATTCGCCTTCCATAAACAAATTTTGAAATACTCCTTTCATCCGAATTTTTTGTCCATTTACGTGCATGTTTGTCAATTTTTAATTGTTTATATCTTCCAATCTATGATGTTTTTTTCCATTTTGAAAATTTTGTTTAATAAAATTCATTGAGAACTATTAAAAAAATCCATAATAAATTCATCAGTAGCCCTTGATTAATCAATTGTTTTCTTCTTTATGGAGTATCTTTACTACTCCCATACAAATGAAGCATTTTCGATCTCCAACTTTGCTAGAGGTACCAATCACATGGGTACCGATGAGATACAGATAAATGATTCAAATTGTTTAAAAATTTTAAAATATTTCTTCAAGTGAAATGGGTACATCAGATTAACTAGTTGCAAGTATCCGTTTGAGTTAATTTATCGCAGGGCCACTTGAAAAAATATTTTAAAACTTTTGAACGGTTTGGATCATTTGTATGGGACTGCAAGAGGGCCTCGCACGCCATCTGTCCATCAGTACCCAACGCATCGGTTCCCTTAAGATTTTCGACCTTCATTTTTTTGGTTGACAATAAGTGTGTAAATTTGAAAATAAAAACTAATCTCTCTATCCCAAATTGTTGGACCCTTATGAAAAGCTGTGCAATTTTGAGATAAAAAAATAAATACCTCCGTACATGATTTTTGAAATTTCTTTGCACTATATTTAAGAACGCATCAAATACTTTAATTTGATGTAAAAAATTTCAGAAAAAATGATGCAATGAGTATTTTATTTTTTGGTCAGAAAATTACACACTTTTCATAGAGGGTAGACAATTTAACTAAACTTAACTAAAGGCATTCTTTCTCATGTGCTAAAATGGGAATTCCATAAAATCAAGTAGTTAATTTCTTATAAACGCACATGGGATAAAATAGGAAATCCCATAATTGATTTTATTAAATTTCTCATTTTCGAAAACAAGCAATAAGAGGAGTATCGAAACTAAAAGTCCTTTTTTTTTTTCACTTTACCAAGTAATATTATATTACTTATTTCAAGTATGTGGGGTACTTGTAATAGTTAAAGCATTGTCAGGAAAAAGTAAAAAAGAAAGAGTAGCTAGGCCCTATCCTTTCAGATCTCAAACGAAGGACAACCAAGACTCTCTTTGTTAAGCGCGTGGACATCACCCTTGACCACCCAGACGGTGGTTCGTAGCTTTTGCCTTAAAAAATGGTACCATTTGCTAAAAATTGTACGTAGAAATTTATTTGAGGTACGTGTAAGGCGATCTTTAGTTACCTAAGAAAAACTCAAAAAATGGTTTTAATGTACAAAAATTGACTCCCTAAAATTCTAGGTGACACCCTCACTATCTAAAGTGCCCTAAGTGACTACCTAAATTTGGGGAGAGACTTAAGGAGAGAGAAAAAGGAGAGAGAGAGAGAGAGAGAAGGGAATGAGGAGAGAGATAGAGAGAGAGAGAAGGGAATGAGGAGAGAGAGAGAGAGAGAGAATAACTTTAAGGAGAGAGAGAGAGAGAGGAGAGAGAAAGGAAAGACTTAAAGCTAATGAACATTTTTAGGGTCCCACATGTTCTTAGGTGTACACTTTAGCAAACATATTTCAAGTAGTGCACTAGAGATGCTCTAAGTAGGCCCAAGACAACCTGCAGAGTTGAGGTTGAGTTATTATGCTGAGAGCATCTCCACTCTTGACTCAAATTTACACTCAAACTCAAATTTGAGTAAAAATTAACAAAAACATCACTCCACTCCTTACTCAAACCCGTTACTAAATTTGAGGTTACTCAAAATTTTCACCAAATTTTGTTTGAACCAAATCTTTACTCAAAATTTTAAGGCTATTTTTTCCCTCTTAAATTTACAATTGTGCCATTAATGAAGCTTTTACTCAAATTTATGCCTACATTTACCTTTGCCCATTGGAGTGTTCCATATCAAATCAAGTTTTTCCTCAAAATTTTACTCAAATTTGGGTAAAAAATTGAGTCAAGAGTGGAGATGCTCTAACATGAATGATTATTACAGGCTGCTCCACATTTCGAGAGAAAAAAAATTAGGCATGGATAACACGTGACGATACTTGTTGCCCATTTTAGCTATTTAAAAGGAGTTTAATTATTTCCTCCGCCGGTGGAAACAGAAGTTTACTCCAAATCATTGCATTACGCCACATGTCCATATTCTAGTATTTGGGACCACTGTTTGGACACATCGCGCAATGCAATCGATTTGGAGGAAACTTTTGTTTCCTCCGGCAGTGGAAATAACTTAATCTCATTGAAAAGTACTTTTTATGTCTGAGGTTTTTCCACCCTCTCTCTTTTTTCTCTCCTATTTCTCTCTTTAAAATCTAGACCGTCTCAGCGCCCCAAATTGGGAAAATTTAAAAAAAAAAACTGACCTTTGGCCCGTTTATCACATCAACACCTGAGCTTTTAAAAACGTCAATTAAACCTCGAACTTAACACTCCGTTATCAATCTTCCCCCTCATTTGATTTTTTATCCAATTGATAACGGTGAGTCCTACTTGGACACATGTGGGACCCCCTGCCCATTAGTTGGCCTCCACGTGGACAGGGACACTACTTTTAAAAAAAACCCTGATCTTTGGACCAAATGTCCCGTAAACACTTGAACTTCAAAAAACTTCAACTAAACCCCTTACCTTGACACTCCGTAATTAATTCCCCCCCCCCCCCCCCCCCCCCCCCTAGTCCATTTTTGTCCAACTTAACAGAGACTCGTTTTGTGGGTTTGTCATGGGCTTCCAAATTTGTTTATTACACGTTGTCTGTGGAGCCAACTTCAGGGTCCCACAGAAATGATCTGAACCGTTCAATAATTTAAAATAATTAATTAAGTGGTTTTGTAAAAAATGATGCCCATCGGATATTTATAAGTGATTGATCTAATTCATTTAGAATCAGGACCCTATAATTTGAAATAATTTTCTAAAAAGATATGCAAATGTGTGCTTGTTATCCCCTTGATCTGAACCGTAGATATTGTAGTGCTTGTTGAGAGGATCATTCTCTAATAAAATTATCTTGATCGGACATCGATAGGTATCAAAATTGTTCATAATTTTTGCATTTTCATACCTATTGTTGTCCGATCAAGATAAATTTTTAAGTGAATGCTAATCTCAACAAGCGCTACGATATATATAGAGCGCACAACTGTGTCTTTTTTCAAAATTCTTTCAGATTATAGGGTTCTCATTTTGGATGAAAAATTGAACTAATTAGATCAATTACTTCTTAATATCAGATAGGCCTGATTTTTTCCATGACCACTCAAATAATTATCTTAAAATTATTGAACAATCCAGATTGTTTGTGTGAGACTCCGAAATTGGCTACACAAACAACGTATAATAAACAAATTTGGAAGCCCATGACAAACCCACAAAACGACATCATTTTGGGAGTCTCCGTTAAACATTGGACGAAAAATGAACTGAGGGGGGGGGGGGGGGGGGGGGGAATTGATTACCGAGTGTCAAGGGGAGGGGTTTAATTGACATTTTTTGAAGTTCCGGTGTTTATGTGACATTTGGTCCAAAGGTCAGGGTTTTTTTAAATAGTGTCATGTCGACGTGGAGGCCAACTAATGGGCAGGGGTCCCACATGTGTACATGTAAGAGCCATGTAGGGCTCGCCATTACCAATTGGACGAAAAATCGAATGAGGAGGCAGATTGATAACGGAGTGTCAAGTTTGGGGGTTTAGTTGGCGTTTTTAAAAGCTCAGGTGTTGATGTGATAAACGGGCCAAAGATCAGGGTTTTTTTTTTTGAAATTTCCTCCCCAAAAATTTCTCACACGTGTGTGAGTACCGCAATATACGTGGACAAAATTATCCATTCTTCGCATACGTGTAACGTGTGCTCCAATGCAGCAGCGCATTTAACATCAGTCACCGGAGAAAAACTGGCGATTTTGTCTACTGAAGTTCTATTGATTTCAACAGGTGTAGTATCAATAGCTTTGATGATTAATTTCTTTGTTCCACTAATAACCCACTTCATCCTCCACCAAATCTTTACCATTTGGTCCACGGGAAAACTTCCAAAAAGCCTCTAAACTTTCATCGCAATGCTTCATAAGCCTCCAAACTTAACGAAATTTCAATTAGACCTCCAAACATCACACATTTTAATCAATTACACCCACGCCATTACTTTCCGTCAATTTCCTAACGGAAAATGCTTACCTGGCGCCTTTGGAGGGAATTACCACTCGTTTTGAAGGGAAATGGATACACTTGACATTCACGTGGCAAGAGAAGACGTATGTATAGAGGAGAATATCATGTTTGTTCATTTTGATCCCAACAATCCCTCTTCCCCACTCCTCCAAATATGATATTTTCATAAACACCTCGAACGAATCACTTTAATTTGCTTTTTTAATCCTTATCGATCGTGAGGAGGACGAAAATGGGTTGGATGATGTGAGAATCTGGGTGTGATCCTCCTACCTATGGTACGTATACTTTACACTGCATGGAGAATAATTTGGAAGCATGGAGGAACCTCGTACGGTACCAACCACATGCGAATCGGAGTTCGGTAGCACCCGGGAGAGCCCCGTGAAGTTCGACAATTTAAGCTGTCCGTACGGCAGTCCGTACAATGCCGTACAACAGTCCTTAAATGCCGCACAATAGTTCCTACATACCACACGGCAGTTGTGACCACAGTGCCAAAACCGGTTCCCAACTTCGGTACTTATCGGCCAACTCCTCTAGGAAATCCCATGCCTCATCTGGGGCCTTATCTAAGAAATCTCCCTCCTTACAAAGGTACTCAATCTGCTAGGCCGTCGCAATGTTTAGGCCCAACTGGAAGAATGTCACCAACTGGTGTTTCTCATACCCATGGTGGGGTAGAGACAACAACAAGTCATTAAACATCTCCCAACACCTCAGAAATGACTCGCCCTCTTTTTGCCTAAATGACTGGATTTGGCGAGTCAGGTGCTGTGACTTGCTCTCCGAGAAATATTTCCTATAGAACAGCTCCCTAACAGCGGTCCATGTCGTGAGAGATTGCTCCTTCTGCATTCTGAGCCACTTGTCCGCCCCATCTTTCAGAGAAGCAGAGAAAAGCTTAAGGCAAGCGTTTTCCCATTGGGTAGTGGTGGCTAGGGTGCGCACCAACCCCTCGAAGTGGCGGACATGCTCATATGGGCCCTCATTCTCCCTCCCGTAAAAGAGAGGAAGGGCATTGTGGGTTCCCGGTTTCACAGTGAAAGCGTTGCGTGACTCCACAGTCTCAGTTGGCAGAACTATTGGGCCACGAGGAGTAGTCCTCTCGGGATGCATGTAATCTCGCATAGTTCTCTGTTCCGCCATCGGTGGTTCACTCTCTAAGACGAACAATGGATTGGGAAATTCTATGAAAATGTCATCTATGGGAATGGATTCAGGTGGACCTACGGAAGACTCGGACTCAGACTGACTAGACTCAAACTGGAATCCTACTGACTCAAACTGAGACTCAAGTGGAACTTCTACCAGCGACTCTCTATCTATCCTAACTAGACGCTTAGACGGGTCTCGGAAGAAGAGCGGGTCCTCCTTTGGTGAACCCTTCCTTCCTTTACCTATCTTGACTCAATTTAAAAAATAACAACTAAAGATTTACCTAAATTTTTTTTTTTAAATAAAATTAAAGCTGAAATTCAAAATAACACTAACTACCCGAATTCTTAACACCTCTTGCCTTCCCCGGCAACGGCGCCAAAAATGCTTGACCGAAATCCTATACCTAAATTACTGGGTTGCCCCAAGCGTAGGGCGGAGACCGGTGTAGCACAATACCCGGTAAGACCGGAATCGAATCCACAGAGAAGGTGGAAAGTGCTTAACTAAAAACTCGGGATGCTAGTTTAAACACAGCTCTTAGGTAGCCACCCTTTTTGGTTTGATTGGTGAATTAACTAAATTAAGAGAAAACTGACTTTGATTAAATTAATTAAAAGGAAGTACAGTCGTAGGGTTCATAACACGGTGACCAGGTCCGGATATTTTCTGCTCCATTCGTTGTTCCAAAAACAGTTGATTTTAGAGAGAAAAGGTTACCCCGAAGGATGCGAATCCACGCGGCCGCCGTTGCCCATGTACAGCGAAGAACAAGTTTTGGTCCCCCGTTCCTCGCGTTACATGGGCTCCAACGAAGCTCAGATTCGTCCGACGGAAGCGCTTTAATAACCTAAAATTGCTTTTTCATTCTTTAGTGTAAAAATCGGAGTAAGAACAAATCCGTCCCTGGCCACGGCGTGTTAATCACCCCGCGACCATACTTATGAAACTACTCACTCATATTGAACAGAACAACCAAGAAAATTCTGAAATAAAACATGCTCTAATACTTGAATATGAATTAAAACAAGAGATTCGAAATCAGATCGCGGACAAACTCCCGCGAACTGAGATTAAAGTAAATAAAGCAGAAAGTTACCAAGCAATACTTGAATCTCCAACGAAACGCCAAAAACTTCAATGAAAATAAGCTCCGAAAAGTAGAATCTCCGAAGGAAAAACGGCTGCGAAAACTAGATGAAAAACTAACAAAGTTTGAACCCTAATTCGACCTAAAATCGGAGTATTTATGCTCCCCCGAAGTCAACACACGTGGCAAGTCAATTTCTGGATTTTAAGACCCTCGGTATCGATACAGGAAAAGACCTGTATCGATACCCAGACATTCTGTTCGCTAAATGGTGCTTCGGTATCGATACAGGGGAAACCATGTATCGATACCGGTGCCTCTAAGTTGACTTTTCAGCCTTTTGGTCGTCCTTGCTTGGGTCCCACCGGTTCCCCGAATGCCCGACCGCCTTGTGTCCACTTTACGTGCTCCTCCGACCTGTTTCCTACAAAACAACCAAAAATACCAAAAACACAAGACAACACCGCATCAAGTGGAAAATGGAATAAATTGCGCCTCTAATGCGCTAATTCGCCCTACTTAGGCGCTTATATCTTGAGATATTGCGCGCCTATCACGCCTTAAACCGCCCTATGGCGGTGCCCTAATGCTGTGCGATTTCGAACCGCTACAGCCGCAACTTTAGACCAACTTTCTGCGGATTTGCTTGGACAGCAAGCATGGCGTGGGGGAGCAGCAATCTTATCCTATAAATCCCCCGAGGTTTTGATCGAAAAGTATAAGAGAAAACCGTTAAGAAATATATTATCCAACATTGCTTAGGAGTAGAATGGGTGATCACTTAATATATGCTAGGACCTCTTCTATCATTGCCAATTGGTTTTGAGATGGATATAAAGTCTCAACATGGTATCAAAGCGGGGCCTATTCCACTCCACATTAAAAAAAAAATCCACAATCCACACCCCACGATGACAGACCAGCAAAAAGGCTGCACGATGATAGGACCCAAAAAGTGGCCACATGTAAGGGGAGATGTTAAGAAATATTATCCCACATTGCTTAGGAGTAGAATGGGGGATCACTTAATATATGTTGGGACCTCTTCGCTCATTGCCAATTGGTTTTGAGATGGATATAAAGTCTCCACAATTTGTTTCTTCCGTTCTCACTGGGTCTAGTTTGACTAGGGACGGTGAAATTGAAATTGTAAAAATTCACATGCTAAGAAAATAGTGAAATTTACGAGGTTTTAGCTAGTGAGTTCTCGTGCTCAAAAATAATAAAAAATAACGAAATTCACAAGCTTTAAAGCTAATGAATTTCACAAGCTCGAAGCTCATGAATTTCGCTAGGTTGTTCTACGTAGTTCGAATATAGGGAGTGTTTTCTAAGCTAGTGAAATTAACGAGGTGGTTTAATGTAGTTGTGTTTTGAAATATAGTAAAAATTGAGTTTCACGAGCTCGTAAATTTCTAGAGCTCGAAGCTTGTGAAATTTCACCATCTGGAAGTGGTTGCCGGCCGGAGGTGGATGTTGAGTGGTGGTGGAAAGTGGGTGGTGGAAAGTGGAAGGTGTGAGAGGAGTAAAGTGTAAATTTTAGGGGTGTCCTAGAAAACCAAAAAAAAAAACTAGTAAACCGGACCGATCAGACCGAACCAGGTCTATTTGGATTGGTTTTATGGTTTAATGTATTGGTTATGGTTTTAATGTATTTTGGTTCAGTCTTTGGTTCCATAATTGGGAACCGTGGTACGAACCGAACCAGATCGTTTATATATGTGTGTGTTTGTGCGTGTGTATTGCGTCAATATATATATATATATATATGTTATTGCTTGTTTTTATTATTACTATATCCTACTTTTGTTCAAGGTTTTGTTTCACAGTACTTTAGTAATTTTTTAGTGATTTTATAGGGCTTTTAGATTTATTTTGAGGGTTAGTTTAATGTTAGTAGTTTTATAAAGAAGTTACAGCAATTATGTGGACAAATTCAGTTTTCAAAACTAATTAAAGATGTTGTTAGCTAGTATTTTAAAGAACTAGTGGTATGCTATTAAAATCTCTAGAGTTTTTGCAATTTTTGGATGCTAAGTGCTAACATGGTTTACAATCGGAAACCAAATCAAACCGGACCGGGCTAATGGATTGATTGTGGTTCGGTTCCATATGTATAATAGTCTTGTTATGGTTCTCAATTCTTTGGAACCATTAGATATGGTTTGGTTCCAATCCGGATCATGTACAACCTTAGTAAATTTGTGTTTGAAGGGTAAAAGGGTAATCTTCATCATGGCCTTAGAGTTAAATAAAAAGCTAGTGCATCCTTAAGGGAATTAAGTTCAGTTTTCTATTCTTAGAGGTATTTTCCTGAAACTACATTCCTGATAAGCTTAGGAAATCAATAATCGGTTGTCCAATGACAAACGATTTGAAAGAAGGGGAGGTCACGATGGGTAGCAAAGGTAGATGCCTCTTCTAATTTGCAGATCGTGGGGACACAAATGATTCTGTTGAGGGTTGTTTGTGTTATTTCAATTGACTTTGCGATTGTGTGCCGTTTCACGTTGACGTTTGTGAGTGCATTTGTAGAGGTTATGTACGTGACATTTGCAGGTTAGGTGGAATTTGTTTGTCAAATAAATTCAGAAAAGGGTATTTTGGGGATTATAAAAGGTAGACTAACACTTCCTCCTTTTGTAAAAAGTATATATAGATATCCATGGAAAGCGTATAATTCACGTATCGATCATTCGTACGAGTGTTGGCCTATGAAATATTATACCTTCCAAGAAACAAAGGATAAAGTGGTGAAGTGGGTTATTTTTTGGATATGCGGCATATGTGAAGACTTTTATGGTTGCTGTAAATAGGAAGGCTTTACTCTAACTATATTTTTTACTGCTTTACATGTATAGTTGGTTTGGAAGGTTTTAATTATACTAGACACAGCTTTGAGTGGTTTGGCTTAGTTATGATTTCACCGACACTTTGTCACGAAAAAGACCTACAGGGATGGGCTAGGTTCCTGACACCTGTGTCCATGTAACATAGATTTTATGATAACTACTTTAGATTGGTGCACTACAGCACCCCCGGATCCTTTAGATTGGTGCTTGTCTTGGGTAGTTGTCCTCTATAAATGAAGATGCCCAAATCAACTAGCTACCTTCACATTTCATTCGATAATTCTTTGAGTGTTTTAGACGAGGTTCATTTGAGTGTTTCTTGGATGTTCTTTCAGGTATATTTGTTTCAGGCTAATTAATGTCTAGACTGATAGCATCATAGGGTGAATTAAAGTAACGAATTTCTTTCAATTCAAGAAAAAGCAATTGCAGGGGCTGGTTCTTTTTTGTGATTCCACAATTCCCTCTCCTGAAAAGAAGTTGAGTAAAGAATTTTGTGTGTTTGGAAAAGATATTTTTTGTTTTTGTCTTATTTACTGTAACATTCGTTTAATTTATTTTTTCTTCTTTTTTTCTTGACAACTTCAATATCCCAAGTGATTCTAAGTGGGGCGCCAAACATGAGAAACTATTTGCGATATCCTAACTATATGCAACACTTCGTACTTGGTATGGACGAGGATAAGGTTGGCAAGCTGGTGATGAAAGAAATTAAGAAAAAAATATATCTTGCTTATGCTTTTTATGCCGAAAAAGAATACTGAATATAGATTTTGCTTATTCTAATGCTTTGGTAGCAAGATTAGGATTTCCCGTCAAAAGTTCACACATAAGTTGTAATAGTAGATTCTAAAATTGCTTCACGCTCCAAGTATATTTACATCATAATAAATTGATATTTCCTTCTAGAAGCATACTATTATTGATATAAATTTTTGTCTCTTAAAAAGTATCAGACTATTGAGAAAGGACATATAGGGACATGATTTCCTCACTAAAGTTTCTGGGTAATTGGGCATTGTTTGGTAACATTTTTTTTCCCCCAAAATAAACCCAATAAAAGTCTATAAAGAGGGAAAAAATTGATATGTATTAGTAAAAATTCAGATAGGAATAGAACTTCATAATAAACAAATGATGCCTCAAATATATATACCGATACGCAATCGTGACTTTTTCACTCAGGAACCATGGTTTGTTAGTGTGAGCAAGTCATGTAACTCTGGTGAAACCTTGCATTGAATCATACATTAGTTTAGTGATGAAAAGGCCATTGAAATTATCAAATCGTTGAAGTATATTAGTGATAGACATTATCAGATCGACAACTTTTTCAGACCAACATTATGGTTTATAATTTCCGAGATGCAACTGCCACAGTATTACTGTCTTTATACAAGTCTCCTTTTGTGGATCATATAACTTCTGGTAATAACTTGGCACAAAACTCGATTGCTTTCTTGGCACTTAAAGCATTATTCTCATGTAGGGTCTGTGCTTTGGAAGAAATTGGAGACTTGACTGTTGACAGCATCAGTATAAATATTGTTAAAGCCCACAAATTTTCCTCTTATCCTCCTCGTTCTCTTGTCATTCAAATCTTGAGTTTCTTTCTTCTTCATCTCTTTCTCTTTCTGTCCTCTTTATTCAACTTAAAGACAAAGGGGTTTTGGTGGAACTGAGACAAAGAGCAACAAAGAGGTATGCCTGAAAGCTCTCCTTGTGCTATTGCATCGAACATATGATTTATGAGTTGAAATTTTTTGGTCCATCGCGTTAGTGATTAAGTACGGTGTTTAAACAATTAGTTGTTTGCTACCATGTGAAGTTTGACAGATTGTTTGATCGTTCCTATTTTTTATAATAACAAATTATGAAAATGAACCCCTGCTTTGAAATCAAGCATTAAAAATGTGAACAGTTGCACTGAAATAGCAAAATTAAAAAGTAAGGGATTACAATCAGTCAGTTGTTAATTATATTACTGAAACGTCTTCTGATGTTTCAAGAGTAGCATTAGTAGTTCACGTGGGATAAATTGAATCTGCCTTCTTTTCTATCTTTTTTGGATTGGAAATCTATATTGTTGACTAGCGTCTTGATAAATGCGGAAAGAGAGCGTATCAAGTATTAGGTTTCGATAAATGCTGATTTACCCCAGTGTGACCTCTACCAACCGTATTCCCTTCGATCTCTCACCTCCCCCAAACAAGCTCCCCGGAAAACACTCTGTTTTTATGGTTAGATGCGTGAATATAAGCAATAATTAAATGTATTTGAGTACTTGGGCAGGGTGGTCTTGCTCATCTGCCCCTCGTTCTTATGTAGGAGTATCTGCTATGTTGTGAGGGGTCTAGCCAACCCAACCCGGTTCTTGTCCAGTCCATCCTTGGTTATAGGAATGAACTCCGTTATGGCACCACATCGGTTAGTTTTTACTCCCTCCGTCCCATAAAGTTAAATCACTACGAAACTACGTGCAATTTTCAAACTAAAAAATAATGTATTTACCAAAATAACTTTTGAATTTTTTTTGTACCGTATAAAAGTTCTCGATGAGATCTATCAAACAAGATCCATATTGACTAAAAAATGATTTTCGTAAGCACATTATTTTTTAGCTTAAAAATTGCACGTAATTTCGTAGTGATCTAACTTTATGGGACGGAGGGAGTAGCTTGTATCTGGTCAAGGAACCCTTGAATTGCCTGGATTTTAGTGTTGCTGGGATTGTTGACTCCACCAAACACACCATAGAAACCCATTGGTCCCTCTTCAAGGAATCTCCAACAAATACCGGTTGTGTTTGGTTTGGTTTTGAGTTTTAATTTTTGTAATGATTAGAGGGAGAAATAGGTATAATAATTAAAAAATAGGTATTAATGATTGGAGAGAGATAGAGAGAAAAATAAAAATAAAATTTAAAAATAGGGGTAATAATTGAATAATAATTGAGAAAACCGGTTTTTGGAAACCAAACCAAACAAGGCCATTTCCTTTCCCTTAGCCTCTCCAACAATGCTGTGGCATTGAACATCTTTTGACGTGAAAAAAAAAAAAAAAAAAAAAGACCCATAAATCTTGATTCATAAAACATAGTAATATAAACACAATTTACACAAAGAAGGGGACCTCCAAGCCAGTTTGAAGTGAGCATCCTTATCAAAAGAACCAAAATTTTCACCAAATTTAAGAGCATCCTCATTTGGTATTATAAAACACTGTGCAAGACAAATTGTTGAGCCAAACCCCCCAAAACCCCCAAAAATCAGCCTCTCTACTTTCTCTCAACAAATAGTTTTTGCTACAGTACCGTTACATCCCAGCGAAGCACTGTTAATGGGTTAGCTTTTTTTTTTTTTTTTTTTCTTTTCTTCCGGATGCGCGTCAGAAATGGGGCAGAAGAGAGAGAGAGGGAGGGGAAGAGGGAGAACACGTGGCTAGTATTTGTTGGGGGAGACCATTGAAATGACGCATGGGGGGTCCACCCACTGACCGAGGGAACATTTTAGTCTTTGTTAGGGAGAAATTTTTTTTTTTTATAGATTTGCGAGGAATAGTTTAATAAAGTAAAGTTTGGATAGAGAGTCTGATTTTTTGAGTTTTTGATAAAGTGACTTGCTAAATTGTAAAAGGTGTTTTTGTGGTTAAATTTGGTTCAAAATTTGTTGAGGCTGATAAGGATGCCCTAACTTCAAAAACACATTTTATAAATTAGCAAGTCACTTTATGAAAAACTCACAAAACCAGACTCTCTATTTTAACTTTACTACAATATATTAAACTATTCCCCTCAAATCTATAAAAAAAAAAAAACCAATCCCACAAAAGTTTATGTCCCCAGGGAAGACTTTTTCGGTGCAGGTGGTGGACCCCCCAGCCATTAAAGTATTCTCCCCCCATACATATGTAGACACGTGTGTACCATTGCCCCCCATCTCATCAGTGTAATGCCCCCCTCCCTGACACGCGTGCAGCCAACCCCCCCCCCCCCCCCCCCCAACTTCTGACGCAAAACCAGGAAAAACAATAAAAAAAACATTTTGGTGCGTGAACAGTACCGCACTAAATTTGGTGCGGTACTGTAGCAAAAATGATTCGAGGAGTGGGAATAGAGAGACTGATATTGGGTGTTTTTGGGGGGTTTGGCTCCCTATTTTAACTCAAAAGTTAAAATAGGGGGCTTGATAAGGATGCCCTAAGGCGAAATTGCCAACTGAGGCTTTTTTTTTGGTTATTTCGCAACATTTCCTCTCTCTCTTTTTTTTTTAGTTATATTTCGCAGCCTTGTAAACAATGTGATTGTTCTAGTGTTTCTCCTAAGGATGCCCTAATGTGATTGGCTTACCAGGGATGGTGTGAGGGGCAGATGGGCAAGACGCCGCGCACAATTTAGACTGCTATGGAATTTTTGTTTTGTTGTTGATTGATCATCATAATTCCCGATTTTGATTTGTTTGTTGGTGTTTCACTGAGTGGGGTACCTCAAACTCTTTAAACCAAAAATCACGTACTGTCCACAACTGCCTGTCCATACAAAGATAGACTTTGCCACTACGTCTCTCAACGAGTGATTCTATTTGAACATGTAGTAATTCTCTCTAGGCGCCCCAAATTTCTTTTTACGTCCCTTTTAAAAATTGAACCTATGTCCAAGATAGCCCCATCTCTAAGTATTGGCCAATCACCCAGTTGGACATATCATGGATCCAATTGAAAATTTCCATCATTGAAATGTAGGTTTTGCCTGCAAATTAACGATTCTAGAAAGTGTAAGAGACATTTGGCAATTATAACTTATAAGTGGCCGTGTATGAACCTCACACCTGACGTACGTGATTGAGACCTAAAGTAGAATACCTAATATTCGGGCTCATTTCGTTACAAAAAAATTAAATTGGAAAAAGGATACTTATTCGCTTTGGTAAAAGCTCTTCCTTCATAGATTCGCCGCAGATCGATACACGATCCTGATGTATAGAACACAATATAGTCAGAATGAATAGAAACACCTCCCTTAGACAAACTTGTAACTGTCGGCATTTTCCATTTTTCGTACGGATTCATTTTCCCTCCGTCCCAAATTGCTGACATCTTTTGGAAAGTCGTGCCACTTTGTAGTATAAAATTGTGGACCACAATACATATAGACTGACTTTTGGGGTCCTTTCTGTTGTCGTTTGCACTGTGTAGACCACAAGACTTATTTGTGATGCGTTTAGGAGTGGTCAGAGGCTAATGCTGTGGGATGTTGGGAGGGTTTTGGTCAATAGCGGTCGGTAATGGTTGCTACATGCAGGCCCGGCCTTGAGATTTTCGTGGCTCCAGACGATAATGTAAATCAGGGCCCTATGTTTTTCTAGAGAAAAAAAATTAAAGAACCAATATTTATTTCAAATGATAAATACCGTGTTACATATTTTGTCATTTTTGCAATTCGTCTCTTCATGTTAATAAAAAATAGTTTTCGGTCATAATTGTCTATTCTTATTGCAAGAATTAGAAAATCAATTGAAATGAGCAATGCGAATATTTGATGAATACGCACGAAGTGTTTTATTTATTTTTTCCCTCATTACTACACCGGCAATTTTTTTTTAAAAAGTCAACAAATGATCAAGGATGTAGTGGAAAGGGAAAAAAAAAGAAAAGGGAAGAGAAGGTAGAAACTGACTATGGTAAGAAAAAAGAAAAGGGAAGAGAAGGTAGAAAAGGAAAAGAAGGGTCTATGAGAATTGAACCCTGACATTTACTAGGAAATGCACAAACCTTTTCACTATGCCAAATGCTTATTTATTTTTTGTAGTGCAACATTATATATTTATTACTTGTTATGAACATATATATACCTAATTGGGGCCTTAAAAATGGGCTATTTTTGGTGGGCCTCAGACCCGGGCCTACCCAGCCTGCCCACAGGGCCGGCCCTGGCTACTTGCTAAGGGCTGAAAGAGATAAGGTGGTCGTTGGAGGTCACATATTATAGTGGTGGCAATAACTGTTGTACTTCTGATGTGAGGTTTATATGGAGAGACGTTGTTAATTGTCCCATGGTAAGTTAACCTCTTAAAATTTAGTACAGTATATGAGTTTGGACGACCTCTCTTCCTATTGCCAATTGATTCTGAGTTGGACGACTTAAAAGATGTTAATATATTAATTTATAAATATTTCTCTTTTTGATTGTCTAGAATTAATACCCTCATTTGATAATAATTTTTTTTTTTTGAACTAGGAGATATTCTTACTGAACTATTGCTCATTAAGTAAAAGTTATGACTTTCAATAAAATAACAATATATCTCTATGATAACTTCTCTCGAAATATATATTAGTAATAAGAGATATGGTTATTGGGTCTCGGATGGGCATATTGGGTCTCGGATGGGCATGAGATAAACCTTAGCCTTGCTTAAGGATATGATGCCATCATTGCCTTGTCCTTTTAGTTTTTGTAACAAATTCAAAGATTAATAAAATTTCTTTTGCCTTTAAAAAAAAGAAAAAGGAAAAGAGAGATATGGTTATTGGTTCCTGCTAATCATCGGTCACAACCCACTAGGCAGAGGACATACAGTTTATACAAAATACCAAACAAGTTAGAATTTTCATTCTCATGCATATTAATACACTCTTACGAATATGAAAATACTTATCAATACAACTTTTGCATATTATCTACCACCCTAAGGGTTGTGTTCACATTTTCCATGTTTATTTGCCAAAAACATGACTATTAGCTGTAATTGTTAACTAATGAAAAGTTTTGGTTCCTCACAAGGGTTGTAACTTTAAATAGAAGTTGTTGGAGCGCAAACAACATTCTAGCGCATAGTTCTACTATTAACATTGTTTAAAATTCTGCACAACCAACTAAAAGTATAGAAAATAGTTAAATTTTTTTTTTTTTGGAACTTTACAGAAATAATATATATACATGTACGTGGAGCTTCTAGTCCGGACCTCCCGGAAATAAGGAAAAAATGATTTTTTTTGTTTTGTAAATTATTTTTGGAAAATCCGAGCCGTCCAATGTGTTCAGAAGGTGTTTTCAAGGGTCTATGCGAGAAATCTTCAAAAACAAATACCGGGAAGTTTTGTGAAAACTGCTTGGATCAAGCCCTCCCGAGATTGTTTTTTGAAGATTTCCCGCGTAGACTCTTGAAAACACATTCTGAACACATTGGACGGCTCGGATCGTAAAAAAAATGCTCGGATCACGGAGATCCAGACTACCGGAGTCCCGGAGAAGCTTTGCCTATATATATATATTGTAATCTCTCAGGGGAAAATAAATCCTTTCGTAACATAATAATATGATATTATTTTGCATAAAATTCCACGTCCACTGCACATGCCAAACTACTAGTAGTACTAGCAAAAAAGAGAGACCATACTAATCCGGAGTAAGAGCATCTACAGTGCATTACCTAAAATTGGCTCCTTAATAGACTCCTAAAGTAGACATACAAGTAAAAGTGGCGTCCAATTTATGTGCTAAGGAATTGCTAATTTGGGAGTGGGAGGGTACTCTAGAAATCCCAATAATTAAACTCCCCATAGTTACACTAAGGCAAGTTTGCACATTGTATCGTGTAGACTTAAAGGCATGCATAAGGCATTTTTGGTACATTGGAATGAAGCTCGACTTGAATTTTCCTTTCTGTAAGATGCTCGATTAAATGCTTAGTTCGCTAGAGAAGAGTTACTTTTCATGAATCTAGGTAAATAGCAATCCATTAATTGGTACCCAAAATTGTTAACCCTTACAATAATTCAATCTTTGTATAGCCCTAATTAGTAATTACGATATGAACCTGTAAAATTGTGGACCCTCAAAATTGGTTAAAAATCGGAGACCTAAAGCGGTGGCTTTACGAGTTTTAGCTCAAAGTCAACTCCGATTGTTAGATAGTTTCGTGTATGTATGGTGCATCTCTATGGTGGTTCATTATTTAGATAAGGTACCAACGTAGAGCGAACGGGTTGCATATCTTACTTGTTTCTTTCGCATCTCAATAGTTAGAATTGTTGATTAATATTGCAGAGTTTACATCTAGTTCCTTCTTTTGTTCTTTTCAAATGCAGATAGAGAGAGCTTTTATCTCATTCTTGATACTTGACGTCTTGGCTTTTGAAGTTGGAAGAGGAGAAGAGTTAACCCTTGACTTGAAGCCCCAAACAGTTTCTTCTTCAGAAAGGCAAAAAAAGAACTCAAATATAGAAAGGGGGAAAAAGAGTGAATTGAAAATGTGTAACCCAGTACAAAGCATAGTGGATGTAATTGTAGATAACATCGTTAAGACAGTATTCAAGTCAGTGGGACGTCATGTCGGTTTTCTTTTCCATTACAAGCAGAACGTGAAGAACCTAGAAGTTGAGAATAATAACCTTCAACAGCAGAGAAGCACCATCCAAGAAAAAGTTAATGAAGCCAACCACCAAGGTGAGGCCATTTACAATAACGTTTCAGACTGGCTAAAGGATGCTGACAAGACTAGACAAGAAGTTGACCAGTTTATGGATGAGCATATTGAAAAGGAAAACATGATGTGCTTTAATTTCTCGTGTCCTGACTTCATATGGCGTTACCGCCTGAGCAAGCAAGCCGAGAAGAAGGCGGATGACATCAAACATCTCGCTGAGAACGGCAGCAAAATTGTCACAGTTTCACACCCTAAGGAAAATCCTCCGGAACTTGAACTCCCATCCAGCAGGGATTACGAGGATTTCCATTCGAGACAAAAAGTTTTCAAAGGCATTGTGGAAGCATTAAAAGACTCCAAGGTTAACATGATTGGGGTCTATGGAACCGGAGGTGTAGGTAAGACGACTATGGTCGAAAAGGTCGGCAAACTACTGAAAGAAGATTTTAACGAAGTCGTTACGGCAGTTGTCTCAAAGGATGCAAATGTGGGAAAGATTCAAGGGCAACTCGCCGACAATTTGAATCTAACACTCAGTGGAGAAACTGAAATTGGAAGAGCGAAACAACTATGGAAGAGATTGGATAATGGGGAGAAAAATCTCATAATACTGGATGATGTTTGGCACGAACTGAACTTGAAGGAAATAGGTATTTTCTCAATTTTCAACTACTTTTTGAGTATGATTTTAACTACTTACCTTTTCCATTAAATTTGATAGACATGACTTTTGTAAAAGGCTACTTGACCATTAAAATATTGAACCCACCAACATTTGAAACTCATAAAACTTCCTACTACTTTTTTCCGGTCCTCGTAATTGCAACCCGGCTCTCTTTTTACTCTAGAAAAGTAATATGTATTTCTTTTCTCTTTTTTTTAATGATAATTTTTTTTATTAATCTCTGAGTGATTACAAAGAATTAAAAGTAATATGTATTTTTTGTACGTATATTGAGTGTTTCTTACGTTTCGATAAGCATAACTACTAATTAAGCAAGCATGGAAGTCGAGCAATTTTGACATTTTCTCAAATGAAAATTACATGGCTAATCTACGAAAGCACGTGTGCTTCCAACTCCACTTCTCAGCCACGCATACAGTTAAGACCTTTTTTGAGGATTTTGTCCATGCTCGTTTGAATGCCCCTTATTTCTTTGACAATGGTTTGAAAATTGGATTTTGTATATGCAGAATGCTATGGTACTATAGTTCTGAAATCACTCGTATATGATAAGTAAAGGTGGACATTCTGGATAAAAATAACAGAATCATAAAATGACACATTTTTTTGGCACAAATTATTTTGTGAATTGATTACCATTATTTCTCTAGACAATCCTTCCATCTGAATGGCTAAATAAACATAATGGAAGAAGCTAAAATAAGCATGCAAAATATTCATACGCACTAAATATTTAAGGGTTGTTTACGGGTTTGTCACCCAAAAACCAAGATTTGGGAAGCATATGGGGGCTTTGAAAGAAAGAGCATTTTCTAGCATGTAAACAAGGCCGGCCCTGAAATTTTTTGGGGCCCAGTCAAGATTATAAAATGAGGCCGTATTTGCCCCCCTCTCTCTCTCTCTCTCTCTCTCTCTCTCTCTTTTTGTTTTCTCAAATTCGAAACAATAAAAATTATAGGGGAAAAAAAAAAAACTAGCGTAAGAGTATACAACATAGAGTAGGTGTATGTTACTTTATATCTAACTGACCTGCATTAAAAGTCAAAATTAAAGGTTTAGTAAATAACTGGATCTAGTTTGAACTTAATCTCTCATAAACTCTTGAACTTCAATTGCACTCCCAAACTATTACTCTATTAGTTAATTTACCTCTTAACGTCTAAATCTATTAAATTGATGACGAATTTTGTTTGGACTGACGGCTCCATTAAATCAAATTTGTGATTCCTGAATTTTGACACGTGGCGCAACATGTACTTGAAAAGAGATATTTGGCCCACAAATCTCATCTTCCACCTCCTCTCTCTCTCTCTCTCTCTCTCTCTCTCTCTCTTCGACAAAACTCACCACATTGGTTTTAAGCCCCAAAATCATTGATTGAAGAAAAAAATTTATATTTGTGAAGATTTCCTCTGCAAATCAAGTAAGTCTCTTAAAGCATCATTATCAGCCACACCAAATTTTGCATCAGATTTAACATCAAAAACACATTTTATACTCAGGGCCGGGCTTGAGATTCTCGAGGCCTAAGACGAACTTGTAAATTTGGGCCCTATGTTTTCTTTGTTAAAAAATAAAAATAAAACTACCCCTCAAAATAATATAGTTACTTGGTCCAATAAAGGTTTTTTATTCCACGATTTGTTTCGTTATTTCGAATAAAACTAGTTTTTTGACATAATAAGTTTGCACCAATCAAAAAAATATCCCTTTGGAATTGCAAGTTTGTGAGAGTGAAAAAAATATTGCTATGGAGAAAGAAAAAAGAGGTCTAGGAATTGAACCGTGTACCTTTTGGATGGAGCAACTAAACTTTTCTACTAAGCTAGTTAGTCATTGATTGTATATCTGATAGATTAAATATATATTATGTATCTAAATGAACCTATCCGGGGCCTTATTTTTTGGCCAAAATTCGGGGGCTTAAGACAGCCACCTTACTCGGCTTAGCTCAGGGCTGGCCCTGTTTATACTTTAGCAAGCCACTTCTTGAAAAACTCACAAAATCAGACTCTCTATTACTGTATAACTTTACTATATTAAACTATTCTTTCTTTCTACTCTTATGTTTCTATTCAAATACCATTGACATTTTATTTCTCCAAAATTTTGCTGAATGGCAGTCTTAACCGTTTCAAAATTGAAAAAAAAATTACACATAAAATTTATTAAATAAAAATATAATTGAAAGGAAAAATTAAGAGTAATTTTTCACATTGGATTCCAACATCCCTCCAGACAATTCTAATTTTTTTAAAGTCACTCACTTTTTCTTTTTCTTTTTCTTCCCAAATCCGGCTCTCTTTTTTCTCTTTCTTCTCCGTTCTTCAGTTGTCTTCTTCTTCTGCACCTCTGTAAAACGAGCACCGCTCTCTCTTCTCTCTCTACTGTATTTTGTTTTTCCTGAACTTGGAGTACTCTGATTCGTTCAGTTAGGGCCATGGCTGTGCGATTTCCAGCCAGTGTGAGATCGATCAAACCCATCTCCGATCTCAATTTCGGCCACTCTGCGATTTTTTAACACTTTTCCGGCGAGTATCATGTAAACAATCCGGCTGTTTTCTGTTAAAAATCAGTTGGTGTTGCTGTGTTGGCTTGAACAGAAGTTAGAGCATCTCCACTCTTGGACCAAATTTTTACTCAAATTTGAGTAAAAATTTGGTTAAAAACTTGATTTGATTCCAACCCTTCCAATGGGAAACCACCCTTTTAACCAAATTGTAGTTAAAATTTTGTCAAAAAACATTTTTTTGCATTTTGGCTCTAAAATTTTCCCCCCATTTTGTCAAAACAGATTTTTTTTCATTTTACCTCCAAAACTCTACTTTCTACTTTTCCAGATTCTTTTCCCTCCATTCCCCTTTTACTTTCCCAATCTTTTCAACAACGAGCAAAATGGGTAGGTGAAGCTGATCAACAAAATGGCATAAAAAACAACAGTCTTCCTCACGTTGGTCTGAAAGAAAAATCTCAAATCCATCCAAAGGGCATAAAAAACAATGGAACTTTCAGAAACTGAGTTAAGTATTTTTTCATCCTCTTCTTCTGATAGTGATGAAGATAAAGCATCTCTTGTTGCTCTTTGTGCCATAAATAGTGCTCTAATGCTAAAAATGTTGAGGGAAGAAGCTTTAAAACTCAACAAACGTCGTGGGTCTGGAATGGCAGGGGTGTTGGGTGAAGAAGTGAATACAGAGGTACTAAAGTAGTTGAATACTTGAATTAAATACATAGCAGCAGAAGCAAACATGTCTTCAAAGTGAACGAGAATATAGCCGTTGGTTATTTGGTATTAGATTTGGTGTTGATTAAATTTGGTGAAAATTTTGAGCAAATTTGGTGTTGAGCAAATTTGGTGAATGATTTGGTGAAGGAGTGAAGTGGGTTTTTGGGTGATTTTTACTCAAATTTAAATTTGGTGAAAAATTTGGTCCAAGAGTGGAGATGCTCTTAGTGAGGCAAGATCGAGAGATTGATAAATTAATAGAATAAAGGAAAGTGAGTAAACAGTAGGTACTCTTAGAGCATCCTTATCAAACTCATAAAAAAAAAACACCAAATTTAACTTCAAAAACACCTTTTACAAATTAGTAAGCCACTTTACCAAAAACTCACAAAATCAAACTTTCTATTTTAACTTTACTTTATTAAACTATTCCCCTCAATTCCATAAAATAAAAAATAAATAAAAAAACTCCCTAAATCTAATCTTTCCCGCCTGGGGAAATGATTTCCGGAGGAAAAAGGTAGTGGACCCCCCCTCCCCCCACACACCAAAAAAACAATAAAAAAAAAAAATAGGTGCGTGAACAGTACCGCACCAAATTTGGTGCGGTACTGTAGCAAAACTAATTTGGTGAAGTAAAATAGAGAGTTTGATTTTTAGGGGATTTGGGGGGTTTGGAAAGTTAAATTGAGTAGCTTGATAAGGATGCCCGAGCATCAATATCAACATCTCTATTTTAATTTTAAACTCCTCCAAAATCTCAAAAATCAGCCTCACCAAACGATTGAACTCACCAATTTGAAGATTTCTTAACTTTGCTATAGTAACTTAACAAATTTGGTGACCTACTGTTCACTCACCAAAAGAGGAGGATGGAGGGAAAAGTAAAAGTTTGAATAGAGAGTCTGATTCTGTGAGTTTTGATAAAGTGATTTGCTAAAGTTTGAATAGAGAGTCTAATTTTGTGAATTTTTTGAAAAATGACTTGCTAAATTATAAAAGGTGTTTTTGAGGTTAAATTTGGTATTTTTTTTTTTGGTGTGTCAGATAAGAATACCCTTATTTGTTTAGTAATTGTAGCATTTGTAGATTGTTGAGGGTGGTTGTTGAGGCTGATTTTTTTTTTTTGGGTATTTTTAAGGGTTTTCCTCTCTACTTTAGCTGAAAATGGGGTTTGTTATATATATTATATACTGATGCTCTCATCCTATGTTTTTCTTCTCCTTAGCTTATATCGGGCTTTGCAAAAGACCCAATTAAAGACCCTTTCTTTTCAAATCCTTTATCACCTCCATCTCCATTAGTCTCTCCTCCTTCCTGTCAAGTACCAAAAATGGAGTTCCAAGAATGAGGCACTGGACCTAGATTAAGGTTTAATCACTTTTTGTTGGGCTAATTATTACCACAAGAACGAAATTCTCAATGAAAGTAAAAGACAGGAAAACTAGCAAAATCTTTTAACATTATGGAGCTATTTGCTTTATAAAATCCATTATCAATTTGACAGAATTGGACAACATGGGATAAATTGACTGATAGAGTGATGGGTTGAGAGTGTAGTTAAAGTTTATTGAAGTTCAAGAGTCTATGAGATGTCAAAGTTTGGAGTTTTTTTTTTTCCCCTGGAAAATAAAGTCTATTTTATTCTAGTACTTGAGGGACGTTAATAGTTTGGGGTTGTTTTGAATTACGTCGTGATAGTATTCCAGTACACCATTTAGGCTCTACTTTGGTATAAAATCTTGTAATCATCTTTTATTAGTAATTATCCAAAAAAAAATCATCTTTTTTAGTCTTTTTTCTTCTCTCACTAGTTCATATTCAATAGTGGTATTCGAAGATTAAAAAGCATTCATGATATCAGCACAAAAAGTCCTACTTAAGCCAAAATTATATAGCTCTTTCTTTTTTTTTTTGAAGCTTTTAACTATTTTGACATGGCATTCAAAATAGAAATCGAGAAAATGAGAAAAATATAAAAATATTTTCTAAAGAAAATGTGAGAATATCTATTGAAACAAAAAATATTAATACAAAATGCCTATAAGTCGTTATTAGGCGCCCCATGAAAAAAAAAATGGTACATGTTGCTCATATGTTAGTACCTACATCTTAAAGTACATGGGTTCTAATTTATAAAAAAGTCTAATTGAGTATGTCAAAAGAAATAAAGGAAGACTAAGGTACTTAGGGTGCTACTTCACGGACCTTCCATTTGTGTAATTTATAATAAATTTAGGAAATTGATATTAGCACTCCTCTTTTCTCTATTGACACTCTTTTTTTGTTTCTACATATGAAATGCAAGAGTAAATTTACCTAACAAAGACAAAAAAAAAAAAAAGTGCCAATAGAAAAAAAGGGAGTGCCAATAAAACTTCCCTAAATTTAATTGAGTACGCCAATAGAAATAACGGAAGACTAGATGCTACTTCATGGACCTTTCGTTTTGACAAAAAACGTAAAAACGTATACCGTTCCTTCAACTCATGAAGGAAGGGTATCAAAACACCTACTTTACGGTTTGGACCATCATTATACTTAGGACCGATATTTACGATATTCTCACTCCCTAACATTTGGGGGACCTATTGTTAGTCTATTATCTCCATTAATTGCAATATTGCAGAAGGCACGATTGAAATACGTAAGCATTTATACACATGTTAATTAAAGAAGGGCTTCTTACTGGCCGGCCCCGTTTTGTTTGGAGGTTCCTATCTAAGCCCACCTCATGTCAAATACATTTCACCCAAGTCCTCCCTACGCGCGCGTGACAATTACTCTCTCCAGAGCGCATCATTACTCTCTCTCTCTCTCTCTCCTCCTTTTCGGCTATAAAGTTGGTGTGAGTGAGTTTTTGTTAGGACAGCTCGTGTGTCAGGAAAGAAAAAAATGGGCAGTGACTCATTAGAGTGCTTTTACTCTCTCTCTCTCTCTCTCCCTATACACATGCATGTTTTTTCTTCCTTTTTTCTTTCCTGACACATTTCATTTCTCACATTTCATTTCTCTCTCTCTCTTTCTCCTCTCCGTCCTTCTCTCTCTCTCTCTCTCTCTCTCTCTCTCTCTCTCTCTATATATATATATATATATATATATATTCAAAATAAAATAACTTTTGTTATCTACAATTAATTTTTATAAAAATTATATTTTTGAAATCTACTTGATGAGATCTTTCAAATAAGATCTCATTTGAATATGATATTGTGACATGTAAAAAAAAGTTATTTTATACCTATTAATTAATATTAATTTACACCCCTTCTAAATAATTCACACCCTCCAAAATGAAAGAATTCACATACTTGAAAGGCAAAATTCACACACATCACAACTCACTCTCTAAAATTCACAATTCATACCTCAAAAAGAAAGAATTCACATCCCTCAAATGCAAAATTCACACCCTTTCTAAATAATTTACAACTCTCAAATACAGACAATTCACACCCATGCAAACAATTCACTCCCCCAAATAGCACACAATTCACACCCTTAATAGCACACTCTCTTTTTGGGTGTGAATTTTGAATTTTGGAGAATGAGTTATGATGTGTGAATTTTGCATTTTAGGTCTGTGAATTCTTTCCTTTTGGGCTGTGAATTGTGTATTTTGGAGAGTGAGTTGTGATATGTGAATTCTGCATTTGAAGAATGTGAGTACTTTTATTTTTGGGGATATGAATTATTTAGAAGGGGTATAAATTCTTAATTAATGGGCATAAAAAAAACTTTTTTTTTTATGTATAAAATTTCATATTCACAATGGATCTTGTTTTAAAGATCTTGTCGAGTAGATTTCAAATATATAATTTTTATAAAAAATAAATATTTATAACAAAAGTTATTTTATTTTAAAAATCTAAAATAAAAGTGAGAGAGAGAGAGAGACGGAGAGGAGAGAGAGAGAGGAGTAAATGCAATGTGTCAGGAGTAACATGCCGTGTACAGAGGGACAATCAGCATGTGACATGCGGCTGTGTTGAACGGAAAAACCCTCTCACGCGCGCACATGACTTATTTAGGAGTGAAAAACAAAATAGGGTTTGGACGAAAGCCCCCCCACAAAAAAGTGGGGGCGGCCTGGAATTTTCCCATTAATGAAGGGACCCGTACGTGTTATCTTCTTAGGCAATGGCTTAGATGGATTTATGATTGAGCCAGAAACTGCCACTGGTTACATGTTTTTTGACATGTGGCCCATGGGCACTAGCACCGGCCTAAGTTTGATGATTTCAGATGTTAACTTTCTAGTAATGTTTTCATGATTTTGAGTTTCGAAGTGTAGTAATTTGAATCTATCACAAGCAATTCATGATTTTCAGTTTCAAAGTGCAGTAATTTGAATCTATTACAAGCAAAAAAAAAAGGTGCCACATTTTAATTTGTAAATGTCTGGACTCCCCAACAGGTATTCCTATCAAAGCTGGAAACAAAAGATGCAAAGTTGTGCTAACGTCTCGAAACCGAGATGTGTGGAAGAATATGGATGTTGATGTAGATTTTCATGTCGAATTTTTAACTGAAGAAGAAGCATGGACCCTATTTAAGAAGAAGGTGGGAAATCATGTCGACTCTCATGATGAGCCACGACGTGATATAGCATGGGCTATTTGCAAAGAATGTCAAGGCTTGCCGGTTGCTATTAATGCAATTGGAGCAACATTGAAGGGTAAAAACCTTCATGCCTGGAAAGATGCACTTCACAAGCTAAAGAATTCCATGCTAAAGGACATTGTGGGAATTGACAAAAAGGTGTACGCATCATTAAAGTGGAGTTACGATCAGCTAGAATCCGAGGATGCCAAGTCATGCTTCTTGCTTTGTTGTCTGTTTGCTGAAGATGACGAGATTTCCATTGACGACTTGGTGAGATACTACATGGCGTGGAGGACGTTGCATCGTTATCAAATGCTAGTCACATTGGAACAAGCTTCTGATCAAGTATGTACCGTAGTCGATACCCTCAAAAGTTGTTGTTTGCTATTAGACGGAGAAAGTAAACATCTTGTGAAAATGCATGATGTCGTGCGAGACATAGCTATTTCAATAGCAGAGGATGAGAAATCATTTCTTGTCAAACATGGTTTCAAAGATTGGCCAGAGGAAGCTGCCTACGCGCATTGCTCAGTGATCTCCTTAATGTCAGATGATGTGCACAAGTTTCCTGACAAGTTGGTTTGTCCGGAACTCCACACCTTGCGAATAGATTGTGCCATCAATGAATCCGAGCTTGAAGTTCCAGATGAGTTTTTCATTGGGACGGGGAATCTTATGGTTTTAGATTTGGAGGGAGTAATTATGTCGCCCCGGCTGCCAGCTTCGCTTGCAAAATTGGCAAAACTTCAAATGTTGTGCCTGGATCAATGCGACTTGGGAGACATATCTATACTCAAGGATCTAAAGGATCATCTTGAAATACTTAGCCTTCGGGGTTCTAACATAGAAGTATTGCCACCAGAGGTAGGAGAGTTAACCCGTCTCCGGTTATTAGATATGTCAGATTGTGAGGAGCTTCAAATGATTCCAAAAGGTGTCATCTCAAAATTATTTCGCCTTGAAGAATTGCGTATGCCAATGACCTTTGGCAAATGGGAGGGAACAGCAGATGAGAGGGAAATAAGCAATGCGAGCCTTGATGAGCTGATGTCATTAACTCGATTAACTGCTTTACAGATTTGGATACCAAATGCCGCGCTTTTGCCCAAGGACCTCTCTTTTGAGAACTTGGTCAGATTTGAAATAATCATTTCTGAAACATTTGAGTATCACCATTCGCCGCAGTACTTAAGACACGGGGGTTATACTAGGGCTCTGACTGGGATCTTGACACTTGAGAACTTTCACGTAGCAGACAACTTGGAATTTCTTCTTGGAAAACCAAAAAGGTCAAAACCAAGAAATGGTTTGTATCCATACTTGATTGATTTATCCGTTGGAAATTGTGGGAGGAAATATCTCTTCTCCCAATCATGTGCGAGGGAATTAGTTGGGCTCCAACGTTTAATGATATGGAACTGCGGGGTAATGGAAGGAGTGATTGAAACTGAAAAAGATAAGGATGAAGATATCCCTATAATTTTCAGAGGGTTGAAAACGTTGGATTTGGGTTACCTACCAAACCTTATAAGCTTCTATCCCACAATGGAGAAGACAGCAACAAGCAGTGGGAGTTCATCTGGTCATGCACAAACGGTACTCTTCAATGATAAGGTAATGCTTTAATTATTATTAGTTTTGTTTTGCTAAAATATTTATTAGATGGTTCTTAAATAATGCTTTTCGTATAAGAATACTGCATCTCCTATGCTATGGAGAAGGGGAAATCCTAATGTGGAGTAATGCTCTCCGAGAGCAAGCTATTAATTTCTCTTACATATCATTAGGGCTCCATGCCAGTCATTTTCTCTTTCTTGTTTCTTGATTTTTTTTTTTTTTTTGTGTGCGTGTGATATTTTTAGAGTTCTGCAGGGGTTGTTTTCATAGGAAATCTCTTAAGTGCGACAAGTGGCATCATCTAGTTAAGTTTGGTCCTATATATATCTGTGCGTGCGCGAGTGCTTGCTAGTTACTATCAACTCCAACTTTCTATCTATTAGCCTCTCATGTAATGTTTTATTGTTATTAATGAAATATTACATTCTTTGCTAATCAAAAAAAAAATTCTATCTATTAGATTTTTAACTACCAACTCATCTAAAAGCTTAACTTGTTAGAGAGAGGGAGGGGCTAACTTTGTTATTTATATTCTCAAACACGTCCCCTCACGTGTAGCCAGACTATCCTCCATAAGCGGGTTGAACACATGTAAATTTTAATCATTAGTTTGGGGGTGAGGGTCGAACCCAAAATCTATTGTTAGTTTGATACCATATTGATTGTTAACCACCAACTCATCTAAAAACTTAAGTTGTTAGAGTGAGTAGGGCTAACTTTATTAGTTATATTCTCAACACTATCTCTTCCTTCCTCTCAGCATATTCTCAAAATTTCTAACTTTAAAAAACATTGCAAACTCGGGCTTATCCATATTGCTAGAGCTTGTCCCACATTGATTAATTATAACATCAAAAATTAGTATATGAGTCTAGGCAACCTCTCCAATTGGTTTTGAGTTGGATTGTTTAACATGAAAGCTTTTGGACTAGACTCTCTCGATTGAGTAACCCATTGGTTGTGCCTAAGCGTACATTTCGTTTGTCGTTGTGATCCCTATGTTATGGATCGGTTAACATTTCCCGTATGGGTCACGGGGGCACATGTTAAGGAGTGTTATAGCTTGTTGCACGTTTTTTAAGCATAATCTCAAAAACTAGTATATAAGTCTGGAGAGCCTCACCCCTCAATGTCAATTGATTTTGAGCTGAATGCTTTTAAGGATAACACGCGATTTGAAACACGGTAGACTTACGTCTTTATTTTGAACTCAAAGGTTTTGAAAGTTTTGTACGTATTGTATATTTCAAACTGGAGCAATTATAATGGAACAAGACAATTTTCGTTATTGCTTATTTCCATTCAGAATTCTTACTCGTATGTTTACCACTTCACGTTTTTTTTATTCTGTTTGCCACTTGACTTTAAATGGGAAGAATATTCTAATCTCAATCTATTTTCATATTGTTTCACCCATTTCCTCCATTGATTTTTTACACTCTTACCTGGAAAAAGGGTTACTTATTTCCCTAAGGTACTTTTTTTTTTTTTTTGGTAAGGATATATTTATCTTTATCATTTTCTATTGTACTTATATTCCTACTCATAATTAATTTAGTCTATTGCGAATCTCCACCTTACAACACCTGAATCATGAAAAAATTGACCAATACTCACAGGGCACCAGCCGCACCACTACATGGTGTCTTAGGTCCGTCGACCGCCTTACATTGATGTGGCAGTGTTTAAGAACCACTCAATAATTAATCTAATTCGGGGCCTATGGTGTTGGAAGTTCGGTATGACACGAATCACTATGGTATATGTGAAAGTATTTTTATGGTATTGTAAGGTTCTCTCAATTGCAATACATAGACCCAATTCTCGAGGCATGATTTCCATTTTTGAGTAGGACATTAAGATCCAGATGTTTTTTGAATTTCATTTGTTGTTAGTTTTCGGAATCCAATCCAATTGGAATGAAACCATAAAATATGGACATAGATTTAATATACAATTAGGTGACTCACCAAGGCTTAGTCTTTTAAGTGGATATGAATCATGCAAGGTATATAAGGCCCAACAGCTATTGTGGACTTCCACCGTTTACTCCCTAGAATATTGGGCCTTGTGCACACCGTAGCAGGATCGATGCATCACACAAACTCCCAACATTGAATTATGACCATATGGGAATGTATTTCTGCAATCCCTTTTCTAACGTGGAAAAAGCATGCTGGGAAATCAGTTTTTTGTTGTGGTATGGTCTCTTTGGAAGGAAAGAAACATTAGGATTTTTAATAACAAGACAATAAAATTGGGGAATGTGTGGATCTCATCAAAGCTAGAATTGCAATTTGGACCAAAGGCAAATTTAACCTCAGGGACTACTCAGTGGCAGATTTCGTGAGATGTTTCGGAGGAATTAGGAGGATTAAGAGTTGATCTGATCTCTGGAGCATCTTTCTGAGATTTGGGATGTTTAGATTATTTTAATTGGTCCATGTTTTGTTTTTCCTCTCTCTTATTCTTCCCTATCCATCTAACCTGATTGTTGGAAGTTTTCTTTTTCTGTTGCTCCTTTTACTCTCTCGATGTACTTTGGTCGAGTTTAATAAATTTTTCTTCGCCGATAAAAAGAAAAAATCTTTGGTGAAATATTCTAGATTAATTATCAACAAGAAATAAATTCAGAGGTTAACATTACAAACACAATGAGAAAGTATACGAATTGATTTTCACTACTATCTACTACTACAACCATTTGCCCTTTGCGTCTCTACCCTATGCTCTATATTAGTTTACATATAGAATATAATGAATTCCAACTTTCTTTTTGTTATTTTTCCAAAATATCGATATCCATGCTACCAAAAAATTTAATAGTGACCTACGTAAGTACTTGCGTAGAGAGATAAAATAAGTAAATGGCTTTATACGTAGGATAACTTAAACATTAGTCCTAAATTCTAGTGCTACTTCTAAATTCTAGTGCTACTTAAATTTTGGATCCAAATTACTTTTTTTACTAATGAGTTCTAACGTCAACTCTCTGTTAAGTTCTATCCAATTTTTGGACAAAAAATACCCATGTGCTGTTCATGTGAGCATAGTTGACTGGTATATGGGGCATTGTGGGTCTACGGGGCACAAAGAGAGAGAGAGAGAGAGAGAGAGAGTGGAAAAAACAGAAACAGCAACTTTAATCAATCGCTAACGGAATGAGTTGTAAACTATTTTTTCATGCCACTTTCCCTGCATTGGAGAGTTTGGAAATTAAAGCCGTGCAGAAGATTACAGAGATATGGGACAAACAAATGTTGCCCATCCAAGAAACAGCAACAGAGTCGTCCTTTTGTCAATTGTCGGACATGACCATCTGGAATTGTGACAAGCTGTTGAATGTGGTAGGAGGTTGTCCAAAGCTAGAAGCAATAGAAACAGGTCACAAACAAAAAGGAAAAGAAGTTGATGATTATCATGTCACTCGTTTCCCTAAACTAAAGATTTTGCGGCTTGAGAGATTGCAGAACCTCGAAAGTTTTTGCAGCCGCCCTATAAGATGCGAAGTACTACCCTTGTTCGACCACCAGGTATGGATGTTCTTACTCTATAGATTAACACATGGTCCTTCGACAACACAATAAAGAGAAAGGAAATTAAACAGTTCCAATGCGAGTAAATTAAGGCGGAATGAGTTCAATCATCATTGATATAATTGAAGAATTTCATGATTCAAGCTAGGTTTCTAAACTAAATCAAGAACATGATGCAGAGAAGTAAACTTTTAGAGAGAGAAAACGTAACTATTTCATTTCATTTTCTTGACTTGAAACAAAGCAGATTACAACTTTATATGAACACCACTACTCAGAAACTGCCTTAACCGACTGTTTAGAAGAAATAATCTCCTCTGGACAGAACAGCAATACTACTCTAACAATAATGATAAGAGTACTACTAATTATTAATCCGATTGAACTGATTATTAAGTAATTTTGTTGGTTGGATCTGATTATTAATCCGATTGAACTGATCCACAATTATGGCAATACATAAACCCAATTCTCGGGGCATGATTTCCATTTTAAGTAGAACCTCAAGATCCTGATGTTTTTTTTTTTAATTTCAATTATGTCAAACATTTGATTGGTGTGTTTTTATTATTAGACTATAGTTTCACTTCCAAGGATTAATCCCCTGGACACGTTCATTTACAGACAGCGGCTTGCCTTGCCTTGCCCCTTAATTCGTCTCTGTTTTTGTTTTAGGAAATATTGAATGTTTCCCAGCTCGTAATACTTGTAGTTACCAATACCTTTACAGACTAATCTTGAATCACAACTTCTTCCCAGCTCGTCATTTAGGAGAAAATGCCTCTTTGTTATTGACATCCATAGTGAGTGGAACTCTATAGAGAAGGAAATGTATTCTCTGATTTTATTCTCTGCTGCATCCATGTGCCTAGCTACTTTGTGTTCGTGATCGAATTGTGATTATCCTAGGTGTTATGGTAAGTCAACATCACTTAGACATCGGACTCGCGTTTTATTTTCGTATCATATGGTTTTTGACATGAACATTATTTAATGTTTGTTCCATCGTTGCTTATCTAATTAAGTAGTCAAAATGCTTCGGATGAGTCATTTAACGTTATGGTATGAATACTACAGGTAGAATTCCCTGTTCTTGAGGTATTGGACATTACATTTTTGCCGAACATAACAAACATATGGGACAAGAAATTTCGTCCAACTGAGTCCTTCTGTCCAGAACTAACAGAGATGTTTCTTGGATCCTTGCCAAACATTAAAAGTTTCTGCATCTTTAGATCTGGAGAGCAACCCGTATTCAACGCCCAGGTACTTATTTTTTATTTTATGGTTGATCATGGCCATTGTGAAAGGCATAAAAGTTGTTTTGAGGACATAAATACGCAAGTAGGTTTCTTCCCCTCCTTTTTTTTTTTACGTACCCAGTCCGCCACCATTAGGTATCAACAAAAGCCTAACAGTATGCCAATCATCAAAACATTGTTTATTTTATAGTGCTTTCCTCATCTTTCCTAATTTTGTGCTTAACAAATCCCATAACTAAGTACTTTTGTCCAGAACGATGCAATATTTTTTTGGTCGCCCAATTTCAAAGAAATGCCTCAACTATTATTCTTTTAGTAAACAAGATGACAAAATGGATTTTTGGCAGGTTGCATTCCCAAAGTTGGAGCACCTATATCTCGGATCACCTGGAAAGATAGTTCTGGGTGCTTTTGAACTGCTAAGTTTAAAACAGCTGCGTCTTTACAAATGTGATGAAGTATCAACAATGTCTTCGCCCCATTTCCTGCGAAGTTTACGGAATGTGGTACTACTCACGGTGGAAAAATGTGAAGGGGTCAGAGAGGTTTTCCACTTTGATGGGCTAGAGGTTGGGGATGGTCAAGAATGCGTTGGGCGCCCGTCATTAATCCAAGTGAGAAAGGTACAGTTGGATGACCTGCCACAGTTGACATGTTTGTGGAACAAGGATCCCCGCGTTCTTCTGGATCTTCAAAACCTAGAATACCTAACCATTCAGAATTGCCATCTCTTGGCAAATCTTTTTACTGCTTCTGTTGCCAAGGCCCTTGGTGGACTTAAAGGACTCTGTTTGAGGTCTTGTTCCAGAATGGAAGAAGTTATTACAACAGATGAAGAAGGGCACAAGGATGTGATTGATGATGATGATGAGATTGTATTCCCCAAGTTGGAGCGTTTAATACTAGAAGACCTACCAATTCTAAAAAGTTTTTGCGGTTCAAATCATAATCTCAATTTCCCTTCTTTACGGCGAGTAGTTCTAAAGAAGTGTCCCGAGGTGCAGACCTTCACATCCGGATCAGTACACATGCCACAGATCCGTTTAACTACTTCAGGAAATGATGGCCTTGTGATAGAAGATCTCAATAAGTGTTTAGAGCAGCAGCGTTTGAAAGGAGATGAGGTAATTACACTGGGATGTTTGAATTCCAATTTTGTTTTGACTGTGTGTCTGCCAAATTTATGACTACACTCTGATCAGTTGACGAACTCAATTGATGGTTCCTTAATATTTTATATTTTTTGCTCTCATTTAGGAAATTATATGGGGGATCAGTGACGGGGATGGCGGTGGTTATGACTACCAGTACTACAACCTTCAATATTTGCATGGGGGCGGATCACTGTTCTCCCGCCTTGAAAGTAGTTTTTATCAATATCGCCGTTTAGATAGGTCAGTCAACCTTCTATTACTATAATTTTGCTTTCAATATCGCCATTTTGAATGCTTCTTTTTCTTTTTTCTTTTTTCTTATTACATTGCGCATCGTTTTCATTACAGTTTACTTTAGTATTTGTATACTATCCAAGTGGGTACAAGATAGATACCCATTACAACAGTATCAAGAGTGAGAGGACGGTCCCTAGCAAAATTACTACTTTGCCCCTCTAGATTCAATCCACGTCAATGATGCGTGGTAGTGCATGCCCTTTGGCAAATGTCAAAACAAAATGGCCTTCAAGATATCCACGTGTTGTCTACAAATTGATGGGTCATTCTCTATTTTGCACTCTTTCTTGTTTCAGACAATTAATTTTTACTCCCCTTTTTTTATAACCACACTCCCTTCTTGTCATCTTGTGATTTAAATTTGCTAAAGTTAACCTTTCCTTTGTATCCTCTTTCACATGTTGAAGGACAAATTTGTAAGTTCACATCATAAGAGGCCAAAAAAGGGAGTGTCGTTATAAATAAGGGGAGTGTCAAAGTCACTACCTTTTAAATTGTTTATTTTTTGTCGTTTCTAAGGAAATAAATTTAGATAGGGTTACCTTTGTTTCTTTCTAACATGTGAACTTATAAATGTTATTGTTGGAATAAAGTATTTAATTACTACTTTCTAGCCTATGAATTCAAAAGTGCTATAGCTAGAATAAAGCTTTTAATTATTTTGGCTGAAAATCTTAGTATTTTTGTTGCTTTAGAAAACTGAGAGAAAAATAGAATATTAGTAGTCTATTTCCTCACATTTTACTTACTACCTAAAGTGCATGCAAATTGAAATTTGGATTTCATTTCAAATGAAAGTATTTTCTTTTTTAGAAAAACTTGGTGTTTTATTTCTTGCAAAAAACGCATACTATCATTTTTTTTCTTTGTTCAAAATTTGTTTTTTTCATATTAGCTAATTATGGGTCATTTTATTGAGTATTATTGGTTCTTCTCGACAAGAGATCATAAAATAAAAAATGAACCAAACATATTAAGAATTGACTCCAATTCCTAATTAGCGGCCTAAAACAAAATATCACCGCTTAGAACAGAATTTCTCCTATGGCTTAAAAAAAACCTTACAACAATATGAGACAATCATTGAAGACAAAACAACAAAAGCTCTTAGGAAGCATTGCCCAACTAAAATTAACGAATTCAATCGCCCGTTTAACAATTATCTAAACCTTATATTCAAAACCTAACCTGTATATTTAGAACCGTGTACGTGTATCTTTAATTTTCTCTTCTCTTTGTTGTATCACATGTTCTCTTTAAGTGCAGGACTATAATTTCTGTGTTTTATTCTAATTTCTGGCTTTGAAATGATTAAATTCAATCATCTCACCCTTTTGGAAATATACTTAGATGTCTGTAACTTACAAACTTGTACGCACTTGACAATTTGCTCTGCAGAATCAGGGAGTTGCAGGTGTAGGGTGTTGGGACGTCGGGAGTACGGTGAATTCCCTCCAAGGACAAAACTGTGTTGTTCCTTCTAATTAATAAGTGGAAAATAAAAGTACATTTGATGGTGATGGTTTCTGTATATAGCCTGGAAGAAATTAATAATTTCTCATTTTCGTTATTCATGTGTATTTTTTACTACAATGGCTTTGCTTTACAGCTTCCAACAGGAGCTTGATTACATGCTTATTGTTTATGAACAGATTTATGAGTGTGTTGCTGAGACAAGTATTTCATTAGCAAATAGCTATGACAATACATGGGAATGTTTCCGGATTTATTGTCAATTTACTCTATGGTGGAGTAGCTGATAAGTTTTCGTTGTCTGGAATTACGTTTGCAGTAGAGTAAAGTTCCTACCGGTAGCCACCAGGTTAGGCGACCCTTTTAAACTCCCCTACCGGTTGGCGAATTGTCCCTACCGGTAGGGCCACGTATCCGGATCACCAACCACCAACCTTGACCAAGTCTCTCTTTGATTGCTTGGTAAGGCCTATTTAAGTACATTTTAGGATATTTTGAGGAGTACTACATTCATATTTCTCGATGAAAAATATAAGCGTAATGAAAGCTCTAGGGGATGCGATTGCAAAACGTCAGACCTGACAAACCCTAACTTCAGCACCACCATATCCTATGGAAGTTGTGGAGTTCTTAGTCCATACACTTCATACAATGAAGTAAATTGGTAAGTTTTCTAACGGCACCCAGCAGTGAGATGATTAGTTCAATTATACTACTACAGCAGAATTGCAACAAGGTACACAGGAAAATGAATGAAGAAGACATGTAAGATAACACGTAGTACTCCCTGAATACAAACATCGCCTCTACCCCCAATCATCAAATGAAAAAAAAAAAACCCCACCCGCATCCAATAGCAGTCCATATGTTGCTAAATTTATTTACCTGATTGTGCGAATCGGGATACAAGCAACTGCATTGACAGCAGAAATCTATAAACAGTGATGTTCTGATGGACACTTTTATACTGCAACTCAAGAAACCTCGTGAACAAGCTCCATACGAACACTCAGAACTCAAGAACAGAGCAGAAGAAAAGTAAATTCTCGATTAGTTATTTTGATGGACAGCAACTCGGTGAATGTCCATCTCCTTCAACATGACAGATCGCCCACAAGAATCACAAGGGGTTGTTCTGGACCCACAAAGACTCTCGTGCTCTGAAAGGCCTCTGAATCGGTCCCGTACATCTGCAGCAAAAGTCCCAGCTTGAACCATGTCACCACAGAACCGGCATGTAATTAGGCGCAAGGGGCAATCTGATGTCTGGTGTTGCACCTGCCAAAAGTCAAAAGTACAGCAAAAGATTCAGATGATTGCAAGAACAAATATATTCTTTAATATAAAGCTAGACTGAGGTTTCATTTTAATCCAGTTGTTGAGTCCTTTTTCTCCCAATGCTTCTCATAGTTTAATATCTCAGGCAACTTCGCTAGAAAGTGCAGAAAAATGGTCCTTCAATTGGTATTACAACCTTCAATAGAGGAGCCATGGAGCCAAATACTTCACACTCAAACTTTTCTCCTGTCCAGCCTATTAAGATCGAGAACTAATACAGTCACTAGTCAGCACAATTCGCAGCCGATTCAATCATGCAAAATGGGATGTGTTCACCAGATATGACAAGGGGCAGGGGGCAGATCCAATGAAGGGCCAGGGGGATCAGATGCTCCTCCTGAATTTTCTACTCCTGCACTTGGATCCCTACTTCATTCTCCTCAAAACATTACACTAGTGCTTTTGGAGACCTAGAAATTATCAAGCCATCAACACTCATAACTCATAAGCCTCACAAATTATAAAATTGAACTCTTAACTTAATTTGCTTCAACATTTTCTCTCTCACAAATTACCTCTCCTCTCTATTTCGATTTTATAAGACAATGCTTTTGTTTTCTCACATGATTATTCCAATCTACAAACAGTTGCATTTTCACAATTAAGGCAGCTCAGCAATTGATGGCCAGGACTTGGCCAATTCCGGACCCATTGGTGAGACAGGGTACTAATCCAGCCATCAGCAAAGAATCAAACAAATAACAAGTAATTACAACCACAACTGGAAGTATGTCACTTACCATCTGTTCCTTCTCAAGGACAACTCCACAGGGGCAGTGAAGCGGTTCATGGAAAACCTTCATATGTTTCTCAATCTCACCTCGGTGAAAAGCTTGTCCACACTTGTCACAGTGGGTATGGTTTTTGGCCTCTTCAATCCTTAGAACAACCCCACAACCAGCATACTGACAGGGGACATTATGTCTGCTACAATATGCCTCGTGCAGGGCTATAGTCCTTGAAGGTATATAATGCTTGCAGTTCCTGCACTCTATAGTATCCATCTCCGTAGGTGAAGAGAAAGACACAGCTTGTTGCCCTACCTTACGGTCCTGGTTCTCTTGAACGGTTACCAATATCTGGTACTTACTTGTTCCCTTGAAGCCATACACACCAATGCTATAAATACCTGTTCCTAGTCTCTGGTCTTTAGAACTAAGGATCAAAGCCTTTGAGCCCACATCATGGGAAGACCATTCGTGCTGGTGCCGAGTTGGGAATAAAAGAGGATGCCTTGAAACATAAAGATCGGTATCTCCATCCTGTGTATCTGACTCTATGTTTATCTCAATTTTGGCATCCGCAGAAGAAATCTTAACCCAAGTATCTTCATCTATTGAGAACTTATAATATACATAGTTTCCTTCCACCACAATTCCTGATTCAGATTTTCCAAGTATAAGAGGTTTCAGAACATGTTGATTTGTACTCTCCGGAACCATATCAGGACCCACAATATCGACTTCAATATCTGTCTCTAGGACAGATACACTTGAAGATGGCTTTAACTCAAGGACACGTAAATGGTACGCCAGTGCACCATGGTTTACCGTAAGCAAATCGCCTTGAGAAAGAGTTGCATGCTGACGAAGGCTTGTTTCAAGCACGGCCTTGTGGTTAGGTATGTCTGAAAAACCCAATTCATCTGGCTGAAGTTTGGCATAACTCCCTTTTGGAAGCCAAACGTAACGAACTTCAATAAACGAGGCCTTTGAAGAACTAGAAGGCAATAAGTTACTCCATACATGAGGAGGTAGCCCAACTGAACCTTCCTCTGCAGTAAATTCCAGGACACCAGCGTGTGTTGCCCCTTGCTTTTGATCATCTTTGATATCTGAATGAGCATCTTGACCAACTGATAACCGGAAATGCAGCGGTCCTTTGTCAAAAGCACCTTGTTCTGACAACTCTGTGAAGCAGGAAGGCGGTAGTTTAATTTTATCTCCATGGCCCTGGTAAGGCACAGCTTCTAGAATACGAGAAAACATAATGCCTCTTCCAGCAAGTAGATTTTCCTCCAGTTCCTGCTCAGCCTGGATTTAAAACTGTAATAGTTAAAAACTGTATGGCTAAGTCCAACTACTTGCACCTGAATAAGCCAAGCAAAGAAAAAGATGGGACCAAAAAACCAGTGCATCCTATTTTCACTGATATCTTAAACACCTACAAGCATCTTATGATAAACACACATGAGAAAATTGGTTATATCTTTAACATCTAGACAACTTACCTAGGGATCATGTAAACCAAGTACACTACAAACTTAAAATTGCACCAACATGTTTGAAGCAATTGATCACTCGTGGGGAACAGTGGAAGTTACCATCAAGGTGATAACTCAAAACCACCAATGTTAATTCCACTTTTTATTGAGATTGGAAATTAAGGTAGTGACTATTGAGCTCCTTCTTGATACCAACTTAGCTTTCAGATCCTTATATGAACCTTCTCTTTCAACAGATGACATACTGCTACATGTTTAAATAACACCCCACCACCAAAACTCAACAAGTGCAAACACCATAGAACAACATAAAAAGAGAAAACCCAATACCCATAATTGGCACAATATGCGAAGAACCCAACATTACAGGGGATTTGAACCATTTTTACCTGGTTTACTGCCTTGCTTTGAGTGGGAGTAGAAACAATTTTATATAGGCTGGAGCTGATAAAAAAAATCGTATATAGGATGGAATAAGTTTATAACAACCATATTGAATACAACCAAAAAAATGCTTCATATATATACGGAAGGAGCTCTTTGGCATTCACGAAATGAGTACTTCAGATATAGCAGATTTTGTAGCCACCTCCAGCCCTTTACTCAGGATTTGAAGGTTCCACAGTCCACTGCCGCTCCTCACCACTGTACTCCTCCACTAATCAAATCCCTCTGTTTGCAACTCCTCAAAAACCACCATCAAATCCACTGACAACCACCACCAGGCTCTACCGACCACCACACCACCACCAACCTGTTGATATGGCATTGCTTTTCTCCCCAGAAAATTGTGCCACCTCCCAGGACCTATGGATATCACCGCTGACAACCGAAATCGCTGACCAAGACCAGAAAAAAAAAGGGCGACCACAAACCACCAGCCACCACCAGAAACTAGCCATTGCAAATTTGAGTCTGGGTTTGGGTCTCCTTTGATATGGTGCAAAAATAGTGTTTACCTTGATTTGGTACGAAAAGGGTAAAGAGCCGGAGCTGAGTTTTGAGGGATTTTACCCAGATTTTGAATCTGTGTTTGGATTTGGCTAAGGGCTGGAGATGCTCTAAGTGAAACCAAATTATAGTTTTTCCGCAAATTCATAAACCCTAACTTAGAATTGCCACAAAGAAAAGCTCAATCGGAAACACGCCACATTATATAAATCCTAACTGAAAAACCTAGGATATTTCCTTTCCACAACCACTACTCAACAACCGATAAAATTCAGCTCAAATTCAAACAAGGATAATCAACAAATGACTTTGCAGAAAGGTTGAAAATAGAGAATTTAAAAATAAAAAATAAAAAGACCTTAAGTTGGGCTTGAGCAGCATCGATCCTTCTCGATCGTTGAGCGGCTTCAATGGCTTCCCGTTGCCGAGCAGCCTCTTGTCTCGATTTCCTCTCCCTTTCCTGCTTCAACCTCGCCTTCTCTTTCCTCTCCCTCTGTTCTTTCTCTATCTTCTCTCTCGCTCTCCTCAGCTCGAAATCCATCTCTATTTCTCTCACTAAAACCTCCTCGTCTCAATAATCCTTCAATACCTCTCTATATTTCGATGTATATATAGTTTTCCGATGGCTTATGGATCCAAATTTGACGAATTACAGAAGGGAAGTTGGAATTTGATGAGGTGATCACCTGGTTGGGTTTGTCTCACGGATGAGCTTTGCATTTCTTGTAGGAGACGACAGACTTACATACGCGTGGAGTTTAGTATTGCTATTTCCACTTCTTCTTTGACTGTTTCCAAATCCCATCAAATTATGGAGTACAGTATTTGCCTGTTTCGCGAAGGATCTGGGCCCTTCGTCCGAAAGGCCCCACTATGATGAGGCCCAACCCAAACAACTCTGAAATAGGGCTTATATACACGGATCCGGGGATCCTGTAGTGCATTGCCGCACTACAACCATGTAGTGCGGCACACGAGCCGTTGATCTAGGCAATAAACGGCTCGGATTTTATCTCGGCAATGAACGGCTCAGATCATGCAAGCACCAAGATGAAATCTGAGCCGTTGATTGCGCGATCAACGGCTTGGATGCTGCACTACAGGGTTGTAGTGCGGCAGTGCACTACAGGATGCCCTCTTCCTACATACACCCACCACCACTCAAGTACTATCCATGAATCATACAGATGCTTGTGGCCTGCTAATTTAATCTCAAGTAGCAACAAGGAACCAGCGGTAAATCCAGACATTCTGTGTTCGAGCCAATATTTTGGTGGAAAAACTAGCAAAGCCAATCATAGTGCACCACTCCCACTCGTGGATGTATGCAAACACCACTTGTCGCTCTAACGAAGGTACCATAGTTAATAGTGGACTTGTGAGATTTTGGGCAAAATTTTCAAATCATTGGGTTGTTCCAGTGCTATTGACGAAAGAATTTTTTGAAGAGGATTCTAGAGAAAGGAAGAGAAAAACAACGAGGGATAGATAATGCGACCACAAGAAGAGATTGACGGCAATGAGAGGAAGATACTAGCATTCATTACAATTTCAGGAGAAGATTGTTAATTGTAGTATGTTCTTTATGGTTGGTGAAACTACCTTTTTTTTGTTTTAGGACTGTTGGTGAAACTACTTGTTCTTGATGGAACTTATGTAGTACTTCCTCCGTCCCTAAATAAAAGTAGAATATTTCATTTTGTACTGTCTTTTAATAAGCTTGTATTTTGAAAAGTTACTGGGTAAAAAATTTGTACAATGATTAACTTTTCCAAAAGGCAAAGAGTTAGGGGTAAAAATGAAGGTAAAAGTTAATGTGAGAGGTGTAATGATGATACTTTAATTAGTTAGATTTACGAAACAACACATTTAAATAGGGACGGAGGGAGTATAATAATTTTCCTGCTTTTTTTTAAACAGTAAAAAATTATAAGTATGAACTATATCGAATTAGGAACAAAATCTACAACCATTATAAGCCCAACATAATCGATAGGGAAACACACACACGCTGGTGAGAAGATTCGAAACAAAGTCTACAATCACTGTAATACCAACTCAACTAATAGTTCATTAAGGGAGAAATAACCCAACAAATAAAAGTGGAATAACACCCACACGCAAATAAAGAGATTCGAACTACTGACCTCCTGTACTGACCAACTAAACAAGCCCCAATTAATAATTTGTTCAAAATGGCGAATGCTCTATCACTATGTATAGAAGAAAAAATTGGCAAAGTAAGAACCTCAAATATACTTATTAAAATGAGTAAACAGAAGTACAATTCTACTTTTTGAATTTCAAGATGACGAACCAAGACCTACTCTCTCAATTCCTCGTTCAAAAACAATTGACATTTACATACAAAACTTACACATTTACAACTGATCTTTGCATCTCTGAAAAATCCTCTTCACAGTTTAATCAGGGTATTAAAGCCAATGCCACATGCTCTCTCTTGGCAGCTACTATCTCCCAGACATTAGACTGACTAGAGCATGGTTATCATAGAAAGAACCAATATCCCAATCTTCGGTCGAGGACGAAAGAGTCATTAGCGCCACGACAGCAGACCTCATGCTGGGCCTTAGTTGTGGATTCTCTTGTGTGCATGCTTTAGCAAGCTGAGCCAACTGCAACCAAATCGAACACCAAATCTCCGTAAGAACTAAATTCGCTACAAGGATAACTACGTATGTTTGCCCGGGAGGTGGGAAAAAAATCACCTTACGAACTGAATCAAGGGGGTAGTTAACACCGAGCCTAGGATCAACCAACTTGCAAAGGTCTTCTGTTGGATCAGGTTTACTAAGGGCTTCCTCAAACTGCAATGCAATATTGTGGACACGACGATAATTAGCTCATAAGGACAAATTAAAGCAAGTGGATAAGTACTTCTAGAGAAGCCTCATTGGAGCTTAAGCATGTCTGACATATTTGGAGCTCCTAATTACTAGTCTGAAAAAAGGAGGGCACAACTTACCAAGGCAACGAGGCCCTTTGATTCAGCCATGGAACCGCCTGCCTTGACTATGGCTTCTTTGGCTGAAATTAGTTCAAAGAGGACAACCCCGAATGCATAGACATCTATTTTAGGAGAAACGTCGCCATATTGTGCGTATCTGCATCCAAGGATGGTGGTAATAAAATCCAACCAAATAAATACACATCCAAACATATATATACTCCTTCAAAAATTGAAGGAATTACTAAGCAGAGACTTGTATTGTAGAGAGTTTTCAAGAAACAAGTTATCTTACTCTGGTGGCATGTATCCAAATGTACCCACAAGACGCGTGGGCAGTGATGAACCCCCGACTTCAGTCAGCTTTGTTAAACCAAAATCTGCAACCTGAAAAAGAAGCATTACATACAATGATGATGAGCTGCCTTTCAGTTTTCACATGGTCGCCAAACGATGAAACGACAACACCACTAGAACAAGGAATGAGTATCACCTTCCCACGGAAGTTTTTGTCTATCAGTATGTTTGCTGATTTGATATCCCGATGAATATAGACAGGAACAGTATGCTCATGAATATATTCAAGTCCTCTAGCAGAATCAAGAGCTATTTGCACCCTGGTAGGCCAAGGGAGGGGATCCCAATCTGAAAAAGACAATGTAACAATTAGTGGCGGTGTTTCAAAGCAGTACCAGTAGATGGGGTGTTTCCATGCAGATCTTATCACCTGACCCATGTAAATGTTGGCTTAAATTTCCGTTCTCAATGAATTCATAAACTAGAAAAAGAGAGCCCTCGACGCAATAGCCTATCAAGCGCACCTGCATTAGATGCCAATATAAGTTACCATGCCAAAATAGTAAACAGAATGACGTACGTGTATTCTTGAAAATGATGCATATCTTTACAAGATCATCCAGTCAAAGACAATAGGTAGTCACTACATAATCTTGCAACAATATCTTGAACAAATTTGAAACTTCCAGTACTATAATTCTAGGGCAATGCCATATGGTTCCACCATAGTGGCTGAAGATATTGAATTTTTCATGCTGTAATGTTAGATTACAGAAGATTAAGGGTCATTGTTTTAGTTTAGCGTAACAGTTTATTCTACCTTTAAGTACTTTAATTTTTATCATACAAGCTGAATAAAGCACACTGCTTTTATGCCACGCTTAGAGATAAGGGATTTCATGAAATATGAACAATTAGCCAGCTGATAGAATTCCCATATATGATGACTACCAAAATTATGGAAAGACAACGTATGCAAAACACTCCATCCCTGGAAAAGGGTACGGGTATTACCAGGTTCAGGTGATGAACATGTGTTAAGACCTTCAGTTCAGCAAGGAATTCCCTTGTAGCTTGCATATCCATCTTTTTTATTGCAGCTCTCTGCCCAGAGTGTTGCCATAAGGGATTAGGAAAGAAAAGTTGACACATATTTAGCATCAGAATAGACACAACACCAATTGAAAACACTTTTGCGCCAATCAATATACAACTGGAATTCACAAAAACTACTTATATAGCACCAACCAGAGAGCAAAATCCGTAGTAGAAGGGAAAGAGATTTTTTTAAAGAAGGTTATGAGATTGATCGCCGAAGAAAATGAGAGATTGACCGCTGAAGAAAATGAGAGATTGACGTATGTATCAAACATCCTTCCCACTTGCATGAATACAATGTCTAAATAAGAACAACAGATCACTTTCCATGAGTATGTATATACCTTAATCATGGGTAATAAGCCAATCAAGAAACAAAGCTACTTGTTGGAGACAATGGAACATAATGCAGTTTTTAATGCGGTATTTTTTTTTTTTTTCCTCTTCTCTGTTTACGACAATGATTTGATTAATAGCTACAAACCTCGCCTCGCAACTCAGCATAGTAGACAGCTCCAAAGCCACCTTGACCAATCTTATGAGCAATACTGAAGTCATTAGTTGCCTTTGCAAGCTCTTCGTAGGAGAACTCCACAGATTTGTCCACGCTGATGGCTAAGCCACGTGAAGAAGCACTACCAGGAGCGCCAGTGGAGTCTGAAGATTTCAGTGAAGTACTTCTAGTAGCTAAAAACAGAAGCAAGGGGAAAACACATCAATGTCAGGTTCTTGACTAATTCATTATTTGCAACATGAGAAGCCAAGGAACCAGAGACACTCGATATGAATATGCTATAACACATGCAACAACGGAAGATAACTTTACTCCAGGAAATTGCCTTGTAAATTTGCTATCAGCCAAATGTTTTCATGGCTGTACAAACAGTAAATGTAGCACACTTTGAAAAACAATAGGGCACGAACAACAGTAATGACTGGCAATGCTCATGGAACTTTAGGGTAATCCTTAAAAAAAATCAGGGTAACCGCATCCCACCAAATCAAATCATCACAAATTTTTCGACACATTGGAGAAGTATCTTTCTATTTTTTTTTCCCATAACTCAAGGTGTTATGCGCAACTTGACTAACTCATGGGGACACATCCCATCGTCATTTAGCACATTATCCTTCTGTTTTTCCAAAACTTAGCACCAATTGTGCAAAATGTTAACGTACTTGCGACCAGTGGTGAGAAGAATCCAGAGGACACTGTGACCACTGCGTGCATAAAGTTTCCCGGTTTGTCAGATTGGATCGATTTCTTCAGCCAAAGAGTAAAATGAGTGAAAAAGGAAATTTCTACCCAGACACATCCATGAAGCACCCTTTCAAACATACCTATTTAGAAAAATAGAATAAAAGGAAAACAGAAAAGGAAATAATAATGGAGAAATACCCTTTCCAGCTTGAAGACGTAGATCTTCATATGTTGTTGTTGAAACAAAAGTTTTGTCTTCCACTTTCTTCTTTCTGCAGAACCCGCAATATATGCAAACAGCCACCAGTATTGCTCCCATTACTACTCCTATAGATATACCAGCTATGGCTCCACCTGACAATCCTGCTTAAACGAAAGGCAAAGCAAGTACTTAAAAGTAGCAGAAAAGCTCCAAGTAGCCATCCAAGTTTGTTAACATTGAACCGGTAGCAAAGAAGGCCAGCAAACCTGTGCTGCAAAAGGGAAAACAATGAACAGTTGTTAGATGTCAACAACTTATCGAAGGCCTGAGTTCAATGTAACAACTAACAAGTAAATGTTGATCCATTTTATAAGAACACCAAAGTTGAAAAGCAAAATTACCTTGATTTCAGGGGTGGATAGTTTCCATTTTTATCTGCAGAGGAATAAGAGACCGATGCTTAGAAAACTGGACACTTGAAGCTTCACACAAAATCAAAGTTATGATGAGGATGCATCGGTGTATGGTGCATCTGTAGTTGTTCGAAATTACTCAATGAGATGGTGATCAACTAGTACAAATGCATATGACGGAATTTATGGTAGACTAGCAATACAAAAAAATGATCAACAAACATGTCCTCATTCAAATCATTCAATTCGACAAAGTCAAGAGACTCGCGACCTACAACTTTAGGTCTTACTCTCCTCCGTCCCAATTTTGAAACCTAAGGGCAAGGGATATCATCAACTCTTGAGTCTTGAGTCCGTATATGGTACACCAATGGTATTGGTGTACAGTACGGTATTCCAAAAGTAAGTATTCCAGATGTTGCAGTAAGTATTCCAAATGTAGTAGTAGTAGTAAGTATTCCAAATGATGTGGCAAAAAACAAAACATAGTAAAACAACTTTCTTTTTATGCGAAATTACCCCGTTTTTGGTGCCCGGTTTTTCATTGTCTAGAATCTTTGCCACTGCATAGGGAATAGGAGTCCTTACCAACGTACTTTTGGGATACCATACACCAAAAACATTTTCGTGTACCATATAAAAACATTCAACTCTTATTTGGTTCCTAAAAACTAGTCGGGTATAGTGTTCAGACTTCAGAAACCCAACTTATGAAAAACAAAATTCTCCCTCCGTCCTAATTTGATAATCCACCACGAAATTAGGTGTAATTTTCAAACTAAAAAATAATGTACTTACAAAAATAATTTTGTTATCAGTGGATTATCAAATTGGAAGGGAGGGCGTAGTAAAATAGAACCTTACCTCTGCCCGGAATGTACACCAGACTTTTCCCCGCGCTGGAATCCACACCGGGGTTGTAACTCTGCAGCAAACCCGCACTCAAATTCGCAGCAGCCGCAATCGACTCCAAGCTATCCCCAACCCGAAGCGGGTACGTTATAAACAACCCGTACGCCTTCGACACCGACGCGTCCCCGCACGAGCAATTCACCGTCACGTTCAACACAGCATTAATCGGGATATTGGTCGCCGGGTAGCTATTGTACTGCTCCAGCATCGCTGCCGTAGTAAGGTTGGCGTAGTACGTCGTCGCAATCTCGGAGTACGTGTCGCCGGACCGGACCGAGTAAGGGAACACGTGGCCCAGGAACTCGTCGTCCATGCAGTCGCAGGTGAAGGGGATGTTGATTCTCGAACCCCATTTGATCTTGTTCGAATTGGTGATGCTTGGGTTGTAGCTGAGGATGTCATTGATTGGATCGGTTGAAACTGTTGAAATGAAAGAGAGGTTCGTTCCTGGCCAGACGTAGTACGAGCCTAATGCTAAATCACAGGTTTTCGGACACTTGGATTCGACTGTTATTAAGATGGTGATAATCAACAGGGAAAAGGATAACACGAGTTCGGATCGAACCATGTTTTTTTGGGCGATAATTCAGGTGGCCGGACCAGCTTACCCGTTAGAATGAAACGAAAGGAATCATCTGGGTTGGGGATTGGGGGGTTGACGAAGAGATTGTTAATGGAAAAAAATAGTGTTCTTGATAATTCAGGTGGCCGGACGAGCTTACGCGTTAGAACGAAACGGGAGGAATCATCTGGGTTGGGGATTTGGGGGGTTGAAGAAGAGATGGTTGAGCTGGAGAGAAAATGTTTGGATTAATAAATGATTTTTCTGGATTGGAAAACGTTGGCGAATATTTGGTTGTTTATTGTTGTGAAGGGAGGTTTGACTGGGATTGGAGGAGTGTAAGAGGAGGAACAACTGAAAATTGCCGCCATTAATTTAAAGTTTAAAGCAGTTGGGTGTTCTCTTTGACTTGAATCGGTCCAACGACGGAGTTTAAAAAATTGTCCCACAGCTATAATCGCGGGAAATCTATAGATTTTTATGATATTTTACTCAAATAGTCAAATGTAAGTATTATTTTGGCACGATGCTTTTCTCACTGTGGATTAAAAAGTTGATTTTCAAGATAAAAAATGATACATACACTCCCCCACATACACTTCCAACCACACCCTCTCTCACATGGGGTGTGGGGCTCACATGTGAGCCTCATGTGAGCCCCACACCCCATGTGAGAGAGGGTGTGGTTGGGAGTGTATGTATCAGGATTCTTTTCAAGATAGGAACATGAGTTTTCTTTGAAATAAGTAACGGTGTTAAAAGTTACCCTTTTTCCGAGATAAGAACCTGAGTTTGTTAATTTTGCATTAAGCTTTTTCGGTTTATTGGTTTTACTCGATGAGGGGAATTTGAAAATTCTAAAAATTGGTGATTTCCGAAAAAATTGTGTAAGATTCATAATTTGTTATTTTTCTGATTCTCTCTCATTGAGACGAATTAATAATCGGCAAAAATTTAACACAAAACCAACAAGGGAAAAGATAATGTCAGAACCATTTTTGTTTATGTCAAAAATGTAGTGCACAAAAGGCTTGTACCTTGCACATAGTACAAGATTTTTAAGCACTACATTTTTTGCACAAACAAAAACGTTTTTGGCATTAACACCACCCAAATAACAAATGTCAAAAAATTACTATATAAAAACAAAATCCAAAAAGTGTTAGTAAAATTCAAGGGACTAACCAAAACGAGAAACACTTAATACCTAGTTTATTCCGAGTTCAAGAAGATCCTGTATGACTTGTTAACAGTTCTTTTTAAATTATTTAAATTGCATTACACTCCAGGACATTTTCTGAAACGCGGTATTTGAACACAACTTTAGTCAATCCCTATATTCACCCTCGTAAGTCGTAAGATATGTACTCCGTATGCTCAGGGGGTGTTTAGAAGTTTCATTTTTTAACTTTTTACATCTTACTTTTTACTACTCCCTCCTTCTCATTTAAATGTTTCTTACGGTTATGCGTATTTTTTTAGAACGCTTATAGTTTTCATTCTATGGTGTATTTTATATGCAATATGGATCTTATTTGATAGATCTCAATTACTTCTATTAGACAAAATTTTAAAAAACTTTCGAAACCTTACCAATAAAAATATATAGACATTTGAAAATGGCACGGATATACGTAGGGAGCATTTAAAATGGGACGGAGGGAGTATATTTTTGGCTTTTTATATTTTGATCAGAATATATTATAAATTTGTAGAGTGTTTGGTAAATATGTGCAGAATGTATTTTGAAATAGGATTCGTGTTTTGGAGTTACATGCATAATACATTCTATAGGTCTTTCTCTTTATCAAGATGGAAAAAGCAAAAAATGAGAAGTCAAAAAGCTTCTCCCTCCCTACTTCTCACTTCTCTTCTCTAAACCCAAAAACCAAAAATGCATTTTTCCAGAATGTATTAAGCATGTTGTGTGTCAAACGCTTAAAAGTAAAAAATAAAAAAATTATAATGCAATAAGTTGCCTCCCAAACGCGTTATTGCAAATCTTTTTTACATGTACCTTTGACCCATCTTTATTTGCAGTTATCTCATGCTCTAAGGCCTCGTTTGATTCGCGGACTAAAACAGGTAGGATTGATAGTCCAAGACTATTTGTCCTGGGACTAATTTAGTCCTGAATCTCACACAATCCCCTGTTTTATTCGTTCAGGATTAACATCAGGATATCCCATGTTTTGGTTAATCCCTTGTTTGGTTTCCTAAACCAAATTTCGGGATTAATATCAGGACTATCTATTTCTCTCTCTCTCTCTCTCTCTCCAATTCTCAAACCCATTTCAACCAATTATTTTTTTCAAAATCAAATACAATAATGATTCTTGAAAAAGTTTAACATGAATTTTTCATAATGGTTCCCATTTTTCATAATGAATTTTACAGTTTTCTATTTACCATAAACAAGTTAAATGGTTCCCAATTGAAAAGCAAAAGCAACATTTCAAAGAAGAAAGTCTCGTTCACACTTTTTTTTTTTTTTTTAAAAACTACTATTGTGCTCATTGGCGATGATAGGCGTCGTGTTTTTTTTTGTTAGCATTTGAATAAGTCTCACAACCCATTCTACCAAAACCAACGTCATTCACAACTAATAAGGCTCAAATTTGCATCTAAACAAGCCACGCATTTAATTCATCTCAGAATTTTCCAGCAAAAAACAAATCAAATGAAAGTGCAAAATTTTAGTATTCATGTTCTTGTATATATGGTTCACATTTTCAGACATAGCAGCAGTTTTCCAGCATTTAAAAATGTAATTTCAGCACCTAGCAGTGCTATTTATGAAACCAAATAGATTTTTGGGCAACCTGCTAACAATTTGACAACCCAAAACCCAATTTGGCATTCCGAGAACCAGTTTTCTGCTCCTAAACAGCAGTTACAGCAACATTGTCATGCTTAAACAACATTTTCAGCAACTAGGAAACATAATTCTGCACCTATTCACACAGTTTCAGCAACTAATTACACGTTCAGCAACTAAGGGAAGATATCACTATGGTAGCCTAATGGATGAAAATTAACTTTAAAGTTTAATGTATTATTTATTTCATACAGGAAATATCATGACATCATTTTATATATTGTTTTATTTTGGGTGCTTCGGAAAGTTGACATTACTTTGTTTTAAACTATCAAGTGGGAGGTCATGGCCCTTGCCCTGGCCGGCACAAGCCTAATTTTGTCAGATTTGGGGTTTATGTATTGCTAGAAGGCACTACTCTCCTGCAGTGCCCTCAATTGTGGGTCATCTAAAATCTTCATTTGTTATCTGAACTGTTCATTTTATTGGGAACGTTGTATATATTACATGTACAAAAAGTTATACTTAATTGAACATAGGTAGATACATGATTGATACACATTTGTCTTATAGTTCAATCTTTAAACCATATTGGCCATTGATTCTTGTAAAATAAATGAAATTCAATGATATGGCTACCAATATCCAATCAATTTGATTTTTACATGAATAAACTTCTCAACATTTTCCGAAAAAAATGAAAAGTTCAGATCACAAATGGAGATTTAAAAAAGCCTACAATTGAGGACACTAAAGGTTGTAGTGCCTTGGGGAGCATGACATATGATATTCTTCCGTCCAGGGGAGTATAACATAAATTTGGTCCACATCACCCTCGAGTCATTTATTGGAAAATAAACAAACTAAAAATATGATATTCAACTGAATTAGTTAAAGAAAGATCAGAGAGTTGGATTAAGCACCTATATTTATCTGATCAAATTAGTTCTTTGGGTGAATACTTAAAATATATTTTAAAATTAACAAATGGTTCGGATCATTTATGCGGCCCGCACCATAAGCTATTATTTTTTTTATCGGACCAAAAGCGATTATTGAAGTTTCAACTAAAAATGCCCTTTTCTAAACAACAGCCTTGACCTAAGATTTTCAATTTTATTTTAACCCAATTTCTAAAACTTAATGATTTAGCATACGTACTTAGAGCATCATCATCAGGTAGCTATTCTACCCTTTTGGACAAAGTAGCGAGTAATGCTTCAAAAAAATCACCCAAATCAGGCTCGCCACTCCCACCTCACAATTTACAGGTGCTATACCCCCTCACTATCCCAAGCAAGGCACTGTTCATCAGCTAAGGTATAATTAATTATTTTCCTACACCCACTACTTATTACTTTATTAGTTTTAAAGGAATGGGTTCACTGCTAGGAAGAGAGATAAATGAGTATTTTATTTAGATGTGATTAGAATAGAGAGTCTGATTTTGTGAGTTTTTGAAAAAGTGACTTGTTAATTTGTAAAAGGTATTTTTGAGGTTAAATTTGGTCCAATTTTTGTTGAGACTGATGAGAATGCTCTTAGTAGTTATATTAAAAAAGAAGGGTAAATAACAGAGACACCCCATGAGGTTTTCCCTAATGACAAATAGCCCCTTCAAGCATGAGAAATGACATATATGCATTTCACCGAACCCCAAATCTATTTGTTTATCCAAATACGTAATGGGGTGAACCAAAAATGACTTATTTCTACAAGTTACCATTGTTGATAATAAAAAGTAATAATTCAACTCTCACTTATTTAAATTAAAATTGACTTTTTTATCCATTGAAAGAGTTGTATTGATCAAAAGGGTAGAATTAATCCATAGCACTTCAGTGTTTACTCGTTGAAAGACCCGTCTTGGTAAAAAATGACAAATTTATTACTTTTGGTTCCAAAAAATTGAGAACTGTGAGCTTTTATTATTTATCTTACTGTAAAAATGGTGATTTTTGCAATATAAGACACTTTTGGCTAATTTAATACCATGTTTGGTCGAACAATTGTTGGTTAGGTGTCGGTGAAATATGAAAATTGAAACCACAAAGGATTTATAGTCATTTCTTGTAGGTGAAGGGAGTATTTGTCATTAAGGAAAATCTCAGGAGGTATCAATGAAATTTGCTCTAAAAAGATTGATTTAACACGTCAAATTCAAATTCAAATTCAGTTTTGAATTTCTTGAAAAAGTTTCATTTGTAAAGAAAAGAAGGGGAAATTATTAAAGAAGGGGCAATTATTTAGCCAAAAAAAAAAAAAAAGAAGGGGCAATAAATTTATATACTCCAGAAGTTTCAAATGTGCGACAGATTGAACAGAGAGGGAAAAAAAATCTAATCAAAAAGAGAAGGTTGGAGGAAGAAGAAAGGAGTAAGATGAAATTGATGTAAATGGTGATATTATAAAAATAGATATAGAGAGATAAGTTTTTTAAATCAAATTACATGCCATAAAAAACGACGATAGCTTTCAGATCGATTTTGAGAATCTGTTTAACAAGATTGATTAAAGGGGTATTTGCACTTTGACCCCCTGTACTTAGCTTGATTTGCACTTACACCCTTCGTACTTTTTTTTTAGGCACTTTCACCCCTTACAGAGATCCTGAATTTTTCTTAGGTTCGGATTTTGACTTTCCCGATCAAATTTCGATGATCCGATCAGTCCAATGCGTTTGGAACGTGTTTTCAAGGGTATCTGCAAAGAATTGGCAAAAAAAAATGACTGGGAAGGGTTTGATCCGAACATATACAGTTTTACAAAAAAACTGCTCAATCCAAGCCCTTCGCGGTCATTTTTTTGGCCGATTTTTGCTAGATACCCTTGAAAACACGTTCCAAACATATTGAATGAATCGGATCATCGAAATTTGATCGGGAAAGTTGAAATTTGAACCTAAGCAAAATTCGAGATCTCTGTAAGCGGTGTAAGTGCCTAAAAAAAATTACGAGGGGTGTAAGAGCAAATCGAGCAAAGTACAGGAGGTCAAAGTGCAAATACCCCTTGATTAAACTAGCATATGTTAAAGTATATGTTTTAGATTTTTTTAAATATATATATATATTAGTAAGTTGCATGAAAACCCCAACATAGTGAGGACATGCACCTTAAAAATCTTAGAGCTTCTCAAATAATACTCCCTCCGTCCTAAAATGGATGTCCAAAATCCCTATTCGAGCCTCTCAAAAAATTATCTATATTTTTTATGTTGTGATGAATTCTATACGCAGCATGTATCTTGTTTAATAGGTTTTACTTATTAAACGAAGTTTTTAAAATCGTATAAAGTATTATGGAGTACGAAATATAGATGATTTTTGGAGAGACGTGAATAGTAGCTTTGGACATCTATTTTGGAACGGACGGAGTAAGTTATATCAGACAGCTATACTAAACATGAATGTCCAAAATTCCTTTTCTTGTCATTGGCGTAGATTGATAAATGAAGTTACTTGATCTCACTGAGTCGAAAAACTTTGCTGGCGTATAGCTGTAATTTTAGTGTAACCTTTTACCCAATTGTCACGAAGAACTTTTGGAATTTTGAATTTCCCTGCTATGTCATAACAAATCCTGACTCCGTATTTGATGAAGTCATACTTGTTACAACAAACAAACATCTTGTGTAGTTGTCCGGATACGGGGACGGCTCGCATTACGACATCATGAAGAACTTGGGCCTCACTGCATAACTGGAAACAAATGAAGAGTCACTTTTCTTTTTTTTTATAACTGAAAAAAGTTAATTGTGTGACCTCACTGAAAAAAGTTAAAGCTTCTCTGAAGGCGGGTCGAAGGGGGCGAACTATGAAAGAATATTTGCTTAAGATGATTTTTTAGAATTAAAACAGGTTATTTGAGTTTTTATGGAACGATTTGATAACTTAAAAAGTTAATCTTGAGTATTGATGTTATTATATTATTCAACCAAACTAATTCATAACAATGTTGTTGATGAAAACTTATTACGGGAAGCCAATGAAGAGTCACTAATTCGGGTCATACACATCTATACACATTTTAAGTGCTCTCTACAGGAATTCTTACTTTTTAAGAAGTCAAAATTATTGCTTATGGATCTTAAAAAAACATGCAATATGAATCTTGTTTGATACATCTCGTTAATTTTATTATACAAAGTTTTCAAGATGATAAATAACATGTAAATCGAAAGATATAGACAATTTAAAAATGACAATATCAACAGTGAACAAACCAATTAGGATGGAAAGAGTACCTTCTAAGGGTAACACTGGAAGTTTAGCATGTTTTCATGGTGGTTTTTAGAAATGAGACACATTCCAAAATAAAAGACACTAAAAATGGGACAGCGGAAGTATAAGTGTATATTTGGTCAATCATATAATTTCAGGTGAAAATTAAATTTATCATGATGTCATAGATAAAAACTTATCTTAAGCATTTATTTTATTGAACCACAACACACGTCTCAAAGAGAGAGAGAGAGAGAGAGAGAGAGAGAGAGAGAGAGAGAACCACATGCAAGACCCTTTCAAATATGTTCTCTTTATTATTTTATTTTTTTGGTAAAGAGATAATGTTCTCTTTATTTGATTACTCGATTTCCATTATTATTAGGGTTTTGTTAAAATGTGCCCCCAGACACATGATAAGGTTCATTAAATGAGTATAATTAAACCTTTGTGTGCATGAAAAATCTAAGTTATAAACAATAGGCACAAACTTTTTTACTACTTTTTGCATGGGAAATCAAATTATATCAATTATTTTTACTACTTTTTATAAAAGTGGATTTAATTAGTTTTATTTAATGAACTTTATCATGTGCCTGGGGGGCACATTTTAACAAAACCCTTAATTATTATTATTTTTTGTCATTGCTAATTTATTACATGGGAAGGGAGAAATGAGACTTGATCCCGGGATGCAGTGTGAAGCATCAAAGAACTCTATTGCGTGAGATAGCCACCACTTGCTACTCGATTTCCATTAAAGAAGGTTCTTTCAAAGATGAGGAAAAGTGATTATACATCACATTCTAGCGGACTCTGTCTATGAGAGGATAACATTTGGATCCTTATTTTTTTTTTCCTTATTTTTCTACGACGTTTTTGGTCGCTTTAATGAAAGTGTAAATTTCAACCGTTCTGATTTATTAAATGGGCAACATGTCACTCCTTGGTGCGTCACATAAGAAGATCCTACGAAAGAGGTTTATATGAGAAGATCCGGACTCCAAATCTTTTTCCAACTCATTTGAAAAAATCAAACTTCAAATTAACCACGTAAAATTTGATTTGAGTAGTGAGAAGATTATTGTCCCTAACTTTGGAAAAATGGATTTAATTCCAGTTTCTACAATTTGAACCATCCATTGCTCAAATTAAAATTATCTATTATCGAAATAGACGGTCAGATGGAGGCACTACACATGCCTTCTTCCACCAACTTCACTTCAAATAGTACATAATTCCAATGTTTTTCTTTTTTAATAACCAGGTGTCCGGACCAGTTTTTGCGCACCTCAACTAATTCTAGGATACCAATCCCATCGCTCACTAACGGGGTTCCCAATTAATTCCAATGTACCATTGACCTTCCGACAAATCTACAAAGAGGTCGGTACAGTACTAGTACAGTGTACCGGGTGAATTTCACCCATTAGATGCATTTGCTGGGTGATTTTATAGGAAATTTTTTTGGTACCAAACACTTTCCCATCTACAAATATAAACCAAAAGTGATTTCAATTCTTCTTAATTTTTTTGTCCTTTTTTCATGTTTTATTTGTCTTTTCTGAATTAGATTAGCTTTATATTTTTTGATCAATTACTCGTCTCCATGAGACAGCCTACAAGTAAAAAATTAAAAAATTATGACTAAAAACAAAAAAACAAAGAAAAATTCACTAAAGACAAAAAAAAAAAAAAATTACAAACAACTTTCTTTTTTTTGTCCAAAGTGTCATTTTATATGAATTTTTTCTTCAACTTCAGTCCACATATATTATACATTTTTTATTCCTCTCATCGATATGATAACTAATCAAAAAATTACGCCGAAAAGCTAAACAAATAATTATGAAAGTAAAAAATACCAGAAAAAAATCACTAGACAGAGAGAAAGGGAGAATGAAGTATGTTAGAATAAATTTGATAGTAACCGTTGCCTTTATGGGAGTCAGCAAGCGTAGGAAGGACTAACCCTCCACCCGTCGGTGCTGTATAGGTAGCATTGCGAAGTGCCTCATATCCGCCTGAAGCTAAGTGCATGGCTTTGCGCTGCCCTTTAAGAAATTGCGCCTTCCCCTAACAGCAATTGTTTTTAGGTGAATTTGTTAGCACCTAATCCAACAGCAACATTCACTTCACAGCATTAGAAAGCAAAATATATATGCACCTTCTATTAAAATTCCCACCAATAAGTGTCTTCTCTCTATATCCGTGTTCAGAAAGCACGCAAAAAATTGTGTACAAAACCAAAAAGCCACCTTTCTGCCTCATGTCCAATTACGTACAATTATATGAACAATTACATGAAGCATTCTCTCTTCGCTAACCGGAAAAGCATCCTACTCATCTTCAGTGAACTTCTTCTTCCCTCTTAGAATCGGCGAGACGTGAAATCTCTCAGACAAATGGGCAGGTGCATGTGTTGTCCGATTGAATGCTCTCACACAAACAAAACCTGCAGTTTTCCAAACACATTAATCCAATGGAGATATTCAAAACGAAGAAGGAAATTACTAAATAACCAATACGGGAGAGAGAGGAGTTGTTTAGCTTGGAGCCACATAGACAGATGATCAGATTCAATCTTTAAAGATAACAAGCTATTCTTTGACCACAATGCTCCATCAGGAGCATTTTATTAAGTAGTAAGAATCAATCATTCTCTACTCCACAACATTTTTCAACAAACTGGTAGTGGCGAATACCAAATCCGACTGGTGGACATGACACGCCTTATAAAACAGGATCATCGCCATCTATGTAGGTTGTTTTTTGCTGCTTCTTAGGATCCAACAACATAGTATTTTGTGGCGATACTTCGTAGTTCATGCTCATGGCTACTTTCTACTAAGAAACTTGTAAAATCAAGATTTTGTCGCATTACCTTAGAGATAGGAAAACTTAAACTAGGTGAAACTACTACTCACTTTTTCTGGTTTCTAAATCAAAGTTAAACTAGTACTAGAATAGATGAACTTTTTCTTAGCACACAGCATCTCGTAACATGCAGGTCTATTATGCGATTATTGTTTTCAGTAACTATTTACATATGGACCTTATTCTAACAATGCTCCATTAGGTGAATGTAGATTTGTTTGGGTTTTCCCCTTGAATAAGCTAACTGTACAATGAGTAGCTTGCTGTTGCAACTTGCAACACGTTACAGGTTCATGTACTTAATTTTTTAAGCAAAATTCTAATCCCCTGGCGCATTAATTACATACCTGTCCAAAAACACCTCTGGATTTCTGCTGTTGATAAACCTGGTTTACAAAAAGTAATGCATTGTTACCAAATTTCGACTTATTTAAAATTAGGTTAAACTACATTCAAGTCACAAGTGGCACAGACTCTATGGGATTGTATTACCTCCAAATATTGCTCCTAAATATGCTCCACAATGTAAAGTTCGTCTTCTAAGGGACCATATCCATGCTCTAGGAACAGTAAGTGGGTGTTGACTCGTTTCATCATCAGCAAAGACCTGCAAAGATACCATTTTCGTTTACTTCTGCACAAAAAGTCATCAGAAAAGCTAATGACACTGAAGACAAAACAGAGTAGTCTTCCGTCCCAATTTGATAGTCCACTAAAAAACTACGTGCAATTTTCAAACTAAAGAATAATCTAGTTATCGAAATAATTTTCGAATTTTTTGCACCGTATCAAAGTTCTCGATGAGATCTATCAAACAAGACCATATTAATAAAAAAATATATATTTTTGTAAGTACATTACTTTTTAGTTTGAAAATTGCACGTATTTTGTAGTGGGATCTCAAATTAGGATGGAGGGAGTATAAAAGATTGATTCCAGAGGAAAAAAATAAAAGAGCAAGTGCATATTTACCTCGTTAACTTGAAAGTAAGTTCCATTGAGTGGAAAGCTTCCTCTTGTTGCCGTTCGACATGGTATCTATGAAACATCATGTGTGTCAGGTGTCAGTAAGAGTTTTAGGCTTTTAGCACATCACATGGCAATGACTCAAATCAAAAGGTACACAAAAGTTGTAGCTTTTCCCTCACCAATATTGTTCCACGAACTGTTTGGACAGTTTGATCTTGAGCATTATTACACGAAGAGCATGTGTCCCCATTGCTCAAATGTGATTCCTGGGAGGAGTCACAAAGCTTTCTGGGTGGGTTGGATGAAATTGCAGTTCCACCTGATATATATTCAACTTGGGATATCGTTAACAGCCAAATTGTAAGCGGTGACTTATTCTATTTGGCCGAAAATTTTAACAATGTGGATATGCTAGGGAGCAAGAATCAGAATCATAAGTCTCACACTCAACCATTTAACTATGCTCTTCGTATGAGGACATGTTTACACTTGTTGAATTTAAGCTTTTGAAATCATGTTTTCCATGTTCATTAGGTACCTGAAGTCCATATAGCAAGAAGGTATGGGCTAGGATCATCAGGCTCTCGCTTGTCAAACTGTAAAAACACACAATCCTTATCAGAATGGTTTATTGATGCATGACCCATGCAAAGGTCACTAGAACAACTGTTCAATGGATGGGTGCCTGTGACACAACTTACCCCCGCCAAAATACGGTGTGAATCAGGAAGCTCATATCTGCATTAGAAATTTATTAGCATAGAGCATTGTTGAATTCTGTGTCTCGTAAAAAGAGGCAATAATTAGGTATATATACTAATATGAATCTAATCATACCAACCAAGCATAAGTCCATTCAAAATGTTTATCATATCACAGATAGTTTATGAGATGTGTTTGAGGATTTACTTATACGCGATTGTCAGCTCTAGATTTTAGCTATTATTTATCTGGAAAAATGTGCCACTATACGTGTATAGAAAATGGGGCCAGTACCTTAAAGCTCTTGGCTTTAAGTGTAGTGTGGCGTGGTCAACCAATTTTATTATGGAACCAACCTGTTTACCTCTCATTCAATTATCCTGTATTTGCATTATGAACATTTCTGTGGACGTATGAAGATGTGAATCCCATACTTACACATGGTGTATTGTCCGTAGCCAGCTGATGTCCTTTAGTTTGGGTAGAGGAATTGAAGCAGCTTCTGAAGTTAGAGCAACGAGAGCTTTCGACATGTCAACCCCTTCAAGTGGAATATTGCTCATGTCAATGAACTCCTGTATTCTTTCTTTGAACTCTTCAACATCTAGTCTGATGGCAGGTATATAATCCTCAGGATCATCAAAAAGATCTTCAATATCCCTCTCAAGATATTCTATCGATTCAGGCTCAGGCTCTGGAGACGGTGGATGCTCAATAATAGGCTCACAACTCTTGGTTTCGTATCTTGATTCTGAAAAGGTAGCTGCAGGAAATGACTTGTTTGCTGGCGTAATGACCAAGCTGGAATCTTGAACAGCTTCATATGGAACAATTGAAGTCGCCGCTTGTGGACCTGGTAAGGCAAGCCTAGTACTGCACATGATATGTTATGGTTCAGTGACATGTGCATTCTGTAGAAGTATGTTCTAAAATGGACTGTTGTGGCTTTTAAAATTGCAAATCACAGTTAACCCAAGAACTGACATGCAAGCATATAATATTCATGATCTAGAACACTATCAAATGTTGATTCTATGTTATCATTACCAAAAGATGTCCTTGCCTTTTAACTGATATCATTTCTTCTTCTTAGTTTTTCTTTTCCTCTTTCTTTTTGTTTTTCCATTTTAATTCTGGTTATAAAAAAATAATCTTTAACATACCATGACTCTAATACATAAGATAAAGACAATCTTATTGCAGGCAGTCAAACCATTGAGTGAATATCAGGCTAAAATTAAAGCAGGGCAACTAAACCCTAAACCCTACGCCCTATGATGCAGGGTGTTGAATTTGGAGGCTTGTCTTCTAGTTTTATCACTTCCGTTCAATAATCAAAGCAATGCATAATGCATATATCAAAAAAGTCAAACCGAGGAAAAAAGATGCAAACCTTGCAAATGCACTAGCAAAGTGCCTGCACTCACCCCTCATAGGACATGCATTGCAGTTTGGCTTGCGTTTTCTACAGAATACCTGTATGACCATCTTGTCACTTAGAGAATTTATCACATCATAAAAACCAAACTGAGAAAGAAGTGATGCCTTAACATAATGAATAGGAGATGATACTACCTTTCCAAAGGTAATCATCTGATAATGTAGTTCGTACCTGCATTACCATACTAGAGGATAAAAAAGATTTCCTGGTTATAAAGCTTTTCTATTCTACCATAAGCAAACGAGGTCTATATCAAGATACATGCACATATATTGAAGAGTATACTTGGGAACATTAGAAATTACAATGTTCGTTGATCCAGGGTGCACAGCCGCGGCCACAAATATATTTGGATAGTATCCAATACCGGGTACCTAATCGGAATTGAACAACCAAAAATAATTAGTATGATCGGAAATTTTGTATTGATCAGTTGCTATTACAGTACTTACTGCTCAAGAAGATGGATCTGAAGCGACTCAGGAAGTGGTTTCAGAGGCACCCATCCCAAACGTACCGCTACTCTTCCAACATTGGTGTCAACCTTGTAGATGAAAGAATCACGTAGAAAATTAAGAGTAAAATCAAAATCTGTTAAGATAGTAACTGACCAAAAGTTTTAAAAAAAACTTACTGGAAAGGCATGATGCTGAAGTGTCAAAAGCCTCACACACTCCACGCTCTTCAACCCTAGTCCTTTAAAGCTCAACAGGTATTCCCTAAAAATATGGACAACAGACAATAAATTTTCATATAGAACTTAACTGTCACTTGGCCTGCCTCTCACTGTTCCCACATGAGGCAAACTCATGAGTCATATAATTGTTTATGGTTTCTTACTTTGCTTTGTCCGGTGGAACAGATCTCAGCCACTCTAGGTTGATACTTCCATGATCTCTAACCACCCGATCGAGGAAGTCCTGAAACAAATACAGTGGCAATCATGAGCCATCATTGAAACCTCCATACAGAAAGAACAGCATGAAGTTGTCCTGGTCAAATATTATTTTCTTGATATACCTTAATTCGTTCTGCAAGCACACGATGCTGTCCACGTCCCTTAATGGCATCAGCAACATCATCAATTGTGGCCTGCCTAACTTCCTCCCAGCCTAAGGAATCCATTGTATCACTAGTCGATTCGGTACGATCAACATAGTTTTTCCTCAAATCATCCCAGTCGATTGGCTTCTCTTGCTTCTCCTCAACAATGCTTTTCTTTTTCCTCAATGGAGATTTAGTTTGAGGGCTTATTTTACTGTCTTCCCGGTAATTCTTGCCCAATTCCTGACCCTTAGCTTTGTTGACTTCTTCTTGGGAAAGACATTCTGGGAGTACATGGCACTTGCTGAATGATGCACATAGCTCAACTGTTGCTTCTTGAGCTCTTGGAGTAGGCTTCTTCTGAACTACAGCGTCTCTGCCAAAGGATTCCATGCATCCAAGATTGTCACTAATGTCCCCTACATCATTCATTGTATTGTTACTAGAGTCTCGAGATTCCACTTCAACATCAGATGGGGTGAGGGGAATACAAGCATAGTGCTTTTGGGAAGTGAGTGAACAAATAGAAGAAGGTGTGTCATTCACACCAAATAAAGGATTCGAAGGATTCAAACTTGATCCTTGCTTTGCATTCTCCACTTCTTCTGATATATTCTCCACTTCTCCTGACATATCCAATAAGCTTTCATTTCCTAGCAAATCTCCATTTTCATTAGTGCTAAATTCACGGAGACAAGTTGCATATTCCGTTTGCACGATCTCAGAGAAACCTCTAAAACTTTCAACGATAGAATGCTTATTAGTACTAGGTGGATCATCAATTAATGAATCCAAAAAATCCTGCTGCAAAATTTCATCCTGGATTCTCTCTCTTTTATTACTTGCAACTGATTCCTGACTATATGCAATTCCCCCATCTTCATCACATGCTTTGCGCTCAGTTGCAGATCTAAGGGGATACTTTGCAGCAAGAGACATAAAGGCAGAGCTGTAGCGAAAAAACAAGACGCAAGAAGATCAGTAACCATATACAAATAGGCAAATTATGGACTAAAACTTTAGTTTACCTTGAAAGATGATCTGAAACATTTTGAGTAAGGAAAACTCCAACCACCGAGTCCACCACTGAACCTTTCCATCGTGAGAAACGTCTATCCCCTGCGAAGCCCGTCATTTTGCAGTAAGTTAATCTGGTTTAGTCACGGGCCGGTTTATGCACTGGAATTTGCACTCCTATTCAGAACTATTTTTTCCATAAAATACAGTAGCTGCTTGCAGTATTAAAATAAAATAAGCTACGACATAATAGTAAATAGCAATAGAAAGTAGAAACTTCTACACAAGCTCTTTCGATTTTCCATGAAACCTACATCTTCAGTTGTTTTTCTGTTTGTTCATGGTTTTACATGGTGATAGATCTTTGGAAATTGTGAATGTCGGGAAGAAAAAAAAAATTGACCACAATTAAAATATCATGGAAACTAATGAATCAATGACATATAAGACCATGACTGACTCAATAAAATCACAAGTGGAGTACTTTTACCTTGTACGAGATGCATACGGGCAATGAACGAATCTACCCGACCACGACAAATATTTCTTTGTTCTTCCCACCATTTCTCTTTATCCTCGTCGCTTTCTTCTTCAACGTCTTCACCACTATTAGCCATGAGTAGTTTCCACACTCTCATTGTTTCTTGGTCAATATCAACTTTAGGTGGTGGCCTTCGTTTCTTATAGACAATCACTGCCTTCTGCTGCTCAACTTTACCATGTGCATTCTGATTTTGCACAACAAGTTGACTACCTGCATCGCTGATATGTAGACCCTCAAGTCTCTCAACACCATTTGTCAATTGTACAGAAAACAAATCCTGGAAGCCTGCATCAATGTTACGAACAAGACGAAATACTAATCCATCAATAATTAGCAATAAACTGGAACCAACATGAAAATTGATGCAGATAGTTTTCGTAATTACTTTCTGTAGATGGAAGGACATGTTCGGGGCATCCTTGTACTTCATTATGACCAAGCACAGCATTATCAAGGAACCCCATCATATGCTGCCTCTTTGCTACCATATTTTCATAACCTGTGACTAGCAAGTCCTGGTTCAAAACTCTAACATTAAGGGATTGTGGAAGAGGAGCTGATGGGAACCTGTTAATAGTAAGAGTTAAGGCCAAGGAACCTAAGCTGAGCTTTGGGATGGGCTTGTAAGATCTCTTCTTCCTTGGCGTGGCTTGTGGAGTTAAGGATAGCGCGCACTGTAATGAACTTGGGTCATTGGCTGTCGACCGATTTTGTGATTCAGTGGGTGAAATTATTAACCCCGCATAATGAGGCACTAGGCCACCACGATTGGCCTCGTCTTTTTGTAGAGCCAATTGTCTTCTTTTTTTATTGGTTAGAGCCAATTGTCTTCTTTTTTTATCAGCTAGAGCCAATTTTCTTCCTTTTTTCTTGGCTAGAGCCAATTGTCTTTTAGTCAAAACTGAGGGAAAGTTGCAAGGTTTAACCCATTTTTCTGCTTGCTTTGCAGATTCAGCAGACCGCCTGTATCCAAAGTTAGTTGCCTTCTGTTTCCTGATCGTTCCTTTCTTCAGTGGCATCTGTCTATCTTCTGCAGATATCAGAGACTTGAAAATGACATATGTGGTTGCCTTTCTTCTCGTCATCCTAGTCTTCTTCCACATCCTGGGAAAGTTGGGTCCAAGTTTCCTGCTACTGCTCAGGCATTGATTGGCCCGGAATACCCTTTGGTAGACTATTAAGGAGTTTTGGTTGCAGAAACCTGACTGATTTACATTGCGAGGGTCGTTAGCAGCCTCTCTTTCTGTCTCAGACAACTGGGTAGGCCGAATCCACTCCTCACTCGGGTTAAAGCTAGATGTCATGCCTGACAAATTTTGAACCATTAAATTGCCTTCTTTCGACTGTTCAAGTGCTTTGGTCATAACTGAGGGAAAGTTGCTAGGTTTAACCCATTTTTCTGCTTGCTTTGCAGATTCAGCAGACCGCCTATATCCAAAGTTAGTTGCCTTCTGTTTCCTGATCATTCCTTTCTTCCGTGGCATCTGTATATCTTCTGCAGCTATCAGAGACTTGAAAATGACATATGTGGTTGCCTTTCGTCTCGTCATCCTAGTCTTCTTCCACATCCTGGGAAAGTTGGGTCCAAGTTTCCTGCTACTGCTCAGGCATTGATTGGCCCGGAATACCCTTTGGTAGACTATTAAGGAGTTTTGGTTGCAGCAACCTGACTGATTTACATTGTGAGGGTCATTAGCAGCCTCTCTTTCTGTCTCATACAACTGGGTAGGCCGAATCCACTCCTCACTCGGGTTAAAACTAGATGTCATGCCTGACAAATTTTGAACCATTAAATTGCCTTCTTTTGACTGTTCAAGTGCTTTGGCGTCACATGATGTCTTGTCAATGTCCTTTTTTCGTCGTTGATATTGATGAATAATTATTCTAGCATCTTTTTTGGAATCTGTCTCATGATTTTGCAGGTTGAAACTGAGAGCTCGTTTGGCTGATTCCGGAACATAAGTTGCATCAGTTTCTTGCCCATCAACCCGTGCATGTTTTGAGGGTTTAGTGGAGGCTGAAGGGAGACAATCCTCTCCAACATCCTTCCTCTTCTCATCTAAACATCTCTTGGAAGTAGCACGTTTGGAAGGCTTGGGAGTGCATGGTTTGGGAGTTGAAGGTTTTGGATTCTTTTTTGGCTTGGGATTCTTCTTTGGTTTGACTTCAACCAATACTTTAGGCCAATATTTTTTCCTTTTGGGTTTCTTCCGTGTTTGCTTCTTCGAGTCCACATAATCTTTGTGACTTCCCCTGGTATTGTCATTCTCTGATGGAGTTGGAACAGCAGGAAGCAGTGAATTTCCAATCGCCTCTTTCAAAGACTGTGCTGCATCAATGCAATCTGTCAAAGCATTAAAACCTGTAGAATCTTGTGAAATCACATGAGAGAAACTTCCCCCCACATGACTTCTCCATTTTCTATCTGTGGAAACAGGCCTCGTTGTTGGCGGAACAGATTTTTCAGGTGTATGTGGTGCCCAAACACCCTTTTCCAGTGATTTTTTCACCATCTATATATCAAATTCTATCTCTTCTGCTTCCAAGTGCCACAGGATAGCTGAATTAAAGAAACAAAAAAGAAAAAGAAAAAGGACACATCACCAATCTCAGAGCTAAGGACACATCACCAATCTCAGAGCTATGTCAATAAAAGGAGGAGCTAAGCAAAACATGTGTAAAATAAAAATGCAAAAAACCATCAATCAGAGAATGGTTATTAATGCCGAATATAATCAAAACACACTTACATTACTTCTGAAATGAAAATACACGAGCTATTGCACCTACTTAATGAAACATAATATTTTCCAAATCAAACCCACTGGTTCAGTCAGTTAATATTTTTTATCTTTCAAGAACACTGAAGCTTGTAAATAAACAGTATTAAAAGTGAATAAGATTAATAACTAAAACACGTGAAATCAAATATTGTGTCCAAATCAATTGTGGTTCGTCTCCATGATCTATTTTAGCTATTACGCTCAGTAAACGGCTATGTGTTCTATCAAATATAGTAAGCTCATATCTTTTTCTACCATATCCATGACGGTGAGGTCTTCCCTCCTTCTAGCATTTCTATGACAGTGTCCTATGAGTCAACTGATTGTTTCTTCCAGTTGCATCAATTGGTCTTTGTGAAAAGGTATAATTAATAAATTTACAGTGGCCAAAAAAGATAAATGTTTTGTCTGAAGGGAAAAATTTGTTGCATCGTCTCGTATACTCAGTGTTACTCAATAACTGCTTGTCCATACACAGAATTACATAGAAATGCCCAAACAAATTATCTGCCGCGTAAAATATAGCATAATGTACCAATTACGTAGAAGAAGCCAACGCAACTACTACTAGAAAAGACAAGAGAATAATTTTCTACACTTCTTAGACATCAAAAAGAACACCGAGAAACTGGGTAAATTTCAGAAAAAAACTACCTGCACCCTTGCACATGCCCACAACTGCTGAATGGTTAGTTTGACGATACCATTATCCTACAGTTTCTAGAGAATCATTTGGCTTGTAAACTAGAAAGGTTTGTCCCCAAAGTAGTTAGGATATTGTACACGAAACATAAGGCATTCTTCAATCAAAACCTTGTGCACTGGAATTGTAAAGGCTTGCACGCAGGAAAGTGAAATAGTGGAAGAAAAATAAATAATCCATTTAGACGAGCTTATAGTCTTAAGTTGGATTATTATTTAGCATTTTTTCGTAATGGCAAGAACTTCATTCAATATTTGTTTGTGGATTAGTGGGTGGGGCTTGGGAGAGTTGAACCTAAAACCATATGCAGTTGGAACAAGCACCCATGCAGTTGGACTAGCTTGGTTACATTCAATTCTCTGCATAATGACCATGTGCCCGTGGTGTAAATAGTTTCGTATCATCATGATAACAATGTTTCCAGTCATGAGTTTACAGTAGTGCACAGTCCACACATAATCACAATCACTATCACTTTTTTATTAGGACGACATCATAATATAGAAGGGAAGTGTAGATGTTGAAATGCTCTTTCTATAGATTATGTAGTCTCAGTTACTTTCTATTAGTTTCATATGCCTCAGCAAATCCTATAGCGAGGTATAGGCAAGTGCAACTGTGCAAGTAAAGTAAATTCATTAATGGAAGTGCAAATCCCATAGCGAGTTATGGAATACCTACTAGCGAGTTCTTGAATCCATCCCCATATAATGTAGGACAAGATATTAAGCGTTATCTTTTATGGAAACATTATTCTAGTAACAACTTTATTTAGGAATAGAATTAGGAGAATGATTTTGGCACTCCACTTTCTTATAATGGCACTCCAAAATTTGTCTTTTAGCGCAAAAAATTACACACTAGTAGAGACAAATTTTGGAGTGCCATTATAAGAAAGAGGAGTGCCAAATCACTATCCATAGTATTATTAGGTCTTAATCAGTGCTGCCAGTTTTGCACGTTCCAAATGTAGTTTTGGTAAGATTTGATTTGTATTTCCTTTTCGTATAGTCTCGGTTTCCAAGTAATGATTTGCTTAGTCTCCACTCTTATGCAATTTCCTGATTATTAGGTCTCCTACTAGTATAAATAAGGATATAGCCTATGGACAAAGGGAATTAATCATTCAATCATCAACAAAATATCTAGAGTTTGTCTCTTTTCCTTGTGGATTCAAGGTATTCTCGTGGATTCAAGTGTTCTATCTTGTCTACTAGAACGCTATCTAGCCCCCACGCCATCAATAAAATATCCAGAGTTTGTCTATTTTCCTTGTGGATTCAAGGTATTCTCGTGGATCCAAGTGTTCTATCTCATCTACTATATAACGCTATCTAGCCCCCGTGTTAATTCCGCTGCGTCATATTTGATGATTAGTTGAGTCATCAGTCAATTTAAACTGATCTAAGTAGCACTCTAATTGGTTTTCCTTTTGCCAAAAAGATGACGACCCATGTTTATTGCTTAATTTCAATGCATTCATTCTTTTAGGTGCACGAGTGAAATACTTTTCCAGTATGATGTTAATTCAAATTTGTAATTGTTGCAACTTTTATTTTCAATTAGCTTATAAAAAAAATGTTTGATAAATGTATTTCACAGATAAACTCATTTCATCATACATTGATCGACTAATGTGGAGGTGTTTTAAGGAATAAAACTCAAAGTAAAGAAAATCCCATCAAAATAGAACCTTAGTTCTACAAAAAGCAGAGTACAGTAATTAGAAAAACAGAGTTCGAGTCTTCGAGACCACCTTCTGGTAAATTAAGGGCTAAAAGGGTTGAGACCGTCCACATGTAGTTTTACAAACATCTTATAATAATAGCATTAAACAGAACTGTGAATTTAAAAGTAGGATGACAGAAGTTCTCCAACTATTAAACAGTTCGTTCAAACGTTTTTCTAGTTTGAAGTTACAGTCTTTCAATAATTTTGGAACAGATAACTTTGTGGTAAAGAAAGAGAACCAGTACAGTAACATAACCCACATTCTAACTTTGTGGCTTAAAAACCTTTTAGAGACCCTAGGGTTTAAATTAACCCAGCAATAAAAAAACCCTAACCTGAGATTTTTGGTAGCAACGGCGGTGATATGCAACAGTTGGTGGCGGATGGCGCTAGGAAACGGTGGTTGGGTTGAGAGAGAGAGAGAGAGAGAGAGAGAGTAAAGAAGCTTGCAAATAAGCATGTACATTGGGAGAAAAACTTGTACCCAATAAATTATTTTATATGTAAATTCGTCATAACAAATTTGGGATGTCCAAATTTTTGAACGGCTCATATGCGCAGACAGTGTCAGAGTGTCACGTGATCGTATCCTATCGGCATGCAAGTTTTTCTACATTGGACTCTTGGAGACAGTGGTGGAGCATGATTTAGCTTCTTGGTGGCGGTGTTTAGCAGGAATCGTGTTGTTTGTAGCAGTACTTAATTGTAAGTGCAAAAGTCTGGTTAAAACAAAATAAAAGCCAGTTTGATTCATCATGACGACTTTATTAAGCGGGTGTGTTCCACTAATAAAAAAATAAATTTTTTAAAAATCAAGACAGGTGATTTACTCACAATATATCACATAAAAAATATGAAAGCTAATTTATTTAAAAAATTATCCTAGTGGAACACTCCCTAAAAGCTTGTTTGGAACTTTGAGAAAAGGAAAAAAATAAAGGAAGGAAAATAATTAAGAAAAAAGTGTCGAGGAAAAGGCGAGGAAAATTTATTGTACTTGATTTGGTGTTTTGTTGTTTTCTCCCCTCTTTGCTCTCTGTCCAAATCAAAGAAGATTTTTTTTTTCCTTTTCTTTTCTTTCTTTTCGTTTTTTTGAGATCTAAATGAACTCCCTAATAGTCTTTGGAAATTTTTTTAATGATTCGAATTATTCATCTTTTAAAATATTTATTTTCTATCGTTTGTGTGAAAAATCAAGTTGTTTAGATACCAATTGATGCCTAACCTATTAATGCGAAATTAATTTTTTTTTTGGAACTGGGTGCCACCCGCCCCGCCCCATCCCACCAACTAGCTCTGCCCGCTTGGAGAAGAAGAAGCGGTGGTGGTTGGAGGGAGAGGGGGGCAGGCAGAGATACTCGTAAAGAGTAGGAAACCCTTGTTATTGTGGGCCCCACTGTAAATTCATTTCAATAATTTGGGCGGTTTCATTTTATGGGGCCCACAGAGTAGTATATCTACGTAAAATATAAACTTGATCAGACATAGATAAATATATCAAAAATTAAATTTTAGTAGCTGATAAAATAGACGGTAATGAACAATTTAAATTTAGGACAGAATCAAACCGTCCTTTTTATAAACTGAAATTTAAACTTTTGATATACCTATTAGTATTTGATCAAACTGATTTTTTATGTTGATAATCTACTATATTTGTCCTACAAGATGAATGATCCAAATTATAGAAATGGACGAACAATAGAGCCCACAAATAGCAGTTACCTGAGATGTAATGAACTTATTAATCTCGTTTTATTTTTGGGTCTTGGTGGTGAGAACAAAGGATTATGTTAGGAGACAGAGGGGAGCAAAATAAATTATTATTAATCTTCAAAAGAAAATGTTAAAATCAACCTATTGAGTTGTCGTTAATGTTTAAAAAGTATATTGAAATTTGTGAAAAGAACATAAAAGTGTAAAAAGTATACTGGGATATGTGTTTTTTTGGTCTTCTTTTTAGCTTACTGTTAGTCCAGTGGGCTGGCAATCAAAGGACCCTTCTTGGAAATCACAATTCTTTTTCCTATTTTTGACAAAATTGAGAAGATTATATAAAAAATAAAAATAAAAAAAGTCTAACGGCACTTACATAACAATATTTTGGACAAAGCCAAACTAATCACGTCACTAATGCAAAAGGGGAGTGATTTCCACACCCCCTAAATTGTTATCCACACTCCCTTTTTTGTCTTCTAGTAAAATTTTCATGTGTAAAAATGTCACTAAAAGACAAAAAGGGGGTGTGGATAACAATTTAGGGGGTGTGAATATCAATTACCATGCAAAAATGAATAAAACACATGGCAGTTCTCTTTCATCCTAGCCGTGAATTCATACCTAGAATTAGCACAGTGCTAACCAAAGACAAAAGATAACAAGTATCCAGATGATTAGATAGACTCCAACCAAAACTACAGACCTTCAAAACAACGAGTTGCACTGCCAAAGCTATCATGAAGGGTTAGAACATTCTTGGCACGAATATCATTTGTGAAGCAACCACGTCTGAATGAACACGATCTGTAGACCAAAAAAATCGTCCAATGTCGAAACTAACTCTCGCAAAAGCAAGAGATATTACTCTCATTTTATAGACGACAAGTTGTTGATCTGGAGAGACAGAGTAAGAGAAAAGAACGAAAAACTAAGGGGAATGGAAATAGTACCCACATGGTCTTCCCCTCTCGCCGCTGTACAAGGGGGTGATCACATAAAGAAAGGAATAGAAATCACAATTCACAACGGGTGTTTTGTTTGAAGAAATTTGCATATGCACGAAATCGGGTGCGAAAGTTATTACTCCCTCCGTCCCATAAAGGATTCTCTATACGAAACTACGTGCAATTTTTAAAATAAAAATAATATTTTTACGAAAATAATTTTGGAATTTTTTTGCATGTATAAAAAGTTTTCAATGAGATCTATCAAATAAGATTCATATTACTATAAAATAAGTACATTATTTTTTAGTTTGAAAATTGCACATAGTTTCATGGGGAACTATTCAAGATGAAAGGAATATCTATTTTGCTAGATCTAATTTAAAAATGTCGCTACAAATGTCAATCGGACTACAAAAAATATTGCCAATAATTCCTATTTCTTACCTAATGAATTGGACCATTCATCTCTGCGATATGACTCTGATTTTTTAATGACAAGAATGCCCTAGGTATTGGCACCGCCATGTTTTGGCCCTCTGTAATTATAGCAACTTCTATAAATTTTAGTGGAAAATCAAAGGGTATTTTCGTCATTCCAGTAGTTAAAAGTCGCATTAAGCTTCACTTCACTTCCCCTCCAAGTTTTAACAAAATCCTTCTTTTCAGTCCTTAGATCACCGTCCCAATTGTGAAATCCACCACCGCCACCACCCAACCCTCATTGCTGTCCATATCTCTGATCCTCAAGTGGCTCAAGAACTTACACATCACAATGACCCTCTCTTTTTTTCCGGCATTCAGGGTGTTCGGGCCAGCTTACACATACCTCAACTAATCCTCTCTCCGGTCAAAAACAAGTAATCCATGCCAAGACTAGAGGATTTACAAAAAATAATTTTCTTACGGCCTGACCCCAATAATAAACCTGATCAATTGTTTGTGACGCAAATCCACCAACCAATCAACAATTATCGACGGTTTTCATCCATAATACGATTGTGGCTCCAAATTAGTAGCTTTCGAAAAATCAAGGGGAACAAGGCTCCGTTTGGAAAGTCTATTTTTTTGGGAAGTTTTTCTATTTGCTTATCCAATATCAAATACTAGTTGCCCAGTTCAAATGAGCTCCCGTTATGCTTTAGGGGGCGATATGATTTAGTTGGTGTACGTGTAAACTGATCAAGACACCTTGAATCGATCATAAAAAAAAGGTGGACAATAATTAATAAAGCCAAAAAGCTAGCGCAGTATGTATACATTTTAGTGAAATCAAACACGACCTACATGACAGTAGACATGGATATATAATCAGCAGCTAATGCCACCACCTCGCCTTTCTATAACTCTTCTCCCTCTCTCTCTCTCTCTCTCTCTCTCTCTCATTCTTCAAATATGAAGAATCGGTTTCACCTCAGCCTCCTCGTCATCTCTCTCCTCTTCTTTTCTCTCACTGTTTCAGCTATCCGCGGGGACATCTCCGGCATCTCCACCGTAAACAAAGAAGCTTTTAACCCTTCATTCAGCACTCCGATGGGCAGAGATTTCGAGTCCGAGAAGCGTAAAGTCCCTACAGGATCAAATCCATTGCACAACAAGCGATAACGGAGTTCATTCCACGACACCCGGAAACAGAATTCTAGTATAGGAACTTTGAAATTATAAACGACAATGATGAGTGCTTCTGTTGCATTTCAATGTTTACAGGTCAGATAGCCTAAGTTTATATGTGGATTTTTAGCAAAGTTTTGTACAGAAGATTGAATTATATATGGATATTGCTTGAACTATAGTATATTACAATTGCTTGTCTGTTTGATTCTTGTTACACTTAATTTGTAGCATTTTTTTTTTCTTTTGTTAAGGTATAGATTTTAGAAAAAGAGAGCCAATGTTTGGTTTGCAATGAAGTTTAAGAAATACTTTCAGAAAGGAAATCCAAAATGTTAGGATATAGGAAAACCTTCCTGAAAATATTCAGGAAAGAGAAATAAAGGGTCTGAAAGTTTTCTCGTACCGTACTTCTCAAGGAAATGGACTATTATAATTGAGCAATACTATGGACACAACTTTAAAATACAATTTCAAATACACCTGTACCCGGAACCGTTTGACACACATTGGTCCGCTTGCATCTCATTGTCCGGACCCAATTGTGTCCGGGGTTGTGTTTTAAAGGGGGCGTGCATAGACTTTTTCTTTTAGTTGCATGAATCAAAGATGCACTTTTTTCAATTTGCCTGGTTTTTTTGGCAACCAAACATGAGTAAACCCGATTCTACTTGCATAAACCGGAAGTCAAAATTAAGAATGAAATTGGAGCTAGCAGATTATCAACTTTCTTGACCTTATTTAAGTTGTTTTTCCCATAAGTAGTAAAAGTAGAAGTTGGGGCAGACAGGGTGCAGAGGAAAAAGGTGTTACTAATTCATTGAATGCTTTCACAATCCCAAACAGTTTCGCTCATCCGGGGATCCCGTAGTGCCCCAAAGCACAGTACTACAGGATTGTAGTCCCCCAATCACAGTTGTCCTTTTGACAATCAACAGTTCGGATTATCTTCACGCTATCCTCAGACCCGTTTCGCCCAATGGTTGCGTAGCGCTAAAGAAGCATGAAGTCCAAGACTCTAATGAACAAGAAATTGGTCCTCGTAGTAAACTGATATTGAGAATGCTTTCACAATAGCAGTTTGGGTTGTACAAAGAAACTCAAGAATCAAGATGACTGCAAACTCCGAGTCATTGCCGAGTGAGAAACACTGAGTTAGCAAGTCCACTCAACATAGAATTGTCCACTGCACCCAGGTTTAAATTGGTGATGTAAATACCCATTATGTGCTGCAACAACCATTCACGAAATAAGACTAAACCCTTGGGAAAAAAAATTGTCAAAAAGATTCTCAACAAAGTTTATTCTCTCCCAAAAACTCCAAAAATGCAAAGTGGTTTTCCTGTTGGTACTCATCTATCTGTATCTTGGCTCTTAATTCCAAGTAAACTAGGGCTCGTTTGGTGATTTTAAAGATACAACCACTAAAAGTGGATGAACTCTTGGGTTGGCAAAGTGGTCTTGTCTTAGGATTTAGGGATTTGCTCCCACCAAAGGTCTCAAGTTTGAATCCCCTTACCAGCAAACTCTTGGGGGTTATGCCCAGTCGTTACCTCCAAGGCCCCGGAATTAGTTGAGGAGCACGCAAGATGTCTCGGACATCCAGTTATTTAAAAAAAAAAAAAGCACTAAAAGTGGCTGCTTTTTCAACACGTTGTACCCATCACTTATGATGGTGGACACCGAAATGTTTACTGCAATCAGATGAGCCGTACTAGCGACTCAGTGGGGTCACGACTCATGTGTCCATTTCTTTTTTTGGGATAAGTCCGGGCCAGCGTACGTGCGAGTCACGTGTTCGTTATTTGACACTACTTTACATAAAAAATTAATGGAATGGAACTACATCTGAGTTCAATTTGGAGATTAAAGTCTTCTTTCTTTAATCAAACCCCACCAAGCCTTGTCAAACTATTTCTCTTTAAGAACTGAAAAGATATGCCAAAACAACAAATGTGCAGAACAGAAAACCCTATTCCGAAGGTGCATTTGTGTGCGATGGACAATCGGCCGCCATTCTGATGCAATTCTCATAGCAGTTTCCATATTCTCACTTGCAAATTGAGAAGACAGAAATGATAATGTGCCATATGAGGGATCTTAGCTGTCATTCGTGAGGTCAAACTATAGTGTGAGTGCAATTACTGGTTACGGCACCACTTCAAACACTCACACAAGTGCGTTCATGAATTACTGCATAGTTGAAGAAAATGCCTTCATTGCTTTAAAGTCAATAAGAAAATGGGTACCCCACATACCATTAACAGCAGATGGAAAAATCTGCCATGCTCGATCAAATTGCCAAGTTTCCAGGAGGATACTTTCCGATCAGTCGAGGTATGAAATGAACATCATTACCTCGATTTACGGTGAAGAGTCTGATTCCGATAATCTTCATAAACACTTAGCGCACCAAATCACGCCCTATTCTTCTCCATTCACCGAGTTTAAAACCTTTCGAGCTGGGTCCGCTGCACCAATATAAACAGTGAATTACTGACACCACAACCATGTTTAATTTGCTGTTGAGCAAATGTCCCATACATTATATTATGGTTGAGATTTATACAATTCGATCAGTGTAATAACAACCTGCACTCTAAAGCAAACATGCCAAGAATTATGCACACAAGAAGCAGTCTCTTTGCTTCCCTACCAAAAAAAAAAGAAGATGTATTGGGTAGGACGTCTGACAAAATGCTACCTCAATATTAAACCAAATTCCTTATGATACACACACTTGCAGTTTTACACTTGCATGGTGAACAAAGAAAATTAATAAATAGGCTGACCCCGAGGGGGATAAAAGGAGCCAGCCTCAATATGCACAGAGCTAATATTCATAATCGACATGCAAATCATCAAGAAGCACTACGCTTCCACTCACCAAACACCTGAGCTTCATCCTTCTGCTTCGTTGTGCTAAAAAGCACCTTTTGGGTTCATAGATAGTTCACAGAGTGCCATTTCCGTAATTTTGCATGCCCTGCTGCTCTCAACTGCCCACGGACGCCAATGTAGAAACTACAGGCTACAAGCCTACAAAGAACAAAAAATTAAAAAATCAAAAAAAAAATTGATGCACATCAAGACGAACACAAAAACAAAACAAAAAAAAATGCAAGTATCCATTTTTCTTCTTACAATTAAAAACCAGTACCTGAAAATGTGAGCTATTGAGACAGCATCCAAATCTGACGGAAAAGAGGAACCATGCAGCGCAGAAATTCTGCAGCCTGGGTAACTTCTAGAACTTCTTCCAACTCACCAAGGAACAGCACCTCTTTTGAACTGTTAGCTATGGGCCAATACTTCAAAAGACCGTGAATTACAGTGTCTGCTAGGCTCAAGTCCTTCTCCACAAACTGAGTGATGCAATATGAAAGCTGCTGATGAAAAATGGCCACGTGCTTACGCTTGTGAAGTGGAATCAATGCCCGGACAAGGAACAGCTTGTGCTCTTCCTTTAAAGGCAATGCAAACCCATTAATATGCTGCCCAATATCTCAAGCAATTCTGCTATCCCGTTGTGCTTTTCGGACTCAAATATAAAATGGTAGAAGATATTGTTGATGGCTTCCCTAAAAATGGACCATGCACCAAAACTTCCCATAAAAGCGGTGATGAATTGTCTTCAAGTACTCCCTCTCTCTTTGATCCTCAGATTCAAACAGGTCAAGCAATCGCAACACAAACGAGTGATCTACGAATCTTTTGGCAAGTTTGGCATCCGTCTTGGACGAAGCCACACATCTAAGTAGAAATTCATATACTATCTGAACATGAGGCCAAGACGGTTCCATGGTGGGTTCGTCCTCCTCCGCATCATACATATCTACTTTGTTGTCATGATTAAAAGATCGCAAAGTTCTGAATAAATTGGTAGCTTCCATTTTCGTAATTTCCTGCATGGTAACCTCATTGAAATTTGAAGTTACAGAGGAGATATAACCGACAAGCTCAAGCCGTCTGGCGCTTTATATCCTTCTCTTTGATATTCTTATATGGGTCACTAAAATCAAACACAACACAATGCATTCTCAACTTGTTAATGAAAAGATTGGGCTTTTCTGAGCTAGGAACATCACGGAAACTTGGCAAGGCCGCATATGTTGTCGGATTCAACACCGCACCCACTTGCGAAGACAAGGGACCTGATTTATTCACCTGATTCGATTTAATAGTCCCATTTGAAGCTTTCCCAGAAGCCAGAAGGTCTTTCGAGCTACTGTTAAGAGCAACTCCAACAGAATTCAAATTTGATGGCTTAAGTGTTGAATCCTACTATTATTTGTTTATATCGTTTTGGGATGATCTTGAAGACTGCTTACGAGGAAGTTTACCAAGTATCAGCTTAATACAGTACCTTTGGTCCCTGACCAAGCCCCAAATACAGTACCTTTGGTCCCATTCAGTTGCACGGAAGTGATGAAAAGGATGGGAAACTCAATTTTCTTGTAAATTTCTGGGTTTTCATTTAGTTACCAAGAAAGTTGTGGCCCACAACGTTAACTTTCCCACTAGAAAATACTTTTCTATAAAAATAGATCCTGCTAAAAAAGAGGAATTTTAGTTCTCCAGGAAAATTCTTTGTCAAGAGGACAAGAAAAATAGATTTAATTTGCCTTCACTTTACCACACTTTTCCTGAGATACATTTTTTCAGCAATTTTCTCGACAACTAAACAGAGCCTTTTGGACAACAGTACCCAAATCTCAACTTGAAACAACTCAGAACACAAGCATTTCCAAGATTAAAGAACACCACCCATAACCATTATCTACTTGATAATTCCCACAAAACCCTAACCTAAACCCATACTCTATACCTTTTGAACACCCCGACCAAAATTCTCACCTTGAAAATAACTCAAAAATCATACATTTATCAAGATTGAGAAACACAAACCAGGGAGGGTGCAAATACAATTATATTAACAGAAAAATAAGAACCCTAATCAGAAGCTCATACCTTAGACCAATATCAGAACATCGAGCGACAGCGAATTTGAATTGAAGGCGGAGAGGGAGATGTGAAGAGAAGTAAGAGAGAGTAAAGAAGTCGCATTGATGGTTAGATTGAAGATCTTGTGAGGCAAAATTACAGCGGGATTAGATGATACTATAAAAAAAATTCAAATTAATTGGATAATGTTGCCATATTAAAATTGGATTAGTAGCCATGCGATCCGATATTATTATTATTATTATTGTGAAAATAGATAGCCAATATCATTTAGAGAATAAATTTTAAGATAAATTTGTCTTAAATGTGTGTCTACCAATCTCCGGTGATCATAATTTTTTGTACCTATAATGTGCTCAATATTCATAAGAAAATAAACGGTTCTGATCACAAATGAAGACTTCATAGGATCTACAATTAAGGTCACTACGGAGATCCAAGTGTCTCTCGTGAAGCAATCTTTTTGGAAACTGATCAATAAACAATATTTTTAGAGCGAATCTAATTTAGATATTTGGATGAATGTTGTAACTGTACGTTTTGGTTTCCATGAGAACTACAGAGTATAGGTTCGGTTTATGGATTTTTAATAGTGTAGAAAATGAATTAACCCAACCGTACTTAGTACATAATAACTATAAATACATAAGGGAGTAATAAGTTATAACTTATTGATGTTTGTACTTTTAAATGTAATTATACCACAAAAAATTCAACTTATCGGATGTTATATTTATTTTTTTCATAAGGGTATTGAATAGTTAACCTAATCCAATTCGCAATCCAAGTGATGTTTTTTATCGCAGCATTGTGTTAAGTCTCATTCCTATCTTTTCTCTGGTTTTTCCCCCACAAAAAAGGAATAGCTTTTATTAAATAATTGATACAGGGCGAGAGGCCAACATTCGCTAACGAGAGCAGATTTGCTGCCTCATCTCCCTGTCCCGTTCATCCGAGCAATCGACGGCTCAAATTCGCGCATGAACATGGATGGCTCAGATTTGTTGGAATGAGATAGAATCCGAGTCGTTGATCGCTCGAATGGACGGGACAGAGAATCTACTAGCTCAGCTCAAGGCTAGTTCAGTTAGGCAAGAGGGAAAGTTAGACCTCCAGCTTTCTTTCCCAGCGCCAAATTTGAATGAATGCTCTGGTTGTTTATTGGACATTCTGAACATTGCTACTTTTTTTTTTTAGAGAAATAGATAGAAAATTCATTAAATTAAACCCACAGTACACAAATCAAACCAAAAACCGAAAAACTACCCTAAAACTAAACAAATCATAACAGAAAAAAAAAAAAAAAAAACGCCGGAGCTATCGCCACCGCTGTCACCCGACGGTGTCGGAGGCCTAGATCGGCTACTTGTTAGTTTAAATGTCGTGCATCTGTTTATGGCCTATGGGATTTAATAAATTGAATGTTTAGATAAGTAAATGTTCTGCGTTCTCGCGAAAATGGAACGCTTGGATTTTTTTTTTTTTTCTTTTCCCCCAAACATAAATGGAATGATTGTTTAGCTTATGTTGGAAATCATGGACAAAAACCAAAAGATTTGATGATTGATTCGGTTGGGTAGGTAGGAATTTTGGGAATGGGGGAGGTGTTGTGCACCAACCCGCTATGCACCGTGATGTGCACGCCGGTGCACGGTGCTCCGGCCTCGCTCCGATGATTGGACACGTTCACCTCGTAGAGCACACAGAGTAAAACAAGTGTTTCAAAAATCAGCTCGATCGGATATGATTAAGTGGTTCATTAGAATATTATTATCTTGAAAGAATGGATCCGAAACACTAGATCAAACCCACTAGAATCCATTATTGCCAAGTTTTATGTGTTCCGATTAGACATTTAATTATTTCCAATCGAGCTAATTTTTGGAACACTTGTTCTACTCGGTGAGCTCTACGATATGAACGTTTCCGATCGTTGGAGCGAGGGTGGAACATCGTGCACCGGTGTGCACAACACGGTGCACAGCAGGTTGCTGCACAACACCTCCCCCAATCCGGAATTTTGGTTCGTATACAAAGCGAAATTTTTGAAACCGTGAATCACGATGCGATCCTCTGAAGCTTAAAAAAAACGAACCAATCAAAACCGTGGTCAGGCCTATCTTTAAATACTCTATTTTTTGCATTTTTTTTTACGAGCTTTCATATTGTATTTCAATCAACACTCACTTCATTCTTAAGCAATTTTTCCTTTCTAAAAGCACCTTAAGGTTACCTAAAAAAGTACTACTATTACTCTATTAGCAATGAAACAAAGAAAGACTCATTGAGAATGTTGATAGTGATAAAACAAATGAGAAAACATGATTATTTCCACCGCCAGCGGAAACAAATGTTTCCTCCAAATCAATCACAGCGATCCGTGTGATTGTGTAGTCAATGTGATTATGTAGTACACAATCACACGGACCGCTGTGATTGATTTAGAGGAAACATTTGTTTTCACCGCCGGCGGAAATAAGTCATTCTCAAAACGAATTAACTATAATGAATATCTTACACACACACACTCGTGTATTAAACGAATTAACTATAATGAATCTATACTTCAATAGATAATGGGGTTAGATTATAGCAAGAAAGGAAGAAAGTTAAAGCTTACAAATTACAATGTGATAGGAATCACTCCACTAATTAGTAAAATTACTGTCCAAGGAAGAAATCTATGGTGCTAAACCATAGATTTCCTAATATTAGCTAACAACTCGAGGGAAAAAAAAAATACCTACTTAAATCTATCAAGAAGTAAAAGTATGAGAAAAATAGGAGGTAATGACGGAAAATTTAAATGTGTGTCCTGATGTATGGCCATGTACGTAATGTTTAATGACTGAAAATGTAGGTATGGCCCTGTAAATGACTGAAAATTTCTTAGGATGTCCGCCACGTATTTCTCCACAACTACCATGTATGGTTGTGGTAATTAAGCACAATGGGGTTGGCCTAGTGATTTAAAAGATTGCTTAAAATTTCAAGCTCGAAACTCCTCAAAAGTGCTATCAACTCGAGCCATTCTATGTGGCTTTGCCTTGACAACAATTTGGCCCCCGAGGGTGAATTGAATTATATGGCCAATCCATTTGTGGCTTTGCCTCGACTACAATTGGCCCCCACACGAGTAGACAATGAAATTAGTTCTCCAAGATTAACTGGAACACTCACAGATTGGTCCGAACACCTAAGATGAGCACAGTGCATACAGGTATAGGGACCACAAAATAAATACTCTACAACCAACCATTTCACCTTGTTCGGTTTGGGTCTCAAGACCCACCTTGCATGGTCCCCAATAAAAATTCCTTTCTATCTCTCTCTACTCATTACCCCCAAAATCCTCCCTCAAAACCCAAACCGAACAAAGCTGTTGAGTCGACAATGAGTCATAGATATTAGATACCCATAGTCAAAATTCCAAGTCGTAAGAAGACTCTGTCAAATCTTTATAACTCAGCCATTTGCTCAATCCAGCCCCCCTGACGTGCCTTCCTTGACAAGCAGTTGGATCCGATAGAGTGCAGAAAGACATTTTAACATGGGGAAATTCAGAGTCAACCTGAGCTGAAGCTCGAGGTATGAACGCTTTAGGCTCTGGAAATTTATAAATTTAGAGGGACCTTCGACTTTGGTACCCCTTATAATAATTCAACAAAGTGCTTCATCCTTATTCCTGCAAAGTAAAGGCCGGCCCTGGGTGAATTCAACCACATATACCTAGTTGCATTCCGCCCTACCTCCTTGACATGGTCTAACCGAAAGAGAATTCAATATTTTGGTCATGAACATCCGACCTAGTTGTCACACAGAAGAGACTGAAATTGCCTGCCACAAGGTGTGGCATTCATTTTGGCTCATGCACGTTTTTTCCAAAAATGGTGAAATTACTCAAATACAGAGTCGAAAAGCATCATATTGACAATAACACAAAAACAAACAACGGAGGATGCATATCACAATGTAGTGAAATTGAACACAGTTCCTATAACAAACTCTGTCGTATCCGTATAGAAACAGTTAACATAGGGCAGAGCAGAAGGTGGTGACAAAGTCAACCATAAGGTATCAGTTGATGGATCACTCGCCAACGTAGACAATAGACCCCCAAGTATAGCTGGAGCAGAGGCCTGGATAAAATCTCAGGAGCACCAGCACCAGACAAGAAAACCAAACAGACGAAAAGAAACCAGACTTGATCGTCTGAAACGACCAGAAACCAGTTAAGAATTGCTAGCGCGTATGCAGCCTTTATCACATCCTCATGCTACGACAATAGTTAGTGATGCACATCTAAGTTCTGAAATCCACCTCCCTCTTCTTAACTTTTTCTTTTACATCCATTAAGAGAAAAGCAAACAAGATGCGAAAGAAAGGGGTGGGGGAGTGAAAACAGATATTATACTGTACTTCGTTCAAATAAAACCCGCTATAAGCTCATCATAGTAGATTCAAGTTTGAGTCTTAATAATTTAGTACCAGGACTTCACATTCGATAAGTTACTGCCCAAGTTTCTCTCTTTTTTTGCCTCTTCAATGCACAAACGGTAGTCACATGGATACATGAGAAAGATCATAAAAGTCATCTCACAATCCTACTACACATAACAAACATTTATAGACAAATGAGGTTCAATAGGGTAAATTAAGGAAGCCTCTGGTTCGCGCAAGCACAGTATCTTCTCTGCACTGTACAGTTCCACAACACGAAAACAATACTGCCAGCTAATACACAAGAAAATGAGTACCTCCACAGCACGCATCATGACCAGTCATCTCTTCCTCCGCTTTGGCTCCACCTAGAATTGAGGCCAGCTACGAATATTAGAAGATAAAGGATAAAGCATTTACATAACATAAGCAATGAGCAACAGTTAATCACATTCACGGTTTGGGAAAAATCATATTTGATTCCTGAAAATCATATTTGCGGTCTGCATAATTACCTTCCAAACACGTGCTTGGCAAAGTTAATCTTGCCAACAAATATTATATCAATTTCCAAAGTGTTGTCAGATGGAAGTGGGCATTTCATTGGATGACCCTATTTCCAACAATTGCTAAGCAACTTTTGCCAAAAGCCCAAATAAATTCACATCTTATTTTTTCAGCATCATCGAATAAGTCCAACTCTAAATTAGGTTTTGTTGTCTAAGTCACCAAGAAAGTAATGTGAACCGTACACTCCATCTATTTAATTCCAACAATACTAGAAAAACAATGGGTAAGATGACACACCAAAAAAAGGATTTTCTTAACTGGTATATAGTGAATTATTCTGATCACAATATCATCATTTATGCGATATACGAATTTGGCAAAATCAGTAAATAGAGTGAATCGAATGGAGCACGCTGCATAGCACGGATAAAGTTTTCTACAATGATTCATTCACTATATTCACTATACAGAAATCCAGTTATGTCAAACAGGGAATAACAAGTCTCTCACCTTAGCCTCAGCAGGTGGCGATACAGGGAATGAGTTCAAAGATCTTTTTGCATCATCATCGGATGAACAGTCAGAACACATAAATTGTTCCAATTTCTTTGCTTCTTCAATAGTCATACCCATACAAGAAGGATGAAACCTGCAAATATTGGAATATGTATCATTTAAGGAAACAATGTCACCAATTATGGTTGATAATTATTATCATACACACATGACAAATGGATACAAGTTAAATGACAAAATGCAAAGAGAGATCACAAGAGGCGGCATGCCTAAATAATGGGCAATAAACTAACAACAGCCTTTGGGTAAATGAAGCCACAGTCATGCCGTCTATTGTTCCACATTAAGTGATCTCATCTCAGTTAACAAGTACCATACAAGACTCCATCCAGGTTCATGGGAGATACCGTACACAGCTAATTTTCACTCTGTATAGTTTCATAAATGGACTCATAATGCCTAATGGTCATCTATGATCGATATCCTATTTCGTCATTCCAATAAGTCTTTGCGCCACACTTCAGTTCAGAATATCCCAGTATCACTTCTCACCAGTTGCTCCATTCCCTCTTCTACAGCAGAACTACATAATTGAGCCTTTGAGGTAGTAGTGCTCTTAGGAATTCGGAATAGCGAACGTCCTTGAATTAAAGTCTATGGTAACATAGCGTACTGCATCTCAATCAACAGTTTCAATAAGTGGACTTCATTCCTAACTGTCTTGCCAAATAATTCGATCATGCCAGGTTCGCTACAAAACACTAAACTACAGCCCCAGAGTTTGAAACCTCTTCTATCAATCCTCACCCTAGTGGTCAACTTCAACCCAAGGAAATTCCTCTTCCAAGTTTCTCCTGAGATAGCGATACCTTTTTTTGGAAGTCTTCCCTGCATGCCTCAAAATCGTAGGGGCCAACAGACCTCTTTTCCCCATCATAGTTCTCGCACTTCCTTTCAGTTCAATTCACTATGGGCATTTAGGAAGAGATAGGACAAACATTACTGCAACAAAACTTATCAAGAAATATACCTTCAGAAAAATATTACAAAACAAAGTTTCTTCAAGATGTCCAAAGTAAAGGGACTAGGAAATGATTCCTCATTGCTTCGTCTAATCAGAACCCAATAATTCTTCAAGGAAAATCTTGCTAACGTGGGTTGAAGCTATGACAAACTCTCCAGGCAAGTCAAGATAGCAATTTGAGTAAATTATGAAGGGAAATAAAGATATTACTTTCCTAATCAGGTTTTGCCTATTGCTCGTGTATAACCACCCCCAAATTAAAAGGCAAATAAATATTCACTTTTTGAATCAGCACTGTCTATTGTATCTTGACCTCTTCCTGCAAAATAATTTCTACCTTTAATCATTTGTCTGTATACTTATCCCTCATACACCCGGATACCAAAGGAAATACTTTGTTCCCGTGCCTCACTTTCTTTTTAAGTACTGATGCGGAATATAAAGGTTTTTTGGTCCCATAAATATATTCGGCAGATATAGTTATGTTTAAATATTTAGTAGGATCTAGACAAGTACTATCATCTAACAGGTATTTTGTTGGGATTGGTTATATGCATGTTAGAGTTATCATTCTCTAAATAAGTAGTATTATCATTATCTAACAAGTATTTTGTTAGGATTGGTTATATGTTAGTCTTATTGTTATCTAGTTTCATAGCATAGCTTATAAATAAGATCTCTATTCATTCTAATGGGCCGAATTTGATTAATGAAAATTGATTTTTAAGGCTGTGGTCTTACGGGTGAGGGCTGTGGGTGAATCCTTCTTCCTTCTCTCTTCTCTTTCTCTTCTCACCCCTCTCGTACTACATCAAGTACCTTGGCAATTAGGTAACTAATAATGGAGGTTGACCAATTAAGCACGAACGTGTTGCCAATGTCACATGTTGCCATGCAGGAGATGAAAGAAAAGTACGTCAACAAACCCGAGTAAAGCATGTAAATGTAAAAATTTCTATATAACTTGAGAGGTACCCTATTTTCCCTCATTCTACCCTGTAATCTAACAAAACAAATACCTTTCTACCACAACTGTTCGACCATCAGTGCAAAAAGCCAACCTCTTAAAAGTACCTTCAATTGGTTAACCCCAAAATCATATCATAGTGACTTAGAATGAAAATCTTTTATTCTAAAAGCCCTACATGGGTTAGTGTGTGAAAACAAATCACTTTTGTGCACTAGGAAAAAGAGCAAGGGGAAGATAAAGCTTATAGTGCCCAACTTAAGAATAATCTAGAGATTTTAGACATCAATAGAGAGATTAGAAAAATAAACAATTATAAAAAAGCAGATGAAGCCACAATGAGATATCACTGGTTTTTCAACCAAAAAAGGAAAAAAAGATAATAAAAAAAAAATGTAGTTCAAAGTTCAAACATTGTAAGCTACAGCAAACAAGCTATATGAGTGCTCCATGCCTTGAACAAGGCTATCATGACCAACAACTTCTTTTGCTGTAAAGCATTATCATGCTAATGACAGCCCCAGTGGATAAAGCAACAAATAAAAAGTGATTCACATAATCAAAAAACAGAAGACGAAGAGATTGAGCATGTAAGCAACAAACATAAAAGAGTAAATGATGCAATACTTGTATCACAAATAAGAAGTATACTACAAGCAATAAGCTTATTATGGTAGACCTCCACAAAACCCGTGCACCACTCTCTTGGCAACACTTGACTGGCATGCTCCACTGACCACTTTTTATTTGAATATGAGAGTAAACACATGAATTACCAAATGACTGGAGAAAGAATAACTAACACTTCAACACCCGCTTTTCCTATAGATGCTTTATATGCGATGGAGCTTGAAATTTCATACATGAGAAATATACTATGTCAACTTCATCTCAAATATATTAAGAGAGAGACAGAGACAGAGAGCACTTCAATTCATTTATTATTCATAACACTTCAAATCAATTATTATTCACAACACTGATAAGGCCTAGAACTATGCTAAATGGACTCCCACTTCTAAAATTTGAGTAGCACCCATGAGGAACCCTAACACTGGAGTACGGACCTTGCATATAGGTTTGGTATGCTTACTTGAGCTCGCGTCAATCAACTATGCCGACATCATAGTTGAGTTTACAATAAAACATAAATCAAGTTCCTATTTCAGTTTGTACTAATTATTTTACTACGAAATAAAAGAAGGTAGTTAAGAATTATGAATACTCTGAAAGCATGAGAATGTATAAATCGGACATTTAAAGATTGCCGTAAATGAACTGATGAAACACCACTCCTTCAAGAGAACCGCCGGGCTGTGCCGACTCACAATGATATTCATCAGCATAGACACCCAATGCCATTAAAATCAGCTTATCTAACACAGAAACCTAAATCACTAAAATTCCTAACGACTCTAGAAGTTCAGACAATTACAAATATTGCAAGATTTTTTTTTTTTTCGATCAATTAATATTGCAAGATTAATCACATTATCTCCTAGCAAGTTCCATATAGACATGGCTGCATTGAATTGGCTACGTAGTGAGCATTTTTTTTATCTTCGTGCACCCAGAATTGAGCTTTCAAATTTACTGCAAAGAAAAGATTAACGAAATGAAACTACTTAGGCAACCAAGAAAATGTATATTTCCCAAGTGTGCCAAAAAAACTGTATATTACCTAAAAGCAAATGGGTTGATTCTTACTTTCCCAACACAATCAAACAAGAGTAAGGAATTTAGATTCTTTCATTTTACCTTCTATTACAAACCCAAGAATTATAACATATAATTACCAATGTTTGTACTTTATACCGACCAACTAAAAAATTTATACATAGAATTAAGGAATTTACTTAACTCAGCTTATCAAGAAAACTAACAACATACCAAATAGCTATTCTATTTGGGTTTAATGCTTTATTAATTGATCAAAATTCAAATTCATCCTAGTTATAGCCCCTAATATGTACAAAAACCTAATCAAAGAACTTACCAGTCCTTGCACCCCTCACATTGCACCATGAGGTCATCTGGGTTATAAGGCATCTCGCACTTGCAGTACCTTCAAATGGAATCAAATCAGAACCACAAAATATAGACACATTATTCTCAGTTAACCACTCACACAAATCATACCAAATCAAAAACAAAACAAATATTGAACTCACACAGCCACGCGGTCTGGAGTAAAGCCCCCAGTGGAAGCCTTGTATTCGAACCGACAGAAGTAATCTTCAGCCCCGACATTCTCAAGCTTTGTGTAGTTCTTGAAGGAGTGGACAATGCACTTCCCTTCTATGGTGTGAGCACTCTGCACATCGAAATGGTCCGACAAGAACAACTCCTTGGCACCGTGAAACTGCCTCCGCCCTCCAATCGATTCCTCCGGCCGGTAGTACCACCGAACATGAACCTTCACGTTGTTCCGGTGATCAGCCTCGATCTTCTCCACTCGTGCCACGTAGGGCGGCTTATCGGTGTCTGATGGACGCATCAACACACAATCCCCAGCTGCCAAACACGCCATCAAAAAAGGAAATCTTTTTCTTTTCAGCTAATGAAAATCCTATAAACTAACATAAACTCTGAACAATAAATATTTATATATATGCATACAAGTTTTGAAAATCATCAACCAAACAAGTTTTCACTGCTTTTTTCAGAAAATGAGAACAGAGAGTGAAAACAAAATCGAAAACAAACAGCGATTAAGAGAAATAAACAAGTTTCTGAAAAGGGTTATGCAAACCTAATTCTACAGACAACAACCCAAGTAGCCATTGAGTACTTGTATTGATTACATAAGTTCATAAAGACACTATATAGATACAGGAGAGATAAAAGAGGGAGGGGAGGTTACGTCTGACGATTTTGTTGGTGCCTTTGATGGTGTAAGAGTCCACGTCTTTCTTGCCAGGTTTGGTCTTTGCCATCTATGATCGAATTTGTATGCGTCTACAGATATATCTATATATACAGAGAGAGAAGGTGGTTGGATTTAGTGAATTTGAGCTTAGATTGGGAAAATGAGAGCAAGGTGTTGGATTGAAGAGTAGGGATTGAGGTAAGTGAAGGATTTCAGCAGTAGAAATGAAGTTTTGCGGGAGAAGAGGAGCAAAAACCCTAGTTGCTGGGGGGGACTGGGGAGGAGTGTGGGAGAGCGTGAAAACAGGAGAGAGAGAGAGAGAGAGAGAGAGAGAGAGAGAGAGAGAGAGAGATGGTCGGAAACGGGGGGTTTGGTTGTGTGCGAGCGTGAATAATTATACCGATAAAGCTTATCGGTATCGAGGAAAATTAGTACTCCTGTATTAAACAGACAATCGTACAGATGGCGTGTGGGCCGACTAAAGGATCCCACGAAAAATCCGGTCCGTTCAATAATTTTAAAACCTTTCGTTTGGGTTCCCTACTAAAAAATCACCGCAATTGGATAATTGTAGGTGGTTGATCCTGTATTTCGATTTTCATTCAAAAGTTAGGATCGAAATAATGAAGCAACCTTACAGATATTCAATTAAGTTACTTTTCTTGAAAAAGATATTCAAACAAAATCTTTTAGAATTATTGAACGGATCGGATTATTTGTACGGAACCTTTTAGTGGGCCCCACACCGCCACACGCCGTCCGTATGGTATCAGTACAATTATAGTGCCTGCGGGTATATTGACTGTACACGTATTTGATACAACTGTATACTTTAACTATGAAATGTGTTTGGGTCCTATGTTTATTGTGTGAGAGTCACGCTCGCACACATTTATGTTCGAATACGTGCACGGATGTCCACAACGTCGCTGGGGTAAAAATGAGGAGTAGAAGTAGAAGAAAAAGATGCTTGTGATGCTGAAATGACTTTGCAAAGTTTATGCTCTCTCTGCGTTTTTCAAGATAAAAAACAACAAAGGGACTGCTGATTACATAGCAAGTAGATCCCATGTAAATAATACTTGTAAATGGGTACACCGCCCGTGTGTACTTTAAATGTAGATCATCAAGTTCTGATTGTCTACAAGCTTTTTTCAACGTTTCAGATTTGAAATACTCTATTACTATTAATAGAGGACTTTAATCGGTAAATAGAGGACTTTGATCGGTAATAGAGTATTTTAAATCTAAAAAGTTAAAAAATACTTTTGAACAGATTAAATTTGATGGTATACAATTGAGATACACATACTACTGTACTCATGGTGTTTTCGTCGTGTAAATAAATGGGGATTGGGGAATCAATTGGGGGTTGCAAAGCAAGGCGCAAGTCAAACCTCATAATATCAAATGTCATTTTCCTTGGCTTTTTCACAATAGTAGGTTTTGGTGACTTTTGCTTGTCACTGCGAAAGCTAAAAGTCCATTCCTTTCTTATAAAGCCTTTGAGTTAGCCCCAAGGCCCCCAACCAACCGATGGTAATAGAATTTTGGCCAGGAATTAGTTCCAGAATTTTTCAGTCCTATGCAATGGTTACGGCTACGGGTTGTCCAGGCCAATTTACTCACACTTTGACTATTTTCCTCTTCGGTTTGGTCCAACACAGGCCTAAAACGTTGCAAAATTTTGTGTTAGATATTTTGGCACTTTCCGGGGTTGTACAAAAACCATCATTCGTATATTTATTTTGAATTGTAATGGGTAGATTTTTTAGGGGGTAGTTGCTCGCTCAATACTCCTCCCATTTTCTACGCCAAATTGACCGCTGCGAAATCAATCTATTTGTGTGAAAGGTAAATGCATTGCACAACATATCTTGCATATATTTTTTTTTTATAAAAGATTATATTTCTGCACATTTGTCTTTCCCATAAAACGCTCTGAAAATTCGCTTTCCATATCAATCAAACAATTTTCTTTTAACTCACCGAAATTCGCTTGCCATACTCATATAAATATATTGATATCAATCAAATGATTTTCTTTACCTTTCCGAAAAATTGTGTTGTCCATCAAGCAAACAATTGTCTTTTTAAAGTCTCCGAAAATTTCGTTTTCCATATTATAGATATATTTATATCAAGAGCCGTTTCATTCTTTTTATGACTTTCCATATGAGTTTCATTGAAAGCTTATTATTAATTTGTTTTTGGAAAGCAACTTAGCGGCATTTTCCTTAGTTATATAAGGGAGCTTGATAAGTAGGATGCACATTTTTTGGAGAGAATAAAGGGTGAGATTGTTTTTCTCGGGGACTACTCTTAGGCATTCCTTGCCTATATAAAGTGTCCACCACCCATGGTAAATCGATGCACATTTTTAACATACAGAAGAAAACCGAGAGACTATTGTTGTGCATTAGTAGTCTTTTGAAGCACATTTTTTACGGGAAAAATCGAGAGAGACTATATATATTTTTATTGTGCTTTTAGTTGTTTCAAAGCAAACACTTTTCATATCATATCATTTGGTGTTCGTGTTTCATGGTGCCGTATACTGCTGTGGCCGAATCTTTTGGAGATTGATTCGGAGCCGGTTAAATCCGGAGATCGGGCGTGAAGTCTGTGGTTCATCTATTGAATCTTGAAGAAGCTCTGGGAGCATCGGAGATTGGCGAGAATAGGTAAAGGTTTGGGGTAAGGTTTTACTATTTCGCAATCTGTACTTCTTTTTTATTAATAGAATAAAACAGTAGTGTTAGGCCGTGGTTTTGGCTTAGGGTTATTAGGACCCTAAGTTTTTCCACGTAAATCGTGCGTCTCCTGTCTCCATTTTATTTTCTCTCTGTTACTTGTGATTTGGTTTGAATTAGCAAGATTATTAACCAGTTCTAATTCAATAATTTTTAATCGGTTATTTTTCTCATAAATTGGTAATTTTTTTATCAAAACTCCTATTCCCCCCCCCCCAGAAGTAAATTGAACGCTTCCGCATAATTTCATTTTGAACTCAAGATGTCTTGATTTACAACTCATCTCTATTACCACTTGAGTTATCCGTAGGGGTTGTAATTGTTGTTTGCTTCAGGCAAAATCCATAAGCACCAATGGGATGTGCACCGATGGTGCACAAATGAGCATCAATGCACAAATTAATTTGCGGGCCCACGAGCTCTATACAAATGATCAAAACCGTTCATTAACGTTTAAATATTTTTTTTGAGTGGCATGAATAAAAAATCAACTCAGTCGAATATCTGCAAGTATTTAATCTAATGTATCATTTTTTTTATCCTACATTGTGAATCAAAAATTGATATATCGGATTAAGAACTTATTGGTATTCGATTTAGCTTTTTTTTTGTGTAGAATCACTCTAAAAGATATTTTAAATTTAATAAACGATTTTGACCACTTGCGTGGGGTTCAGAAGTGAGCCCCATAAACCTGTCGGTGCAACATTGGTGCACATCCCGTTGGTTCCCCGTAGCAGTTATCTTTGCTTCATGTTGCATTGTTTCCCTAGAGCTAGGTTATTGTTAGCTATTTTGATAGGTTGGGAAATTCATGGTGTTTCTGCTTTGTTTGATTGAACGAAATGGTTGATTTTTCAAAAATAAAATAAACCAAAAATGGTACCAAATTGAGGTCAAGTGAATATTAATTGAGGTCATATAAAATTTAGGAAATGACTACAATACACACCCCTTATTTGGGTGTACCATATGCACTTATTGTATGGTTCAGATTGTGTCACCTCATAGGCAATCGTAACATTTTTTTAGTTTTTCGTAACTTTTCAGCAATATGATTCGTAACATTTTCTATGATTCGTAACATTTATAAAAAATTTGTAACTTTTACAAAAAATTTGCAACTTCTACAAAAAATTCCCAACTTTTATGGGGGTGTGTGTCATACACCCCCCCAATATAAGGGGTGTGTATTGTAGTCTTTTCCTAAAATTTAACCAAATATATGATTATGGTACCTTTGATTGTATGATACGATCTGACTATTTTGTAGTCTAACAAATGAGCATCTAGTAACAGACTATTTCAATCCCCGTCCGGCCTTCTATAACGGACTGAGGTCTCGTTCAGTTTTCTCTAGTTCAGTCCGGTCTAGTTTTGGACTATTCTTTTTGTAGAGCTCATCGAGTAGTGTCTTTATTCTTATACAAATCTGTTTTGTTCGTGTACTTATCGACGTTCGATCAAGTTAATTTTTTACGTAGACATCATACTTGACGAGTTCTAAAAAATGAACGTTGCAGATCATTGATGCAAGCCCGAAAGGAGTCCACAACGACCCAAAACTGGATAGGACTAGACCATAGAAAAACTGGATGAAAGCTCGGTCCTTCTATAACCCGATTCCGTGGGAATTTGTTCCACATTTCCACCAGCATATTCCGAGGGGAGACTATCCAGAGACTGGAATTATTTCGGGTACAAATTCGAACATAAATGTATTTAAAACCGTTCAATGTGTACGAGTTCTCACTACAACAAATCTGGGAATCCCCAGCGTTTTTCAAACCCCGGGAAAGGTACCCTAAACGCTGGAAAAAGTCATTCCCGGCGTTTATCCCGGCGTTTGAACAAGTGTGTCCGATACCGCTGTCGGGAATGCTTCCCGGCGTTTTTCCCGGCGTTTGGTAAAACCCCGGGAATGATTTTCCGGCAAACTAAAATCTGGCGCCGGTGACCCCAATGCCAGCGTTTGCAAACGCCGGGAATATTCCCAGCGTTTTTAAAAACCCCGGGAATGGTTGTAGTAAACGCGGGAAAATTTTAAAATTTGCCCCATTTCCGGGGTTTAACAAACGCCGGGAATATTACCAGCGTTTACAAACCCTAGGGATGGTTGTAATGAACGCTGGAAATCTTGACAATGTTAATCCATTTCCAGGGTTTAACAAACGCTGGGAATATTACCGGCGTTTAAAAAATCCCGGGGATGGCTGTAATGAACACTGGAAATCTTGGCAATGTTATCCCATTCCCGGGGTTTAACAAACGCCGAAAATTATTTTTCCCACTAGGAATTTTTTTTATTTTCCTTAATATTTCTCCTATTTAGCCAACAATTTTTATCCAATACAATATACATGGCATTAAAACATCTCAAATACATTCACATAAGTTCACAAATAGCCAAATACGTTCCGACATATTCAATACCACCATAGAGTCGAACATGAAACACATAACATAATATCTCCAAATATATCCAGTACATCAACTCATAAACAGTTCTCAAAAGCCATTACACATTGTGTAATTTTTCCAAAATGAAGCCACCAAACATAAATTGGTCTTCAAGAAAGAAAGAAAAAAAAAAAAACCAAATCCCAAGAGGGGTTTATAGAGGGCACATGCAACGACATAAACTGGTCTTGAACCAGACCCAATCGAGCCCCTACCCAGTTTGAAACCCTTCACCAAACCCTAAATCCATTAGAAATCGGCTTAGACGAGAGAGCTACAAACTAAATGGGTGGGTTTCGCACCCTTAATGGTCGGATTTCGCGAGAGAGCTAAAAACCGTACCCTTAATTGTAGGATTTCGCCCCATACAATCAAGTTGAGAGAGAGAGAGAGAGACCATACTTGAGCGGAGGAGCAGCAGAGAGCGAGAGATGCGGTCGCAGAAGTGCAGAGAGAGAGAGAGAGAGAGAGAGAGAGAGAGAGAGAGAGAGAGAGAGAGAGAGAGCATACCTGAGCGGAGGAGCAGCAGAGAGCGAGAGATGCGGTCGCAGAAGTGCAGAGAACGAGAGAGAGAGAGTAAAGAGCTCTAGGGCTAGATTTTCGGGGAAGGGGGGAAATAAGGGGGGAAGTGAATTTTTTGAGGGAAATAGAACGCCCCATTCTTTTTTTCCAGCGCCGTACAAAATTTAAGGCTTTTCCGGGGTTTTTAAAAAACGCAGGGAAGGAAATGCGGGGAAAGCCCAGATTTGTTGTAGTGTCTACATGCATTTCAGGGGGTCCAAGGAATGCTTTTTACTAGTTTTTATACATATGTGGAGAAATTATTAATCACACCTGTGTGTGGAGCCCACAAAAATGTGCACTGTGAGCTCTTAAAGCACTACGTGGTACTCGGCCAAAGTGCTCAAAAGAGCAATAAGGGTAAGTTTCCACTATGGTTTTTTTAATATTTTCAGACTATAAGTTGTCAAATTAGTTGATGTAAGGAGTGACTCTCTGTTTTGGCAACTTGTGACTCGAAAATACCGAGAATACCGCAATGAAAACTCAGCCTGAATGTATCAGGGTGTGGTCTGGGGAATGACCTAGCACAAGATGGCCCAGATTTTTTTTGAGGCTTATATTGGGCTCAATAGACGTGGGCCGGATCTAACACCCTGTACAAAATGGGCCCATTTTGGGAAAATGTTCCAAAAACTTACTGCCTCATTTGATTCGGAGATTAGGTGCCTATGATAGGACTATTCGCAACTAATCCCTTGCAGTCCCTCGTTTGGTTCCCATAAAATCGCGTGGGATTGATAATCCCAGGACAAATTTAATCCTTGTATGGGTATTGTGTATGTATCATTTTTGTTGTGTAATACCGGGGGACTACTATTAATCCGGGATAAAAACTCTCGCTACTTTGTCGGCCCAGTAATTACAAAATTGCCACTGAAATGTTTCTAACCTAATTTCATCGTCTTCTTCTCTCCCTCCCAAATTTCATTCCGCCCCTCCTCCTTCTCTCTACCTCTGGTTCTCTCCGCTCCCCCTTCTCTCTACGTCTAGTTCTCTCTCTCTCTCGAAGGCACTCTCGAAGACAGATCGAACGCAGGTATTTCATCTCCTCTCTCTTGTTTTCGTACATATGGGTGTATAATCGTACTTTTCGCTATTATGCAATCGAGTGAGGTTTTTTTTTTTCCTGAAAATAACTTTTTGTTAGTGTTTGTGATTATCTTGCGCTTCATGTTCCATTGGCTATCTGTTGAATGGGTTTGTTTCCTGAAAAGACCCGATAATACTTTTTCTTTTACCATTCGTGAATGGGTTTGAAAAAGAAAAATCTGGAAGTACACTTGTTGGTTGATGATTTAGGCAATCTTGCCTTGGAAAGCCTCACACTTAAGCCTCATACTGTTTCTTTTTTTTTTTTTGGTTAACGAAATCAATCTATTTTTAATTGTTACATTGCAATTATGCTTATCTTATTCAACAGAACTATGGATTCACAATATTTTTTTCTTTTCACCAAATAATTGTAATTCAAAGAAACTATGTCATGGGAAAGACTCAATCTATTTCTGTATCTAATGATTTCTGAGGAGATTGGGATATTCAATGTGTTTTTTTTTTTTTTTTCGAAAAATCCCCCAACTCAAACAAACGCATAGCGCGTTGTGTACTTCGATTTTGTGATGTTCTGCTGCTTAATCTCGTAAAACCCATGCCCATTTGCTTTAATTTGTGTTTGTGTGCATATAGATGTACTCCCTATTACTGGAGTCACCAAGGAACCAGAAGTGGCTCATGCTGCCCTTGCATGGATTCAACAGCTCCTCAGTGATTTACATGTGTCTTTGGAGGGTGTTCCCATTGTCTTTTGTGATAATTTGTCTGCTATCGCATTAGCTTCTAATCTCATCTTTCATGCACGCACTAAGCACATTGAGGTGGACTACGATTCTGTGCGTGAAAAGGTTTTGGCCAAGCAAATTTGTATTTCTCATGTCAGTTCTGAGGCATAAACAGTCGACATTTTTACAAAACCAGTTTCTGTGGCCAGATTTCAATATCTTACCTCCAAACTCATGGTGAAGCCTCTCCCCTTGAGTTTGAGGGGGGCTGTTAGTAAGGCTCATTAGGAGCTTAGTTTACATTTCATTTTTCTGTTATGGTAGGCAGTTGTTGGTTAACCCTTGGTTTGATTAACTAATATGTAGTTTGGTTGTAATCATGGTTAGTTACATTTAAGTCGGTTTAACCACCTCATATATAATTTGGTGGTGTCAGCTATTCTTGTAATAGAAAAATGTGTAATGAAGTTCAGTTCTCTCCCTGTACCTTTCTTCTCTCCTCTCTTTCTCTCTCTAGTTTGTAGATCTATTCTGTAAATTCTTGCAATTGAAGACTTGTAATAAAAAAATCAATAGGACTTTCATAGGGAGCAAATAGAAGCCAGTGGTACATATATGAATAATACCTTCAGTCTGTCTTTCATCAAGGCTTTTTGTTAAGTAAGGGTTCAAGGGCAGGATTTGAACACTAGGGTTTCGCTTTCGGGGGGGGGGGGGCAGTGGACTTCCACTGATTGAAGAAGATCAGAAGCGGCCCAACTCAATGAAAGATGGATTTCTCAATTCAAATAAACATAAAACAACTTACGCTTTAGACACCTAAAACGAACATATCAGAACCCTCACCTCGAGAAACCGCGTATCTCACTCGAGCAACCCATCTAGCTCACTCAATTCGAGTAAAAAGACCCTCACTCTACGTATGCGTGCGCGACTGGGGCAATAAAATCCATAGCAAAAATCAACAAATAGGGACAAGAATGGAGCATTTGCATATTAAGAACTCAGAGAGAGAGAGAGAGAGAGAGAGAGAGAGAGAGAGAGAGAGAGAGAGAGAGAGAGAGAGAGAGAGAGAGAGAGAGAGAGATGACCTTCGACTCACAGCGGAGCTACAGAGAGCTGATGGCCTGTGACAATGGCAGCGAGGGTTTGTGATAGTGAGAATTCTGGCTTTGTGATAGTGAGATATTGTAGCGAACCAACAATGGATCTATAAAAATTGATGTCTGGAAAAGGAGCAGAGGCAGCTTCATCAGGAGTAGACTTAATAGAAGAGGGAGATAGACTGGGCTTACAATCAAGCATTCCTGCCTTATTAAGAATCTCCAATGCATACTTCTTTTGAGTAAGAAATAGACCCATTGAATCTCTGAACACCTCAATTCCTAGGAAATAATGTAGCTCACCAAGATCTTTTAAGGCAAATTTAGACGGAAGTTGATTCAACAAAGTAGCTATGTAGGTAGTATTGTTGCCAGTGATAACAATATCATCCACGTAAATCAAAACATAAGTAATAGTAGAGTCTTGTACTCTAATGAAGAGAGAAGTATCAGCCAAACTATTTCGGAAACCAAGTTGAATCAAATGACTGGAAAACAATGCATACCATGCTCTTGGTGCTTGCCTAAGCCCATACAAAGCTTTGTTGAGTTTGCACACATGAGAAGGTCTTAAGGGGTCCACATAACCAGGTGGTTGTCGCATGTACACATCTTCATTGATGACACCATGTAGGAATGCATTGGAGACATCCAATTGTCTCAATGACCAGCCAAACTGAACAGCTAGAGCAAGGACTAATCTTAAAGTGGGTTGCTTTACTACTGGACTGAAGGTTTCAATAAAGTCCAACTGTCCAAGCCCTCTGATTGTTGATTGCCCCTTGCAACCAACCTAGCTTTATATGTAGCTATAGTACCGTCTGAATGTTTCTTTAGTTCAAAAATCCAGTGGCAGCCAATAATATTAGCAGTAGGAGGAGGAGGAGGAACAAGAGACCAAGTGCCCTGAGACAACAATGCATCATATTCTGTTGACATAGCTTCCTTCCAATCATCAGACTTAACAACTTCAGAGAAGGATTTTGGTTCAACAAGATCAGAAGTGGCAACAAGAGAAAGAGAAAGAGGAACTCTAGGCTTAAAAATACCATGCTTGGATCTGGTGACCATAGGATGGACTGCAGGAGAAATGGCAGTCAGGGGACAGAAGAAGGTACTGAAGTAGTTGAGGAAGAGGGCAGAGAAACAGGAGGAACAGTAGAAGAATTATCTGTAGAAGGAATCACAGGAATAGTAGTAGCAACAGGAACTGAAGGAATGGAAACAGACATAGGGACAGAGTCAGCATTTGCCAAAGTAATATCAAAATACAAAGAGGAAGAAGAAGAAGAAGAAGAAGAAGTAGAGGAAGAAGAACATTTAGCAGTGACAAGAGTTTGATAAGGAAAATCATGTTCTATAAATCTAACATGTCTAGAAATGTAGACCTTTTGAGAAAGAGGATCATAGCATCTATACCCCTTAGTGGTAGCACAATAGCCCAAAAAAATGCAAGGAACAGATTTGGGTGACAGTTTATGAGTTGTGTAAGGCTTGAGCCATGGAAAACACAAACAACCAAAGGGTCTAAGGAGAGAATAGTCTGGAGCAGAATGATACAAAAGTGTGTAAGGAATCTGAAATGTAACAGCAGAATGAGGGAGCCTATTAATAAGATAGACACTAGTTAGAGCCTCTAATCAAAATTGAACAGGCATACCAGCTTGATGAAGAAGAGTTAAAGTGATTTCCATCAAGTTTCTATGGGCTCTTTCAGCTCTACCATTCTGTTCGGGTGTGTGAGGACAGGACATTTGATGAATAAGGCCATACTCAAGAAACAAATGAGATCAGATCTAAATGACTTGATATCAACATGAAACTGAGTTTTAACAAATGCAGAGAATTGAGTAACAATAGTTTTGACATCAAATTTATAGTGCATTGGATACAACCACAAATATCTTGTAAAATCATCAAGAATAACAAGATAATGGCGAAATCCTCTAAAAGAAGGAACAGGAGCAGGGCCCCGTACATCCATATGCATCAACTCAAATGGATTTGCAGCACAAGAATCAGACAAAGTAAAAGGCAACTTGTGACTTTTAGCCACATTACAAGAAGTACAGGTTACATGATAGGGTTTGTGAACAGGTAAATGAAATTGTTGAACTAAATGTTGAAGAAGAGTAGCATTAGGATGACCTAGTTTATGGTGCCAAAGAGTAGCAGATGAAGAAGCTTGAGATGATGACGATGAGATGTAAGCTTGAGGAGATGAGTCAGAACAAGGCTGAATTGGATACAGGCCCTGACGAGCAGGTCCTTGATGCAAGATCTGGTTGGTAAGTTTGTCCTGAATGACAAATCCAACTCTTAAAACCAAAGTGTTAGGGAGGGTTTCAATTATGTCTTTTATGGCATTTGACATCGCAACCGCAAGTCTGTTTTAAGAGCGGTCACAGGAAGTGACATTGTATGACCAAATTCATGGGGGCACTCTGGGCCCAACATAGAACATTTACAATTGCCTAAACTTGAACATTTACAATTGACGATTCCTTTTCTGCCTTCTATTTACATTTACAAGCCTTCCTCTTACCAATTTTCCCTCCAGTTTATGCATAGTTGGTATAGGGATGTTTCAACTAAAGCAAGGTCTCCTTTTGACTCAGAGGTGGGATTCGAAAACTCTACCCTACTCCGAAACAAACTGACCAAAACACACGCGTGAAAAACAACATATGACCACCTCAAAATTCACTTACGGACTTGTTAGTAAGGCTCATTAGGAGCTTAGTTTACATTTCATTTTTCTGTTATGGTAGGCAGTTGTTGGTTGACCCTTGGTTTGATTAACTAATATGTAGTTTGGTTGTAATCATGGTTAGTTAACATTTAAGTCGGTTTAACCACCTCATATATAATCTGGTGGTGCCAGCTATTCTTGTAACAAAAAAACGTGTAATGAAGTTCAGTTCTCTGTCTCTACCTTTCTTCTCTCCTCTCTCTCTCTCTAGTTTGTAGATCTATTCTGTAAATTCTTGCAATTGAAGACTTGTAATAAAAAAATCAATATGGTATCAGAGCATCATTGACATCGGTCGAGATTGAAGTTAGATTCTGGTGTGCGAAGAACAATCAAAGAATCATCATGGCTACTGCAGCAAATTCTTTGGGTTCATCATCTTCTATAGAAGTTACAACGGTGAAACTCAATCTACCTCCTTTCTGTACACAAGCTGGCTACTAATAATCATTGTAGCTTGCTACTGATAATCATTGTCAGCTATTAACTCCTAATTTACCTCTGCAACAGCTATCTTACTAACCCTGAGCTAACTAAAGCTAACAACTAACTGACTCCCTAATTTTTTGCTGAGATCTCCTCGCGTCCCCTGGCAAGGCAGCTACAAGGCGTCGTATCACAATGGTCACAGCTTCATCACGCCTCTGGCCATCACTTTCCTAGGTCTCTCTATCGACTTGTTAGATTTGATCTCATTTTTTTGGCCTTGTTTTGCTTAATTTGATTGTGTTTTATCAACCTAATTGTCCTCCCTTTTATGAGTTTCTTCATATAGTCCTAGTAATTTTGGTGGTTTGTCTGCATTGTTGTCTTTTTTTGCAATTACCTGCTTGAAGTTAAAGTTGATGGTGTGTTCCATATTCAATAGTCTTTTAAGTTTTTGATGAAATGCCTCTGTATAACCTCAGAATACTTCCATTTTTTGTTCCTCTTTTGGGAGAATCTCGATGAATACCCAAGCAATAGTTAAAGATTCTTTGTTATATTATTGCTTACTCATGATAGATGACTGTACCATATCATTTCCATAAGTTTCGTCATTGATTTTGTAAAAAATAATTGATCTATCAACACACAAAGTTTGATATAGAAACTTACTTGATCTTTGAAATTTAATTTCCTATGTTTACCCTTCAAGCCCAATTTTCCAAAAGATTTTAGCACCCAGGTGCTAAAATCATGATTTTTCAAATCAAAAAATGAAGTGGTTCCGTGTATCGTTTTTTGATTTTTTTGCACCAAATTAAAGTACACGAGGAGTACTTTAATTTGGTGCGAAAAAAAATCGGAAAACGATACATGGAACCACTTCATTTTTTGATTTAAAATATCATGATTTTAGCACCTGGGTGCTAAAATCTTTTGGAAAACTGGGTAATAAATAATCAGATGTTTTCTGGGTTAGTCTTTTGGGCCGGGTAGGGTTTAACAATGTTACTGTTACTCTTACAGTCTTATTTATGAGTAAAAATAGTGTTAAAAGTTTACTGGTGTAGGTGAAAATACAGAGAAGAAATGAATGCATTCAAAGCTTACAAAGCATGTGTTCCTATTGCATGGAGCCCCAACTTGTACATAACCTTGGTGAGGGGAATACCAGGAACCAGGAGACTTCACAGGCGTACGTTGGAGGCATTGCGCCTTCGTAAGTGTAATCGAACTGTCATGAGATGGAACACTCCTACTGTTAGAGGAATGCTTCAACAGGTTTCCTAAAACCGCTTCCCATGAACACTTCTTTCATTTATTGCATGAGATATCTTTTCTGTTTTGGATGCTAAATGTGATTTTTGAATATCCGGTTAGGTTAAAAGATTGGTTGTGATTGAGACCGAGGAGATGTATAAAGCGCGTAAACAGAAGGATGCAAACCACTGTGCTTTACGTCCCCCTTTGGTTGTCAGCCACCTCCCTGCTCCAGCAAGTGATTCTTCTCAGTGACGTATTTTGCTTAGGTTAGTTCCCGTGTCTTCAATATGGGCTGGTAAGATAGTATACTGAGCTGTTATTTGTAACTGTGGCCATTTGTTACGTGGTGTTAATTAACCCAACTGTTTTTGGTTGTGGGAGAACCACAGTCAGCTATTAGCTGTGAGAAAACTCTCAGATATCTTATGCGGGGATGGTGATTATATGGCTAAAGATTTATTGTGTGGGCTGTATAAAGAATCCTGAAATTGGATTCATTCGTCTTTTCAAGCAATCAGTGAGATAGATATCTGGTCTTTTGATCCTTGCTTAACTTGCTGAGTTCAATAAACAGATATATAGGAGTATTTGATTAGTTGGCTTGGTCCTCTTGGATGAACGCATTTGTAGCGTTGCTTTTAGTTCACTTCTGCTGTTTGGATTATGGATTGGTGGTGATAGGATAGATTCTGAACTTCCCTTTTTCACTATCATTTGCTTTACCGTTTCTTTCCCTCCCTAAATCTCACCACAAATAAGAATCTGAAGGCTTCAAATATCATCAAGCGCCACGAAGTTAGTTGACACCAACCTGTTCTAAGGATCTGTTGGCGCCAATGACCATGAACCATGATCCAATTCAAAAAAATAAACAAGAGTGAGCAAGCTATATTTGAAACGGAACGCTTTTAATATACAATGATAGAATTTACAGTTAAAAAGATTGCTATAAATTGTTTTTTTGTATGAACCAAAAACGAAGATACAATTTGGGAACTAAGCCTTTGAAATACACATTCTTGTAACATGATCTTTTTTCATCCAAGTAAAAAACCTAGTAAGTAGCAACCAAAGGAAGAGTTGGATTCTGCTGCTCATCTAACTGGTTCAACTTAGCCAAAACTCCAACCAACGGCGCAGTATTATAGGTGCAAGCCTCGGTCTGCATATAGTTCCCTCTTTCATCTCTGAAATTATCTTGACAATCCGGTCCTCCTACCAATGCCCCGACCACAACATTGGGGTTTGGTCCCTTCCGGTTGTACCAATTGTCATACCCTTGAGTGCACCCTATGTACCCCTTGTTCCCTCTGTAACACGCAATCGATGCCCCTCTGTGATGCACCCTCATGGGATAGTTCGGGCCATAGCCCACCAAATAGCTCATGTTCGCGGGGTTAGAGCCCAGAATATAATCCACTTGGGCTTGGGCTAGGCCAATGAGCTCTTGAGACCCAACCACTCCTCTGGGGCACATGATATTTTGATTCGAGGTTTGGAGGAAATCCGAGTAAACAGTTAGAAGAAAAGATGCCGATGATACGTATTGCATGTTGTTCCACTGCCTGACGTGTAAAAGACCTCCAGGAGTACGATCGACGTTGTTGTTGCCTATGTTTTTGTTTAGGCATGCGCAGATGTAGTGTTTGGCTTTTGATTTGTATTGGTTCAGTACGTGTCTGTGCTCCTTGTGCTTTTCATCCATTAGCAGCTGCAGATTAACAAGCGGATGATTAGAAGACAATTAATTTACCAGTTATGCCATATGAACATAGGAAGTTAGGCTCGTTTAGTCTAATAGGAAAAAATGATATGCTAGTTGACTGTCGACTTCAATGACTTGCAATGTCATTCGACACCTCACTGGGTCGTTGTGGATGTACGTACGATATTCTACTAATGCCTTGCAATTTGTGATCATGAATGTGTCATTGTCACGTATGAGTATCGAATTCAAAGATTTTATTAGTAAGGGATACACATTTTTCGTTTTCTTTTTTAATGAATGCTTAGCCCCTCAATACATGGTAATACGACTGTGTATTTACTTATTTAGCATCCTCCATAAAAGAAATTTTGTAATCTTCCTGAATTTTTAACTTGTTTACAGATGTGGGCATGTCGGTCTAAGAGCTTGTGTCCCATCTATTTAATGGTCCAACATCATCCCCAGACATGATAGTATAATAGTATCATGTAGGGCACACAAACTGTAAATAACAGGGCAACCCATATGAGAGCTGGGAAAATTAATAATGGGGTATCCAAAATGAACTGTGACTGATTTAACATATGAGAGTCCCGTATTTTTTAGAAGATTTTTATAGGACAATATGGCATGTGGCCCATTGTGGATAGGGAGAAGCAATAATCGAAGCGTTAGCTCATGCGGTAATAAGGATGAGCTGTAAATCCAGACATTTTGAGTTTGAAACTTGGCGACCAATTGGCGTCAGGCCGCAAGAACCTCTCTTGTGAGTCCCGGCATAGATGCCCTGTCTTTCATCGGACCGGGAGGAGAATAGTCGAAGTGCACGTAAGCTGACCTGGACACCCCTGATCGGCAAACCCGAAGTAAAAAAAACAGGGAGGAGCACCAAATAACACATGTTAAATTTTTGTTCTCACTACATTGCAAGAGCAGCCCCATTAAAAGTACTGATACAGAGAGCATCAGAAGCACATGGGCATGTGACCTAGCATAACCTATTTCTTTACCCTTGACACCAACAGTATACTCTAACTAGCCCGCCTTTCATCTTTCTATGATCTCTGTAAAGCAAAAGTGTAAATCTAGTAAAGCAAGTATATTATTTCAACTTTGAATCAAGGAAAAAAATCATAATTTCAAAAGAGGATTTGACATAAATAAAGGTAGAACAGGGAGCTCCAACCAAATTTTGAAGTTCGAAAACAAAAAACTTGGACATTACCTCACGTGCATTCGCGTCTGTCACGTGTAGCATATTTTCGGGTCTATAAAAGAGAGAGGGAGAGATTGATTTACCTGAGCAGCAAGGATTTGGACCCCAGCGTACTTGACGTCCCAGCTGAACTCTGTGATGGACCAACCAGTGCCACCAAAACAATGAGCCTTGTTAATTAGGTACTTGAAATAATAGTCTCCCACATTGTCGGTAGCCTTGTATAGCCACAAAGCTGCCCATAACAACTCATCCATGTACCCACTCACTGATCCATAGTACTCCTTCACTACTCCCACACTTGAGTCGTACTTCCCTCTGTACGCGTCCCCAAACTCAAATAACTACACCCACAAAAACATCAAGGTTAGTTGTAAAATCAAAAAAAAAAAAAAAATGTAAAAAATTCGCGAAACCACCGAATTATATGATCCGGTGCTACAGGTTAATCAACGACTAACACTTGTCAACGCATCAGGTCAGGTTATCAAAGTTGAGCTCATTAAAAGAATTAGTAGAACAAAACTGTTTATGCCAAAACCGATACGCATAGTCAAACAAAATTGACACACCTATGAGGCTCGTGCAATCGAATCACATCTAAGCATATTTAAAATTGACTAACGTTGTGTTTGGAATTGACGGAAAATGAGAGAAAAGAAAGTGGGAGGAAAATGGGAAGAAAATTTTGCGGTTTATGAAACTTGAATTTGCTATTTTCTTCTCTTTTTCTCTCCAAATTGAATAATGGAGTGGAAAATTTTAAGTTTCCTATTCTTGAAATGACAAAACTTACAATCAAAACTCAACTCACCTGCTTATAGCATAAGACACCTTCAAGTTACAACCCTCAAATACAGCTAGACATTAATAAAATAATTATCCCATATATTGCTCACAAATATTCAAGACTACAGTATATATTAAAAAGAAATCAATTTTCTTGCAAAAGTGACTTTCCGAGCTGTAATAAATCTGTCATTCATTTTTACCACCGTGTGGTGCATTGGTAAAACCTTGAAAATTAAAATGTGACCTAATTAAATGGTGCAAAAAATAATTCAACTGCGACAGTAGATTGTATGAAATGCTTGTTTTTTTTTTATAAGCGACCACACCTGTTGAGCATGGTGCAACAGTAGGTGAGAGTAATGGGGGTTGGTTTTCCTAAACACGATCGACGCGGCAGCCATTGCTGCCGCGGTCTCTCCGGCGAGATCCGACCCGGGATTGTTCTCGTCGATCTTGTAAGCTCGCCGCGACGTCGCCATGTCCTCCGGCCGTTGCCAGCAGTAATGATCAGTGTCTCCATCACCCACCTGTACCAAATTTTGTTAGTTCACACCAAAATAATCGGACTTAATTGAGTTAGTTAATAGTACTAAACATTGTTATGTACTACTCCTATGTGATTAAAGTGACCCATGGATTTCCGACACTACTATACTCTGCTATATCGGTGCTACCAAAAATTCACACTTTGAATCGGCCAATTCCCGGCGGTCACTTCTGGTACTTTGACTCCAAAAGTAGTTTAAAAAAATTCCTGATCGCAGCACCCGACTACACCCTGCTATACCGGTGCTATCAAAAATTCACACCCATATAAGTTAATTCCCGCTACGGCCTGAAAATAATTTTTAAAAATTCTCAATTGCAACGACACCCGATTTCCGGTACCTATCATTTGCTATTTAAGACCTTGCATTAAAATTCTACTCCATAATTAGTACCTCAGCCCATAACACATTTGGGCTAGTGTGAGCCTTTATGAAATAATCAGTCCCCCACTTGACTGCCTCCAGAGCATGCTGCAACTCGCCGGCAGCGGCGAGTTGGTCGCCGTACTCGATCACACTCCATGAAAGCATTGTCACCGTGAATGCCATTGGTAACCCGAACTTGACGTGGTCGCCGGCATCGTAGTATCCTCCGACCAAGTCTACCTACACAAAGCAATGAACTTCAAATCTTCCTCAAAGAGCATAAAATTTGACAAAACACCCACAGTAGACAAATAATTTTCGAAATATGAGGGACAAAAAGGGAATGCCGAGTACTCACTCCTTGTTCTAAGCCGTCGGTGAGGCCGGAGTGGTGTCGCCACGCGACGTGCTGATTGTAAGGAAGGCGGCCGGAGCGCTGTGCTTCGAAGTAGAGGAGGCTCTTGGAAAGGGCTTCGGCGTAATCAAAAGGTTGGGCGGACGGCAAAACGGCGAAGACGGACAGAAGAAGAGTACAGTGGTGTAGAATTCTATTGCGAAATTTTGGGGGGTGGTTGTTCTTCTTCTTCTTCAACTCCATTGCCCCCTGTTCTCTTCTCTCTCTCCCCTTCAGAGGTTTGTGAGAGAGTAGAGAAGAACTCCACACTTTTGTAATTTTGTTCAAACTTATTTGTCTCTCATAGGTCAGCTACGCACGGGCCTCTTTTAAAAGCTTTTCATGAGACTGTGAGAGGAATTTCTACTGTCTCTCTCTCTGGCTAAGCATACAACTATATAATGAAGCTATTTTTGGAGGGTGCTGATGCTGATCACATCTTATTCAAATAAATTTAAACCGTCTGCTGCCGAACAGATCTAAGCCGTCTATAACCGACGACGAACGACCATGATCGGCCCAACACCCATACTATCCCTTTGGGACAACACCATCCCCAATTTGGTGTGCAGGGGCGGCCCCATTTAAGGGCAAGGGGGGGCAACTGACCCCCCTGAGCCGGAAATCCTTTCTAGGATATGCATATTTTTTTGGTTATTTTTATAATTTTGCCCCATAAGAGTATATCTTGTTGTCTTTATCTTGTGATCCTTGCCCCACAGATAATTCACTTGCCTCAAAATGAAATGAAGGGACTAAATATTGTAGATTGTTGACCCCCCTAATGATAAATTCTACATCCGCACCAACCGCCCCTGCTGGTGTGGTGTCTCTGGTGAATGAATACTGGTCTGATGGCAATGTCTTTTTTCTTTTAACTACGTTCAGAAATACTAGTAGTATTCAATTGGAGTATTTGACTTGTTAGAAGGCCATACGATGATTGAATGATCAAAAGAGTATTAGTATCCATGCAAGCCATCACTTGTTATATTGTACTCCATCCGTCCCTTTTATAGTGTTTAACTTTTTATTTTAGGTTGTCTCTTAATATGTAGGTGTTTTGAAAAGTTAGTGGGTAAATTTCCTATATTGCCCTTAAAAGTAGATTCATTTTTAAAAAGTTTGTGGTTATTATTATATTGATAACGGTAAGTAATAGAAAGTATATGTAAAAGTTGCAAAAGTAAATATGACAGAAAATAAGTTGAAATTAAGGAGCTACATACTTAAAAAGGGAGTGCAACGCACTGGAATTTTGCCCTCTCACTTCCACTAGGGAGTTTTGCCACATTACCCGACATCACTATCTGTAAGGGATCTCACCGCAATGTTGGGACCAAACCTAAGAGCATCCTCAATGGCCTAACCAAGATTGCAAAACCAAAAGTTGTAACCTCATCTTTTTATTATCCATGTAGAGGTCGCTAAAGTTAGCAATGTCAAATCTTACATTGGTGTTTTTGTTCATAACCAAAAACAATAGACCCCCATCACTTCTTCCAATTTGGATAACCAAAACTTTGCTACATCACTTTTTCAAACTAAAAAAAAAAATAGTAGTTTTTGAAACTTTTTAAAAAAATAATATTTAGAAATCTTTTTTTTTTAATACAAAACAGTCTTTTGGAAAGAAAAAAAAAGTTGTTCTTTTTTTTAAAAAGCTAGTTTTCAAAAATGAGTTCTTGAAAAACATTTAAGAAAAACTTTTTTCCAAAAAAAATTAAAACAGTTTTCCAATAAAAACATTTTTTTAGTAAAAATAGTTTTAGAGAAAATATTATATTTTGAAAAAAAAATTAAAAAAAAAATTAAAAAAATGTTTTTTTTGAAATAAACAGTGTTTACAAGTTTTTGCGTAAACAGTTTTTGACAAAAAAAAAAAAGGTTTTTAAAATAATTTTTGAAAACATTAATTATTGAGAGAGAAGATTTTTGTCATTTTGTGTAATGCTGGATATACTTGATTCGGTAGATTTGGGGTCGACTAAATTTTGTTATTGCCAAAAGTTTGCTAGTTTTGGTTATCCAATGGCCAAAATTCGGTTGGTTGTTAAGGGGTTGCTAAATTTGGTTATTCCAATGTGAGTACGGGTGTCAACGGTCCAGATTGGTGCTGATTGATATGAATCCAAGGTCCGAACTGCGAGCCACGGTTCCAAAGAAAGGCAATTTGTGTTCGGACCAAAAGTCTACGGTTCGGTTCTGAACCAATCTGTAACTCATGATTTGGCTCACGGTTTTATCCATGGGTTACTACATTCCATAAAAATTTGAAGCAACCATTACATTTTCCAAATTCAAAGTAGCATCACATTTCCACAAGTACCATTACTGTCATTACATCTAATATAGTATTGCAGAATGTGTTTTCGCAAGAAGAGCTCTCTGCCCGACAAGTGTCTTGAATCATGTAGTTTGTCGTTTAGGATTTTGAATGAAGTATGTGACAATAATCCAATTACCATGATTAGGTAATTTCAAATTTCAAACAAGTTTCATGATTTAAGGAAGCAAGTTCCATAATTTAAGGAATTAACACTCAAGATTTATAAAGAAAATAATCAATAAGTTAATTTTAAATTTTTAATACTCATCAATCAATAAATTATACAAATGAAATAATTAATTAGCTAATTTTAAAATTTTAAAAATAATTTAAAAAATCACTGAAGATTTGCAAATACTCCCTCCGTCCCAATTTAATAGTCCCTTTTGGGAGTTCGTGCCACTTTTCAATTGATTATATCTCGTAATTTACATTGTTTTACGTGATTTTGAAAATATTGTCTTACAGAATTAATTGAAATCTATCAAACAAGATCCATATTGAATATGAAATTCATTACCGATTTAAAGTTATAAATAATTTTTTATCCGGTTAGAATAGAACGAGGGACTATTAAATTGGGACGGAGGGAGTAATTGTTTGGCCTTACTGTTCGGGTGAGTATTGGTGAGTATATAGTTCGGGTGAGTACTGGCGACAAGTGTCTTGAATTAGTTGGTTTGTCGTATAGGATTTTTTAGTTTAGCATGTGACAATAATCTAATTACCATAATTAGATAATTTCAAATTTCAAACAAGTTTCATGATTTAAGGAAGCAAGTTCCATAATTTAAGGAATCAACACTCAAGATTATAGAGAAAATAATCCATCAAGTAATTTTAAATTTAAAATACTCATCAATCAATAAATTATACAAATGAAATAATTAATTAGCTAATCTAAAAGGAAATTGATATTGGCACTCCCAATTTTGATGCAGGCGCTCCAAGCTACAATAGTTTTCCAAAATTACCCTTTTGTAAGTTTCATGATTTACTTTAGGCACTCCCAAAAAACCTTTACTCTTCTCCTTTACTTCAGGCATTCCAAAAAGGTAGATTTTTTTTTATCAGAAAAAGCAAATAGTTGCTCAACTCCTTTTATTGCACGTCACTGAATTGCCTACCTCCATATCTAATGTTTCCATGATAGAGTCTTTATGCTATTGTCTCCATGTTCTGCACCAGGACAACCTAGACAATTGGTTTTCGGCCTATGATTGTAGAACCATCCTTTTGTCCATGCAAAGTCTCTTGAGAGTTTTGTTACTTTTCCTCTCAAGAGTTCTCATAACTTTAGTAATGTGCTTTGTTTGTCTCACTATGAGTTTTAAAATGTAGATTTGAAGCCATTATGAAGATTTTGAGGGAAAAATAGTAGATAATGAGTATAAAAATATGAAGATCTTGTATCGCAGACGTTATGACGATTTTTTAGCATCAACATTTTCAATTGTGTGTTGTTTATTTTGGAGAATTCTAGCATTATATATATATATATATATATATATACACAGTCCACTTCCAGTCAGGGCTCCCGGATTTTTAAAAAATCCGAACCTCTACTTTTCGGATCGAATTTCGACGATCTGAACCGACCAATGTGTTAAAAGGTGTTTTTAAGGGTCCCCGCGAGAAATCAGCAAAAAAAGGTCCACTTAGCCAAAAATTCAAAACATTTGACATTTTTAAAGGGAAGGGCAATGAACTTTTGCAATCGAACATAAAAACAAAAAATATTTGACATTTTTAAAAGGAAAGACAAAGAACTTTTGCAATCCAACATAAAGACAAAAAAAATTAGTGAAATGTCACTAATTTAAAAAAAAATTAGTTTTATACATAAAATTCAAAAAAATCAGCGCCCTACCTCCCACCGACCACCACCCACCTCTAGTCGACCACTTCCGGCGACCAAAAAAATTAGTGAAATGTCACTAATTTTTAAAAAATCAAATTTCGTAAATAAAATTCAGAAAAATCACAACCCCACCTCCGGCCGACCACCACCCCACCTCCGGCCGACCACTTCCGGCAACCAAAAAAATTAGTGAACTGTTGCTAATTTTTTTAAATTCTAATTTCGAACATAAAAATTCAAAAAAATCATCATCCTACCTCTAGCCGACCACCACCCCACCTCTTGTCTACCACTTCCGGCGACAAAACAATTAGTGAAATGTCACTAATTTTTTAAAATTCTAGTTTCAAACATAAAATTCAAAAAAATCACCATCCCACGTCTGACCGACCATCACCCCACCTCTGGCCGACCACTTCCAGCGATAAAAAAAATTAATGAAATGTTACTAATTTTTTAAAATTCTAATTTCGAACATAAAATTCAAAAAAATCACCATCTCACCTCCGGCCGACCACCACCCCTCCTCTTGCAAACCACTTCCGGCGACAAAAAAATTAGTGAAATGTTACTAATTTTTAAAAATTCTAATTTCAAACATAAAATTCAAAAAAATCACGATCCCACGTCCGGTTGACCATCATCCAACCCCTAGCCGACCACTTCCGGCGACCAAAAAAATTAGTGAAATGTCACTAATTTTAAAACTTCTAATTTTGTACAGGATATTCAAAAAAAAAAAAAACTCCTACCTCTGGTTGACCACCACCCCACCTCCGCACCACGTTTGACCGGCGACCCAAAAAGTTAGTGACATTTCACTAATTTTTGAAAATTTTAATTTTATAAACTTGAAAAAATCATCAACTAGTCAACTCGTGAAACTAGTGACAACTCACTAAACTTCATAAAAGCTAAAGAAATCAACGAACAAAGCTACTTCGAATATAGTGACAAGTCACTAAACTTTATACCTAGTTTAAAACATCTAATTTCGTACGTAAAATTCAAAAACAAAATCAACACAACCTTCGGCTGACCACCACCCCACCTCCGCACCACCTTTGATTGACCACCGACTATCCAAAAAGTTAGTGACATTTCACTAATTTTTAAAAATTATAATCAATACACCACCACAAACGAGCGTATATGTGCCCTAATTTATAAGGTTATTGGAATACAGATCGGGATGAAGAAATGTGAAATAGAACAAAAGAATGGGTGAAAAATGGAGAAGTCAAGAGCCGAAGTTTGAGGTTACCAATTGGAGAAGTAGTGTGCTGCCTCTGTTACGGAAAAATCACTGAATATAGAAAATTCTTAGAAACAGAACAATATCGAAGATAGAGTTAAGAAATTGGCCTGTGTAATCGAGAGAGGCACGTAGAAGACGCTGTCCTAAAGTCGTTATGTGCTCCCTCCGTGCAGGTTCTAATGATCGCAAACGACTCCAAGATACAACCCAAAACTCACAGGTATCTAGTACAATGCACAGATGCATTAGATGGATTTGCCAAGTTTGTATCTGTTGCCCAAAAGTAGTAGAATATAGAAGAAGAAGAAGAAGAGAGACGTTGTATGTGGGGAAGAGAGAGAGAGAGAGAGAGAGAGAGAGAGAGAAGTGACGTTATATCTTTTGGGTGTTAAGGAGTTCAAAAATTTATAAACTCCTGGTGTCTATTCACAAATAGACACACCTATTCAATTTAAACCAAACACCTTTTGGTTTAAAACTCATGCCCCTTGGTGTGCACATGTTAAATAGAGTTTTGAAACTTTTAAAATTAATTGAATTTCCAACAATCCCTCACAAGATTCAAAACTCTGAGACAACAAAAGAAAAGAAAAAAGAAAAAAGAAAAATAAAATAAAATAATAATATGGGCAACTTTAATACCATACAATAGGTGTAGGTGTTTTTCAGACTTGAACTTCACTTAGTGTTAACAGTTTCCTTCTGAAGGAATTACAGTGAACTAGGTCTTGAACTGAATCCCTTGAACCAGAATTCTACATGTCACACATATGGTACGATACAAACTGTGACGCGGGGTAGCGCTATTACTGGCCATGCACTCAATCTTGATTCTCATGAGAGTTTTAGGGAACAACCCAATCCCCACGGTCGCGGCCTCACGACGCTCTCACTAAAGGTGAATCCTCCAAAGATAGAAGTGACAGATGTCTATCCTGTAAGAGTTTTCTTGCTTTCGACTCATTTAGGGTAGATCCCTTCCTTTACCGTCACATTTACATCAGCACTCTTATCATAGGGATAAGCAGGAGAATACATATTTAATGAATCTCTTAATTTGGAGTGCTGGAATACGAGTCAAGCTATAAGGATTGTTTCTACCCATTGAACTTCCTTCAAGGGATCTCCAATCACAGAAGTTGGGTTACTTCCTTAGTTGACCCCCTGTAGGCTTAAGCCCATCTCCCTCGATAAATCTAAGACTACACTCTTAGATAATCCTTTCATCAACTGATCAGCAATATTCTTTTCTGACTTCACAAAACTCAAAGATACAACATTTTTGCTCACCAGGCTTCTTACAGATTTATATCTCATTTGCATGTGTTTGTTCATCTTCTTGTTATTATGAGCTGTTAAGAAATATTGTCCCACATTGCCTAGGAGTGGAATGGGTGATCACTTAATATATGCTGGGACCTCTCCACTCATAGCCAATTGGTTTTGAGATGGATATAAAGTTTCCACATGGTATCAGAGCGGGACCCATTCCACTCCACATTTCTCCAAAAAAAAAAAAAAAAAAATCGCAATCCCACACCCACAATGACAGACCAGCAAAAAGGTTGCACGATGATAGGACCCAAAATGTGGCCACACGTGACAGACCTCAAATATGGCTGCACGTGAGGGGGGATGTTAAGAAATATTGTCCCACATTGCCTAGGAGTGGAATGGGTGATCACTTAATATATGCTGGGACCTCTCCACTCATTGCCAATTGGTTTTGAGTTGGATATAAAGTTTCCACATGAGCCTGTCTCACAAGCTCTATCACAGCTTTGTTATCACAATGTATCGAAATAGCAGGCATAGGTTTCTTCACTAGTGGAATATCAAGTAATAGACTTTTAATCCACTCAGCTTCAGTACATGTCGTATCTAAAGCTATAAGCTCTGATTCTGTAGTACTTCTAGAGATAACTGTCTGTTTCTTTGAACCCCAAGAAACAGCTGCTCCTCCAAACAAAAATATATAACCAGAAGTAGAGTTGACGTCTGTACTATTTGTTATCCAATTAGCATCACTATAGCATTCAACCACATCGGGATATCCAGTATAACACAAAGAATATTTTAGAGTTTCTCACAAGTACCTAAATACCCTTTCTACAGCAATCCAATGATCTTTACTTGGATTATGAGTATGTCTGCTTAATCTCCCAACAGCATACGCAACATTAGGTCTAGTCTTATTAGCTATGTAAAGAAGAGACCCAATCATCTGAGAATATCTAAGCTGAGATACAGGAGCACCACTATTCTTCTTTAAATTCATTCCGGGATCAAAAGGGGTCGAAACAGGTTTGAGATTGTAATAATCAAATTTCTTCAACATCTTCTCTAAAATCCCACTTTGATCGAGTGTAACACCATTAGCGGTTCTCTCCAGCTTCATACCAAGAATTATATAGGCTTCTCCCAAATCTTTCATATCAAATCTCGTCGATAAATAAATTTTCACATCATTTATTATCTCCAAATTCGTTCCAAATAATAAAATGTCATCAACATATAAACACAAGATAATGCATCCTCTATTGTCCTCCTTCTGATATAGACATTTATCATATTCATTAATTTTGAACCCATATTCAAGAATAACCTCATCAAACTTTTCATACCACTGTTTTGAAGCTTGTTTTAGACCATATAAGTACTTAACCAACTTACAGACTTTATGCTCTTGTCCTTTAACTACAAACCCCTCGGGTTGCTCCATATAAATTTCTTCGTCTAAGTCCCCATTTAAGAAAGCTGTCTTCACATCCATTTGATGAATTTCTAATTTGTAGATGGATGCTAGAGCTACTAAGATTCTAATAGTTGTAATCCGTGAAACTGGCGAATAGGTATCAAAATAATCTATCCCTTTCTTTTGTGTAAATCCTTTGGCTACTAATCTGGCTTTGTACTTATCTATGCTTCCATCAGGTTTCAATTTCCTTCGAAATACCCATTTACAACCAATAGCATTGCTCCCAGGAGGTAAGTCTATTAATTCCCAAGTGTTATTCTGGAGAATTGATTCAATCTCACTATTGATAGCTTCCTTCCAAAACGGAGCATCTAAACAAGATATAGCCTCTTTAAAAGAATTAGGTTCCCCTTCAGTCAAAAACATGAAAAAATCATCTCCAATTTTTTTCTCAAACCTTGTTCTCTTACTCCTCCTAGGTTCTAAATCTGTAGGTTCATCTGCTAATGGAAAACTAGTGCTAGTAGAAGGTTTATCGTCTACAGGTTTCGGTAGTCTAGTTTTATAAGGAAAAATATCCTCAAAAAGGTAGCTTCACGAGATTCAATAATTGTATTATTCGATATTTCACTAACCTCATAATTAAAAACTAGGAATTTACATTAGCACTACTATTTTGGGCATATCCTATGAAAACAACATCTACAGTTTTAGAACCTATCTTTTTCCGCTTTGGATCCGGAATCAACACTTTAGCCAAACACCCGCACACTTTCAAGATTTTAAGATTAGGAGCTCTCTTGTTCCAAAATTCATAAGGAGTTCGGTCATTGTCTTTCATAATCACTCTATTCAAAATAAAACATGCAGTAAGAATAGCTTCCCCCCACAAATTTTCAGACAATCCTGAACTAATAAGCATTGCATTGACCATATCCATCAAAGTTCTATTTTTCCTTTCGGCTACTCCATTGGATTGCGGGGAATAAGGTGGAGTTACTTCAGGATTACACCGTGTTCCTCACAAAAAGTACTAAGACTATTTACATTGTACTCGCCACCTCTATCAGACCTCAATTTTTTAATCTTCCTCTCCAACTGATTTTCAACTTCCGCTTTATAAATCTTGAATTTGCTAAACACCTCGTCCTTATGTCCAATCAAGTATATGTAACGATACCTCGAACAATCGTCTATAAAGGTAACAAAATATTTATTCCCTCCTCTTGTCGGCGGTTTATTGGAATCACAGACATCACTATGTATAAGATCTAAGAGTTGTGTATTCCTTTCCACAGACTGATATGACTTTTTAGTTTGCTTCGCTTGCACACACTCTTCACATTTCCGTTTCACATCAATGGCTGACTTAGGTACCAAATCTAAATCCATCATTTTTCTAAGTTTCCTCAAATTCACATGTCTAAGTCGTCCATGCCATAAATCACAAATTTCAACATTTAAAACATTCGGAGAAACATCATCTTCCTTAGAAACATTCAACTTAAATAAACCGTCACTTACAAAACCTTTCCCAATAAAAACATCATTCTTACTAATTACAACTTTATTCGACTCCATTACAACTTTGTATCCTAACTGTATTAGACAAGAACAACTAATAAGATTTCTTCTAACGTCGGGAACATGTCGCACATTCTTCAAGGTTAATATTTTTCCAGATGTCATCTTCAAGTCTATATCACCAATGCCCAAAATTTGTGCGACTGATCCGTTCCCCAAGGTTACACCTCCTCCACTTGATTTATGGCAATTTTTGAAACGGTTATAATCAAAACATACATGCACATTAGCACCAGAATCTAACCACCAATCTTGATATTCAAAAGTAGAGTTGATTTCGGAATTATACCTAAAAGATGACTCAACAATTTCCTTCTCCTCCATAACCACATTCACATCGCCATTCCGACCTTTCCTATCTTGACCATTGTGATATCTCGGTTTATGCTCATTTGTCTTCTTGTAATAACAATTTTTGGCGACATGATTGGTCCGTCCACACACAAAGCACGACCTATTGCCTGTCCCTTGTCCCTTATGATCATTATCAGTATTGTGGACTTGGTAACGGTGGTTTTGTCGTTGATACTTTCCCTTATTATTGTTCTTGAATTTTTTCCCTTTTGCTCAGTACTTGTTCGTATTGTTGGAACTATCCCTTTTCTCATTCTCCACCAAATTAACCTTAGCTGTCTTCTCATTTCCAATTTCAACATTTGACCTATGCTTCTCTTCCACCCTAAGTGTATTAATCAACTGAGTCAACGACAAATCTCCTTGTTTGTGTCTAAGACCTCTAGCAAAATCATTTCAGGTAGGGGGCAACTTATCAATTAGGCAAGACAATTTGAATTCCTCACTAAAAGTAGTTCCTTTCTTCTCCACTCCACGAAGTAGTTCTTGAAACTCATGGATTTGGTCTCCTACAGGTTTTTCATCTTTCAATTTGTACCCATTAAAATTGGAGACAATAAACCTCTCAATACCGGCATCCACGGTACCATACTCAGCCTCTAAGGTTTTCCAAACTTCTTTAGCGGTGGTGGTGGTGGAGTGATACACATCATATAAGTGATCAGACAAGGCACTTAGGATCCTATTAAAACAGTGAAATTCTATTTGCTCGGGTGTCAACCAAGACCCAACAGCCTCTTTGTCTTCTAACGCAGACACGAGACCCAATACGGTCAACCAATACTTAGTCTGTTTTTGCTTCTCGGGTTTAACATTATTAGCCTCTTCAACTTTTGTCATTTAGTGATTTTGGTTTAAGGGACAAGGGAGCAAAAAGCAACAAACAATCTGTAGCAGAGAATGTAAAACCAATTCTGATGTTACTAAATTAATCAAATACCAGAACTAGAAAGATTTGAATGGCAAGTATATAAAACAAATAATGATGCAGACTAGAATTCGATCAAATAGACACGTCAATGAAACGGCGATTATTATAAAATAATGGAAGAGTACAAATTAAAACTATAAACAAATCAAATCCTTCAACCAAATGAGAAGACATTACTTGCAAACTAAAGGTCGGTGATGACCATGCAAAAGGATTTCCGTGAATTAAAAACCGAACCGGACCATGCGTTTCGAATCTACTGAAAACGGTTAAAGTCAGTTCCTTGCAAACCGATGCAATTTTTCCTTTTCTCGAGAACAAGGCAGTTTCTTGTTCGGTAGTGATTTAAGAAAACAATTTTTTACCCAAAAACAACAATTTGATGAAATTGAGAAACAAATAACAGATTTCCGAAAAACAAATTAACGACTTTAGATTGTTACGGAAAAATCACTGATTATAGAAAATTCTTAGAAACAAAAACAATATCGAAGATAGGGCTAAGAAATTGGCCTGTGTAATCGAGAGAGGCACGTCGAAGACGTTGTCCTAAAGTCGTTATGCGCTCCCTCCGTGCAGGTTCTAACGATCACAAACGACTCCAAGATACAACCCAAAACTCACAGGTATCTAGTACAATGCACAGATGCACTAGATGGATTTGCCAAGTTTGTATCTGTTGCCCAAAAGTAGTAGAATATAGAAGAAAAAGAAGAGAGACGTTGTATGTGGGGAAGAGAGAGAGAGAGAGAGAGAGAAGTGACGTTATATCTTTTGGGTGTTAAGGAGTTCAAGAATTTATAAACTCCTGGTGTCTATTCACAAATAGACACACCTATTCAATTTAAACCAAACACCTTTTGGTTTAAAACTCATACCCTTTGGTGTGCACATGTTAAATAGAGTTTTGAAGCTTTTAAAATTAATGGAATTTCCAACAGCCTCACCGTTTAAAAAGCTTGAAGTCTCTGATCCCAATTGTAGCCGATTCGTTACAAGGCCTTGGGCGGCCTCATAAGCAAAAAATAGAGAGGGTATTTGTGAGCAAAATAAAGGGAGAGTGGATGTGTTTTATCCTTCTATTAAATCATAATTACAAACAATGTCTATATATTTGATTGCAAAAGTTCTTTGTCCTTCCCTTCAATTAGGCAAAATATTATGTATTTCTGCCTAATTCTCCCTAGTAAAATTCTTTTTTTTATATTTATTTCACCTGTCTCACTTTAAAATTTGACTCACAACCAAATAAATTAACATCACTTGTCACGCTGAGAGCCCTCTTCCGCTTGCAATACTATATAGTATTGATGAATAGTGTCAAGTTATTACGTAGCAATATTGCTCCAATGGTGCAAATGTTATTCCTTCACAAAATATCAATTGAACTGCCTTTTATGGGTCCCATGAGAATAGAGGTAGAAACAAAGGGGCCTGTTAAACTTATCAATAGCTATACCTTGTGTAATATTTGACACAACATATAACTATAAATAAATATAGCATGTGTTTCACCTCGTCATTTGAAAATGAAATTTGGAGCTTCATGTTATAATATACCTATAAAACACATATAACATGCCATTGGAAATGGTCTTAGAAAATGCTCATAGACGTTGCTTCACGCCAAGTAAATGAGTATAGACTTGTCAATGGTGGTGCATATTGGATGAGATCAAAGCTTGTGTGTTTTCAGGGAGGAATCTGCCACATTCTGCAAAAAATGTGAAGCTTTGCCTTGACTAATGACTAGGGTATTCCTTTGTATGTGCTCCAGCATTAGTGTCTAGAATCGGATTGTTTTGGGTAAATGATTATACAGTAACCTCAACCAACCCGTCAATTTTGCTTATTTATTAGTTGCAACTGTGCTTGACCTCTAGCATTTTTTTTTTGGTGTATTGTAAGGTATGTTTTGTGCTTTTCTTTTATTTGTCTTAGCAATAACCCGTGTCTACCACTGAACAAAACCCTCGCTGGTGAGGAATCAAAATAATTGCAATGACTATAATCTCATATTTTGAGAATAATATCCAACAAACAGATCTCTGTTACCATAGATTCAACATAATTTTGCATTTCGTACAATACATCCTGAAAGAAATAGAATAAACTAAAATATAAATATCTAGAGCGTCACTTTTATATTTGAACAAAATACCTACCAAAGATCCTTCATTTTCTTTTGACAACTCGGTGAAGTTACACAATTTGAAGGTCAATGATTTCCTCACCTTTAAAGTTGAAAATAAAGTCAGCAATAAAGAAGCTAATTAAGGAATAGATTGTAAAGTTACATGGCCTTTCGCTTACCTAAGATTATTTAAAAGAAAAATGTTACTGGACTTATTTCATGTAGTGTGTACTGTATTTATATTATTTTATTTTTTGGTCTATTTTACACATTTTTTGATGTAGTAACGCATAAGTATGTTCTATACAGAGTGAAGTATAGAACATAAGTGAAGTTATGTTCTATACATAAGTGAAGTTATGTATAGTTATGATTAGTTCCGGGAAGAGGCTACAATACACACCCCTTTTTGGTTGTGTATCATATGCACCCAAGTTATCTACCGTTGAATGGTTAAAAGTTACGAATCAATTACAAAAAGTTACAAATCGGTAACTTGTTAACTTGAGCAACAGGTGACCTAACAAATTAAAGCTACGAGACCCACGAAAAGTTACGAAACACACGATTAGTTACGAAAAGTTACAAAAATGTTACAAATCATATTTGAGAAAAGTTATAATTTTTTTCTCAAAGTTACAAGACCCACGAAAAGTTACGAAACACACGAAAAGTTATGAAACAAAAGAAAATGTTACGAATCATATTGTCTAAAAGTTACGAATGCTTAGTATAAAAGTTACAAAACATACAAAAATGTTACGAATCATATTTGAAAAAAGTTATAATTTTTTATCTCAAAGTTACGAAACCCACGAAAAGTTACGAAATGAAAGAAAATGTTACGAATCATATTATCTAAAAGTTACGAATTCTTAGTATAAAAGTTACGAAACAAACAAAAATGTTACTAATGACCGGTTCTCCAGGTCATTTTTTATGAGGTGGCGCAATATGGACCACACAATGGGTGCATATCGTACACATCTAAAAGGGGTGTGTATTGTAGATTTTTCCTTAGTTCCGAAGTTCTTACATTTTGTATAGTTTGATTTTTCGTTACCTTTTTGGTTGTTCAGTTATGGTTTTTTCTGACATTATTATTCTAGCTAGTTACGAATGTAATCAACAAAATTCCGAAATATTTTTGGTAATTACAATAAACATTTTGGTGATTGTTGCTACAATTTTACTAAACTTTCAACTTAAAAATCTCCAGATCCTTGTGGTTACCAATGACAAATATTTCAAATTCAATTATTAGTAGCCAATGACAGCTTTGTACAATAAAGATATTATGAATAAAAACTCTAGAAAAAAAATCATGATTTTACAGTCTTAGATAGATGTGGATGTAACCACATTAAATATAAATGCATACATAGAATCACGAGAAAAATTAGGGTGCAAATAGGGTATGGGTGACGTGGTTCTTCTCTAGGATCACAATCATTGCCCATGGAAAACAAAGTAGTCAAAGTTTTAGACCTTCCACGTGTAGAGATCTTTATTTATTTATTTTTTATTATTGAAGTTTCAAACATTTTTCTAAGTAAAAATACTATTTTGATTTCTACTTCTTTCTGCTTATGTTTGATTGATTTTTCTTTTTGCGTTTTATAGATACTTTTTTTTTTTCCAATATGACAATGGTTCACAAAGTTCTCTTCCCTTTAATTTTTCCCAATAAAAACTAACAAATGTACGTGTTAACAAATTATGTTTGCAAATGTTCTAATTAAGAACTTTATGCATTTATGAGATAGAGCAAGATTTGGACTTTTTAAGATTGAAAAAGACTTATGAATTATGCCTAATAAGATAGTAAGATTTATGTCACACGTCTCGCTTCAAAACATAAATCACTATCAAATAAATTCTTGCAACTTGTCATACTGCTATTCTATAACGATGAACAGTGTCAAACGATGAATAGTCATCTTCAGAAAAACACCACTTGCAATACTATGTAGTATAGATGAACAGTGTCAAATTGCTATTCTGTAACGATGTTGCTCCAATGATGTAACTGTTAATTCGTCTATTATTTTCACACAATGTCAACTTTAATTGCCATTTGTGGGTTCATGAGAAGAGAGATAGGAAAAAAAAAGAAAAAGAAAGTGGGGAATGTTAGGCAATTGCAATTGCTACATTTATACCTTGTGCTATATCAGGACTTGCCCACTAGGCTTATTCCTTCTATCTCACGTATTTGATCTAGGAGATAGGAAACTTGGGACTATTTACAAATGATTAGCTAACAGCGACAATTGTACATAAATAATCACTAATTAGTCAACCAGTCGTACAAGGAATGTTAAACTTAACAATGGTCTGAAAACTTAAATTTTGAGTTGGTATTTTGGTCAATTAATTAATCCAATTAATAGAATAAACTTATCATTGAGATGTTACATGGTACTGGACATTTTGGACCAGATAGTTCCCTTCCACCCGTTACACCTCTTCACTTCACATGATACATGTCACAACTGGAACTTCTACTTCTACAGTAAGTAATAAGTCAATGGTACATAATTTGAATACTAGAATAAGGAGGATTCAACTGTTATAGTATCAATGTCGAAAAATAACACTTCACCTATAAAATCCTCCGCGCATGCCTAAATTTTAGATGTACCATTGATATAGTTTTGGATAATTACGTGAAAATTTTAAAACATATAAAACTATTTTCGTTTGATCGAATGACCGAAATACACCGAAAAAAAAGAAGGATTTGAGCGTAGAGGATTTGAACCCGAATTAACTTCTTTTTTTTGTTGAAAGAGTTAGAACTTTGAGCAATAGATGTTGAAATAACAGTTTACAGGAAAATTTGGCACAACAATTAGAGCCATTTATAGAAAATTGTGTGCTACTTTTATACAAGGTGTTGAATGCCTGACTGTGAAAAATATAAAAGACGACAGAACCCTTTTAGCAAGACAATGAGCCCGGTAGGGCTGCAAATGAGCTGAGCTGCTTGCGAGCGGCTCGGCTCGGCTCGTTAAGGCAAGACAAAGCTCGGCTCGACTCGTTTACTAATCAAGCCGAGCTCGAGCTAGAGTTTCGGGCTCGTTTACTAAATGAGCCGAGCTCAGCTCGCAAAAGCTCGACTCGTTTAAAAAGGCTCGTTAAGTAAATTAGTCTGGCTCGGCTCATTTACGACCGAGCCTAGCTCGAGCTCGAGTTTCGGGCTCTTTAAGCAAATGAGCCAAGCTCAAATACTACAAAGTTCGGCTCTGCTTGTTTGCAGCCCAACCCGATAAATATCTTTGTGGTCAACTTTTGACATCAAGCGAAAAGAAAGCTTGGACATATTATGTCTGAGGTTGCATAACAAAAAATGGCCACTGTGTTCACTCCTGTTAACTTAGGCTTAGTTTTTACTATGGTATTTTTATCTATAAGTTGTATAATCAGAAAGTTATTCTCTTTACAGGATAATGATCTATTGAGGGAGTCCTTAGGATAATTTCGTGCGGACCTCACCATTCCGGATCAAATTTTGACGATCCGAACCGCTCAATGTTTTTAAAATACATTTTTAAGGGTCCACGCGGAAAATCTTCAAAAAAAAATACCCGGAAGGGCTTGATCGGATCAGTTTTTGTTAAAAACGCTATATTTTTCACGTGGACCTTGGAAAATGCATTTTAAAAACATTGAGCGGTTCGGATCGTCAAAATTTGATCCGGAAAGTTGAAAAATGGTGAGGTCCGCACGGAATTTTTGTTTGAGGGAGTCCTTAGTAGATCGGCTTCCTCTCTTTACATACATCAATTGATTTCACAACTTGTAATCCAAAGACACCGAAAATATCGTAGTGGAAACTCACTTTTTATTTTAGTCACCAAATATATGGAAGGTTTTTAAATAGGTTTTTAGCAAACTGTGTTTACCGTCTTTTCATGCTTTACAAGGCGGGTCTTTCTCTCACAATACATTTACCAAAAAAAGCTTTAATTTTTTTTGGATTTCCACTGCAAAGTTATGGGTTAACCCCACCCTATTTGATGGGGAAATAACAGCCTCTGAATTTCTAGTGATTAGGCCAATCAATTCGAGATCACTACAGTAGTAGTAGATTAATTAATATTTATGATCTCATTTTTGGGACATCATAATTCTAATGATATCTCGTGCTAGTAAAAAGTTTTGGCATTATATCAAACCATATGATGGTAAATTGGTAACACTACTATAATTTTCAAAAAGTAACCAATTGTGCACCTAAAAAGTAGAGACAGTCGCTTTCTAAACTTATCACCAGTCATTTTAGTCCATGTTAATTTGATTCATTTTTTTTAAAAAAAAAAATTGGCTTTTTTTTTTTTTTTTAACCTTTTAGTTTGAATCTCAACTTTCAATTTTACTTGGACTAGAGAGTTAGTGACTCGAGATAATCAACTAATTTATGCACATCTCGACTTATAATCTTAAAATGTCAATTTCCTCGTTCGATAAGGGAAGTCCATCTAAAACTGAGACAACGTTTTGGTTAATACTTGGTCTACACAAGTGCACATGAATAATTACAGGTGGTTGATCAATTTATTGTAATTATACCCATATTTCCATCTCTTATACAATTTATTAAAGGATAAAAAAACACAGGCATGTTGATCCACAAAAATTTAACGCAAAATTTACAAAAGCGATTTTTTTTATTTTAAAAAGACAGTTCCAAGGGCTAATTACCTGCTGTGTTCTATCATCTGTTGATCTTAATACTTAAAAACAAATCTTACAACTTACTTAAAACTTATCCTAAACGATATACTTTAAACTTGCTACAATATTATCCTAAACGATATAAATTACTTTTACTTGCTACAATATTAGAATCCAATTGCGGGCGTAACTATTTTAAAACCCGCTTAATACACACGACTCCTTTATTGAACAACTCCGGATACAATTGGATCCCACAACATCCCGTCCCGTCTACATTTTTGTAAACCCCTAGCTAGCACTGCTGTAGCAAGTAGAGTAGCAGTGAAATTCTAGTCCCTAATAAAAACAAATTCGTTCTAGTATTACCCTAGCTAGCTGGCTACAAACTCATTAAAATGTCGGTTGCAGCAGCATGTTAAAAATGACCAAGGTACACACCCAGTTTAATCAGGAGTTCCATTTCCCGCAGGACAAGTACCTATGTTAAATGGGAGGCCGTGACTAGTATGGGTTGCGCCAACTCCCTATCTCCCTCTAAAGTTAATTTGGGTTGTACAGTTGGTCCAATTAGTGGCATTCTGTAGGGCTGTCCCTTCGACCAAGGAGCGATTACTGTTTAGTGGCTCTCCAAAGTGACGACCCCTCTTCACCGATTAATAAGAGGCGTCCATTTGTGGAGGACCCCCACTTTGTTCCCCCGGCCGACATTCGGGTAAGAACTCATGTAGTAGTAAATTGGTACTACAATAATAAAGCATCAAACCACAAACAGATATTGATGAACATATCGTACAGCAGCAGAGTTGTTCATTAATTTTAAATTATTTTTTTGAGTGGCTCTGTAAAAAATTAATTCAGGAGTGCTATGGGAAAAAAGCAAAATTTGGTTTTTTTTAGTTTTTTGGTTTTGTCTTTATTCAATTTTTTTGTTTTTGTTTTTTTGCATTTTGTAGTTTTGCGTCAAGTTTTCGGGGTTTATAGATTCGTCTCGACGAGACAAATCCAAGAATAAACTAGTTTAATTTGGTTTATTTTTTTGGCTTTATTCAAAATATTATTAGTTTTGACCATAGTTTTATACTTTTTGGGTTCGTCTCGTCAACCACAAAAACTTAACGCAAAACTACCAAATGCAAAAAAAAAAAATTTGAATAAAGACAACCAAAAAACCAGTTCTGTGTTTTTTTGCCAAAGCACCCCTCAATCGGATAAGTGTAAATTGTTCGTATTCGAGAGAGTAATTGGAGCAGGACTCTGTTGTGGATTTATGACCATACTCACCATAGATCTACACTGCTATCTCTTGGTTGGCACCAGCTTATTGATAGAAGACAACCGAAAATGGGTCGCAACAATGACTGGTTTTGTTACGGGATAGTTCGTGATGTTCACATCGGTTTATAATAGGCCACTCTATGAAGGATTGGTTCAACCTCATCGCATAAAAATGTTCTTGTTCTTTCTGACATTTTTCTTGGTTCAGTTCTTATGGACCAGTCTAACAACTTTGCGCAAGTGACGGTTTTTGTATCTTGAAGAAAACGCAACGATAGTGGTAAGGTGGAGGTTCTACGCAGCGATAGTGGTAAGGCGTTTGTTCTTACTTCAATTGGAATTTATGCTGATTTTTTTTTACAACTATTGCCTCACCATAATATGTTCTCTATTGGTACCGACAAAATTATCAACGTTTGACAAATATTTTTTTTTCTTCTTCTTTTATTTTTAACCCTAACCAACAAAGAGATAAATTTATATTCTTCCAGTACTGCCCTTTCGATTGGATCTTAATTTCTCATTATCTTTTGATAGTATCCTATTTTTATTGCAAAATCTAAAATCCATGCAACATGACAAGTTGTCGGTATTATATAAAGAACTTTCGAAATGGCAGACTACCCTAGTCTAGTCTAGTAAAGAATTAGAGAGTACAATTAAACAAAACAATACCAACGTACGTTTATGTTGATTTACCTACCTTAATTAATTTAAGCCAGTATTCTAGTGCAAGCAGCTAATAAGTAATCTAAATGAATTTCTTACCTTAATTTTACCTAGTATTGTTTGTTGGTATCATGGTATGTGAGCAAGGTAACAATTTTTTCGCCTTCCAATACCATCACACATTTTAAATGCTCCCTACGAATATCCGTGCCATTTTCAAACGTCTATATCTTTTTATTGGTAATGTTTTCAAAATTTTAAAAATTTTTGTCTAATAGAACTAATTGAGATCTATCAAATAAGATCCATATTACATATAAAATACATTACAGAATGAAAACTACAAGAGTTTTAAAAAAACACGCATAATCGTAGGGAGCATTTAAATTGGGACGGAGGTAGTATCTGCAAGTGGGAAAATCACATGCGCATTGGCGGTTTTCTGTTACGAATCAGTCCTTTTTTTTATATTCTTAGACTGATTCATACGGCCGATACTTGACCGTTACAACGACAATCGATCCTTATTAGTGTCGTTTGGTACTTCCAATTAATACCATTACACCTCAGCCGTTAGCCCGTTACCGTTATTTAAAACCCTATATGTGTGAGGACTCAAGAATACGTATCTACATTATTATACATGCCCAAGCCAAAGAATGAACAAAGCTTATAGGGATGAACTTTTCCAATAGTGATTGTAGATTTGTAGGAGCGCCATTTAAAATTACTCTAGTATGCTCTTTTGATTATTTAAAACAATTACTGTAATTAATATTACCAAATTAACACCAAGAATTCTGAAAAAGGAATTTCCTTTTGGAAGATGACAAACGCTGCCAATCCATCCAAGTCGTCCATTTTGGCAATCAACGGTTCAAATTTGCAAATGCATTACTACATAATGCCCTTCGACCAGTAAGAATGTAACTGTAAATCTGAACCGTTGATTGGGCTAGATCAAAAATTGGTCGGGCCTGTTGTCTCTCGCACTCAACAGAGCCCTCGGGGTTCCAAAGAATTGGGTAGAGAGAGAAATGTTGGTGTTTAAATTTAAGGGTTGAATTCAATACTTGCTGGTATACCGAATATATTGTTTGACGGTATGGTCTATACATTTATGTGGGAAAATATTCGAGAGGGACACAAAATCTAGCCTCATGACTATATCGTCCTTTTGATTCAATAATATTCTCAACCATAAAAGTGTTCCTACAAACTGGGGTGGCGCCACAAAGCTGGACGCGAGTTATTACTCAGGGAACTGCATTTAACGAAATTAAAGAAGTAAATCTATGGGATATTGAATCCCGGAAAATCCAAATCCAGGGGTACCGACCGGCGCCGGGGACCCCCTTGTGGGTCCCACACGGTCGATCCGAGCCGTCCATTCATTCCAGAATCAAATTCCGAGGGGCCTACGCTGAAATCACCTCAATCGGATGTTCCTAAGTGCTCGTTCCAAAATCGCTCCGGTTGGTCCACCATAGGTGCACCTCATCTGTGCATATAGAACGGCTCTATTGAATCCCGATAGCATCTGCTTATAACAATTTTTATTTTTATTTTTTAAACAAGGTGTTTGAGTTAACTTTTGCCTCCTCAATTAATCTCAAGAGACTAATTCCACCGTCCACTAGCGGAGGCTCTATTTAAAGTCAGAGTAAAACTCTTTATGGACTGGTCCCAAAAGAATTTATAGCACCTACGATCTGCTTGTAACAAGTTAACATAACATAACATAATGTGTAAATTAGATAAATGTGCACATCTCTTACGAAATAATATGGAGCATCATTTACCAAGGCATTGTTTTCCTATATGATTGGAGTTAATCCTATTAAAGCGCTTCATTTAGGGACCTCTTTTTTTTATTTTTATAACCAGATGTCCGGATCAGCTTGTGCGTACCTTGACTAATTGTGGGGCCCTCAAGATAACGATCGGGCATAACTCCCAATGGCCCCAAGAGAATTGCTAGGAAGGGGAATCGAACCTGAGACCTTAGTGAAAGTAAACCCATAAGTTCCAATTTAAAACTACTTCTTAGGATCTGCATTCATTGATGCCAAGAGGGTGGTTAATTATCAATGTTAGGAGCTGATAGGAGTTGGATTAATTGCTGGTAGAGCATCCATTTCCAATTCCAAACTATGATGAATGTTTTCCATATTTGCATAACTCGGGCCATCTCTAATGGGCCATAGTTCAAACTCGAAAGGAGGCCTTTGTTGTCCGGTTAGAATACTCTTTCTGCAACTAGCCCATTCAAATGCACCATTCAAAAGGCCTTTGGAACTACTTTTCAAGTTCCCTTACTCAAATGCACCATGAAAATGAAAATGCAAATTATCAATTTCATTAAGGGAATTGATATTGACACTCCCTTTTTTGTTTTTATTTACAAAGTGCAAAGTAATTTTACCTAATAGAGACAAAAAAAAAGAAGGGAGTGTCAATATCACTTCCCTTTATTAATCAGAGTAATATAATAGTGACGACTTTCTCAACCTCGCACTAACAGGAAATAAACTAGACAAATAAGGCTGGATCGTGAGGTTCATCGATAACATAGAAAAAAAAAAAAAAAAGGAGTGTGTAGTCTTGAGTAGAGTCGCAACATTTCCGGATAATCCTTTCGTTGGGCTTGTTATGTTGATCGTTCACATAGAAAATCAGGTCAATCGAACATGAACAATCATATGATCACTACCTATTATCAAGAGAAGTTTATAAATTTGTCCACAAAAAAACATCCAACCAAAAAGTAGTGCTCCATAAGTTTGGATAGAGGCTAGGCCCAAACTTATGCAGGACCTCAACTGGGTCGCTTTCAGCCAAACCGGAACCATCAGTATCCGGACCAGGCCAGGCCGGTTGTCCAAAATTACACATGGAATTACCATTGTCGGGGCGCCAATTATACCGTTTAAGATCTTTTGCTAGGATTTAGTGGGCCCTCCTCCTCTTATCCATGTCAGTACTGATGGTTTCGGATCCAATAATGATACGTACACAACAAAACTTTGACAACAAAAAGGCCACAACACCAAAACGACGTCGTTTTGGTGTTGAGACCCCCAAAAAAAAAAAAAAAAAAACTCAGATCAAAATTCAAAACACGCTGAAACCCAGTCCTTCCTCGTTTTCGATACAGACTAGGGAGAGGGATCATCCCACCTCCACCGGCGATCATCGCACCACCGTGGAGTTGCTCCTTCTCCGGCGAACACCATCACCACCACCACCACTGCACCACTGCCGTATTCCGCCGCCACTGCCGTAGTCCGCCGCCGTTGAACACCACTGTCGTACGATTTCATCAGGTTTGGGTTCTTTTGTTCATCTCCAATCTCTCTATCACGGTGCTCTCTCTCTCTCTCTCTCTCTCTCTCTCTCTCTCTCACTCACGCTGCGCTTTCCATCTGAAATTGTTTCAATTCTATGAATTTGGGGGGTTTTGCACAAAATTTAGGATTCCAATTTCAGGAACCCTAAATTGGATTGTTGGGTCAATTTTTTGACGATTGATGTCTGGATTGAGGTTATTAGTATCAAATTGAGGATATTAGTATCAAATTTGTGATAAGGAAAATGGAGACCACCATGCAAAAGGAAGCAAGGGTTTATGGAAAAATCTATTAAGAAGAAAGTAGTGACAAAGAAAAAGACATTGTCGAAAGAAAAAGCCAAGGTATAAGTTCTTTATTATTTGTTGCTTACTGGTTAATATGGGCATATAGATTTATTTGATGCATGTGTAATAGTTATATTATTTGCTACTTTCAGGAGGTTGAGAAGAATGCGGTTGGCCATGGGGTCGGCACACAAGAGAGTGTAGCAAATGTTAATGTAAGAAACTTTATTTTAAATTGCACAATTTCTAGTTTCATGTAAAAGCTATTGATAATCCTTGTTTATTGGTGGGCAGGGTCACCCAAGCTACATGGAGCATTCATTGTGGCCAAACATAATGCCTCATACGATTGGCCATGGGGTCGGAATACAAGAGAGTGTAGCAAATGTTAATGTAAGAAACTTTATTTTAAATTGCACAATTTCTAGTTTCATGTAAAAGTTATTGATAATCCTTTTTTATTGGTGGGCAGGGTCACCCAAGCTACATGGGGTATTCAATGTGGCCCGACATAGTGCAAGCAAATATGGCACAAGGCGGAAGTGTCTTCCCATGTTCTCCAGCTCTTTGCCCAACCGGAACAAGCATGCCACAATCTAGGCCTTCTTTTCCAAGCTCACAAAGCAACATGGCAAGCATATTCAATGATCATGCTTGGAGATGTCAATCAACTATTGCCGATAGTCAAGTTTGGGGAGGAGGACAATCTAGCTTTTTGGAACAAAGTCAAGGGGAGCGACGTGGAGGTCAACAAAGTTATTTGGAAATGATGAATGCAACAGACAATGATTAAGAGTAGTTTTATTTTTATGGACCTTTAGATATCGTGTCCTGTATCGGTATCGTGTCTTGTGTCCTGTATCGATATCGTGTCTTGTGTCCTGTATCCGTATCGTGTCTTGTGTCCTGTATCTGTATCGTGTCCTGTATCGCGTCTTGTGTCCTGTATTTGTATTGTGTCTTGTGTCCTTTATTCGTATCATGTCTTGTGTCCTTTGTTCGTATCGTGTCTTGTGTCCTTGGTCTGTTTCGTGTCCTGTGTCGATTTTTTATGATTTGGATGCTACGTCTATTGATCTGTTATGGAGCAGCCATATGACCTTTGAGATTTAGAGAAATATTGGTTTTGTGTTGGAAACATTGTCATTGTATTCTATATTATTTCAACAATGGCCCTTGACAATACATCTTTCAACAATGGAGAATATGTTCTTTGGTGGTGAAACTTTGTTTAAAAAGTAGGTTGTTCTAAAAAAAATTGGACAGCATCTCCCCTATTTTCTTGCGTAACCCGACGTCTCAGCCAGTCAACAACAAGAGGAAACACAGAAGATATAATATGGACTCACGTCGAGTCATGCTCATCCTACTAACAATACATATCCATACCCCATGTTGGGGTCATGCTCATCTCTTAATCAAAACAAAAATCTTCATTTATGAAATTCATCCAATATAGACATTCACACACGTGTTCTAATTGAAACGAAAGTTGGTCTTCATTTACAAAATTCATCGAATACAGACTTTCATTGTCTACCTTACACTCTATATACAAGCAAAATGAAAGAAAAAAAAAATCTTGATAAGTTGGTCTCTTTCTTCATCCTGCTCTTTGATTGCTCCATCCTCGTCTCTTGCTTCATCCGCATCTTGGTAGGAATTCTTTAGCAGCTGCAGAAGTTGTTTAACCCATCATCACCACTCTTCCTAGTAACACAAGTAGTGCAATACATCCCATTAGGTAAAGACAGTGGAAGTATAACATATTCAAGATCTGAAAATGTACCAAAAAATCCAGTTTTATTCATGATCTGTGGTTATATGGCTGCTGATCCCATCAGATTGGAGGGGAAAAAAACTAAGTTATGGAATACCAAATGGACATCCTGCTGGACCGCAAGGCACCAGTAAGTTGATTTTGTTTTGAGGAGAAGACTTTCTTGGTTCTGTTTAGCATAATATTCCATATTTCTTTCCAACCACAGTCCTCCGAAAATAAAGAAAAAGAATAATGTCTGTTTGGAGCTGCTCCCGTGTAAAGCACCCCCCTATCATTAGGCCCATGCTTGATCAAGGACTCATCCTCGAGATCAAGTATGCAATGTTCCCGTTTACGAAAATCTATGCCAGTTATCAGATGCACTAAGTGTGTTCTCACCACCTAGTATGAATATAGCTTTTCTATAGTTCAACAAAGTGGATTGTGGTGTGCACATTTATTCTATCAGTCATGTGTAGATTATATTTTTTTTTTCCTGAAAGGCGTCATGTATAGATGTTCCATTTCTAGGATTATATTGGTTTTGATTTTGACGAGCGTAGCCACGTAAGTTATTCCTATTCCTATTTGTCTTGAAAAACACTAGATACCTAGTAGTTGTCCACTTCTTCTAAGTCAAGCAAGATAAAATCATGTGGCTATGACTATCCGTTCAATCTGATTTTTCCTATGCATGATCTACCCTTAGTTCCATCAAGATATTAATGTTACTAAAGAAACTATATTGTTGGAGTGGTCCATAGCTCAGAGATGTCGAATTTTCATAGGATCCACTCCAAGTTTGATGATAAACCTGAATGCATATAAATTCGAAAGAGTGTCCAATGTCACAGTAAACAACATCAATTGTATTGAAAACCTGATCTGTAGAACTCCGGCTTCCTTCCGTAAGATAAAATAAGTTATTGTGCCTAATATGTCAACATGAGATGAGTTACATACATGAACGTGAAAAAGAAAAAAGAAAGTAGTACATAGCTCACCTCCATATGGGGCTGAATTCCACCCATTTACGAATTGTTGTCAGCTATCTAACTGTCTGCTGGTACGGCAAGGAAAACAACAAACCCAAAACTCTCAGCCCCATTTCATCAAGTAGATGATAAACATTACCAAAGTGATCACAGTCCATTTGGTTCTACCTATCAAGTATACAAAATTGTGCACTACTAAGAACAATTATGCTTGCTCACATATGCAGTCAACACGTTTACACCAAATAGGAAATGTAGCATTTAAATTATAAAGTCCTTTCATTTTTCACAATCCTGGGCACTCCGAGCATCCATATTTCCATATAAAGTTCTCTACCGAACTTGAGAATCCAAGTGGGAAAACACCAAGTCACCTACAAGTATAACCCCATCTCCAAGTGAAATTGGATCAGCACGAGTACCCGTGTCATCAGCAAGTGAAACCACATTACTATCACAAACAACCGAATCTTCCATCACCTCTCGTTTTAGCTCGCTTACCCGTGCCATCACCATTTCATACTTCTCTTGAGAATCTTCCGCTAAACGACAATCTCATTAAATAAATTGCACATGTTGTCATGCCGACGCGCTTCAATTGAGGCTGAGGACTTATCATAACTTATCCAAACTTTTGTGTGAACCCTTTTCACATTTTTGCACCATCTTCTCAAGACATACTTATCAGGCACCCTTTCGATTCCCATTTCATTCCACACCATCAATTGATGTCTGCACACCATTCCTCTGGACTCAAATAATCGACAATTACAATGTGTTTCATTTGTTTCTACATCAAAAGCGACAGTAAATGGCACTTGTATCCTTTGTCTCTCCTCTCCTTCTCCAAATGTAACCCACTCTTTTACCATATATTCAGAGTCATCTTCTTTGGTTGCTTTACAAGACAAGCCAAGTCTCCCGACCGCAAATTGTTCATGAAACTCCTTAACCTTCGCATTCGTGTACACACTTTGAAATTGCTTCTCCAACTCACTTTTTGTTATTAACGGGATATAAGTGTTCCAACTTTTCATATCTTCTTGTTGTTCACTTTCCACTTTATTCGCCAATGCATTTTCGTATTGCTCTACAAATTGTTTCAAAGTGGTCCTTGAAGTAATGTAACCGTCAAAATATGCATTCATACCTTCGCTTCGTTGTGTGGATGCCATTCCTGCCCAAAAGCAGTCATTTAAATAACCAGGAACCCACCGTTTCCTCTCCTCGTGCAATCCCTCTAGCCATGTGTTGCCTTGAAGCTCATATTTTTTGATGAACCCATCCCAAGCATTCTCAAATTCATCTTCTGTCAATGAATTATAGACAGTCTTACGCATACACCAACTGATTTTGTCATAGTCTTTGTACCCACCAAACTTTTCTGGCACTTTTTTCATAATATGCCATATGCACCATCGATGTCGGGTGTCAGGAAATACACTTTGTATAGCATTCTTCATGGCCATACATTGATCGGTAATAATTGCTCTCGGAGCACAACCCCCCATGCATGTCTTCCAAACCTGAAATAACCATGAAAATGACTCTGTGTCTTCATGAGATATGAGCCCGCATCCTAATAAAATCGACTGGCCATGATGATTCACGCCCACAAATGGAGCAAAAGGCATCTCATACTTATTTACCAAGTATGTTGTGTCGAAGGTCACAACATCACCGAACTCCTTACAAGCTGCCCTACTCCTTGCATCAGCCCAAAATACATTCCTCAGTCGACCCTTATCATTCAAATCCATTGCGAAAAAAAAGTCAGAATTATCGGTTTTCATTCTCATGAAATAACTGTGCATCGCTTCAGCATCTCCTTCCATAAGTCGTAAACGTCGAAGCTTGTCCAAATAATTTCGGCAATCTCTCTGGAAATATGGAAGCTTATCAGGTCCCCCAGCATCGATCTTAAATGAGTCAAAAGTCTTGTTGAGTTTGATCCTGGCTTGATCATTCACTTTAAGCTTCCTTTTTACGTGCTCATCTAGTTTCCTATTGCTCTTAAAAAACCTTGTCTTTCCTGGGCTATGTTCATGGTTGTGCTCCAAAACAACCTGATTTAACCTCCACTTTCCATCCGGGTGTATCAAAACAGTAACGTGAGCTTCACAACCAATTTTTGTCTGTGGCCGTGGTTTGAGCGGATTGCTTGTTCTCACTCTTGGCTTCCCAGCACGACTGCATGCAAACCCTATATCTGTCAACTTTCCATCTTTTCCCTTTCTCGATGTTCTTTTTGCCACGGCAAACCCTTTTCCTTTTGCATAACTTGAGTAATATAGAAATGCTTCCTCCGGTGTGTCGAATGCCATTCCCTTCTTCGGTTCTTCAACTCTATTATCTTCACAATCTACTATTGCTTCTTCCCCATCCTCGTTACTACCTATCTCATTACACTCTTTGTTGGAAGGACCACTCAAAACCTCTTCTTCGTTTTCCCTATCTCCACTCCATTCCTCTTCTTCTCCACACTCTTTGTTTGGAGGCATTGTCGAAGGAACAGAGTCCGATGACATCATCTGCTGGTTCAAAACCAACAAAATGAATTTAGATACAATGTGGCCAAGATCCAATCTTGTGCAAAAAAACACCCAACTCAATTCAAAGTATAATAGTAATAAAATAAGAATGTAATACCAATGACGATAATTGTAATAGGGGATGGGCATAAAATGACAACGAATTCAACAATAACAGATCGATTCAGAAAAATGGAAACAAATTAGAAACTACATTTTTTCACAGGTTACATCCTCAGTATCCACACACTGATATGATGATAAACTATTTACCACAAAAAAAAATCTTGTAAATTTGTTTACTAAAATACATCAAACCTTAACTTTTTCAAAGAATCGCTACACCAAAACTTCTAATTTTTCTAACAGGAGCAAAACAGAATTCCTAGTTCATCTAACATAGAAGGTTAAAAAAAAATACCTAATTTACCTACTCCAGATGCAAAATGTATCACCCTAATATGAATGTATATATACACCCAACATATATATGAGCATAAACAAATACAGAGAGAAAGAGAGACAAAGGACAGAGAGAAAGAGAGACGAAGGACAGAGAGAGAAACCTTTGTTGTCGAAGGACTGCGAATAGCAAATTCGTTTTGGTGTTCAACGGCAGCAGCGGACGACAATGATGCGGTGGTGGGGGTGGTCGCCGGAGAAGATTGTGGTGTGGTGGTTGCCGGTTGAGGTGGGATCGCACCTCCCTCTCTCTCTCAGTCTCTGTACCGAACAAATTTGGGGAAGGAATGAAGTTTCAGCGGGCGTTTTGAATTTTGATCTGAGTTTTTTTTTTTTTTTTGGGATCTCAACACCAAAACGACGTCGTTTTGGTGTTGTGGCCTTTTTGTTGTCAAAGTTTTGTTGTGTACCTATCATTATTCTTTCGGATCTATTCTACGAGGAACAATGATAGGTACACACCCTCTCAACCACTCCCCACCACACCCTCTCTCACATGTGTGGTGGAGCTCACTGGGACCCATCGGGTGAGCCCCACCACACGTGTGAGAGAGGGTGTGGTGGGGAGTGGTTGAGAGGGTGTGTACCTATAATTTTTGTTCTACGAGTAGTTTCTGACTTTCTTCGATCGCTGCCACGTGGCCCTCCACTACATGTTCACAAAGCACACGCTCCGTTGTATTGCGCGTGAAGGACGCTCATAGTGAGTATATTTATTCGGCTACTATTACATTTTGTAGGTAATATAGATTTTGTTTGATAAATTTTTAATAAATTTATTAATTGAAAATTTCAAAATCTCACGGTAAAATATTATTTGAAAAAAAAATCAACTCGAATTATTTATTTGTTCATATGTAAATCTTTTTTCCGCATTTGTTGTTTTTGCGTTGATTTTTTGTGGATTATCGGTTCGTCTCGACAAGAGAAATCTACAAAGTAAAAAATTATTAACAAAACTTAAATTTTTATGAATAATGACAAAAAGAATGCAATAATCCATAAAAATTTGGATTATTTTTTATCTTTAGTGAACTTTTTGAAAATTTTGATCAATTACTTACTTCTTAGGTTCCTCTCTTCGAGACAAACTAATAGTTTATAAAAGAAAATCAATGCAAAACTAACAAATGCGAACAAATTTGAATAAATACAAAAAAAAAAAAATCCAAATAGATTACTTTTCCCAAAATACCCCTAAATCACGGGATACTAATCCCATAAGCAATTGAAATTAAGGGTATGTTTGATACCTAAGAAAAGAAAGAAAAGGAATGGAAAATAAAAAAAATTCATCGTCTTTTGTTTGAGTGGAGAGGGGAGGCGGGGGCCCTGCTGTGCACAGTCGCATGGCACCGTGCCATGCGGCCATCCGACCGTCCATTGCGAAAATGCACGGCTCGGATTTAATCCAATAATGAATGGCTCGGATTGCATTGAGCTCGGATTAAATCCGAGCCGTTCATTTTCGCAATGGACGGCTCGGATAGCCGCATGGCACGGTGCCATGCGGCTGGTGCACAGCAGGCCCCCCCATTCCGTGGAGAGGCAAGGAGAGGCAAAATAACTAAATTAAATTATTTTAATTAAATTAAATGCTATTAGCCTATAATGTTCTGCGAAGCGCGTGTGATATCTCTCTCTCTCTCTCTCTCTCATTCTACCACTGGTGGCTGTTTCGTAGTCCAAAACTCGATGTGGACAGCCGCCGGAATCGTTCACCCTTTATGTCCGGTACCGATGAGCACAAAAACTTCCCTCTGTTTCATACTTAACAAACAGCCGCCGTTCCTTTTTCGCTGTCGACCTCCTCCGTTGGAAAGGAAGTTCAGAGTTGCTGCTTCAAAGAAACAGCAGCAGCTCCGCGAATTGAATACTCCCAACCAACCAGGTCTTCTTCTTCCCCAATACTTGTACACTTAATTTTGTATCTACTGTTGTGTTAGCATCATTTGTGCCTACCAGGTCCTAAATCACATGTATTTTCGTATAGACTTATTACATTGGATGTACATATGGCACTACTACTGCATCAATGTGATTCTCTTGCACATTTACTGTTAGTTCTTTAATTAGTACCTTATTTCGTGTCTCTAGACTTACCCTTGCTACCGAAAAAGTGAGAGATTTTGTGTATGCGCATAGTCGTCATTTAATTGTATACCCGCGACCTAAAAATGATTGATAATTTGAATTTTTTGGAGACTTTTTAGAAAAAGGAAATTAACCTATTGGCAGAGCCCAATTCCATAGAATTTTTGCTAAATTAGTGAGAAAAATTAGTACTTACGATTTGGGCCGGTAGACAAAAGGGGTGCATAGCCTTGGCACCCCTTTTGTCTACCATTAGTAGTGTTATTTCCGTTATTCCTTACATGAACATTATGGTGGGATATATTGCAGATGGTGAATCGACATCATTACAAGAGAAGATCGATACAGGGGATGATTTGGGCTGGTTACCTTCGTTCCCTCACGTGCTAATAGCTTCATCGTCCAATTTCCTGTTTGGTTATCACATTGGGTATTTTAATCTCTCCCCCTATCATTTATCCATCTCTATCAGACTATGTCTCTATCATTTATCCATCCACGTAGGGCTAGTCCATACTGAGCTGAGTGACCTTTGCTCCAGCTTTGGTTGAGGTACCCGTAAGCTGGTCTGGACACCTGAATCATCAAAAAAATCCGACTATCTCTAACATTATATGGGGACCATTCTTTATTATTTTGGTAATCCAAATCTTATTAAAACAACCCCAAAATACAGAGAAAAACAAGGAAGGCATACCTTCCAAAAACTACAAACAGCCATAATTTCAGATACAAGAGGTTGAGTTTCTAGGAGTGATTTGCCAAGATATGCAAAGAGCAAGGTAAAGGGAAGGAGGTTAGACACTTAAGAACACAGTACCCTTAACTCTAACATCAAACTTAATTTTTTTGAAGGACTAAGGATGGAGACTTCTGAATCTGTTGGAAAAATCCATAATTTTTGTATTGCCCTATGTAGTACACCATGGCTGCCCAAGCAGTCTAACTGATTATGTTGTGCAAAGACTTACCATTGAACTTCCCTTTGAGCCAGTTAAGCTGATTATGCCTTGATTGATGGGATTTAGAAATGCCATAGTCATGGCAAACCTACTTCTGGACACACCTTGAGAATTGGGAATAGATGAATAGGTGGTGAAGATCCTCATAAGCATTGAAGAGAGGGCAAAGTGGAGAAGCCCGAATACCCCAGCTTACAAGGAATTGTTAGTCTCCTCAACATGGATTGTTCGTCATGGATTTTTATGTCTCTCACTATTAGCCAAGCCACTCAAACATGGCCTATAAGTATTTACATTTTACAATCTATCCACATGTGCGTGCACAAACCCACATGGGTATAAGATGACAAGAACATATACAGAACATGGACAAGTTAATAGTCTACATGATCTGTAATTTGAACGTTTGAACACATCTCTTTCTCTGTTTCTTATGTGAATCACTTTTTCATGTTCAGTCCATGACATGCAAATGAAGTACTTAAATTTTAGAAGTCTCATGTAATTTGATGGGTCTATTTTTTATGACGCAGAGTAATGAATGGCCCTATTGTATCTATTGCACGAGAGCTTGGTTTTGAAGGGAACTCATTTATTGAGGGACTTGTCGTGAGTATATTCATCGTCGGTGCATTTATCGGGAGCATTAGCTGTGGTTCATTGATCGATAAACTTGGTTGTCGGCGCACCTTTCAGGTTGACACAATACCACTTATTCTTGGTGCAATCGTAAGGTAATTTAAGTTGTCATTGGCACATGAGAATAAAGTATAATTTGCTTCTTAAAAATTGTAAATTTTGGTGTTGGGATATTCATTAAATGACCAATCAAAGGGAAATCCTTGAAATTTAAATGAAAGGATTGTCAGTAGATGTATTCTCCAAATGTAATTGCCAGCGTTGAGAAGTTTTGGAAAAAAAATGCAGCTCAAACTACTAGCTTCTCATCATCGTTTTGGATAATTGAGGAAAATGGAGACATGATATTCAACTAATGGAATATTTTATATTTACCGTGGGTCGAATAAGCAATACAGTCAAGTAAAATGAAAAATCAAAATCATGTTTTCGTTTGTAGAGAATCTGTACAGGGTGATTGGATCTGTGGTAGTCTTGTAAATATTGCCTTCAATTTTGTAGTTACACAAGGTTTATCTTTCATGTTTGATAGCCTGATAATTATTGAGCCCATGTCCTAACATGTTAAGCTTTTCCGACAGTTTGTGACCTACTAGATTTGCCATTTCTAGAAGATTTAAGTTTAAGTCTCTCCATTTGCAGTTGTTTCCAATTTGGGTTTTGCTTCTTTGCATGTAAGGATGGTTGCATCTCAATGTAAGGATGGTTGCATCTCAAGGTGCAAGATATTGTTGCACGTGAGGGTTAGTGTTGGATAGCTTGATATTCATTTTTGGCTCTTTTCATACAGGAGGATTTTTCAAGATCTGCCATTTTAAAGGTTTCATCCCTGTTTTTAGCTTTGTTCTGTTTTTGATAAGTATGATTTCAGTGAAAGCTCAAGCTCAAACCAAAAGAACAAAATCCCAGGGGAAAACCCAGAGGAAACAACAGAAACCTAGTACAGCCTCATCCTAACTATACAAATCGACAAAGCCTAAAACAAATACAACACAAAAAACAGACAAAGGAAACAAAAAGTAACAGCCTTGACCAAGGCTAGAGTAGCTACAAAAAAGCACCAGGAAGGTCACAAATCTTGCACAGCCCTTTGTTTGTCTATGATGGTTTCACATACCTATTAGAACAGAGGAAGGCCCTTATATTAGCAATAACCCCTGAACCTAACATCCCACTATCCACAGCTTTATTCTGGAATATCCTCTGATTCCGCTCTAACCATATATGGTACACCACAGCAGCCAAAGAACATTTCAAAACCAAGCTAGCAAAACTTTTCCCCTTCACATGATTCACATACCAATCCATAACTTCTTTGAGGCTACAAGCTGGAGACGAAATACCGTTCTTACTCTTAATTTTCTGCCAAATCTCCGTTGAATATGAACACTCAAAAAACAGGTGACTATGGCTTTCATTACCACTACCACATAGTTTGCAACCATTATCAACATTGAGGCCCCAAGACACCAACCTGTCAGTAGTATTAAGTCTTTCTTGAATAGCTAGCCACTATGAAGCACCGACACTTCTAGAGGTCGCCGTGTCCACGTATTGGACACGGGGACACGGCGACACGCGTGTCCCACGCGGGGACACGTATTGGACACGCCACGTGACGTGTCCCTTAAATTAAATTATTTTTTGGAGGGGGACACTCGGGGGACACGGCATGGACACGCGTGCCCCCCATATACACACTCTCTCACTGTGTATATGCATATATATATATATATATATATATATGGATGTACGTACTGGTATATATATTTCCGTTGAGGGTGTATATCTTTCATTATGTGTATACGAGTATATATACTAGTAATAAATCATATATATACATAGAAAAGTGTATATATCTATGTATATATAATTATTATATATATTTTTATTGCATACATATATGATTTATTTATACATATAATTAATTAATTAATTATTTCTTTTTGCCGTGTCCCCCGCCGTATCCATGTCCATTTTTTAGAATTCACGTGTCCCGTGTCCGTATCCGTGTCAGTGTCTGTATCCGTGTCGGTGTCCGTGCTACATAGGCTAGCCACAAGATAAATGACCATCTAGGCACACGCTTGCCTAGCCAAATTACACCATACCAATTCTGAGATGGACGTTTAACCCTGATTGCTTCCCAGGCAGATTTGATTGAGAAAGAACCACTAGAATGAGCGACCCATAAAACAGAATCATCTTGATCAATCTTTGGCAAAAAAATCCGGGGGAGTTTGATCCATTATCTGTAGAGTAATTCTATTCCTACCTCGAGGCCACTCCACTGCCCATTATGAATAATTAAAGAGGCTTTTGCTGCGAGGGACCTACCAAGGTTAAATACAATACCATCTCCAAACCTTTTATCGAAAGGACCCAAGGGGTGCCAATTGTCTAACCAAAGGAAGGTGGAATGGCCATTGCCGACAATGCATTGGATATTGGGTTGCCCAAGTGCTCTGACACTAAGAACCTTCCTAAAGGTCCAAGATGCATCAGGGGGGACTGCCATATGCCAAATATTATGATCCTTAATGATATAAGTGTGGATCCACTTTACCCAAGAGCTATGTTCTTGATCTTTCTTTACCTGTTACGGTGCGTCAAATCCTTTATTCAATGATTTTTGGACATTTTGGGGGTTAGAGTTTGATCAAATGGTCAAGCATTTGCATCTATATGGATGCTTGAAAGTTAAAGATATGCCAAGTTTGCCTACGAAAATCCATTTGGTGTACGACACTTCAGTCACGCGTCATACCTTGTTTGATCTTTAGTAAGACATGTAGATCATGTTCAATCTTGATAATTTTCAATTTGTAACAGTGCACAAGCTCACTCTTTGGATGAGATACTGTTGGGAAGATTTCTTGTTGGCCTTGGTATTGGTGTGAACACTGTTCTTGTTCCTGTTTATATTTCAGAGGTAATGGTTATTACTGAAGAGGGTGAAGTAATAATTTGGTTTGTTTAAAACTCTATTTTCATTCATAATCACGTGTTCTGGGAGTTGTGTAGCTTAGTACTAGTTGCGATTCCGATGGGGAATATATTATATCCTTTTGTCACTCATACCTGTTGTAATTAATTGTAAGCTTTGTAATTCACGGTCCTGATGTACTCTTGGTTAAATGCTTGGAACTTCTAGAGTACCTACAACTACACGACAGTCTAGGTCCTCTAGGATTATCAATAATCATTGCTAATAATTCCTTTGGAAGACCCACATTTACTGATAGAACATTTACAATGCTGAACTGTGTGTGCCTACTGCCTAGTGTTCTGCACAATATTAATAACTTGGCCTGGAGAAAAACATATTAGTTGAATGTAGTTTACGTTTCATTCTCGTGAAGAGTATTCAATGGTGTTATAAGGCTGTAGTTCAATTTTCAAAGAGGTAGATCAAATATGTGATCTAGATTGGGTGCATGTCTGATACAGTTTTTGGCATGGAAGCCTGTAGTATGTTTCTGGTTCTTGTTTCCCTTAAACTGGGTTGATGCTATATTTGTAAAACAATTTCAACAGTTTATTTCTCTCATCTATTTTAATAATTACGTTGTAGGTTGCTCCAACAAAGTATAGGGGCTCTCTTGGGACCATTTGTCAAATTGGCACATGCCTTGGAATTATTGCATCACTCTTTCTAGGGATCCCTTCGGAAAATGATCCCCACTGGTGAGCTTGTTCTTTTGTTTCCTCGTGAATGTTTGATCCTTGAGTTTTTATCACTATCTTTTTTTCCTTCTGCTTTCCTCCATTTAGTTGTGCTGCATTATTTACCTTGCCTGATCTATTCTTCCTCTAGATAGAACGAAATGAGGTAGGTCAGTAAATTGGGAAATATGACAGGACACGCGGAAATAAAATGGAATGATTTAAAAGGTATATAATCAGAATGAACTTGAGGGTGTGGGTGCGACACTGTGTTTGAACGAAGAGAAGGGAAGCTACTGCTATCTCCTTTGTTATTGATTGAATTTGACATTTTTTATTCAGTCGTAATGCAACATTTATGGTTTTTGTTAAGACACCAGCTCTATGAAATAGAAAGAATAGTTAACAAGTGATGAGACATCTGAAAAAAAATTCACAAGTCACTATCGACACTGTTATATAGTCACCTTCTGCTTATGTTCTTCTTTCCATCTATTGCATTCCTTCAAGCCACAGGATTTCTTTATCAATCTGTCAGCTGGAATTCACATGCATCTTGTTTGCAGGTGGAGGACGATACTCTACCTTGCAAGCGTCCCCGGATTTATTTTAACCTTGGGTATGCAGTTCGCTGTAGACAGTCCACGGTGGCTATGCAAAGTAGGACTCTGTTTCTTTTTTTCTATTATTTAGCTGTAAAGTGTTTTTCATGCGCTTTTCTTACTCTGGTACTCTGCTGTTGTTATAGGTTGGGAGACTAGAAGACGCCAAAAAGGTTATCCATAACCTTTGGGGACCATCTCAAGTCGACAAAGCAATTGAGGAATTCCAGTCCATCATTAGAAGTGATGGAGGCGACTTGGAGAGCAGATGGTTGGAACTCCTAAAGAAGCCACACTCTAGAGGTTGTATTAAGGTGGTTTTAGTGTCCTGTTTCGACAGGCTTTGAACTTTTTAATGGCTTAGACACTTTAGTCAACATTTCTAGCCACTTTGATCGAAAAAACATTGCTAGGCACCATTCATGAACAGTTTTTCTCATGTTCACCTCAACTGAACAGTGCACTTTAGTCACCCATCACACCCCTAAAAAAGTTCATATTTTTTCGCTCAGTTATAGTTTTGATATCTTGGGTATATTTTGGAGACCTGTTGTAGGTTAGAAGTCCTTACTTTCATATCTATCTCTGTTTGATCCATAAAATCCTTTCTGTCTGCAGTTGCGTTCATTGGAGGTGCCCTTTTTGTTCTTCAACAGTTTGCAGGCATAAACGGAGTTCTTTATTTTTCATCATTGACTTTTCAAGATGTTGGTATTTCAAGTGGTGCTTTAGCAAGCCTCTATGTCGGACTTACCAACTTTACAGGTTTGGGGCACTATATGGATGTCTATATCACACGCTACAATGTTGAGAAACAAGACAGTTAGAAACAGTTGGTCATTTTCTTGATTGGTGCTCCTTTCCAGGTGCACTTTGTGCTTTATACTTGATGGATAAGCAAGGGAGAAAAAGGCTTCTAGTTGGAAGTTACTTTGGGATGGTGAGTGGGAGTCCACTGCTGCTTGTCTCCTCTTTCTTTCTATTTCCAGTTTTTTTAAAAAGGTGAGTTACTCATACACAGAAAGTAGTCAAGTACTATTGACCATCACTCGAAAGGGGGTTAGGAAATTTCTTACTTGTAAGGAAATGGAGGGAAATTACTACTAGTGGGAGATGACAGTGGGTAGGAAAATATTCGTTCGTTCACACACATTCAGTATTTTGTATACTCTTGATTGCTAGCCCATGGACTGAACCCCAAACTACATTTTTTTTTTTGCAGGCAATATCGATGTTTCTTGTAGTTTATGCAATCACCTCTCCACTGGATGAAGAGCTTGGTCAAAACTTATCTATTCTGGGGACAATCCTGTATGCTTTCCTGCAACACATATATTGTCATATGACTCATATTATTAAATGAATTGGATTTAGTTAGTAGCATTCTCAGATTGCTTATGGTGGAAAATTCAGATTTTGCATTGTATTTTTAGGTACATATTCACCTTTGCTATTGGAGCTGGGCCAGTAACTGGTCTCATAATTCCAGAGATTAGCGGCAGTAGAACACGAGGGAAGATCATGAGTTTCAGTTTCTCAGTCCATTGGGTATGCAATCACAAACCTTTTAAATTATTCAGAAACAACTATTAATCATGGAACTTCAGAAGAAATCGGCAAAGCTCTAAGAATCCAGCCATTTCTGTTTCCTAACTTTTAGCTTTTCATGTAGATGATAATGTATTAGACTTTCTCGGTTGATGTATATGTTTGTTCCTAGTACTTCAGTCTTCAACCTATATCATGATGCATTTGCTGGATTATATCTGTAATTTCAACTGTACTTGCTTTGTCATGTGACTCAGGTTTGTAACTTCTTGGTTGGTCTATTCTTCCTAGAGCTTGTGGAGAAATTTGGAGTCGCACCAGTTTATGCAAGCTTTGGTGCTGTTTCCTTGTTGGCAGCGACATTTGCTTATTATTTCATTGTCGAAACTAAAGGACGATCTCTCGAGGAGATTGAGATGTCTTTGAATTCTTCTTTCCCCATCAAAGACAAGTGACAGATGTAAAATTGTTTGCAGTGAATGGTTACATATGATACGGAAAGGTTACAAATGTTGAGCTAGTTTAGTATGGCTTACTAAATGCAGGTTTTTGTGATTAGTGTACAGATAGCTCATCCCAACAGTTTTGATTGGTGATTAGTGTTCTTTTTGTTTGAGAACAATGCAAACATTAGAAAACAATTTGTAAAAGCAGAGAATCTCATGTACCCAGTTAGGAAACAAAGAATCTCAATTCACATTTAGGAGATGCGCTGCTCCTTTAACTCTTATATTTTTGTAGGGATGTTCGTCATGTTATGTTTCAATACGTTTCAGAAATGAAGTCATTTTTTGATTTCCTGTCTTAGTGGTTTGCTCAGCCTGTTGGTATTAGAAGTTTCCATAGGAGCATGCTTGAAACTGAAACAGGAATTCTATAGGTAATTTGAGGTTCTCTTAGTTACCGCCATAGGTCGTTGCTGACTGTGAACTTGCAAACGTCATAACACACCTACACCCCGTTTGGCGACCGGAGATGATTTTGGGTGGATTTGTAATGAGGGTGGATTTGAAGGTGGATTTGTAACGAGGGTGGATTTGTAATGAGGGTGGCCCCACCTCATAAGAAGGGTGGATTTGTTAGTGAGGTGTTTGGATGGTATTTTGAGAAGGTGGATTTGGAAGGTGGATTTGATAGGATAAGTGAGCAAATAACCCTTTTACCCCTGGACCGAATATAAATAATTAAACTAAATGCATTAATTTGATTATAATATAAATAAATACATAATAAATATGAAAATACACATTAAATAAAATAAAAATATTAAAACCATATTTTGGGAAAAAAAATTCGGGAAATAAAATAATAATTAGGAAGTGAAAATTTGAAAGATTAATAAAAGACATTTTTTTTTCTTTATTTGAATGGTCAATGGTTGGTGAATTAATATTCGTTTTTTTCTTTATTTGAATGGTGAGGACTTTAAATTATTTGGCATTTAACTGATGAACTTAGACGACATTGTATGGTAACAGAATGATCACTAAGGCAACAACTATTTCTTAACCATGTAACATTATTCTCTGAAAACAGAGGTCACTGATTTCTTTAAAATTAGGGCTAACTCATGAAACTAGGGCAAAACAATGGCTAAATCGTAGTACAAAATTAGGGCTAATTCGGGTTACAAATTAGGGTTAAATCGGGTAACAGATGTGGCTATGAAATTAGGGCAAACTCAAGAAAAAATAGTGACAAATTCGGGATAAATGGGACAAATCGAGGTAACCAAAACACAGACCAGAGATCGAGTATGGAGCCTCAAAAATCGCATACCTCAGGTTGAAGACGAGTCAAGACGAGGGAAGAGGAGCAACAATGGCGACTGGACCTGCTGCTTCGAAACCCTCCTCTCTCTTTTCTCTTCTTTCTTTTCCTCTGATCGAAACAAGATCGCGTAACACGTATCAACAGAAACCCTCCAAATCACCCGGATTTGGAGGGGTACAATAGGGAGAAAAAATAGCAAATCAGGCCGGATTTGCTAACGATCGGGTGGAGGCCGTCGTTGGCCAACGAAGGAGAGGGGGGAGTAGTAGTACCAACAGTGAATCAACTCCAGGTGCCAAAATCGCATCCCAAACGGCGGTTTGGGGTGGCCCCTTGACTGCAAATCCAGGTGAAACTCTAATCCGGGCAATAACGAAGTCGCCAAACAAGGTGCTAACTCGGTGGTTGTTGGTTTGCTGAGATTTTGGTGGCTTAGTGGTTTTGAGGTTATCTACAATCAGGCGTGCTAACTCAGGAACACTTCTACTGGTTCATTTCTGCTAGATTTAACTGGTTCTGTACTTCTGGTTCTAAGTGAAGTTTTTCAAATGGATATAATGGCAAGTGGCAGTCTGGCAGATAGTGCAGAGGAATGGATTTCACATAAACCACGGTATTTATGAGGGGATGAATAGGCAGGGACTAAATGACTTGTGTCGTTGATGGACGGTTTAAGGCTTTGCGCTGGCGTGATTCCCTTGCTTTTCCAATGGCTGAGGCACTGGGTATCCGATGATGGGCATCCTTCAAGCTAAGGTCCCCCTTTCGTCTCGTCGGCCCTTCCCGCTCCTACCTCCTCTCTCCTAGAGAAGGAAGTAGTATGTGTTTTTTCTCTCCTTTTTGTTTTGTTCCATTGAATTGGTTTGTGCATAAAATTAAGAGCTCAACAAATCGCAATTCCATCAAAATTCTTGGAGCTGAATTCTGAGTATACGTGTTGTTTTCCTCATCATCACGGCATATTTAATCAAGCTACTGTCCTTGAATAAGTACTCCAAAATTTGAAACGCGTTTCAACTATCCCCTCATATGCTTTAAATGTCCCCAATTTTGTAAAAAACGGCATCCATATAATTTGCCACATTTTGGATTGGATTCCCACATCCGAATGTCACTTGTGATATGGCAGCTTATTTTCCTACTTGCCCACTTTTGCCCACAGACGTGTAATGAAACAAATCTCAATCAAGACTCCTCTATTGGAATCGTGATCTTTCCTGGTAACAAAATTCACAAGGATCTAGTTCCTGCTGCTTCAACTCAAGCCATGATCCTCTTGACAAAATGCACAATCGCGTTGGCCGATTACGTGAAAAAGGCCAATTGGGAACTTAACTTCAAGATTCAAATCAAACGACTCCTAAAATTCAAATGAAAATGGTTTTAGTAACTTGAAAAAACCAAGAAAATTGGAAGGTTGAACTAATTTTATTTTCCCCACGCAACACTTCCCCTGTCATTCAGGTTTGCTTGTTCATTAGAAGAAAATATAGAAGCCTCAGACAGTCCATCTCACATCAGAAAAGTGATTCAGTCGGTAATTCCAACTTTAAAATGAAGAATCATCACAGGCTTCACATTCATTGACCTCAAAGGTAGAATTAACAGACAAAATGAACTGAACTGTATTCAACTGTTCTTGCATGCTGTCCCCATATCCCAACTTCGGTAATGAGCTGCACCCACATTATTTGCCATGTTTTTTAACTCTCCCAAGTCCAAATTTGTCACAGAGCTAATTGTCCATGCTACTCCATTAATCGGTTGGTAAGCCAACTCCGCGCTGAGGGGTGGTACATGAAAAAATTGCTGCTAAGAAATCCCTCTCAACGGTACATAAAAAAATACTGTTGTGAAGGCTTTCATAGCGGCACTTTCATATACCGAAGTTTACCAAGAACATCCCACTGCTCCAGCTCTAGCAATTTCAGCTTGAAATTGAAAATTGTCATTGAATAAGTGTCAACAAAACTCTTAAGATTAAAATCAACAAAAATAAAGATTAAAATTAACAAAAATCACTTAAATTCAACTGGAAAGGTTTCCATAAGCCTCAGATAGTCGATCTCACATCAAGATGATTTCAGTCGGTAATTCCAACTTAAAAATAAGCAATCATCATAGGCATTCCTCACCTTCTTAAAAACGAAAAAGCTGTAGAATAAACCAAGGGGAAAAGAAGAAAGGCAAAAATAATTTTGAGAGAGATGTAATCGCAAAAACCGGCTCCGTGGACGAACGGTATTTCATCGATCCACAGGTTCCTATCAAAAATGCGAAAAAGTTTGATTTTGGTCCAATCATAGCATCGCCGGTCAATGCTCTTCGGCTACCGTCGACGTGGCATCGGACCTTGTACTATTCAAAACAAAATCAAAAGAATAAACCCTCAGAGACCCGTTTCAAATCACACACACAGCGGTACACCGGAACAACGCGATCCCGACCGACGAACCCTAAGATTTGGGGAAACCGGAGAGTTGACAATCGGTGGAAGGGAAAGATTGACGCGGTGTACCGCTGGTGTAAAAGTGTCATACGGCACTTCCTATCGAATGGGAATGCTTCCTCACAGGGAACGATTTGAGAACAAAAAGGAAGAAGAAAAAACCCTAGATCTACGGTGAATTTGACTACATCTTCGAACGTCTAAAACATTGGTGGATGCAGTTCGCGGCTGCTGCAGTAAACCCTAGACCTGCTATGAATCGCGTGTGGTGAAGAAGATGGAGAGGAGGGGTTTATATAGTGAAGTGGAGCGAAGAGAAACCCTAGATTGTTTATTTTCCAATTGAGTGGGCCGAGTGCCAGTGTCGGTCAACTTAAGGGTTGGGCCTCGGCTGGCATGGTGTCATTTGTTCCGTGGGCTGGATTCATCACGCAGTAGTATTTTACCCGAAGAGTTTACGGTTTACCCAACCAAAAATAAATAAAATTACGCAGTTGTAATTTTACGCGAAGAGTGTATTGAATTTTTGTGCTACATTTTTTTATAAATGCACTCAAAAAATTAACGGAGAATACTTACAATTGCACATAATATAAGTACTAAAAGACAAATTTAGAAGTACGTTCTTTTTTATAAGAACGAAGAAGTACGAAAATTGGTTTCCAATTAAAAAGCAGCAAGAAAAAAAAATAGAAGAAAATAATTAACTTTTTGGTTTGCCAATGTCAACCATTTTCATGTCTCTAATGGGGTGTGCTTGGGGAGGCCTAACACAATATGCTTGGCCCTTGGCAATCAAAGACTTTTGCGTACAAGTAGCTAGTTATATTCAATTGTTCATATAAAGTTAGACTGTAATAAATAATAAATTATATTCAAAGAAAGAAAGCCCCAAGCCGTTAAGGACATGAGGAAATCGGGCTTATCAAGTCCCTTCTAATGGAAAATACATGGCAAAACTTACTTCAGATCATTACATACCCAATCAAACAATAATGGGCTTAACAAAATGACTGATCATGTCTACTTAGTTGAAAAACAAAATGCAAATATTATTCAAGAAATTTTTCGAACACGGCTAATCACAAGATGTATGACTAAAAAACACGGGATACAAGCAGGAACAATGGCAAAAGATTGAAGCTGGATCAAGCAAGGATTTGCTGAGGAATACCGGGGTGATCTAGACTTTTTAGGTATTTTTTGTGTTCTTATATGATTTTTTTATAACCTTTTTATTTTTTATACTCTTCAAAATCTTCTCGGAGAGATGAACAATATGATGTAAAAATTTGATCTGAATCTAGTAAAAAAATTAAGAGAAAATGATAAAAAAACACCATGTCAAAAAGTTTTCACACTCCATATCTTATAAATGCACTCCAACAATTATCTATTATTTACTTAAAATTACGCATAACACAAGTGCTAAAAGACAAATTTAGGAGTACTTTTATTTTATTACAAAGTAGAATGCGAAAAATATTTTCCAACAAAAAAATAAAAACAATAAACGAAAATAATTAGTACATATTTTTGTTTATCAACCATTTTTCATCTCTCTAATGGGCTGTGCTTTGGGAGGCCTAATGCAACATGTTTAGTTACTAGTTAGTGCTTGGCAATTAAAGTCTTTTGCTTATATTCTTTTATTCAATATTTTAAATAAGTACCTTGCTTCCTCACATTGCTTTGCTATATAAAGGTAAATTGCAATATATTATGAACTACATATCTAAAGAAAGTAGCAAGTCCCAGGAGCTTGACGTCGGCTTTGTTCAGTTTGGGTTTTGAGGTAGATCACCCGAGTAATTTCGGAGTACAACCTTGGAAAACATATAAGCAAACAACGTTTTTTTCAAGGTATCATCTCCTGGGCATCTTATATCAATCTCTATATCTTCATTTTAGAGTCTGGATGTGACATATAAATACATAATGAGGGGAGATTTGTAATTTGTTGCATATTTACTTTATTTTATTTTTAAATTTTATGAGAGATTATTGTAGGGACCATCATCTTTTTAGAGATGGGAAACCAAAATAGAGAAGCGTCGCCTCCTTTCTCGTGTGTGGACCTCTAGGTTCAAATTCCTCCAATGTCATTACCGGGAATTGTGTGGATTTGCGCGGAGAGATTTTGGTCGACTAGTCGCTTAGGTGGTGCTGTAGTGAGAGGCCGTCGTATATGGATAATAGATATGGCTCAACTAAGCATTCCACTAGGGGTGAAAATCGGTCGGTTCGGTTTTCGGGGTGTTCGGGACTGAACCGATCGGTTCGGGGTGATTTTGCTGGGAACCGATCCCGACCGAAAAAAATAATGGACCGATCGGTTCAGGGTGGTTCGGTTTTTTCGGGTTTTTTCGGTCCGGCGTTAAAATTGAGATGAACGGCTGTGATTTGTTATTTTTTACGGAGTCAACTTCAGGAAACCAAGATAGGGGTCGTTTTCAGTCCAAATAGGGGTGGGTTCGGGGTAATTCTGTCCAAATCGGGATGATTTTAGGGTATTTCGGTTTGGTTCGGTTCGGTGTGATGAAAATTCCGGGAAACCGAAACTGAACCGAGATGTATTTCGGTTTTTTCGGTTTTTTTTCCAGGCTGGACCGACCGAACACCGAACCGAATTTTCGGTTTTTCGGTCGGTTTGGATCCCGTCGGTTTTTTTTTCACCCCTACATTCCAGGGCGAGTCGGAACCTCAATGGAGTTGCTTGTACCCATTTCACCTTTTTGGTCGTTAAAAAGAAAAAAAATAAAAGAACAGAGATTTGAAATTTTCAGACTGCCGTCCTGGGAGCAAGAGAGCACGAAACTACCACTAGTCCACTACAACCACCACTGATTCTCAATTCCGCCAATTCCTTTCGAATCTCCGAAGAAGAAATCAGAGTTAGGTCGGAAAATGTCGATTGGAAGCGACACGACTTGGGTCGGAAGGAAACCTATTCGACGCTTGGGAGGCATGTCCGATGCCCTCTCTATCGCCGCCGATCTCGGCTTCTCCGTTCCCCCTCCCCCTTCCCAGGTCCTCTCTCTCTCCACATATGTGTATATCTATCTTGCTTGTAGTTTGCGATTGATCCTGATGCTTTTTAGCTTTACCTTTCTCATTTCGCGGCAACTTTGGGTCCATGGTTCATGATGATTTGATTGTCTAGAGTGTGTTTTAATTTTTTGAAAATTTGAATGTTTCTATTTATTTTAGTCACTCAAGGATAAAAAACTTACCTCAATGCTTGGTAGAATTCGGTTTGCAGACAAGAAGAAATTTAGGGAGACTGTGCGTTGCCATAGAAATGAGTTTAACAGTGCAAATTGCTTGATTTTGCGAAATTATTACTCATGAATGGTAACCGGTTGTAACGGTAACGGTCACGGTGTCTCGGAATCGAGAGCTTCAAATGATACGTAGGGGGACCGGTTGTCGCGGTCGTGAATTTTTACATCTCATTCCTGACAAAATAAAGTGCCCAAATAATTTGTAACGGTCGAACTGGTCCGTGAATTGGAAATGGAAACAGACTGATACGTAATGGAACCAGCTGATATGCATGTGATTTTCCATCTCACTTGTATATCGGGGTGTAATGGTATCAGGAGGCTAAAAAAAACTGTTTATGTGTCGGCCGATACAGTTTGTGGCTTTTGGTTTTCATTTCCACGTGTAAATTTTTAATGCGTATCAGCGTAGCATTACGATTAGCATGGATATAACATGATTATATTTTAATTTGATCGTAGTTACTGATTGTACTATCAAACTTTTTCTATTTAACAGACATAATAATGCAAAACAGCAGTACTTAAGCATCAACTGGATAGTATCTTTTAACCAGTCATATTCCTAAATCTTAAACTTTATTGGAGTGGTGAAGTTATGAATTGAAGAGCACTGGTGGAGGAGCTTGAAGTGAATGCTTTGGTGTTCAACCTCTTCTTTTGGGGTCTAAAAAGGGATCATGGACTCCTCAACAAGTTATGTGCTTTTACATTAATTGCCCAAGGAGTGAGAACGAGTGAATGCCGTGTTGATCCATTTATCCATCTTGTAATTTCAACTTCTGTGTGATAGCGCTGAACATATGTTTTTATCATGTTTGGTGTACAATGTACCTATGGGGGCAAGTGGTAATTACTTCGATTCCAAAATAGAAACATGCTGCAAGGGGCTTAGGCCAGGAGTATACATTGATTGCTAATAGAATGCTACATCATATAGACACTCACCAGTCGCAATTAGGAAGCTGGGTGACTTATATTTGTGAATATGATGCTTCTGCTCTTCCACAGTTCTACTATTTTATCCTACTTTTTGGACAATGTGAGGTTGTCCGTTGTCCCACCCTGATTGCTTTTACTAATTTACAATTTAAAATACGCATTACCCTGATTGCTTTTACTAATTGGAATAGATCCTGATAGTGTAGTTTTAAAGTATTTGCTTGTGTTTCTCATTTTCTGGTTGAAAACTTGAAGATATACTAAATGTTACAGTGTTCTAATTATTTTCTAAGTTCTAACTTCTAATCAGTTCTCTTTTTGTTCTTGATCTTTTGTTGCAATGAAATTTCTTCTTTTGTCTCCAATCATTGATTTTGATTAGACTTTGATGTGGATCATATAGTGTTTATTATGCATGAAAACATTTGAGATGTCTGAAATGCTTAGTGTATCATGTGCTGTCAAGTTCTTGAAATGGTTTTTTTGAAGTGTGTGTGTGTGTGTGTTTTCTTTGTTGATATTTTGTTTTAGTTTGTCACACCATGTTGGGGATGTTTATTTCCAGTTGAATGAGATACCAAGATGGCAAGACCAGTCTTTACGGTTTTAGTCTCCTTTTGATAGTTTGCTGTATCTAATGTGGAATCTTGCGGTTTCTTTTGGCTGAGGTAATTTTTTTTGGTGTAGGAAGAGTTTCAAAACTTATCCACTACCGGTGAAAAGGGTGACGACTTGATAAGGGTTTTGAGAGAACTAACAACTGTTCAGAGAAAAATAGCAGATTTGCAAGTGGAACTTCAAGGTCGCAAGGTGAAGTGATCACTCTCTCGTGTCTTATATACCCATCAACCATGTGTGTGTGAGGGTGTGCTCATAGTTTTGTTCATTTCAACTCCCATGTGTATATTTATATGATCTATGAATTTGTTTGGAAGATAGTCTTCAAGGGAAGGGCTCCACTGGAAGTAAACTAACTGTACTTCGATCTTGTCTCGAAGACATAGAGTGGAGGATTATGTTGGATTATAGAAGTAAAGAAAGAATGGCTCGTGGGTCAACAGTCTGAGAATGGCCAAAATTTCTTTTCATTTTTTTAGTTGGCGATTATAGGTACTTAGCTACGTAAATGGATTCATATATGCAATCAATCAGATGTATATTAGTGTCCTTGTGTGTGTTAAGATTTCCTTTTGAAATTTGAACTAATATCTGCTCGGTTTCCTAAGTTCAAAAACATTTTCTGTATGCTTTTTTTAGGATAAACTTTGAATGGTGAATATCTGTCAGATGGTTTCAAAACCTATGCTACATGAGTATGGTTTGTGCAGTACGAACCTCGGATACGCTTTACCATATTATTTCCAGACCAGTGAGGCAGTGACTGACTATTAACGTTATTTCATGGAGAATCACGTTTATTCACTTTCTCCACTATCTGGTTTTTCATTTCTTTCTCTGTTTTTCTTTGTTTTTTAAGGGTCTTATATTCACATAAATTAGGTAATCATTTCTCTCTAAAATTTCTGGATTGTTCTTAAAATATGAGTTGTACTTCTTGGGTTGGCAATAAATTATCTGATTTTTACAATTTTGCGAACTTGTAGGAGGATAAGAATGTAGCACATTTGACTCATGTGAGTGAAATGGAAAAGAAGATTGAGACTCTAGCAAGAATTACAACGATATTGAAAGATGTCATTCACAATAAGGTAATGTATCTGTTCTAATCTTTGATGTGTTATGTACCTTAGGTTGGGATTCCATCATTTCACATAACAGTGTTATAATACGAATCATAAACCAATATATGATGTGCGATAGTTTTGTGTTGTCGCCTCAAATTTTGTAACAAGAATGTATCAATTGGCAGATTTGGTCTAGTCAGGGCTCGTTGAGTACCTTAGCTTATGTTCTGGATTAGTTATGCTCTCCAGTTTTTGCACATGGCTGGGTGCCATTTGAGGTTTGCTAACGCTCAGACTTCCATTGTTCATTGGCTTTTGTAATTTGTTGTTGATGGACTGTTTTGGAAACAGAGAATGAGATGTATCAATGTACGTAGGATCTATGCAAGGCCCACCTTGAAAACAAAAATTACCACAAGAACATTAACCACTTGCCAAGCCCAAGGATATATTGCTTGCCTAGAAGTCTATCTTGCATTTTTTTTTTATAAGAAGTCTATCTTGCATGTTAACTGTACTTGTTTTTATCACTGTCTTTCTAGTACATTGATATCGAGATTCCACCTTCTGTGTTTAGGATCTACTAGTATGACACCTTTGAAGGATGAACACTACACAACTCTTGAGAAAATAGAGAATATGAGTAGATCTTACTGCCGCAAGTGGCACCTGACTTTTAGATGAGAAAGAGATGCTTCTGCTAGGGAATTGGAAAATTAACATCTTTGAGCTATAGAAGTATTTTTCTCTTGAATTTGGCTCCCATAACTGGTTTCTTTTATCCGTTCCTGTTTGGCAACAAAATGGGACTTGAGATATTATACACCATGCACTGATGCACGGAACTCGTTTTATGTCTTGGCAGGACCGCATTATAGCTCGTCTTCAGCAACCGTATTCATTAGATTGCATCCCTGTGGAAGCAGAATTTCAGGTTGGTCAATGATGAGCCTCGTCTATACCCGCAGTATGATTACTTCTGACATGTTATGTAATGTAGGCAAATTTTTGCTTGATTTTCAGTCATTTGATAGCTTACACCATAAGTGCTTGGCTAACCTTCTTCTTCTTCTTTAATGTTTAAACATTTCAGTAAATTATTTGAAGAAATGGTAGTGAATTGTTTTACTTTTCAGCTTGGTCAAGATTTTTAGAGTCTGTAAATTTCGGTCCTAATAACGGCAAAAACATGGAAAACAAAGTTCCTAGGATTATTGTTGACTGCATGATTTAGGGTACCATGGAGACTGAAATTCATAACGTAGTTCAATAAGCGATATAGATTGTTTGCCTTTTCATGTTCTTCATGGCTTTTGCATATTTTCCTATACCATCACAAAGAGGAAGAAAAAGAGGAATGGAGAAGTTTGAGGTCATAATTTCACAGTAAACGTAACAAAAGCATGGATATTGAGGTTGTAGCTTCAGAGTTAGATGTCAGATGTCTATGTTTCTCAAAAGTGATGCTTAACTATCATTTTTTTGTTCATCAAGTCGAAATTAAATCTTGCTGGAGCTGTTTATTAGCTGCTAGAGTTCATTTTACCTTTGAGATTATATCCTTATGCCTTCTTGTGCTTGGGTAGTGCAGAAACAATTTTCAGAATTACTCATGAAGGCTGCTAGTGATTATGGCGCATTGACTGCCTCTGTTGCGGACTTCCAATGGAGTCAAAACTTCAAGGAACCACCTACAGTATGGGGGGTAAGTTGACGTGAATGCTGATTTCCTTCTCATTATCACGAGTCCATAATTCACATTGCATTCTCCTTTGAGCTCTAAGTCCATTTCTTGTGGCCCATACTTGGTTTGTTACCATGTTGAGAAAAAACATGAAATTGTTTTTCACCAGGTAAATCTGGTCTCTTTCAGAAGCAGGGGGAGAAGTGTTTACAATGGCCTATTCCTATTTTTTATTCAACTGTTTTATGAGTGCCTAACTGAAGTGGTCCTATTTTTTGTCCCATTTATCAAGATAATAAGCTTTGATAGTTGTACGATTCACTCTTGGGCACTTAGGTTATATTCATGGAAATGGAAATCGCTGTGGAATTTGGTTCAATGTCAATCTCAGACGATTTTTGAGTTTCGCAAGAACATTGAGTTCTGCTTTTGGCAGATGTTTAAACAACTTTTGTTCTATTTTGATGGATTATTTAACTTAGAAAACGAGTTACGTTTTTTTTTGGGTAAGGAATTCCAGGGTATAGTTGGTGCGAATCAAAATTCTGGCTTCAGCCGTGTTTAGAAGAATTAATCAGACTGGTGTTTTCCGATTGTTATCCAAATGTGAAATGTTCCTGATATCTTCAAATTTGGAGAGAATCAATACATTCTCTGAAACAAATTCATTTGGAATGTCTTTTGTCTAAGTTGGAAATTGTAATTTAGCTTGTGTTTTTTTGTGAAAGTCAATCTTGACCATGGATTGTTCTAAATAATGTAGGAAATGCTCCGTCCAATTCCTGTTGCTTTAGCATCTTGTACCCGGTTCTTCGAAGCCATGTCAGCAATGAGGGAATCGTTTGCCACCCTTCAAACCTTGAGAGTGGGTCATTCATCTTCTTCCTTGAAGATAACTCCAGCCATTGATTCTTCTCAAAGAACAACATTAGGGGATTCTGAATGTGTGACCCCACCTCCTTGGAGGAATGAGTCGAGCTTTGATGATTTAGCTCTAAGAAGCTTCAGTGGTCAAGAAGCAGACGATGGAAATAGTGAAGTGGGTGACACAAATCAAGTTGATGGCGCAAGTCTCAGGAGATTGTCGTGGCCTCCAGTGAAAAAGAACGGATTATAGTGAGGTATTTTCTTTTACTTATCTGTTTGTGCAATGTTGTCATTATGGTTTGATTCTTTCTGTAACGATATTTTGCCACTGAATAACAATCCATTTAACTCCTTCGTTTAGTTGTGTGTATATGTTAACTGCACTTGGGAGTGCTACAAATTTGGCATATATTTCATGTAAACTGTCTTCAAATGCATTTTGAGTTTCAAGCCACCACACTTACATGTGCCATCTTTTCCATCTGGTTCAGTTTTAAGATCTGGGAAATAAATGGGCTTCCATAGTTTCATTCATTAGGTAATCCGCGCAGACCTTCTGGCATTGGTTTTAGGAGGGACTCGGGAGTCAACCTTGTTAGGCAAAAATTTGACTCTTTTGCTAAACACAATCTCACTCGCATAAAATAAAACACACGAGTTTTTTTTATTAAGTGGTTCGGACCCTTGCATTCAAGATATAAAATATATTTTAATTACATCTTTCATTCAAAAGATCGATAACCCTTTGATTCCAACTATTTTTTTATCCTCTTTTCATAAAAACGGAAAAGGGGAATTGGGTTTTATTTTATTTTAGGGGATGGACCAAGATGGCTGCCTACGTACCCATAGTTTGGGATCAAGCCAAACGTAGTTCATGTTTAGTGATTTTAATTTTAGCGAGCCTTTGCGACTCATTTGGTAGTTTGATGAACCTTCGAGATTCATTTATAAAATTAGGGTTTGCGACATCACTATAAGAAAAGCACATCTCAACTAAGTTGGCACCCACTCCCTCATCATTCATATGCCAATCCCAAATGAGCTTTTTCGATTTTTAGTGAACATTTGGTGTTCACAATACTTGATTTTAGTGAACATTTGGGATCCACTAGTTTGTGACTATACCCATTTGAATGGGTTGCCTACATATCCGAGTTCGACTCGGAATCAAGTCTAACGAGTTCAAATTTGAGAAATTGATTTTTACTGAACGTTTGGGGTTCGCGAGTTTTGGTTTTTTTTTAAGCCTTCAAGGCTTGTTTAATTCATTTATTTTCTTTAGCCTGTAGAGGATTAGCCAAAATGTTTTACACAGCCGTTGGAATACCAATTGCTCCATTGCAAGTTAATAGAAAATGGACTAAACACCATTTACTATATTAGCCAGAGGATCGAACTTTGAAAATGCCTGGCTTGTTTACTTGGACTTGGGGGGTGTTGTGCACCCCTCGGCTGTTGGATCGTGTTTTGGACGGCCCCGATGCGTTCAGCAATTTTTCTTTAATTTTGATTTTTTTGATTTTTTACCGGTAAAAAATCAAAACACATCCGAGCCGTCCAAAACACGATCCAATGGCCGAGGGGTCCACAGCCCCGCCGCCGCCGCCGTTTACTTAGCTAATTCAAGCAATCAGTTTGAACCATAAAGAGGTAACAAATTTAAGACCTCAAATGGTGGTGGTAAACAAACAAATGTCAGTGGACATACCCCACGTGATTTTTGGTATAGGAAGTTTGATTCATTTTCTTCATTATTGTTGCCCATTTTCGTAAGCCATGTAAGAGCCAAAATAAAAAGACCAGGGCAGTTTTTTTGAGGCTACAAAGAGGTTATTTTGAAGGTTGCTAAGGCAATTTTTGAGGCCACAAAGGGGCGTCATTATAAAATGGCTGTGAAGATGGGGTTTTTTTAGTTGTAAAACACCGTGCATTATATGGCCACAATGGGCGTAATGAACGGCTTGTTTAGGCTGCCAAAAATGCCGTTCATTATATGTCCACATGGGGGTAATGAACGGGCACTTTGCAATCCAAATTAACAGCATCTCTGCATCGGTTTTGTAGCAATGAAAGCCTGTTCATTATATGGCCATAAGAGGTGTAATGAACGGGTTCGTGAACCCGAAAAACACTGTCCATTATATGGCCACATGGGGAGTAATGAACAAGTATTTTACGGACCAAATAAATGGCATCTAGCCAATGTCTTCTAATTTCTCCAGCGTAGTTTTTTTTATTCTTGGCCACGGATCCGGGGATCCTGTAGTGCATTGCCACACTACAATCCTGTAGTGCGGCACACGAGTCGTTGATCTCGGCAATAAACGGCTTAGATTTCATCTTGGCAATGAACGGCTCGGATCATGCAAGCACCAAGATGAAATCCAAGCCGTTGATTGCACGATCAACGGCTTGGATGCCGCACTACAACCCTGTAGTGCGGCAATGCACTACATGATGCCCTCTTCCCCATTATATGGCCGCAAGGGGCGTACTGAACGATTCTTTAGCCCGCAAAATACCGTCCATTATATGTCCACATGGGGAGTAATGAAGAGTATTTTGCGGACCAAATTATGTCGGCTTTTGCAGCGAACTTTGATGATTACTTTTGTGGGACTTCATCACGAGCCAGTGAAGAGATGAACCAAAAGGCTGAACAAAAGCTGAAGCCTCATGTTTGTTTCGAAACCTACGTAGATGTAAAAGGTTGAAAGTTTATTTTAGTGGAGGAGGGAGCAATTTTAGAGATGGGAGAGAGGGATTTGGAACCCACACAGCTTTCTTGTTGGAAGCCCTTTTGCTTCTTCTTCTTTTCTCTTCGCTCTGCATTTTTTCTGAACTTTTCTCCTCCGATGCAAGTTTTTTTTCTCCGGAAATTCTCCCTTTTAGTAAAAACGTGTTGTGGAGATTTTTGTAGGGTTGTAAATGAACCAAGCTGTTCGTGAACGGCTCGGTGTTTAGCTCGTCTCGGTGTTTAGCTCGTTTTGTGCTCATTCAAGCTCGGTTCGTTAAGGTTTTATAAACTCGAGCTCGTGAAAAATTTAATAAACAAGCTTAAACATTACTATGCTCGGTTCAAGGTCGAGCTTGCAAAAAATTAATAAATAAGCCTAAAATAAATAAGGCTCATTTTATTTTAACAGGACAAGATTACATTGCTTCTTATTAATTCAAAAGTAATATGATGATGTACAATACTTCAAAACTATAGTCAATTGTATCACTATTTCGAAATAAAGTCTTTTTTTCTTGTAGGTTAAACATTTAATTAAGAAACATGTACATGCGCAATTATGAGTGTTATAAAAATCGGTCAAGTCGGCCGACTAGTCGGCCAAAAATCGCTAGTCGGCAGCTGATCGACCTGGGACAGACTAGCGTCTTTTAGAACCTTGGCAATTTATGCAAGTAGGAATATATGCTTGTCATTGGCTCGTGAACAAGCTCGGGATCAAGTCAAGCTTCGATTGGCTCGGCTTGTTAACTATTTACTACGTTCGAGTTGGAGCTCGAGTTCTATAAAATTATAATAAACAAGAAACTCGACTCGTTTGTAGCCTTAGATTTTTGTGCACCTTAGACTGTTTTCAGGCCGAGCATTCCAATATAAGTGAACTGCCCCTGGTTCAGCTTTTTGCCAATCTATTGATGAATTGGAGCAGAGTATAGGAATGATAATTGTTCAAAAACCCTGACTAGTTTTGAATTTAATTTTTGGAAACCAAGTGGTTTTCAACTTGTTTTCCGAGTACCAGGGGTATTTTCCAAAGCTAGTTTGAACTCGAATTTAAGCTTTTAAAGTCGTGTTCGTGTTTTAGGTTGATTATGAAAAGTTGTGTTTTTATAACTTCATTCAAACACTAGAGTTTCTGTTTCCAGTAAGTAGTAGGGAGATTTGCGAAATTAACTCCAGCTGGGCAGATTTTGTTGAAGTAAAAACCTTTCTGATCATAACAGGATGGTGTAAAGGAGTAATCAAAATACTGAGGCCAGCTCAGATTTTGGTGACTTTCTGGTGTTAGGATTTGGAAGGGCATATATTTTTGTTCTAGGATAATGTTTCCTCTCAAATGGACAAAAGCTTCAGGTCAACAATCACATGCAGGGGTCCAACTGGTTCTTGAGGCTCCCCTTTTTCTGGGTTTTTTTTGGCACCTTTTTCTGGGTTTAGGGGATTCTTAAGAGCTGCAAGGTAGTAACTTCTTATTGAATTATTATATATATCCCTGGGAATTTGTATTGAATTATTGATGTAGATCACCATTTACTGATGAAATATCGCATGGCCGCATGTGATGATAAATATTTTTTTAAGTATACTGCTAACCAATACAATAATATAACAAGATTTATGTAATTATATGCTGATTTATAATTAAGTAGTACAATCGCGAGTTAATTTTGTTTTTCTAAAGAATATATGTCAATTTATGAAATTTATGGGAATCTCAACTAATGATCATGATGCCTATTATGTCAATGATTAGGTAACATTATTGTTTCATTGTAGCCATTTTCTCCAATTTTCAACCCTACCTTTGTTGAGTGGACAAACGATGAGTTTCCCTATTGTATAATAATTTGCCTAAATGACTATACATACATTCATCAACTAAAATATCATTAAGCGGAAATAAGTGGTATTTCGGCATAAGGTTGAAGACGGAAAATATAGTGTGAACTTACTCTGATCTTGGGTTAGGGTTTGTTCTTCTGTAGGTCTCAGTTCCGCTATACTTTAGGTGTTGGTGGATGCTGAGATCGATAATCAAAGATAATTCGAGATGTGTATAAATTAATTCGGAACAACCCAATATCTTACTAAAAACTATTTTTTTGTGGGGGAGAAACGTATTAGGACAATGGGCACTAAGGCCCCATCCCACTAACTCAAAAGGTTAAAAAGTTACCTTATTACGAAAATTGAGACAGTTACTCTATCACAATACATCACACAAAAAATCGTGAAAAGCCAATAAACCCAAAAGCTTTCTTAGTGGAACACCCCTTAAATAATTGTCAAGGGGCAGAAGGGGGAGAGTGGAGTGCCCTACGCGGCTACGCCCATGGTCTGGTTTTCCGAGCCTATAATGGCCTCTCCTAAAAAACAGCCGGAAGGAACATGCAACCCACGTACCCAAGGCCTTGTTCGTTTTGGTTTTCAAGAACTGGTTTTCTCAATTATTATTCAATTATTACGCTTATTTTAAAATATTATTTTTATTTTTCTCTCTATCTCTCTCCAATCATTAATACCTATTTTTTTAATTATTATCCCTATTTCTGTCTTTAATCATTACAAAAACCAAAACTCAAAACTCAAACCAAACACAACCTGTGGGGGTCTCTTCGCCGGAGTGAACTCTTTGGACCTCTTGGAGTGAGAAGGGCAGTGCACGCCTGAGCCGCTGCTACTCACCGGAGATGATAACCTGCACACGTAGACAACCACGTCAGTGCCTAGCCCGGACGGTGGTGGTCCGGGAAGGCACTCCGATGATCAAGTCAGTCACCGGAGGGGAGAAATGCACCAGAAATCTCAGAAAGAGAAGTAAAGAGGTAGAGTTATGAGGGTATTGAATGAGGAGAGAGGAATCCCCAAGGTGGTAGTTGTGGCTGGGTATTTATAGGCTGAGGGGCGTGCGTCCCACGCGCTCGGCGCCCCTCACGCGCCTGTCATTCACGCTCGGAATGACAGGTGACATGACCTTCACCCCAGCCCCAGACGCCATGTCTGGGCTGACGTCACGGCACGTGGGTTCGAGTAGTCAAATCAGCTCGAGACATTCCCCATCACCCACGTGCTTCTGCAGGCGGCGGTGGCAGAGTAGGTGACTGCCGCATTTAATGCCTCATCATGGACTGTGTGGCGTGCCCGACACACTTCCACCAAACCGGATGTGCCCGAGCCCCCACGTTACCGAGGTCAACAGACTCGGCAAGCGTGCGGCCCAGCCCCCTGGGCGCTCGGCGCGTCGCTCGGCGGAGCTCCCGAGGGTTGTCTGGGAACCAAGCTGCGAGTACCATGCTCTCGGCACCGAGCCGTTCGGTAGTCTCCGTTCAAACCTATATTCGTCCAAGACCCTGTGTCCGCATCGTCCGCCGTGGGCACCGTTCGTTCGGCATCGTCCAGGCGGTTCGATCTGCATTCGGTTTTGCAGATTCTGAGGTAATGATCTTTTTGGCTCTTCGTGATGCAGAGGGGGATGCCTCTGCTGACCCCTGTGAGCCCGGCCGCTACAATAGCCCCATCAACTACCGCACACCGTCGGAAGGGTGCGGGAGTTGATATAATTCGGATCAAGCGGTCGGAGAAATGGGCTCGGCGCTCGTGTTTCACGCGATCGGGATGGAACACTGCGGTCAGGCTGGCGACGGTCCGAGTCCCTCGCGCATGCGCTCGGAGGGGGGCTGGTGCTCAGAACGTCACATCGATCTGGGAAGCGAAGGGACGTCTGACACATTTGGTGCAGAAACCCGTACGCGTGATGACGTTGATGCCACGTGCCGTCGCGCGGTTGGTCCATGCGCCGCCGTTTGGTTTTCGCGCCCAAACGGCTTGAATCGGGCGGGGCACGCGTCGCAATCTGGAGGGGGGTGTCCCTTCACCTCCCGGACCGGTGTCCCTATAAATACACGGACAGGGGGAGAGAGGGTCACTGTTACTCTCTCTCTCTAGCTCCAAACCCTTGCGCCGCCACCGTCCGCCGTGCTCAACCGCTCCTTCCTCGCGGAGATCTCACTTTCAGGCCAAGATTCTTCCACCAAATCCAAGGTATTGTGTTCTTCCCTTGTTTCTATACGTTTTGTGAAGCTTTTTGTGCATTTTTGTTGCATTTTGGGTGGGTTTTTGAGTGTTTCGTTCTTTTTCGCTTTTCTGCCTCTGTTTTTGTTTGAGTTTTCCGGCGGTCTGTGCGGCGGAGCACGGCTGCCGGATTCTGGGCTTGAAGAACACTCAACGTGTTCTTCCGAGCGTTCCCCCATCGAGCGAACCGCTCTTCGCCGAGGGCATAGGATATACCCGAGCGTGATTCCTCTTCAGGTATTGCCGAGAGCTCATAGGTAGTAGGGCTCTCGGATAATCAACGACGTGCGGGGAGCTCGGCAGGGGCCGACGCTCAACCCTTTGTATTTTTTCTGAAATCACACCTGTGCATATCGCTGATGGTTGTTTCACCCGTGCACTGTAGGTCTTTCTTGGATGAGCTCAGACTCCTCGGACTCATCTTCCGACGACGTCCTTGCCGAATCCCAGTTCAGCGATTTCATCCACAGCGTCCTCTTCAGAGAGCAATTGAGAAGTCTCGGGAGAGGCTATAGGAGCCAAGCACAGTTCAGCTCTCCACCACCCGAAGCCATACCCCTAGACATAGCCCCGCTTCAGGCCATAACCCCCGAGCGCTAGATGGAGATGGAAATGGAAACCAGGCGCGCCGAGAGCGGCGCTCAGGCTTCTTCGTCCGGGCAGAGCCCTCCTCCGAACCCTGTCCCCGAGACGGCCGTGCCGACCGATGTCCCTTCATCCCCCACCATTGACCCTACCGAGCTCCCGGATCTCTCCGGGGATTGGGCTTCGGACCCCGAAGTGATTGAGATCGACAGGGAAACCGCGGGGTTCGACGAGCCCGAGCCTGTCGAGGTTCTTGAGGTGGATGAGCTCTTAGCCCAGTCTCCACAATCCGAGGGGCACGCTCCCCGCAACGAGGGTGAAGACGAAGGCTCCTCGCACCACGGTGCCGAGAACGAAGAGCAGGAGCAAGCCCCCGAAGATGAAGACGAGGCCGACGTTGAGGGGGGCGTCGAGTATGGGCACGGCTGGGAAACGATCCCGCCGCCGAACCCGAAGCACGGGAAGTGCAAGTACGTTGACACGTACTTCGACGGTTCTGCGGACAAGCTTGCCGCGTTCCGAAGGGACTACAACATCCCTGCTGACGTGGAAATCACAAGGCCCGTCGACAACAAAATCCACTACGCGAAAGGGCAGGTGACTGTGCCCTTGATGGCCATCACCGAGGGTGGCCTGACTTTCCCCATGCCCAAGCTCCTTCGGCAGTTCTTGGACGTGTACGAGCTCGCCCCCCACCAGCTGGCCACCAACGTGTACCGCATCATCTGCTCGGTGGTGAGGCTGTCCGAGCGTCACAACATTCCCTTCCGCCTGTCCGACCTCATGGCGGTCTACACCTGCGCTCGGAGTAAGAGCTACGGCCGCTACTACTTTTCGAGGCGCCCCGAGTACCCCCACCTCATCGGCAAACTCTCGGACTCGGAGAGGCATGCCTGTGAGTTGGTCATAGTTAAGGGGAACTACGAGAAAGCCCCGGGCGAGCAGTCCAGGTGGTCCGTACCCTGGCAGCGAGGGCGCCCTAGTAAGCCGAGAGCTCATCCTTGCATTTTCATCTTTTATTTCTGTCATTTAGTGAATTTTACTGACCTGCACTTGTTTCTGTGTTTTTTTTTTTTTTTTGTTAGCGTGCAGGAAGGTGACAAAGAAGCTCGCCGAAGACGCGGACGACGACGTCATCGACCAGATCTTCGCCATTCCTAACCGTACTGCCCCCGAAGTCCTCGGCTACGTGCCAGCATACAAGGGCTTCCTGAAGAGGGGGAAGAGCCCCGTGAAGAGGACAGGCGAGCGCCGAAGACGACTCTTCGATACCGATATCGAGCGCTCTGACCTCTTTGGTCGGGAACGCTTGCCGAGGAGCACTCACCACCCGCCCCAGGCTCTCCTTACACGCAGCGGCTCCGAAGCTGACATGGCTGGTTCCTCAGCTTTGAGGGAGGCCCAAAGGAAGGAGAGGGCCGAGAGGAAGAGGAAGGACGCCGAGAAGGCGGCGGGCTCTCAGCATGGTAACCCCTCCGAGGGGGAGGCCCCTCCGAAGAGGACCCGGACGGCCGAGGCTCCGGAGGGGTCCAAGGCACCTCTTCCACCGACACCTCCTCCTAAAACCGTGCCGACCGAGGTTCAGCCGAGGAAGGTAGCTCCCAAGGACAAGCAGGTGGTCTCCCCGCCACCTGGGGAAGCGCCCTCCCCGACCGAGAAGGATGAGCCGTGGGTGCCGGTCATCCGGACCTCGAGCGGCGAGCCGGTCAAAAGGAGCGCCAGCGTTCGGGAGAGCCGCAAGACGGCGATGACCCTGCTTAAAGCCCTCGCTCTGCCGAGGGATATGAAGGCCGTCCCCAGAAATACGGCCGACAACTACGCCGAGCTCTGCACCAGCATTGTGAGGGTAAGGCCTCTCCTTTACATTTCGTATTCTGTGCAAGTCTTTACGTTCGGTTGATTACTAATTGTTGCCGAAAATTTATTCTTTTACAGGCTGGCCAGTCGGCTTTGGCTCTCGGCGACAAGGTGTATAACCTTGGCGTTGAGAAGTCCGAGGTTGAGAAAAAGCTCGAAGCGGAGCAGAAGGCTCGGGCCGATCTGAAGAAGAGCGCCGAGGCCCTTGCTGCCGACGGCCAAGAGCTGGAGAGGCAGCTGGCGGAGGCCCGCCATCTTCAGAAGGAGGCCGAAGAGAGGGCCATGACGGCCGAGAGCAAGATTACGGCTGCCGAGGAGAGGGCCGCTCGAGCTGAAAGGGATCTTCAGCACGCCCAAGCCGACCACGATGAGATGTTGGCTGTTGCTGACAAAAATGGCTATGGGAGGGGGGCGGAGGAGACGCTGCGCAAATTTGCCAAAGAGGCGAACGACAACGAGGAGAAAGCCTTCCGGAAGGGGTATCTCCTTGGTCGTGCCGGCTGCTGGGCCGAAGCCTTTGCTCAGGCTTATGACATCGTCTCCGTGCCGGCGGATTCTGCTCTTCGGTCATCCATACCTCCCGTCCCCGAGACCGTGGTCCCGGAGATGCCCTTCGATGATGACGAGGAGGACATCCCTGAGGGTGGGGACGTCACCAACACGGAGGCCACCGAGGGGAACGGTGCCGACGCCAGTGCTACAAGCCAGGACCAGATCCTCGATGCCACCGACCCTGGGGCCGCCGTTACGGGGGCCTAACCGGCTGCTTGTTTTTCCTCTTTCTTTTTGTTTTTGAAGTTTATGTACTCGGGGCTGAGCCCCCTCAATTTTTGTAATGAATGAGATATCTTTTCTTTCCTTCCTCGTCTATGTTTGCATCTGAATGTATGAATTTTTTATGCCTGAATTTCCTTCCAAGTTATGCTCCTCGTCCATAACGAACCGTAATCACCAAAAACTGGTAATAAATGATAGCCCCTGCTTCGGCGGGGGGTCAATGTAATAACGGCACCCTGCCGAAGCAAGTGAGTTCATAATTTTACGCAAATGTTTGGATAAGAATGCGCCGAGCGAAACAATAGCCCCCGGCTAATTCGCCAGGTAGGTCCTGGGACCAGGGGCATCTGCCCGAACGCTGGTACGTATTAGCGCCCGCTCTATCAGACACGATCGTGTGTTCAACCGAACGCTAACGTATCGTTTTGGCCGAGTAGAGACTTTTGCTCAATCGAACATAAGCGACAATTTCACCGAACGGGGTCGGGTCGTTCCATCGAACGGCAGTGATCTCGATATGGTCTTCATGCCGAAGGTAGTTACTTGTAGGAAAGTAAAAATCGAGACATAATGGCACGCAGCCGAACCAAATACAATAACATTGTAGAGAAAAAGTTTCGCGCCGAGCGATAATCACATACAATAGCCCACGACTAGTGTGATAAGGCGGTCCTGAGACCTTGGGCATATCCCCGAGCGCTTGTACATATCAGCGCCGTTCTATCCGTCACAACCAGACGTTCCACCGAACGATTTAATGATTGTCTTAGCGAACAGAAATTTTTGTTCGACCGAACATAAGTGATCCAGAGGCGGCCCCGTTGCCGAGGGCGATTACTTTATAAATAATGAGAATCGAAGGGTAACAAAGAAAGGATCTTATCATTAACATTTCGCCCCTCAGGCATTACAAAAGGCTACCGAGGGCACCAGAAAGTAAAAAAAAAAAATGATAAACACAAGATCCTAACCATAGAATTTTCTTAACTTTGATGCATTCCATGGGTTGCTCACGGCCGTGCCGTCCATTTCAGCAAGCTTGTAGGCCCCATAACCAGCTTTGGCCAGGATTCGGTAGGGACCCTCCCAATTGGGCATGAACTTCTTTTTGTTTTTCTTTTGCACGACCGCTCGGAGGACGAGATCATCAACATTAAAGGGGCGGAGGCGAACGTGCTTGTTATAACCCCGAGCCACCTCCTGCTGGTAGGCCGCGTACTTGATGTGAGCTTCATCACGGAGATCCTCAATTTGATCAAGCTCGGAGGCCAGGTGCTCGTCGTTCGTGGCTGGATGGAACGCTTCGGTTCGGGCGGAGGGAACAACAGCTGCAAGTGGAAGGACGGCCTCCATCCCGTATGCCATTGAGAACGGCGTTCGGCCAGTTCCTCGCCGGGGGGTCGTTCGGTAACCCCAGAGGACCTTGGGGAGTTCCTCTACCCACCTCCCGCGCTTGTTAGTCAGCCGACGCTTGAGGCCGGCCGAGATCGACTTGTTGGATGCCTCGGCTTGGCCATTTCCTTGAGGGTAAGCCACGGTTGAATTAAAAACTCGGATATTCTTTCTCTTGCACAGTGATTTAACGGCCTCGGCGACGAACTGAGTGCCGTTGTCGGAGATGATAGCATAGGGTACGCCGAACCGAGAGATGATGTTCTTCCAAATGAACTGCTCGACCTCGGAGGCCGTGATGTGGATCAGCGGTTCGGCCTCCACCCACTTAGTAAAGTAGTCCGTGGCCGTGATTAGGTGCCGAAACCCGCCGGGGGCCGTAGGAAGAACTCCGACAATATCAAGCCCCCACTGGGCGAACGGCCATGGGCTTGTGACGGGCTGCAGGGACATGGTGGGCTGGTGAAGGATGGGGGAGTGTCTTTGGCACGCCTCACACTTTTTGACGTAATCCTCAGCGCTCTTCTTCATTTTCGGCCACCAGTAGCCCTGGGTGACAGCCCGCTCGGAGAGAGAGCGACTTCCCGAGTGGCTACCGCAGCTTCCTTCATGGAGCTCACGGAGGACGTGAGGTACCTCGGCGCTGTGCAGCACGCGGAGGTCCGGACCGACGTAGGTGCGGCGGTATAGCTGTCCAGTCGGGGAGAGGAAGTAGGACGCGGACTGGCAGCGGATTCGGTGTGCTTCTTTCTTATCTGAAGGGAGGGCCTGGTCTCGGAGGTAGGATATCAGGGGATCCATCCAGCTCGAGCCAGAAGCAGCGATTGTCATAACGTCTTCGGCGCCCGGCTCGAAGCTTGGGAGCGCGATTTCTCCGAGCGTGATCGTCCGCGTGCCTCCGAGCTCGTTACAGGCCGATCCAAGAGCAGCAAGGGCGTCGGCATGAGCGTTTTTGGCTCGGCCGATGTGGGAAAAGTGGACGGTCTTGAAGCCTTTTTGCAGCTCCAGGACATGGCTGAGGTATTTCAGCATCCGAGCATCCCCAGAGCCATAATCGCTATTCAGCTGGTTCACGACCAGCATGGAATCGCTATAAACCTGCAGTTCATCCACCCCGAGAGCAAGAGCAAGGCGGAGTCCAGCAATTAAGGCCTCGTATTCGGCCTCGTTGTTTGTGGCTGGGAAACCGATGCTCATTGCACACTCGTGGATGGTCCCTTCAGGAGAAATAAGCACAATACCAGCCCCCGCCCCTCGGCTGTTTGATGCACCGTCAACGTGCATCCGCCAGGACTCGCCCATATAAATTGTAGCCGTGCGGGGAGGGGAGCGCTTGAGGACGAACCCAGATTGCTCGGGGGCGGTGGTGCTTTCGGCCCCCTCGGCACCCCCGTCTCCGGTTATCACTTCCTTCTGGAAATCAATTTCCAGCTTTGGTGTGAGCTCGGCGACGAAGTCGGCCAATGCCTGACCCTTAATCGCCGTCCGGGGCTCGTACCGAATGTCGAAGTTGGCCAATTCCAAGGACCACTTACAGATCCGATCCGAGAGATCTGCCTTGCGCATGACGGTTTTCAGAGGGTACGCTGTGATTACCACGATCGTGTGGCTCTGGAAATAGGGTAGGAGTTTCCTCTTCGCCGTAACCAGCGAAAGTGCCAACTTCTCGATTGGCAAGTACCTGGTTTCGGCTGGGAGCATTGTTTTGCTCGAGTAATAGATCGGGAACTGCTCCAAACCCTCTTGCCGAACCAGTGCCGAGCTTACAGCATGTTCGGACACTGCCAGGTAAAGGTAGAGATCTTCGTCTTCCCTCGGCATGACTAGCAGGGGTGCTCGGGACATGTAGTCTTTAAGCCCGGCGAACGCAGCGTCGCACTCGGGATTCCAGACAAAGGCTCTCTTACTGGTTTTGATGGATTGGAAGAAGGGTCGGCAGGCATCAGACGACCTGCTTATAAATCGGTTGAGGGCAGCAGCCATCCCTGTCAACCGCTGAACCTCCTTGATTGTTGACGGCGCTCGGAGCTTCTGTATTGCTTCAAGCTGGTTGGGGTCGGCCTCGATCCCTCGGCGGGTGACGAGGTACCCCAAGAATTTCCCGGAACCGACCCCGAACGCACACTTTTCTGCGTTAAGCTTCAAACTGTGCTTCCTGAGTATAGAGAAGACCCTTCCGAGGTGGGAGAGATGGTCTTCCGCGAATTTGCTTTTGATCACCATATCGTCAATGTAAGCTTCCATAATGTCGCCGAGCTCCCTAGCGAACATCTTGGAAACCATTCTTTGGTAGGTGGCCCCAGCGTTTTTCAATCCGAACGGCATGACCTGGTAGCAATAGGTACCCCTCGGCGTGATGAATGCGGTTTTCTCGACGTCCATGCTATGCATCGCAATCTGGTGGTACCCACGGTAGGCGTCCATAAAGCTGAGCCTAGCATGGCCAGCCGTGGCATCGACCAGCTGATCTATCCGAGGGAGGGGGAAGCAGTCCTTGGGGCATGCTTCATTGAGGTTAGTGTAATCTACACATACCCTCCACTTCCCGTTCTTCTTTTTGACTACCACGGTGTTTGCCAGCCACGTGGGGTACATCACCTCTCGGATTGCTTCCGCCTCGATCAGGCGGTCAACCTCTTCCAAGACGGCGTCGGAGTGGATGGCCGAGGACCGTCTCGGTTTCTGCACTACCGGCCTCCTAGCCGGATCAACATTGAGGGCGTGCGTGATGAAATCAGGGCTGACACCCGGCATTTCATAAGGAGTCCACGCAAAGACCTCGATGTTATCCTTGAGGAAGCATACCAAGTCGTTGCGCTCGGGATTAGAGAGATCCGAACCGAGCATGAAGTACCTGGTGCCCTCTTCGTTGATGGGCACCTTAATCAATTCTTCCACCGACTTGTCTTCAGCCTTTGAGCCAACGTCTTCGAGGACCGGGGTGCATTCGGGCGCCTCTATCCAGTGCACCTGCTTTGGCGGTCTGCCCTCCCTTCTGTCCTTCTGGCGGACGGCATTGACAAAGCACCTCTTGGAGGCCATCTGGTTGCCCCGGATGGTTTCCTGTTTCCCAGTCGTGCCAATGAACCGGACGCACTGGTGGAGGGTCGACGCGATAGCTCCCATTGCGTGGAGCCAGCCTCGTCCCAGAATGGCGTTGTATGGGCTCGGGGAGTCCACCACAGTGAACTCTATCTCCAAACGCATCGACCCCGCCCAGACCGGGAGGGTGATGCTGCCGAGCGGGTACACCGGGCACCCGGAGAACCCGACAAGGGGGGTGTCGGCAGGGGTAAGCTCATCACGCGTTCGTCCAATGGCTTTGTATGCCGAGTAGTAAAGGACGTCGGCGGAGCTCCCCTGGTCCACCAAGATCCGCCTGATCTCTACGTGGTCGATACTCACCTCGATCACTAGGGCGTCGTCATGCGGGAGTTGCAGCCCATCCAGATCCTGCTCGGAAAAGGAAATGGTGTACGGGTCAAAGGGCTCCAGATACTTCCGCTTTGGCGCTCTGCCGAGCGTCATTACTTGCATAGCAGCTTCCATCTTTTGCAGCTCTTCATGCATCGCCTCGGCTCGGGCCTTCCCAACCGGGCCGTGGATCGTAACGACCACCCCCGGGCGCACTCTGTCCCCTTGCGCCAGCTGCCCTTGCGGCTGAGGTACGATAGCCTGCTGGTTCGGCTGGGGGGCAGCCCCTCTGAGCACGGTCGGTGTGCGGCTGCGGTCTATCCAATCCTCCATGCGTCCCTCGGCGACCAATCGCTCGAGGTGCGCTTTAAACGGCCGGCAACTAGTCGTGTAGTGGCCCACCTCGTTGTGGTATGTGCACTTTCCTTTTTGGGTGGGATCTGACCCCATTTTCTCCTCCGGCCAGTAGAACCACCGTTTCCTGCCGATCTCCATCAGCAACCTGTAGATTGGCATGGTAAAGACTGTGGTCTCGGCGATGTAATCGTTGTCATTTCGGGGGGGCTTGTCCCATCCCCCTCTGCCGTTGTTGCTCCCGCCGGCATCCCGGGGGCCCCTGCTCCCGTCTGCCCCGCCCTGATCGTTTCTCCCCTTCCTCAGGTTGTTAACTTGTTTCTTCGCCTCCTTCGGCATGCTCTTGCCGGAGGCTCCTTTTGACGCTCGGTCGAAGAGCAACTCTTCAAGCTCTCGGAAACGGTTCACCGTTTCCATCAGTTCCACCATGTTCTTTGGAGGTCGTACCATGAGCTCCCTGAAAAGGTCGGAGCGGTCATCGAGCCCATTTTTGAATGAAGTGGAAGCGATCCTTTGATCACAACCTTCCACGAGGCTGTACACCTCCCAGTATCGTGCAATGTACTCTTTCAGGGTCTCGTCCGAACCTCTCTTCATGTTGACAAGCGCGTCGAGCGTCTTCGGCTGTGTGTTGCTAGTCACAAACCGAGACGTGAACGCGCGCTCGAGCTCATCGAAGTCATTTATGGACCCCGGAGCGAGCTGGCTATACCAAAGGAGGGCCGTGGTCCCCAGGCTCATGGAGAACGTCCGGCACATGATGGAATCGCTATGGCCGTAGAGCTCGGAGACCAGGCGGTACTGCTGGACGTGCGTAATCGCGTCCGTCTTGGGCTCATATTTATCGAATTTGGGTATTTTGAACCCGCGCGGCGGCGCTGCCTCGGCTATTGTTCGTGAGAAAGGGGATTGTTTTGCTTTTTCTAACCTGGAGTCGGCAGGGTAAGGGCGGTTGAGGTCCACCGCTCGGTATTCCTCATGGGCGCGTTTTGCTGGCCCAGCGGCTCGGCGCTCCGTATCGTGCCCGTCTGCGTGCACATTGCTCCTCTCGGAGGACAGCCTTTTGTTGCGCCCCTCCCGGGCCCCTGCCAACTCTTCCCGGTGGCGACGGTCCCTGGTGTCGGGCTCGGCGTGGTAAACCTTAGTTTCGCCCGTCTGTGCGTTAACAAGGACGATGCTGCCACCGTCATTCCGCAGCGTGTATCTGTCCCCGGGCCTGAGACCGTTGTTTTCGTTCCGGCCATGACCTGCCGAGACATCGATAGGGTCGGTGACCACGTTGCCTCGCGGGCAATTACCCCGAACGTTGGGTGCCCTGCTTCCAACGCCATGCCTATCCACCGATCGGCTACGACGCCGGTCACGGTCCCGGCCCCCCGACTGGTTATCGTTACGGTTATCCCCCCGTTGTTCGTGTGATCGGTCCTGGCCGTTGTGGTTCTGAGGAGCGTCCGCCGGGCCCTTTCCCTTATGTTGTTGATTTTCCACCTCCCGAGCGTATTCCACATCCCTTCGGACGTTTGGTGTCCGAGCGCTCGATGCCGTGGCGCTATCCTCGGCATGGTCAGTCCGCTGAGAATTCCAGCCGCGTGTATGCTGCTGGTGTGAACGCGCCGCATCCGACCGGATGACAAGTGCGCTGCCTCGGCGGTCTACCTCCACGACCTGTCCGAGACGTGAAAATACTGGGGCACGTCCCTCGTTGTCGGGCCTCGTGCTCGGCGGTGGCCTCCGAGTCCTCGTCCGCCCGCCAGACCTTGATCTTGTGGGCTGATGCCTGGCCTCCTTCATGGCCAGTACTTCTTTCCTTAATAGCGCTAGTTCGGCCTCTATAGTGAGAGGAGGGGGTGGGGGAAGAACTTCTGTGAGCGCTGGAGTCGTGAGGTTGTCGAGAGAGAGAACGTTTCCATCCATGCTGAAAAGAATGTTGCTGGCTCCGGCGTTGCTGGGGCCGGCGCCGTTAGTTGTCATGGTGACCGTTCCGTCTCTGTTGATGACGGGAGACAGGGTGAGGCCTAAGTCACTCCTGACCCGATGGTACCGGTGCCGGTCGGAGGAGCTGCGGAACTCTCCGGTGGGACCAAACGCGTCAAGGCCCAGAGTGAGGTCGGCCATTTGGAGCAATATTTGAAGAGGTTTTTAGGAGTTTCTTGGAGAAGGGGAAGATACACCACCAATGTGTTCAGAGAGGCTGGGAGGAGTGGCTTTTCTCTTGTCCCCAGCGGAGTCGCCAATTGTGGGGGTCTCTTCGCCGGAGTGAACTCTTTGGACCTCTTGGAGTGAGAAGGGCAGTGCACGCCTGAGCCGCTGCTACTCACCGGAGATGATAACCTGCACACGTAGACAACCACGTCAGTGCCTAGCCCGGACGGTGGTGGTCCGGGAAGGCACTCCGATGATCAAGTCAGTCACCGGAGGGGAGAAATGCACCAGAAATCTCAGAAAGAGAAGTAAAGAGGTAGAGTTATGAGGGTATTGAATGAGGAGAGAGGAATCCCCAAGGTGGTAGTTGTGGCTGGGTATTTATAGGCTGAGGGGCGTGCGTCCCACGCGCTCGGCGCCCCTCACGCGCCTGTCATTCACGCTCGGAATGACAGGTGACATGACCTTCACCCCAGCCCCAGACGCCATGTCTGGGCTGACGTCACGGCACGTGGGTTCGAGTAGTCAAATCAGCTCGAGACATTCCCCATCACCCACGTGCTTCTGCAGGCGGCGGTGGCAGAGTAGGTGACTGCCGCATTTAATGCCTCATCATGGACTGTGTGGCGTGCCCGACACACTTCCACCAAACCGGATGTGCCCGAGCCCCCACGTTACCGAGGTCAACAGACTCGGCAGGCGTGCGGCCCAGCCCCCTGGGCGCTCGGCGCGTCGCTCGGCGGAGCTCCCGAGGGTTGTCTGGGAACCAAGCTGCGAGTACCATGCTCTCGGCACCGAGCCGTTCGGTAGTCTCCGTTCAAACCTATATTCGTCCAAGACCCTGTGTCCGCATCGTCCGCCGTGGGCACCGTTCGTTCGGCATCGTCCAGGCGGTTCGATCTGCATTCGGTTTTGCAGATTCTGAGGTAATGATCTTTTTGGCTCTTCGTGATGCGGAGGGGGATGCCTCTGCTGACCCCTGTGAGCCCGGCCGCTACACAACCCAACTAACCTTGAATGCGGGGCCCATCCGTACGCTTGACATTTTCTGTTGAGTGCTGACGAAGCCCACTTGTATCCCCATGCGTATCTGCGCACAATAAAACTATGGGTACGCCACGTCTACATGGGTGGGTGGGATAAGAAAATTTTGGGCTTAGTTTTCCATTCGATAAAATCTAACATTTGATAAAATCAAGTGTTGATTATAACAAATAATGAGAAAATTTGCTAAAATCAACACTTGATTTAAGCAAACGAGGAGTTGATTTTGTCAAATTTTAGATTTTAGCAAATGAAAAACTAAGCCTTGTGGAAAACAAATGGGTACCCAGTACAGTTTTTTTGTCCATAAAATATATAAATTTTTTTATTTGGGTCCATTCCGCGTCCCACAAGGATGATCGGAATCGTTCATGTTTTTCAAAATTATGTTTACTTGGATCTCGTAAAAAATTAGCTCAATCGGCTATTGGCAAATGTTACATCTGTTTAGCCAGTTTGTGGTTCAGAATTAAAAGCTAGATAAACCGATGGAGCATTTACCGATATCTAATTCAGTTGATTGTTTAAGGGGTACAAGTAAACATAATTTCAAGAATGTGACCGGCTCCGATCAATGAGACCGTATGGTCCCAAACCAACAAATAGTGTCCTTAAAATTTTCAATGTACGTGAGGCAAAATTCTGAACCACGCATATATGTGAGATCCACACAATTGGGCGTGGAGTCGTGGACCCAAAAACCAAACGAAAGAAGATCGGTGTTAAGCAACAGTCGGACTGATATTGGCCTGTGCAAGGACGTGATGTTAACAGTTAACCGATCTCATGATCATCTCGCTGTCTTATCCTGTTATTTTATACACCTTGATTTCCGTCTCAGATTCGTCCAAAACCTATGTAGGTCCCACTCTTTTTTCGCTTTTGTAAATTGAAGTTCTTTTAAATGTATGAGAAACGTTAGAAACACTAACATTTGTACCAATAATTGCACAAACTCTCTCATTGAAATGTGTAGCCATTGTCGGTACAAGTATTTTTTTTTTTTAATAATCAAATGTATGAGCCAGCTTATGCGCACCTCTAGGTCTTAGAGGTAACGACCGGGCATAAGCCCAGTGGCCCCAAGATTTTGTTGGCAAGGAGAATCGAACCTGAGACCTTAGATGAGAGCAAACTTCTAAGTCTCAAGGCAATACCACTTTGCCAACTCCTTGAAATTATTGTTGGTACAAGTGTTATTGCACGTAACAAACACGTTCCCAAATTAGTGCAGGAGTAGGTGAATAGTAAACTAGGCCTTTTTTTTTTTGGAAAAGGAGTAAACCCAGACTATGGGCATCAATATTGATCTTATTAGAGAGAGAGAGAGAGATGAGAGAGAGATATGGCAGGGCACTGATGAGTCCGACATAGAAGTATGGATCGGAGTGTGAAGTCCACTTTGAGATCTTACGTAAATGATCCAAGTCGTTAATTAATTTTAAAATATTTTTTTGAATGGTCTCATAAAAATCAACTCAATTGGATAATTGTGAGTGTTTGACTCGATTTTCTAATTTTTCATGTCGATATGTACATTATCGCACTGTACTGACCCATGGTATTATGGGGTGAATAGTATGCATCTCTCTAGTGATATTTATTCTATTGTTATGATGGAAGAATCAAACTCATGGAGTAGAATAAGTCTATTTATTGTTCAGAGATAGACAGCAAAACATAAATTTAATGAAATCAGATAAAATTGGAACCGTATATGATTCCTTAGGACATAAGAAAGGTGGGAAGAAAAATCAGCATTTATATTGATTGAGATTGTGACATACATTATAAGTTTTATTTTTATAGAAAGATGTCACGCCCGTGGACAAGGGCGGAGGCACGATAGGTCAAGGTCACGTGATTTAATTCGTATCCAATATCTCTCTATTAGTTTGTTTAAACTTTTATTCACATTTGATATCCTCTTTTTGTTCGTACTCTCTGAATTGTAATATATGAGACTTATTTCAGACTCTCAAATGTAATCTGAACTGTCATATTATAGTCTTTACAAGAAAAACTAATGCATAAAAATTTAATTTGATCAAACAAGAAGTGCATTGACGACTTATGTTGTTTTTGTAACATGGATGGTAAATACTATTTTAAACTTACGCAGGATATTACAATAACATATAGTATATCAAATGGTTCATGATTCGTTCATGAATCTAGTGTTGTCCGGTCAAATTAATTTTGTGCAAAAACGTTTATTATGTGTGAGAAACTCTGAGATGAACATTTTAAACCATATTTTCTTACGTTGGATGACACCCAAAATACAATAGTGTGTTAAAAAAATGTATAAAATATTTTCAGGTGATAACGTATCCTAAAAGCACGTTTATCTGTTGGTATCAAAACACTCGGATAAAAGAAGATTTTGAAGGACAAGGGCAGGATCGAAGAAGAAAGAGAATGGAATTTCACATTACTAATTCCACTAACCCAGTTTTTTGAAAAAACTGGTTTTTCACGGTTTTTTATGTGATGTGTTGTGAGAGAATAACCTGTCTCGGTGTTTGGAAAAAACTGTTTTTTGTTAGTGGAACACCCCCTAAGTTAGTTTTTAAATAAACTGGTTTTTCACAATTTTTTATGTGATGTATTGTGAGAGAATGACATATCTCGGTTTTTGAAAAAAATAATTTTTTGTTAGTGGAACACCCTAGTAAGGGAATCGGTCAATAGGCTTTGTTAGAAGGGATCAGGATTGATAACTCATAGGTGGCTCAGGGAAAAATCTATCTAAAATATAAATTTATTTTTTATTTTTCTTCATAGCTTTTTTAGCGTGATAGTTCTATAAGCAATTTTCAAATAGGAATACATATTGAAGAAAAGTTCAAAAGCGATGAGTCGATTTCTAGTGTGGTTGGTCTCGGAATACAATAGTGTGCTTGAAATATCTATAAAATATTTTCAACTGATAACGTATCCTAAAAGCACGTTTATCTGTTGGTATCAAAACACTCGGATAAAAGAAGCTTTTGAAGGACAAAGGCAGGATCGAAGAAGAAAGAGAATGGAATTTCACATTTAGTAAGGGAATCGGTCGATAGGCTCTGTTAGAAGTGATCGGGATTGATAACTCATAGGTGGCTCATGGAAAAATCTATCTAAAAAATAATTTTTTTTTTCTTCATAGCTTTTTAAGATAGCGTGATAGTTTTATAAGCAATTTTCATATAGGAATAGATATTGAAGAAAAGTTCAAAAGCGATGAGTCGATTTTTGGTGTGGTTGGTCTCGGTCATCTTCAGGAGAAAGCTTGATACTGGTGTCGTGCGGCCAATACTCCTTTTATGTCTAAGTTAGTATATTAGTGTAGAATATAGAGTTAAAGCTCAAGCAAATTAAAGTGCAAGAGTCACGTTATAAGGCAATTTAGAAGGTGGAGTCCCTTTGGACTTAGTGTAGGATCGTGTAGACGGTGTAGTAATAAGGATGACATTCACAGAGTCTAGTGACTGGAGTCCTCTTATCCCACAAGAAATGAAGAGCTGATAAGGGGTGGACTGTTTGTAGTTATCCCCGTGGGAGTTTAGGTAGTGTAAGAGAGTCCGAGCTTACCTGTAAGCCTTGTTTGGGGAATGGATTTGGAGATCCGTAGTTATCTGACGTGTTTGGAAGCGAGATGCTGGGCAAACCTGTTATAGTCCAACATAACATTTCTCCAGCAGGATGGTTTCATATCATATGGGAATTTTTTTTGGTGCCAGGCGGGTACCACGTTGGCGCATCCGAGCCGTCCAAACATATTTTGGATAATCTAGATTTGTTGGGGGTAAATTTGCGCCTAAAATGTTTTAGATGGCCCAAATTTATTGGGGTAAATTTGCACCTAAAATTTACAAAAATGTCACCCTTCGATCTGAATCATCTAAAACATATTTTGAACTGTTCGGATGCGCCGACGAGTACCACGTGGCGGTACCCGTTCGACATGCAAGTTTTCTCATATCATACATATCAAAAAGAAAATGAAGGGGAAAAATTCAAAAGCACCCCCATACTTCGACTTCAATGTCTAATAGGCACCCAAACTTTCAAAATTGTCAATTTCACTCCTGAACTACCATTTCGTTATCAATTTCCCTCCTGCCGTCCCAATCTGTCACTCACTTAACAGGGGACGCTAAGTTGGAGGAAAACGGAGCAAAAAAACGTTAGGTGGTCCATTTTTTGGAGGGAAACGCAGCTGCTGTGTATAAACCCTACCCTACTCTCTCTCTCTCTCCACTTTTTACACTCCTTTACACTCTTCTCTCTCCACAAAATACAGTGGTCTCCACCTCCCCTACGGAAAACGACACCTAGGGTTCCCCAACAACCACGATTAGTGATAATCCACTGCTATTAGGGCTAATCCACGTCGGTAATTGGAGATGGGTTGGCGCGTGAGACCCAATGGTTGTCCTCCTCCTTCGTACGGTATGTCTTCATTCTCTATTCTTTACCACTTTACCAGTACTGTTGAGAAGTTTTTTTGGACCCAGAAGTCCATTATTCTGATTATGAATGCTTTGAAAACTGTATGTACCATTTTACTAATGAAGGTAAAAAAGGTTTACATTTTCTAATGCAATAATTTATGGTTTTTTGCATTGGGTTTGTTACTGGACTTGTCGTCCATTTCCTGTACTTTAATAGCACCGCTAACCACAACTTTTTGATTAGTTTATTCCTAAAGTCGTAGTTAAGTTAGTTTGCATGTGTTTTGTTTGTTGTCTGATTATTGCAGATCCTTGTCTACCCCACTTCTCAATAAGAATGTATTATGGTGGTAGGATATAGGGTACTAAATATGTGTGAGGAGGATGACTTAAGCATTATTGAGCTTTGTAGCATGGCTGTTGAACTTAAAAAAAATTGTAGTAATGATTACTACATCATGGTTAATGGGAAGTTTTCTTTGATTAAGACAGACAGTGATGCCCTTACAATGTGTCAGTTGGTGGATACAAGTTGGGTGGTGGATTTGTATGCAGTGTCCAACATTGTTGAGGTAGATGTAGTACCCACCCAATGTAGTCAAAACAAGAGGAAGGGTAGTCAAGTCAAGAAGAGCTGCAAGGCAACCAATAGTAAGGGCAGTCATGAAGTTAATGTGAAAGCAACCAGGGCTAAGCTAACCAAGGATGAAGACAGTCCCGGAAGTAACTTGAAAGCAAGTAGGGCTAAGCTAACCAAAACCACTGACAGTCATGCAAGTAATGTGAAAGCAAGCAAGGCTAAGGGTAAGGATAAAGTCAATGATGTAGTTGAAGTAGAAGTTGATGATCATGATACAGATGAGTATGACCCAGACTCCATGTCTTCTGATTCTGATTATGAAGAATTTTATGACAGTGATGAGTTAATTGAGGATGATGATACTTTGTTTGATAATAATGTGGACCAACAAATAGATGAAGGTCATGGGAATGCAACTAGTGTTGGGAATGCCACTGAACCTGCAGTAATTGAGATGACTTACTAGACTTTGAGGAGTTGTCAGATGATAGTGATGAGTTGGACAGCATGACCAGTTCAACAGATTCAGATGAGGAAGGTACTAGAAGGAAACAGAGGAAAATAAAACACAAAATCTTTAATGAGAAAACATACATGTTGAACCCTATTTTCTGTGTAGGTATGGATATCAAAACACATGTGGTTTTTAGGGATGCAGTGAAAGAGCATTCTATAAAGCTTGGTAAGAAAATAATTTTCATTAAGAATAACACCAAGAAGATCAGTGCTATGTGTACATCTAAAAAGGATTGCCCATGGTATATTTATGCATCATTTGTGAAAGGAGAGGGGGTTTTTAGGGTGAAACATTACATTGGTACACATAATTGCACTAGGTCATACAATGTTCCACATGTTAGTACCAATTGGATAGTTAGGAGGTACTGTGAGAGGATTGGCCAAAACCCCAGATGGCCAATTCAATCTTTAGCTGACACCATTCAGGGTGAACACACAGTGCATGTGGATAGGCAGAAGGTGTTCAGAGCAAGGAGGAAAGCACTTGCCATTCTGAATGGAAATGCAACACAACAGTTTGGGGAATTGTTTGGGTATATTGATGAGGTTAAAGCTACAAATCCTGGGACAACAATCAAGGTAATGACCAAGGCAGTGCTTGGATCAAATAATGAGGTGAAGTTCAAGAGGATGTACCTTTGTTGGGGTTCATTGAAGAAGGGTTTCCTTGAATGCTGCAGACCTGTGATTGGGTTGGATGGGTGTCATCTGAAAGGCCCTCATGGTGGGATCATGTTAACAGCAGTTGGGATAGATGCAAACAATTGCATATATCCTTTTGCATATGCAATTGTTGAGAAAGAGAAGCAGAAAACATGGTACTGGTTCCTACAGTTATTGAAGAAGGACCTCAATGTGCAAAACTCTCACTGCTATACCTTTATGACTGATAAGCAAAAGGGCTTGATAGATGTTGTGGGACAACTGTTCCCAAATGCTGGGCACAGGTTTTGTGTTAGACACTTATACAATAACTTCAAAGGTCAGTTTAAAGGACTGTTGTTGAAAGACCTCTTGTGGAAGGCAGCTAGGGCCTCAACTGTTTCTTCATTCAATAGGGCTATGACTGAGATTAAGCAGGTTGACCAGAATGCATTTAAATGGCTGAGTGGCAGGCCTCCAGTTAACTGGAGTAGAAGCCACTTTGACACCTTCCCAAAGTCTGATATACTCCTTAATAACCTTTGTGAGAGTTTCAACTCTGCAATTCTTCCAGCCAGAGATAAACCAATAATAACAATGTTGGAAAGGATTAGAACAATTATAATGGAGGCCAGGCAGAAGAGGAAAACTTCAATGATGAGGATCAAGGACCCAATTTTCCCTAAGATTAAAAAAAGGCTTGACAAATTGAGGGAGGAAAAGGGCTGGATACCCAGGTACTTTGGCCGAGAACAATTTCAGGTTGAGGGACCAAATTCACAGTATAGAGTTGACTTGAAGAACAAAACCTGTGGGTGTAGGCGGTGGGAACTTTTTGGTATACCCTATGTCCATGCCATTGCTGCATATAACAAGATGGACCAGGATCCAATGGATCATGTTCACCATTGCTATAGTGTGGACACTTACCTTAAAACGCATGACCATGCCATGGGTCCAATCAATGGGAGAGATATGTGGCCTTGTAGTGGATATCCGAAGTTGCTTCCTCCTGATGTCAAGAAGAGAGCTGGTAGGCCTAAGAAAGCTAGGAGAAGAGAACCAAATGAGGAAGAGGAGCAACAGCAAGAGGAGACACAAAGTAGGTTAAGCAAAAAAGGAGTCAAGATGACATGCAGTGTTTGTGGAAAAACTGGCCATAACAAGAGGAGCTGCAAGCAGGGATCTACTGCTGGTGGGGAAGTAAATGGTGATGCAATGGCAGGTGGAGATGAGTCAATGGCAGGTGGAGTTGATGTAATGGCACCATTCAATGTCCTTATTCATGTAAGTGCATAAAGTTATTTGAGGAATTTTTTTTTTCCAAAGTCTGATATGCTTATGGATTCTTGTACTTTACCTATTTCAGAGTGAAGTCACTAATGTTGGTACCAGTTGGGTAGGTGGATCATCATCACATGCAGTGATTGTAAGTACCAAGACTTGAATGCATTTACCCATTTCCAGTGCAAGACTTGACTGTGTTTTTCTATTTTTTTTTTTTTGTTAAATAACAATTTCAGGTGGGTACTGGAACAGAAGAAGAGAAATTTGGGACAGAAAGTCTAGTTAATGTGTTTGTGGATGAGGTTAGTATTAATATGTTGAAACTGAAAAAAAATTAACATGTAATTGCACTACACTAATGGTTGTACATGTAATGTGCAGGACACTAGGACCAACCAGGGACACACCATGATGTGGAGGGGTACCAAGCTTTACTTCACAAGCTCTTCCCCTAAGGCTACATGTTCCAATGTGCCTTTTTTCAAAGGGACTTGACCTTTCAGTGGATTCTGCACTTATTTTGGTTGTAATTGGCATACATTTGTTGGTAGTAAAAACTAATATGGTAATGGATAGTTAGGATGAATTGTTGTGGCTATGTATGCCCATTTTGTTTGTAATTGGTGTCCATCTGTGGCTACGTGATGCCCATTTTGTGATGCCCATCTGTGGCTATGTCATTTAAATTAGTAGGATATGGCTATGTGATGCCCATTTTGTGGCAACGTGATGGCCGTTTTGCAAAGCACAGGAATTTGTAATGCCAATGTAAGGGCTCTGTTTTTTTGTACCCAAACAATGTTTATATGCTATTGGAGACCATTTTGTGACTTCTGTTTATTCATATTTCAGCTTGAAAGATTGTTTTATTGCCATCTTCAAACTGATACAGAGGAGAGGAAAGGATTCCATGAAACCCATTTTTCATTCACCAAAACCATTACACTACACATCTATAGATGCATATTAATACATGGCAAAAGGATGCAAGCATCCAAAACCCAGGGGTCCCAACATTACACCCTAAAACACACACCTAGCCTAGCCGAAATGGGTTTCTTTCAGGGGTCTGAAAAATCAAATACAAATCATCCACATTACAATAGCTGCAACCACCACCCAAGTTGCAGCAATATAGAACTTCATCTTCCTCTCTCTACCTTTGGTTCTTGCAAGCTCCATTTCCAACATATTGACCCTCCTAAGCAGCCCTGGAATGATTTGAACAGCTCTTCTACACATGGGGGGGGGTCCACCCAACCACCAAATTCGTTGCAATCAGAGTTCGTGCAGCTCAGAAACCTCCTACCTGGATTCCTGTTTGTCCAAGATGTTTTTATGACATTTTGGGTTCCACAATGGATGCAGAGGTAGTCTTCCTCATGCAGTCTACCAATGTTGCTGCCGCAGCTCATTGTGGAAGATGGAGAATGCAGAATGGTGAACAAGCGATGAAGAATGGAGAAGAAGATGGGAAAGGAAGGAAGATAGACAATGGAGAAGAAGATGGGAAGGAGATGCTCTGTTTTATACTTGTGGAGGGAAAATGAGGGAAACCAAATAGGGCTTTTACATTTTCCCTCCTAAATCGGGAAGAGAGAGAGAGAGAGAGATAGAGAAGAGAGAGAGAGAGTAGGGTAGGGTTTTAAACACATCAGCTGCGTTTCCCTCCAAAAAAGGGACCCCATAACGTTTTTTCTCTCCGTTTTCCTCCAACTCAGCGTCCCCTGTTAAGTGAGTGACAGATTGGGACGGCAGGAGGGAAATTGATAACGGAATGGTAGTTCAGGAGTGAAATTGACAATTTTGAAAGTTTGGGTGCCTGTTAGACATTGAAGTCAAAGTATGGGGGTGTTTTTGAATTTTTCCCGAAAATGAAGGCATGTTATGATTCTCCAAAAAATAGATAGTACTACTAGGTAGCATCTTTTTTCCCGCCAAAAGGTTACGTGTGTATGAATTTTGCCTTCGGTGTCGGTACAAACCACTGAATATATTCGAACTAATTTTCCATCATTTAGGACAATCTTGAATTTAGAACTATTGAATTACGTAGCCGTACGTCTTAATTTTTTTGCCTTTTGTTACAGATAAAAGATGGAGAAAATTATTTCTATTATTTGGACTTGTTGAGTGATGTATGTGAGGAGAAATACTTTCTTTAAAATCCGTGAAAACATAGACTTTGAACAATTTAGACCATTTTGGGAAACCATTACTCTTGGAATGTTTCACTAACAAAAAATAGTTTTTTCAAAAAAATCAAAACATATAATTCTCTCATAATACATTATATAAAAAAATTGTAAAAAGTCAATTTATTCTAAAAATTACCTTAGTGGAACACCCCCTATGCTTATTTAGGGTGAATTTCCACTACAGTGCTTTTAATATCCTTAGAATAAATTTTAAATTAGTTAATGATAGGCACGCAATATCTCAAGATATAAGCGCCTAAGTAGGGCGAATTAGCGCGTTAGAGGCGCGGTTTTATTCCATTTTCCACTTGATGCGGTGTGTCTTTGGGTTTTCTTGTTTTTGGTTGTTTTGTAGGGAACAGGTTGGAAAGAGCGCATGAAGTGGACACATGGCGGTCAGGCACGTAGGGAACCAGTGGGGCCCAAGTGGGGACGGCCAAGCAAGCTGAGGAAGCAATTTAGAGGAGCCGGTATCGATACAGGGATTGTCCTGTATCGATACCTGATGCATCATACGCGAACAGAACGTATGGGTATCGATACAGGACTTATCCTGTATCGATACCGAGTGCCTTATAATCAGCTTTTTGACTTTGTTACGGATTTTGACTTCGGTAAGGGGTATAAATACCCCGTTTTGGGGCCTAAGTAGGGTTCCACGAATTTTCGATAGGACTTTACTTTTCAAGCTTTCGGCTACAGTTCCCGTTCAATGTTTTTGCTTTCAATTCTCCAGTATTCAGATTGACTTTGCGGATCGTTAATCAATTTCAAGTTTCCCTTTGCAACTACGGTATCGATCTTTATTATATTTTCATACTTTATTCATTAAAGCATGTTTAGTTCTAGTTTCAATTTGGTTTCTGCAATCTTCACAAGCATGAGTGAGTAGTCGCATCGAGTGCGGCTGCGGGGCGAAGGTGCCCACGTTGAGTCTAAACAATATTTCACCTCGGGGTCGAATTAAATAAATTTTCATGCAATTTTGGGAACTAGAAACTTCTCTAACGAACAACCCAAGCATTACCGGAATTCGAGTGCGCACGGAATCTGGTGACAGGTGGTGCGCATTCGTTAGAAATTCTTTCTCGTATTCTAAAATCAGTAAAAAGGATTAATTGTGGCCCGAGTAAGTATTGTTTAGGCCATGCGTGGACGCTGGGTTCCCACAGCTGCGCTCTCCTTATTAATTTGCATTCGAACAGTTAAATTAGTTCAGTAGTTAATTAATTAATTTCATAAAATCGAAGGGGTGGCTACCTAAGAGCCGGTACAAACTGCACTTCACATCTCTTTGAGTCAAGCACTCCAGTCATCTCTGTGGTTCGACTCCGGTACTTCCGGAATTATTGTGCTACACTGATCGAGAGTCCTACGCTTGGGACGCGTCTTTATCTGTTTAATTTTCAGTCACCCGGTCGGTCAAGCAGTTAATACATGTGAGGCAAATGATTTGTGAAAAAATACTAATGCATTTTTAATAGCTATTAAATTAGTTAGTGTATGTGATGTGGCTCTATTCCACTAACTCAAAAAGTAAAAAAGTGAGCTTATTTCAATTTTCAAGACATGTCATTGTCTCACAATACATCACATAACCAATCGCAAAAAACCAAAAACGGAGTTAGTGAGAAAAAAAAATCTAAAATACATTTTGTAAATGTTGTGTCATTATTTTAGGGTTTATTGGTTCGTCTCCACTAGAAGAATCTAAAAAGTATGAAATTATGATCAAAAATTTTAAAACGTTCACTAAAGAAAAAAATAATTCAATTTTTTTTGTTTTATTGGATTATGTTTTGGTTAATAATTTTATACTTTTTAGATTTCTCTCGTCGAGACAAACTAATAAACCATAAAAAATTGATGCACACAAATTTCAAATTTTTTAAATAAAGACGAAAAATAATCCAGTTTTATTTTTTTAGCCAAAGCAACCTTGAGTTTGTCACCTTGTTCAGTTTGGATCTCAAGACTCACCCTGCACGTTCCCCAATAATTTTTTTTTTATCTCTCTACTCATTACCCCAAAAACCTCCCTCAAAACTCAAACCAAACAAAGCCTGTAAGAGCATCTCTAGTGCACTACCTAAAAAATGTTTGCTAAAGTGTATACCTAAGCACATGTGGGACCCTATTTTGTGTGCTAAGAACTTAGTTAGCTAGCTAAGGAGAAATGCACTTTAATGAGGCTTTCTAAAAATGTTCATTAACTTTATCTTTTCCTTTCTCTCTGCCCTCTCTCTCTCTCTACTTAAAATTATTCTCTCTCTGCTCCTTCCCTTCTCTCTCTCTATCTCTCTCCTTAAATCTCTCTCCAACTTTAGGTAGTCACTTAGGGCACTTTAGGTAGTAAGAAGTGCCACCTAGGATTTTAGGGAGTCAATTTTTTTGCACTAGAGACCATTTTTTTAGTTTTTCTTAGCTAACTAGTTAAGGCATTTTAAGGAACTCTTTTAGGTAGTGTATTAGAGATACTCTTATAAAAGTTAAAAATTGAAATGGATTTTTTTTATTGTCAGCCCACTGGGCTGACTATAAGACAACAAGAAAACAAAAAAACACAAGTTTCAATGTATTTTTTTCATTTTTTATACATTTTTACACATTTTTATACACTTTTTACACATCTCAATACACTTGTTCAGCCCAATGGGTTCATAGAGTGAACGTGGCCCTAACTAAACTCTGGGGTAGCTTTCTCGGTTTTACCACCTCGTTATTACTCCTACGCCCTCGGTTAATGTGTGTGGCGGTGTGGCCCCTTGTTTTATTGGACCCTCCCTCTGCAAAAAGACAGCGACGAGGAAGCCGGCGTGACGAACCTCCTCTCTCTCTCTCTCTCTCTTCCATAAAACCTTACAGACGAAGCAATAAACCGATTCCTTCCTCCAATTATAAGACTCAGAACACGCATATACGTCCAATTATTCCTCTCCGCTGATGCAATTCACCTTCAATTTAATACTAGCTTTCACACACAATTAATATACATTGATTGATTGATATTTATATACAGAGATTTATATACAGAGATAGAGAGGAGAGAGAGAGGGACAGAGATCGGTTGTTGGATTTATAATCAATCTCCTGCCGTGTGTAAATTGCTCTGGTGGAAGGCTGTGGGCTTCGTGGTTTCGATGCGCGTGTCTCGTGTAGTTATCCGTTGATTCTCTCCTTCTCGATTTTTTGCGCGGCAGTTCAATCTCGGTCGTCAACGTGTCGACCCTTTCTGTTATGAAGTTCGGTGGAGCTTCTTTCCACTTTCTCTCTCCTCCTCCTCCTCCTCCAACCTTGTCTCTCTCTCCCTTCTCGCGGAATTCCCGTAATCTATTCTCAGGTACCATCACATTGTTTGATTCGTTATTTCATTCACATTCTTCTCTTGGGATTATATTTTTGATTGATTATTTCTCATTATTGTCATGTGATTGTGTTTTTATGGTTGATTTTGGGCAGTGGTTTGTGGCGGTTTTGATTTGAATTTGAGCTTTAATCACGGCTTAGGTTGTAATTTCGATGGCAAAGGCCAACAATGGCAAATATTTATTCCCTTTAACAACTTTGCAGATTGGGTAAGAATTTTGATCTCATGGATTCATTTCATTTCTCTTGTTTTACCTATGAATTCTGTTCTTGATAAGTAAAAATAATTAATTGACAAGTATGCTCTTACTATGTCCCCATAATAGATTTAAATTATAATAGGAGGTTATATAAAAGTTATGCCGTAGTTCAAGTTCGTTAAGAGGTAAGAAATGTATCAGCTAGTTTTGTTCCGGATGGGTAATCATTTATTGTATGAGATTTAACACACATTTGTCATATATATGGGAGAATGAGGAACAGGCTGCTTGATTCTCGTGTAGGGTTGCTAAACGAACCAAGCTACTGGAGTCCTCGAGTTCGACCTCGTGTTTGTGCGCTTAAACCTTGTTCGGGTTGCTAAACGAACCAAGCTACTTGGCTTGTCATGATTTTGCCCTTTCGATGTGTCTTAATGAGCTTTTTTCAAATTTGGTTCCTTATTCTTTTTACTTTTCTGGTTCCTCTCGGCTCATCAAGACGGACTGGTAAAGTACAAAAAAATGCAGTCTTTTAAGCTATCACAAGTGGAACCTATTTTTTCCCTTTCTTCTTTGATGACTTATTACTTGCCAAAAATGGGACATCAATTCACTTGTTGACTAGAGCTTCGTTATTAATGTTTGTGAAATATTGTAGTAAATTGTAATTGTGCATCGGTTATGTTTTTTTTTTCAGGGACTTGCAGTCTTATCTCTCACATCTTAGCCTTTTCCTAGCTCCTGAGAGTAAGAAGTTCTATATCTTGGTCGACAACAGACCATGGCATAAGGACCCTGGCCCCCGGTCTGCACACTTGTGGCAATTGATGGTCACTAAGGTTGTTAGGAGCTTTTGTTGTATTGCTTCTCCATCTTGCTTTTAAGATGATAAGCTGATAAATTCCGTTAATTTATTTGCATTTACAGTCCAGATTATCCCCATTTGCAAACTCTAAAGCACGTAAGGATAGAAAGGAGGCAGGAGAATCGCAGACTAGTCCCAAACCTAGCACAAGTAAATCAAAGAAGTTCAGAAAATGGTTCTCAGTGGTTGATGCTGCAACATTATCTCGGAAAAGGGCTTTGTTACCTGTAAAGAAGCTGAGGAATTCTTTAGTTTTAAATAGCAAGATGCATAGAACCTTGTATGGCTTTATTGTATTTGAAGTTGCATGGTCCGATGTTCGTGGCATTAATTATTTGAATGAACTTCAGGTATTCCTCTTTCTTAATGATGCATCTTCTTGATGGATTTCGGTAGAGGGGAAGGGCTTAAGGGTTTTGATCCTATTTGCAGACTGATACATCCATGGCAATCGAGGCCAAATTCATGAGAAGATGGGAATTTGATAGCATTGCACAAGCTGCAAAATCCATATCTTCATGGTTTTCAGGAAAAATCAATGAGCAGCTTCTGTTGAAAGAGTATCTGGAGTCCGCCGAAGGTAATACTTTGTCTAAGCAAGAAGTCTAGTTTAATTTGAAGACTACAGCTCTTTTCTTCTTCTTTTTCCCCTTAATGATCTCTGGACACGGATGTGAGTGTGTGTTTGTGGGGTGTTCGAGACGGAATCCCAGTGTCTACACTATCTATACATATGCATATGCTTTATTCATTAGGTTTATTTCAGTAAGTTTATTTCAGTATGTATAAGTCCAATTCACTCATCTGTAGACATCAGGAGGTTGTGTCTAACTCCTCAACTCTGATTCTCTGAGTTGACCATCAAGCTAGGCTGCGCCACCTGGTTGGTGCAACTATTCTTGCTAATCAAACCATTTTCTCTTCGAAATGAGAGTCAAATCGTCGAAATGAGAGTCAAATCGTCTTTCTGACATTTAACTGAAATTTTGTACTTGTAAATTGTTGGTCGGATCGACTCAGACGTTGATGGAGTTTCCTACTATATTCCAGAACAGTATTTTTTGGTCTCTTCAACTTCTAAAATGGTAAGCACGTTGGAGTGATAATGATTCTTCAGTAGACTTTGTGTCATAAAATAAGCTACAGTATCTGAAGTCAGCAGTGTTAGATCCTGAAGATAGCTCCAGTAGGTTTTAAAATAACTTTGTAGGACCTTCTGTTCATAGGTATACACTTGCTAAAAAGAGGTCATGGCTGGATTGCCAACTCAGAATATCGACTTCTTGATTTCATGGGTGCGAGTCCATGTTTCTCTGCCGAAATAGTTGTCTTCAAACTTTTTTTTGCACAATCCCAATTGCAGTTTTTCAGCTGAGGTTGAAGATTAAAGCAGCATTAACGTGGTTTTCTCGCCACTCATTATTTCGTGGACAAGATTGTCAATAAAAGACTGGTGGAGAGTCTAAACTGTGTAGTTCACTATTTTGTCCACCCGTTCCCCTATGGTCATAAATATGTGACAGTAATTGTGATTTGTGCACAAGCACTATATTTTTCTCTAATGTGGACTGACCATGAACATTAATTTTCTTGCCGATTTTTTTGTTACATAATGCAGGAGAAGTGTTCTATGATACTCAGGAGAATTTTTCAGAAGGCGAAAGTTTTGACCATGATGAAAATGTCTGCAGAGAAGATGCATTCATTGAGGATCAATCTCCTTGCTCTCTGGATGGCAGATTTAATCTGTATCCATCAGACATATGGAATGGATCAGGCATACCACACACACCACCTCCTCCTGATGGGCCCTACAAGCGGAGGAAAGTTATGAAGTCCACTAGAACTGGGTTTGATGTTCATATATGTCCTGAAGAAAAACATTCTCAGTGTTTTGACTCACCACCGCATTCTGATACCTATTCTGCAAGTGATCATGAAGATACAGTTGAAGCTTCCCATTACAAGGATGTTTTGATACTGTTTCGGTTCAATGATCGTGACCTCCCATTTGAATTAAGGGACGTTATAATGTCGGATCTGCGTTTGCTAACTTTACTAGAATCTGGGCTTCCATCTTGGGTTATTTTCCTGCAGTCATACCCAGGCTTTTGCCATCTTTATCGTCCGTGGATGTGTCCACTGGCAAGAACTTTATATGTGCTGATATCTATTGTAACTGTACTAATAGGATTTTATGATTTATACAAAAATGTTCCAGTTCTCAAGGCCACTGCATCTCGTTTGTGTGGTCCGCTTCTAGATTGGATAGAAACCTGGGATATGGTGTCAAGGATCAAGTATTTAGGGACAATGTTATTCCTACATAATTTTGAGAAGGCTGTTCATTGGTTTCTGATGCTCACCCGCACCCTTAAGTCCTCCATTTCAATACTAACACAGCCAATAGCGGGACCGCTTGTTGACTTCTTGAATTTGATCCTTCCGTTCTGGAATATGTGCCTAGAAATACTGGAGAGCCTCTTTTCAGTCATTGGGATTGTGATGGAATCTTCATTCAGTCTAGTGGAGAACCTGGTCGAGATTGTACTCATGCCTATGTGGTTCATCTTGTCATCTATTTGGACAATTGGTAGGTTAATAAGCTGTATGGAAATTTTTTATTTATGTGAGTTATTTTAAAGTTTTAGTCACTCAATTTGTGCAATATTCTTGTAACATCGTGCTTTACCTCTTCCTGACTGTAGCAATTTCAATTTTCGGGATGCTTTGGGAGATACTCTATGCTCCGATTCGCGTAGTTGTGGGATTGAGCAGTTTGTTGACCTTCATCTTTACTTTCATATATGGTTTACTTCAAGACCTATGGCTGTTTGTAAGTGGCTTAATCAATTTAGCAACAAACGCTGAGGCAACAGTGAGTGAGGTTTCCATGTGGCGTTCTCTTTGGAATGATCTTTTCTCCCAGGTATAGACTTTACACAATTTATATATCATGCCAAAAACAATTTAGTAAGTTTTTTTAATTTTATTTCCTCACTTTTGTATTGCTTGGCTGCAGGTTTTTCGCGCGTTAAGGAGTATTGTAAATGGTGTTGTCGCTTTCTTCGCAGCCTGCAATAGACACCGCCTCAGGTGTGCCTTTGCTTTTTGTTCTATTTTGGAATTAGCCTGCGTTTTCCTTCCATTTTTTAATAGGCTTTTGTGCATCAAAATTGTTCTGATGACTTTTAAGGTCGTTTCACCTCAGCCATCTAGATTTTCGGCCATTATTTTTGTGTGTACGCCAGTGTGGATTACTGGTGTCATACTAGTAGTAGCTAGAACCTAGGAAGCATAGATACGGACACGCGGACACGTTATTTCTTCAAAAATTAGGACACGGACACGGACTCGTCGAATATAAAATGTATTTATATTATAGAGGTATGTGCTGAATTCTTATAAATGACTAAATCTTCATTTCTATCAAATTTAAGAACAATGCAATGAAGATAAATTAGCAGTCCGCATTTAAGTATACATGAACTATACATTGGTGGCAATTCGCACTCATGGCTGAGTTTTAGAAATTAGATTTTAACCTTTTATGTGTACTTAGCATGTTCTAAGAGTTTTGCCAACGTGTCCTAGAGTATCTACAATGTGTTTGAATAAAAGAAATACAAGTAAAAAAAATTAGACAAGTATTTAAGCATGTCCTACACGTGTCGGACACGGATACGTGAGGCCTGTAGACGTGTCCATGCTTCTTAGGCTAGGACTATGTTAAAACAATTTTTTTACGGAATTCAGATCTCTTTCTCTTTTTCATGCACTTTTATGAGGCTAACAACAAAATCGAAGACCAACACTGAATCTATAACAACTAACTGGAGAAAATCCAACGCTGAGCATCGACAAGCTATGCAAAAGCCCTTTTTTTTTTAGCTCAGATTAAGAAACTTGCTTGAATGGTATAATTTAGAAATAAAACTCAGAGAAAAAGTAATTCTATGTACTGTTGAATTATTCCATATAATGCAGCTTTTAATCCTTGTGGAGAAATTGAAAGTAGATTGAAGTTTCTTGTGAATTTCCCATGCAAAATTTATGATGTGTCTGAGGAAGTTTCTCTCTGATTGTTGTTTGTAACTTATTACCTATGGTTTGCCACTCTGGACAAAATTCACGTATTTAGAACAACCATTTTCATAAATTAGGCTAAGTTCCCTTTCCTGGTTCTACTACCATTCAGAATTACTGACCATGATTCTTAAAAAATAATTTAGTGGTTGTTTCAACACTTAAAACTGAATACATGAAGGGAAAGTAAGTGTACTAGTTTATTGGTTAACCAGTTCATATCCCTTGATGCCTTGATGGTTTAAGTTCCTCTTAAAAGGTTGGCTAAAAGTTATGAAAATTTTACGTCGCATAGTTGATACTTAATGTTGACTGATTTGTAGTACAGCACACAACCCTTTGTCTATGACCCTAGCACTGCTGTCCCTGCTGCCACCACTACTTCAGCCACGTCTTACCCACCACAAAGGCACAAACGCAACCAAATCTCCCACCCCAGTCACCACCATACCACGAGCATCTCTTGAAGGTCACCGCTAGAAGCCTATAATATGCAAATGAAAGGATTTTTTTTTGGCAGCAGTGAAATACAAGTTTCAGCTTAACTTGGTTTATTCAACACTAGTATTTTTATCTGATTGTTTTCAGCTTACAAAATTCAACATTCAACTTTCTGTACTTAATTTTCAGCTTTTAATTTTCTGTTTTATCAAACACCTATTCATCAAGTTATGTGATATTCGTGTGCTAATTAGTGGAGTTTTAAATGAGCATTTGCAGTATTTATAACCATACCGAGGAGTTTATCGGGAGATTATCTCGCCCAACCCAGAGATTTAGGCATGCAGATTCTAGACAGAGACGGCAGACAAGTGGAACCCCAACTTTGGTGAGTTACAACGTCTATGATTTCGGGTTAAGATTCAGTTATTCCAGTTTCAATCACAATACTGTCAGACTCAAACATGTGCCTTGTATTGAGTTTATGATCTTGCAGTTTGAAGCTGTTTTTGGGATAATTTTCTGTAAGGAATCGGATCAACTCATAGTCCCGCCACGGAAACTAAGCATGTTTGATCTGTTTACTTTTACTCATTATATGAGGTTGAAATATTTATTGCATTGGCCCGAAAATCCTGCTTAGAGTATATGTTGCAATCTTGTTTAGTGGACATGGCCTACTTCATCTCTAGTATTATCCATCATTTCTTGGTAACATCAGGATGAAAAGTTCAGTTGATGGGAAGAAAATTTCCAAACCTTTTTCTTTTCCATTTTCAGTTCTGGATAGAAGTAGGGCTAGAGCAGTTAGGTTTGCTGCGTGGATTTGCATAATAGGTACAAAAGACGCAGCTTTCAATTAGGGATTCTTGAACTTTCATGAGATTAGTTATGCTTCCAGTGGTCGTTATGTTAAAATAACTTCCTTCTTTGTGATAAATTTGGGCTATGGACCTAGGGTGATCCTTATTAGATTAATCTGGAGGTTCCTTGGATGCCCCTTATTTGTGAGTGTCAAATTTTCTGCCATGCTACTAAGGCATGTCCTAATAGGCCAACGTCACAAACTGCAGTCAATCAGAATGGAAGGCCAAAGTAAGAGAAGAAAAAAATGGAGCAATGGCCTACTGAATGGGTAGAGGTAAAGAGGGTGGGGGTGCGATTTCTTCCTAGAGAGTTGTTGCAATTTCTGTATATCTTCAAATGCCTTTGATTTGTGACTTGAGTGAAGGGTGGGGATGCGATTTCTTCCTAGTAAGTCATTGCAATTTCTGTATATGTTCAAATGCCTTTGATTTGTGACTCGAGTGAATTTTGTGCACGCTGGATCCAATTCGGGGGGAGGGAAGACTATCTACTTCGACCCCGGGGCATTGTGCCGTGGAGGGTGGCAGTTATGAGCTATGTCTCCAACTCTCCATAGATCTACTCATCGAAGTGTTCCCGAAAGGCCCGTTGAGATGGATATTTTATTGGTCCTTGGAAAGACTCCATCTTGAATTGGTGAGAACAAAGTGATCCTTGTGGAAATTGAAAACATGACACTTGCTAGGAAAAAAGCAATTGCTAACGTATCTATGAAGCCTAAGGTATCTTGCTTTAAGCGTTCTAAGAGATAGGAGATGGTGTGTCTTGGGTTCGGATTTGTATTTGGTTGCAAGCCTCGGCTCATGAGTAGTGAGAGGTTCTTTTCAGTGCTGCTTTTTTTTTTTAATGGTTGCTGACCATTAACAGTGTCTTTCTTTGTTTCTCTTTTTTGGGTGGCAGTTTGCAGTAGTTTTCCATGTTTCTTAACAATATCTGTTTTGTCTCGGTCAAGGTAGTGTAACTGGATAGTCAGATTACGTAAAGTCATTCTTCTTTCACGCACGAAATTTAGTTCAATTGTAGTGGCGATATTGGTTTCTGTGTCATTTTGGAATCAAGTTATGCTTGTAAACTTTGAATTGCTGGCACTAATATTAGGCTGGTAAATTTTGTTGTTTTAATTTGCAAGTTGTGCTGGGAATTTCTTCTGATTTGCTGGTTGGTTTCATGTTTGCAGGCAAAAACAGGTCCACATGAATTGAAGCCTAAGACAAAGGAGAGCTGACACTTGTGCAGTTGAAACAAACCTTTTCTTTACAAGCAAAGACATCTTCCGGAATAAGAGTAAGCGAAACCGTAAACGATAAGGAAGCGGAACCGAAAGTTTTACTTTGTAGAATGTAAGTATAGACTAGAGCAATAGTATTCCCGAAGCGCATAGGTAGCACTGAATTAACCCTAGGAAGAGCTTTGTATCTGTATCCTTGGCCATCTTTCAGTTTTGCTGCAAAATTTCTTTCTAGGTACCACCTTCCCTGCTGGTTGTATTCCTATTCAATTCATCTTTTTATTCAATTTTTCGCTTCAATCTGATAGGGTTGTAACTTTCTCGGACGCAGAAAGTATGTACATGTAACATTAAATGTAAAGAAAATTATACTAGGTTCTTCCGTGGATTCTCGTAGTCATAGAGCCTCATAGGTCGGTCTGTTGAAGTTGTTTAGGGGACGATGAGTTGAATTTTTGTTATCTCCTTGCAGTTGTATTTGAAAGCTAACAAACGGGTTGCAAATTGTGATTCAGTATTTTAGAGAAATTCCAGTCTTTTTTCCACATTGTCATCTCTCATTGATGCATAATATGTATCCAGTCATTTCTTCCTTTTAGGTATTGCGGAACCTACGGTAATACCATAATATTAATTGGAGTAGCCTTGAATACATAGAAAATGCAAAATTCAACCGACTACTTACAGACCTAAATTGTTGAATTGTCATTGAGGACCTGCGCAGGGATTTATGGAGCGAAAATATAGATGATCCAGAGACAATAATGCGAGTATTCTGTATCTTTCTTTTGCGCTGTGTATTGAAATTGATTCTTTGGTATTTTTATTACTTTCTACCCTTTGCAATTATCAACAAGATTGAATAAAATGACTGTAACCTAACAATGTTTCGGGAAATAACCCAAAAAAAAATTCATAGTTCCACTTTTCCATTGTTCCAACCACAAGGGAACAAAATGAGCTCAAAAACACCAAAGAGGGCACCCAGTACTGCAGAAACAAATAGTAACCCCATGCCAAGTAAAAACCATAATACTAAATTCCTCAATACTGAACAAATGGTAACCCCATACCAAGTAAAGGCATCAACACAATGAGCTCAAAAACAGACGAGGGCACCCAGTACTCTTTTGTTCTGCAGCATGGGAGCATGGTAAAACAATAAATCAAAGTTTATTCCAAAATAAAAACAAAGAAGAACGCAGAGAGAGAACACAGAAAGTTTATACCAACTCTTATCATCAAGAGTAAGAAGTAGTGGTGAAGGTCTTCAGGACCAAATTTACAGAACCAGACAAGAACTTCATAAAAAACGACCAAAGATCAATTTCGAATAAAAACCCATCCATCAAACATCAAGCAAAATATTCAAGCTAAATTATACTCTACTAATAAAACTTCTCATAGTCAACCCCGAATTGCTCAAAAAGCTGAGCCACCAGTCTGGTGCAACATTGCATCAATCTCATCACCATCCTCCATCTCTAGCTGCAGCAATAACAAGATAAGAAGTAAGATACCACATACATGGATTTGATATATGCTATTGCTATTGAGAGGCGTAAGAAGTTGTGGGTGCAGGTGCAGGTGCAGGTGCAGCGGTTGGGGGTGGGCTGTGAGCACTTGTGTGTGTGTGAAAGAGAGAAAGAGACCTCATCAGGGGTCTGCTCCCCCCGGAGACGTCGTCCATCAAACAAGAAGGCGATTGAGTTGAACTCCACAGACTGTCGATCGCAGTAAGCATTCATAAGTTTCTTCAGTTGGGTGCTTCTCTTGATTCTAAAGAAGACTTCATTACCATCCTACAAGATTTGCCTTAAGGTCAATGCATACATAAATCACGTCTTGTATTCAGCCAAATAGTAGATGGAAAACCATAAGCTATGGCAGGCCAGGCAGGGTTAACATGTTTCTTTAAAAAAAATGTCACTTAAATCTGAAGCTTCAATATGGGCAAGAAATACTTCGGCAGAAGCCCTTAATACAAAACATTGAAAAGGCAACTTATTTAAGGCATAATTTGGGTTAGAGCATAAAAAAACGACAGAAAAAAATGTATTTTCAGGCAATGCATTAGGCTAGAGAATGCCCAGGTTTTAATTCATTTGGACTATTCAGAAGTAGTACATTTTTCAAGGACACGTTTCCAGAAAGATTCCCAGTTGGATAGAAAACAAAGAGGCACTACTTAAAATTCAAGCTGAACAAGCCAACAACCATATTGTGCCAACTCAAAAGATTTGAAAGAGAATGCAAGGGAGGGGGAGAAAGATTGAGGGTGAAAACTATAACGTGCACAACATGTGATCTCGTATGGCTGGGTACATTAGTCATAACCGCCAAAAGACTTCAGTGTTAACAGACCAAACCTACTTGGGAATAACCCATATTCCAGTCGAAGATTAGCACAATGTCGCATCGGTTTGCTTTTAACCAAAAAGTATTGGTTTTAGCGGGATATAGGCACAAGTGCCAAAACCCTCTTCTTTTAGAGCGTCTTGAAGCGAGGGGGAAATCGAAAGGGCGAAAGCACCTCCCGGTAAAGGCTCTCATTCACAGGATCTTATGTTGGACATCTAACCGATTTCAAATCCACAGCTAAATTGGAGAGACGCAAAACCACCACCAGAGGGCTTCAAATTGAAGTCAAACCTCAAGGACAGTTAGCCAAGCTCAAATCCTATCGAGGACCTTCTTCACCCTGATCTATTCTTCGTTCCACATGGACATGGCAAAATTCGGAGAAAATCTGGAAACCGCCCCACCCCAATCCTATTGGGATGAGCTAGGCAGCCAAAAAGGAATAAATACGACAAAGGGGGTTTTCTCGCTTACTTTTTTGATCGGTTATTACATGGTTACATTTCTTCAAATCTGTTTCATTCACGACACTAGCTGACGAACATTATAAAACACCCAAATTTCACTGCAAATCTTGTTTACCAATAACTACATTTAAAAGAACTTCCATAAACAGATACGTGCTCCATTGGTTCAACGCAAATTTTAAAAAACTGTGACAAAATGTTTAAACTTTTTGGTTAAATAAGGCTTTTTGTCAAGTGAATAGCTGTTAAAAGTTCTACAGAGGCACTCCTAAAACCAAGAATACCAAAAATACCATAATGGAAGCTCAACCTGATTGACGGTTATTAACTAACCGCACTTCTTTCTTCTGCATGAACTAATGGAAACTTAGCCTGATTGACGGGTATTAACTGAGCGCACTTCTTTCTATTGCATGAACACCTTTGCCCAGACACATTTTAATAGTTCAAATAAGGAGAAAAATATAGGAACTCCAAAAAATACTCTTGTTTGGGGTCAATTAATATGTAAAACCCAATTAAGTTATTAGTAGATAATACCAAAAAGTTCTACCCAATATCGTTACATGGCTTTCTAAGCCAATAAGCAAGCCTATGAGTTGGTAGAACCAAGTGCTAACAAACAAGCCCATACGGTAGAAAATATGACTTGTAAACACAAGCAAGCCTATGAAACAACTAAACTCGGCAAGCTCCGGACAAAAAGTAAGTTTATTTGCCACCATGATAAACGTAGCATGTTAACGGTTAGTGAATCGAAATCTATGGCCGATGTTGCTTCATCAACTCGAGTTGATACCTCTTCCACGGGCACTAAGGCACCACTGGGGACAGGGCTCTCAGTGGCGGACGCAGGATTGTAGCTGCGGGGGGGCCACTCCATAGAAAATATACAGAAAAATTGAAAATGTACTGAAAATACACTGAAAAAATTGAAAATATGTCGAAAATTGGGGGGAGTGCGGGGGCCGAACACCCCCCTGGTACCCCCCCAGGTCCGCCCCTGCGGGCTCTGGGTCTCAGGCTGAAAACTATTTGAAACCTAAATACAAAATAACTGAAGAATGAGTAAAACCCACCAAATTACAATCCACTTGAACTATATACAAGGTCCCTGTTCGGTTTGACGTTTTAATTTTGTTTTAGTTTTGTTGACATCATTTCTCTCATTTCTCTCTCTATGTCTCTCCACTCATTACATCTGCTTACATTATCAAAACTAAACTAAACTACAAACCAAACACAGCCAAGATAATTAAGCTTTACCCTCTGCCCTAATAGACACCAAAACGGCCTACGACGGTAAATAATCAATAATTGATAGAATACAAACATGTCCAAAGCGCCAATTAATCTTGATCGCCAAGGGAAACAAACAAAAATCATATTTTGCATACAGGGTCATCAAAACCCTAAATGAAAGCTAAAAAATTTCCACTTACTACAAGCAAGAAAAAATTACTCCACAAACTCCTCAAGGGAAACAGATATAGATGTAGTTGTGTACAATAAGCATACACATACCTGACCCTTGACCTTGAGATTGATGTGAGCGGATTGGTCGCTGGGCTTCTGATCTTCCTCCGCCGCCGGTTGATTAGCTACGCCTGACATCCCCTCTCTCTCTCTCTCTCTCTCTCTCTCTCTCTCTAATTCCTGATCAGAAGAGGAACAGAACTGATCACTGTAAGAGGATCTGCTTGTAGTCTTGTACTCTCTCTCTCTCTCTCTCTCTCTCTCTAGACTTCTGTTCAAGGTCATCTATTTTTTGTTTTGGGTAAATTTCACCTACCTCCCCTGAGGTTTCTGACAATTACAGGGACCTACCCTAAGGTTTCTGAAATTCCACTGACCTCTTCTACTTTTGAAAATAAATGTCACATACCTCCTCTCCGTTAACTTCCGTTAGAAAAGCTAACGGAAAACGCTGATGTCAGCGCCACCTTACTCTCCTCTTTTTATTTTAAATCTTAAAATGTTTATAACTTTTGTTTTATATATTCACTTTTTATGAAATTTATATATTTAAAATTTACTCGAAAAGATCTATAAAATGAGATCCATATTCAATGTGAAATTATGAAAAAATAAAATCTTAATTTTCAATGTGAATTATCATGCTACATAATTTATTTTTTTCAATGTTTAACTCAAAACTTTAAATCTCAAAATTCTTACAACTTTTTTTGTAAGGTTCTGAGCTCGACTCCTATGGAGAGGAGGTCAACCCTTGTAGTTTACTAACATCTAACAGCTAACTCTATTGATGAATATCGAATGGCAAAAAAAAAAAAAAAGACAATATAATTAAAATTTGCATTGAAAATTTAAAATTTTATTGGGACAAAGTCACTATTAAATAGAAAAATGGACTTACAAATTTACCATGTTCATTTAATTAAGAATATATTTGGAAAAAACAAAATTGTTAAACAAGAAGATTTTATAATGTTCCGTACTCCCTCTGTTCCAAATTATTTGCCCCCCTTTTGGGAGTGCGTGCATTTTACACTAAAAAAATAACGTGTCTATGAGAACTTTCTTTTGAAAAAGAATTCCACCAATTTTTTCTTCTCAATAAGATCTTTAAATTGGTATAAAGTTTGTTGAAAAAAATTAATGCTTGTACATTATTTTTTGTGTGTAAAATGCATGCATTCCCAAAAAGGGCAAACAATTTGGAACGGAGGTATTACAATTTTTGCGTAAAATTTTGACTTACACTTTAAAAATAATTTAAATTACGTAACATTATAATTAAAATTCACATTGAAAAAATAAGATTTTATTTTTTCATAATTTCACATTGAATATGGATCTCATTTTATAGATCTTTTCGAGTAGATTTTAAATATATAAATTTCATAAAAAGTGAATATATAAAACAAAAGTTATAAACATTTTAAGATTTAAAATAAAAAGAGGAGAGTGAGGTGGCGCTGACATCAGCGTTTTCCGTTAGAGTTAACGGAGGGGAGGTATGTGACATTTATTTTCAAAAGTAGGGGAGGTCAGTGGAATTTTAGAAACCTTAGGGGAGGTCCCTGTAATTGTCAGAAACCTCGGGGGAGGTAGGTGAAATTTACCCTTTTGTTTTTTTTTTTCACCTGTATTTCATTTCCTCACGCAACAATCACCCTTTTTTTTTCTTCGGCCTAGTTTCCCAAAAAACAACAACTTGACCTTTTATTTTGCCCTTATTTTTAAAATAAAAAAAATGGCATTTCTTTGTTTTGTTTTGCGTCAAAATTTTGAGGATTATTTCAAGTAAAAATTTATGACTTTTACCCAATTGTTTTTTTGGAATATTAAAAAAAAATCCCAAAAAATTGACTTCCCAAATTAACTTCTGGATATTTCCAAAAAAAAAAAGGTTTGAGTAATTTTCCCAATTCCACTTATTAAGACGAACTATAATCAACAAAAATTCCGCACAACTAACAAATGAGAATTTTTTCTAAATAAAGACAACAAAAAGCTAAGTTGACTTTTTGAGAACCTTGGCATTAGTGTTAGTGAACAAATGGAAGTACACTTATGGGGAACCGGGGTTGGCGTCGTGTACCGTGGGATGCACTACAAGCGTCCAAAGAACGGATAGGATGCAAAGGGTTGGAGATCAAATCTGAACCGTCCATACGGACATCGGACTGCTCGTAATGCACCACACAATGCATGACACCTAAGTGCACGACACCCACCCCAAATCCCAATTACAGTACCCGTTACATCCGTCATAAAACATATTCAACTCGTCACACCATTCCACTATGATGATCCACTGCACCTATGTTAGTACCAAGCTAAATTCCCATGTGGATGGTGTTGAAAGTATTAAAGACTTAGAGGTCGGCTCCATTTTTAGTTCGTTTTCATCCTAACCCTGAAAATTATTTCTAAATCTGGACACGCGTCAGACCCATGTACTTGTTTCATGCATATTTACTATTTTGCCATTTGTTTTGTTTGTTTACATTATTAACTTTAAAATGTATAGTAACTTTTTTTTTGGTGTATGTAAAATTTATATTTTTTGAATCTACTCAACAAAGATCTTTAAAAATGTGATACCTATTCATTATGAAATTATGTATACATAAAAAACTAATTTTTTTTTAAAAAAAAGAACTATGTGAATCATGAACTATGGGAATTGTATGAATTATGTGAATTGTTGAATTATGTATTATAAGGCTATGTGAACTGCATAATCTTATGTGACCCCTATATAATTAGACTAGGGGTGAGCAACTTTACCCCTATATAATTAGAAAATAAGTGACCTGACAGAATCGAGTCGGGTCTCGAGTCTGGGGTTTAAAATTTTGGGTGACCCGACCCGACCCGACCCGACCAGACCCGAAGTATATATATTACACCCCCCCCCCCCCCCCTTTCATTCCAGATCTCAGCCGACATTACACACCCCCTCCTCCTGAGAAAAATACCCTCTCTCTTTCTCTCTATCTTTTCCCTCTCCTCTCAAATCCCACATCCCACGCCCACCCCTCTCTTTCAGATCTCTTTCTGGCCTTTGCAGAGCCGAAGACGACGGCCTTAATCGATGCCGACGGCGGTGGCCTCAATCTACCACTCAGCCGACGCGGCGAAATAACAGACGATGTCAACAAAACTGACGATGGCGACTCAGCCGTCGATGGCGACGGGGTTATGCTCTCTCTCTCTCTCTCTCTCTCTCTCTCTCTCTCTCGTGTGTGTAAGATCTGTGTGTGAGAGATCTGTGAACTGATTTTATGTGTTTGTGATAGCTCCATTTGAGATATAGAATTTGTGCGAATGGAATTTGTGTAATCTGAAATCCTGTAATAGATTTCTTCATCTCTCTTTCTAGTTTCTATGTCTTTCTGATTTGAGATTTGGAAGTTGGGGGTTCGACCGACCCGACCGACGTAACCCGATCCGATCGGTTTCTAGGGTAGTTCGGTTCGATTTCGGGTGCTGTTTTTTACAACCCGATGGAAGTGACCCGACCCGAACCTGACCCGTGCTCACCCCTAAATTAGATTATGTGAACTTTGTATTTTAGTGTGCTATGTGAACTGTGTGGTTAGGTTATGTGAAGTGTGTAGTGAGACTATGTGAACTGTTTATGTTAACTGCATAACCTATGTGAATAGTGTATGTAGTGTTGTGGCCTGTTGGGCTATGTAAACTATGTGGTTGGGCTATGTAAAATGTATGTGAATTGCATAACCCTATGTGAACTTTGTATAATAAGGCTATATGTGTCAGAATTATGCCTTAAAAACTATTTATTTATTTATTTTAATAATTTGTTTGACATTTTATTTTGCATTTTTTGTATACTACTCCCTCCGTCCCATAAAGTTGTATCACTACGAAACTACGTGCAATTTTCAAACTAAAAAATAATGTATTTACCAAAATAATTTTTGAATTTTTTTTGCATCGTATAAAAGTTCTCGATGAGATCTATCAAACAAGATCCATATTGACGAAAAAATTATTTTCGTAAGCATGTTATTTTTTAGCTTGAAAATTGCACGTAGTTTCGTAGTGATACAACTTTATGGGACGGAGGGAGTATTATTCTGGGCAATGTTATTATTTAATGACACATATGATGTGAACATAAATCACTTGAGTAACATTGTAGAAAATACATGTTAGTGGTTAATGAACCAGAGGCTGCGAGTTTTTTTTTTTCTAGTGTCTTGTAGACCTAATAATATTCTAGGCTATGTGTGTTGATTGGACATCACATCTATTATGTCCTACACTTGTTTTGTTGCTATACGATAAAATGATTTACTCTACCATTGATGTAGTGACATTAGACGAACAAGTGGATGATATGTAGTAGCAAGTACATACATTGAAAGGATAAGTTTAAGAACATATATGGAATAAATGCTATCCGATTAGAAAAGGTAGTTCTACTACAATTCACTAATTTACCTTTGATATGAGAGGCTAGAATAAATTAATTGTTTATTCATTTCACTTTGACATTGTCAGTCGCTGATACTGAATTAAAGGCTATATACAGGCATGTTGGGCTATATGGGTGGTAGTTAATTTATATAAATGCTTAACCAGGAATCTACCATTATCAAAGTGAGAAAGTATATTCGAGCAATTTTCACATTAATATTGGACCAAAAAGAAAAAAAGAAAAAACGGCCGGTCTTTAGTAAAATGTTCTTGCTAATTTATATATATTATACTATAAAAAAAAAATTGAATTACTTTTTGGGGTCGAACTAGAAAGTGAAAATTAATAATATCATTGCATGAGCTAGGGTTATGATGGTGGCGGAGCCACATGTGAACCAGTGTGGAAATGTGCCCACACTGGATTTTTGGGAGGAATTTTTAATTTTTAATTTTCTTTTAGAAAAATATAAATTGGTACTTCATTTTTTTTATATACAAAAAACTAATAAGCGCTCTTAGGGCGTCATTACTTTGTGTTATAATGTGATTTTCTTGTGCATATTTATATGAGACTTAAGACTAAATATATAAGTTTTATCTGAATACGTGATGAAGGCCCATAAAAGAAAAGTGATGGAGAATGGAGTTAGGGCATCACATGGCCATGCCCCAGAGCCACTGAATTACTAATTACGCACAAGCAAGTCTCAATTCACTGAATTTTTGCCTCGAAACTACATGTTTATGACTCAGACCTCCACTACCTCGAACCCCAGACCTCCCCTTTGGAAGCCAAGAAGTACAACCAAGTAGGCTAAGAGGCAAATCTTTTCATAAAATGTAAGTCAAACGAGACTCATTTAAATGAAAATTAAGACATGTTAAATACTTTAAGAAAAGATTTTTTTTTTTACACAAAAAAAGTATTAGCGTTTATGAATTGTGCCATCACTTGTCGAATTTTTTGGCTACGCCACTGGTGTTAATATATCCTTGCCTATTAGCTTATGAGAATATAAGTTGGTGGACAGAAATTAGTAGACAAATTGTAGGAAATGGTCTCAATGGTTCACATTTTTGTTTTTAGTTGTAGTTTATAGGGCTATTCATCGGGCGGGTTTTTTAGGTTTGGGTCAGATTGGACCCGACCCGACCAATCATCGGATTGAAGGAACGTTACCCGACTCCGACCGAAACACATATCGGGCCCCGACCGAATAGTTATCGGGTTGGTCGGATCGGGCTCGGATCGGATGTACGGGTTGGGCCAATGTTTGGGCCCTTTTTTTTGGGCCTTTTTTAAAAAAAAATTTGCTTTTGGGCTGTTTGTTTTGGGCTTCCTTTAAGAAAACAAACATCTTTTTGGGCCTTGCTATTCATTACTTGTTGGGCCTTGCTATTAATTTCTTGTTGGGCCTTGCTACTAAAAAAACAAACTTATTTTTGTTCCTTGCTACTGCAGCAACCCATGTTTCAAAAACCAAGTTAAAATTCTGGAAAACAGAAAATGATGGGCATCCTCTCTTGCATGCCCGTCCAAACCGACATTAATATTTAATAAAGTTGATGGCAAGGGCATTACTAATTGCTACTAATTGAGATTACAAACTCATTCATGCTACTAGGCTTAACAAAAAAATTACTACTAGGTTGAGGTTACAAACTCATTCATGCTATTGCTACTAATTGGCAATTGCTTTTGTCATTCAAAATGACTTAACAGAGTGAGAGATTACAAACTACCAGAGCACTAGCAGAAATACCAAAGCACAAAGGAAATTGATTCAAGACTTCAAGTATGCACTAGCAGTAATAACAAGTTAACACTCATACTGTAACAAACCCAAAGGAAATTGATTCAACACTTCAAGTATGCACTAGCAGAGCACTAGCATATGTGATTTGTTCACTTTCAAATACAAACCAGAGAGGCAGAGACAGAGAGAAACGCCTACTGCAGTAGCAGCAAACAATCAGAGCACTAGCAGGCAGCAGCTAGCAAACAATCAAGTTCAAGAGTTCATAAGTGAACATTAGCAGCAAGCCATAAGTCCATACTAATTACTAAAAAGGCATAGCAGTACTGCAGTAGCAGCAACAAAAACCTAATAGGCAGTAAGCTGTAGCAGATTTTAGAAGTTCACCACCCACACCACAAGTCCATAGACTCCTCACTCCATACTAAAATTAAACACACTAACACAGTCTCTAAAGTCTAAATTACTAGGTAGTAGCAGATTTCCAAACACTAACTAAATTAAAGAATGCTCTGAAACTAGTGTCTTCTTCTGCCATCCTTTGGAATGCCCTCTCAAATTTTTCAGCCGACTCTAACATCATGTAAGTGAAATTCCAACGAGTACACACATCAAGACAAACAAGCTGTTTCGTACTAATTTTCTCCTTCTCCGCACACTCCTTGAAAATTCCAAGTCTTTGTGGAGAAGACTTAACAAACCTCACAACATCACGAACACGGACAATAGTCTCATTCATTTCTTTCAAACCATCACCCACAATAAGGTTGAGAATATGTGCACAACATCTCATATGGAGAAACTCATTTTTCAATACTGTTCGTTTCCAATCAGCTGTCTTACTTTTCAAGAACTTAATTGTCAAGTTGTTGGAACTAGCATTATCAACAGTCAATGTAAAAATGCCATCCACATTCCACTCAAGCAACAACGACTCGATTTTCTTTCCAATGGTCTCTCCTTTATGATCTTCAACTTGACAAAAGTTTAAGATTCTTTTTTGCAACCTCCAATTATCATCTATAAAGTGTGTTGTGAGACACATATAGCTAAAGTTTTGTATTGATGTCCACGTATCAGTAGAGAGGCAAATCCTACGACCCTTTAGTAGTTTCTTCAACTTTCCCTTTTCGTTATTAAATATTGCAATAACCTCTCTAGCTATAGTTGTGCGCGAAGGGATCTTAGTGAATTTAGATTGCATGACATTACAAAACCTTTTAAACCCAATCCCCTCAACAAACCTAAATGGCAATTCATCAATAACTATCATTTCAGCTAGAGCTCTCTTACAAGCTTCAAAAGAGAACACACAAGCCACAACCTCAACACCCTCATCTGTTTGTTTGAATGAAAGACTTTGTTGTCCCTTTTTTTAGTCATTATACGAATACTCTTTGCAGCCATCAGGTATGTGACCTCATATTACTAGTTCCATGTTTTTGAGTTTCAACGGCATACATTTTTTTGCAATACTTGCATTCTCCCCATTTAAGAATACCACCCTCATATATCTTCTCAAAGTGTTCCCAGCACTTTGCCGGTGTTCTAGTTGAAGGCTGCTTTTCTTTCGGCTTCGGCTTAGGCCTAGGTGGAAGCTTTCTTTTCCTCCCATTCTTTCCACCATCACCTTCAGTAGCTTCAACATCAAACACCTCCACTACAACGTCAACAAGATTGTTTTACAACAGTTCGTCACCCTTCTCAAGTTCGAATTCTTTTTCCAATTCCAATTCTTGCATTTCAGAATCCATCAACTACAAAGAACAAAACAACCAGAGTAATCAGTTAATCACAAAAACAACCAGAGTAATCAGTTAATCACAGAGTTATAAATCACAGAGTTACCACAGGATAATCAGTTAATCACAGAGTTATAAATACACCTCAAGAAAAATGGCAGTACCAACAAATCATATGGCTCAAATACTAACTAGAAAAATGGTAGTACCTATGGCTCAAATATGGATCAATAGCTAAGAATCAACAGATCATATGGCTCAAATATAGTATTTCCTTTGCAGAACAAATCATATGGCTCAAATAGCTTAAAAAAATCAACAGAACAAATCATATGGCTCAAATACGAATCACATAGTGAAGACTGAAGACAGAGAAGCATCAAATGACAAATGATTTGGTCCATTTGGAAGTGAAACGCGATATAGATTTGCATACCTTCTGGAACGAAGATCGAGTCTAGCGTAAAGAGAGACTAGAGAGAGAGACCCCTGACTCCGAGATCTGAACCTTTGCGACTTGAGAGACGAGAAGGGGTTTGTGCCTTGTGGATTCTTCGATCTAAACCTTTGTCAGAGGCCCAAAGCTGAAGGAGAATGGAGCCAGAGCCATGGAGATTGGAGGCCTTAAGGGAATGGGTTTGGCCGTTTGGGGGTGAGAGAGAGAGAGAGAGACGACGAGAGGGTTGGGTTTTTCAGATCTGGAAGTGGAGAGTGGATGAGAGAGAGTGAGAGACGACAGACTGACTAGGGTTAGGAAGAAATTAGTATTTATAGTCAACCCGTTTCGGTCGGGTCGGGTCTACCCGAAAACATTTTAATTAACCCGTAACCCGATTGAAAAATAGAAATTTTCATATTTTTACACCCGGACCCGACTGTATTACCTCATCGGGCGGACCGGGTTTGTATTTTTCTGGTCGGGTCGGGTGGTTCGGGTCCGGATTGTTTGAACAGCCCTAGTAGTTTAGTTTAGTGAACGATGATTTATCATGGGCTAAAAGTTGGGTTGGTTTTGAGAGGCTCATGTGAGAGGCCCAAACCCAAGTCATAAAGGGATTTCATAGCCTTTCCCCTTCAGGTATTATGGGTTTTTTTGGGAAGTGATATTGGCACTCCCATTTTGTCTATTGGCACTCCCTTTTTTTTTTTTGTCTTTATTAGGTAAAAATTACTCTTGCACTTTGTGGAAGACAAAAAAAGGAGAGCCAATAGAGAAAAGAGGACTGTCAATATCAATTCCCCTTCTTTTTGTCTTTAATAAAAAAACTTTTTACATTTATTAATTTTGTGTCGAGTTTTTGTGAATAATCAGTTCGTCTCGACAAGAAGAATCTAAAGAATAAAAAATTGTTAAGTAAATTAAATTTTTTGTGAATAATGATAAGACTAATTCAATAATGTAAAAAAATTTAAATTATTTTGGTCTTTAGTGAATTTTTTAAAATATTTTTATATTTTTCTTTTAAAATTTTAAGATTGCTCTCGTCTTGATGAACTAATAATCCATAAAAAAAATTAACACAACTAACAAATGCAATTTTTTTTTGGATAAAGATATTTGGTTTATTTTTTTTCTTTGTTTTGTGGGGATCATTCATACACAAGTATACCCCATAAAGTACTCTATCCTTCCCAAATTTCTGGTCTACTTTTACCATTCATGACATTTCAAATATTATTTATATTTTTAAATGTATAATATTATACATATGTTATGTTGTTCTTATTTGATAGTTCTCGATTAGTTCTATTAAACAAAAAATTTAACATTATATAAAAGACATTGGAGATCAAAAGATGGGAGCAATTGAAAAAATTGGAAGCATGTTAAGAAATAAACAATGGATTTGGAACGGAGGGAGTAACAGATATGAAATCATGAAGCATCATTAAACATTCGTGTCTTACGATAAAAAAGGGTTGAAATTTTGGAATTAGATCTAACAAGACCAAAGGTTGGTTTGCTTCCCAGCTCCGCCAGCCAAGAAAATCAGCACAATTATTCGTCTGGCGGTAGACGTGTCCTTTCTTCAACAATCCCAATTACTCCATCATATGAACATGCTGCAATCAAGTTTCTCCTTCAAAAAGGCAAAAAAACCTGCAATCAAGTCCTGCAATAATGATGGTCCGAAGCAATGCCGTTTAGAAGATCAATGATGACTTTACCAAATGTGGGATACCAAATTCCATTCCAAATTTCAGTCCGTTGAGTAGAATCAGGCATCCTCTTTCTTTTCGGCCTTCTTAATTCGAGCTAGGGTACGAGTAGGGATGGCAACGGTGCGGGTTGGGGCGGGTTTTGATGATCCCGGCCCTGACCCTAAAATTCCCAAACCACCCCCTAACCCAACCGGGTAATTTATGGGTACCCCGCCCCCACCCCAATTGGGTATCGGGTTTACCCGCCCCGCCCCCTATTTTTTTTCACATATTAGTCAAGTACTAGCATAAAACCCGTGTTATGCACGGGTAGATTAATAATTTTGATGATTCGATTAAATGACTTAGTGTGATGAACTTCATTCTAATTAAATTACATAAACGTATGTAACTTAATGAAATAAAGTAATGGACTGTAATCCATAATCCTAAAAAATTAAGTCCAAAAACTTTAAATTAATATAATAATTAAATTACTGGCCATCAAATGATCAAAAGAGTAGTACTCCTGCTCCAATTTAAACTATATTTTTTAGATATAATAATTAAATTACGACAGATCTCATGGAAATGTACCTAATATCATAAATAATCAAATTAATCAAAAAAATAATGAAAAAACTCCATTGATTTTGAGAAAAAAATAAAAAATAAAAATTATTACGACGCAAAAATCATGTACTCCCAATTACATTCTTGTTAGGCTAATAATCCTTAGATGGTAATGAGCCAACAACCAAGGACAAAGTACAAACTTTAAGATGGGAAGAATTTTAAATCTAACCTCTGTCTTTTCTCTTATATATATGCATCTATGCAGCTTTGGATGTATATGTAGGTAATAATTTAATTATATTAGAGTTGAATATATGTCTTCGTATATGAAAAACCCATCCAATATAGGTGTGCACTTAAAGTCTTAAAGCACAGTATCGTGCACTTTTTTTTTTCTTTTTCTTTTTATTATGTTTGGAAGGGCAAAAAGTATTGAACACAATTCTAATGCATGAGAGACTTTGGAGTAACCAATGGCCTACAATCTCACTTCATATATGTGCACAATAATAACACGAAAATTATAACTAATCGCATAAACATTTTTAACATACATGTGTGAGATTTTTTTACAATTGCAACGAATTTTAAGTAATAACTGGAGAAAAAAAAACAGTTCAATGTAGAATCGACCTTTCTTCCAATTCTTTTTCCTTTGTGGAAGGTCACAATACTCTTACTTTGATTCCTGTCACAACAAAGAGTGGATACAAAGTAAACAAAAGATCTTCGGAAGAACTTCACAAATAATAATCGCAAGAACTCTTTCAAGCACTATGACAATATATTAAATATCAATATTAGTGAGCAAAAATGATAAGAGTTCATAAAATAACTTTCACAACTTAACTAAAATCTACTATCTAATGTTGTATTTTTGTTGTAAAAATAAAATTATAAGAATACAAATAAAATCAAATGCATATAAGGGAGAAAATATAATTTCAGATATATAAATATAATTATACATATGTATATATATGTCGGGGCGGGTAATATCGGGGCGGGGTGAGCATACCCCTGCCCCTACCCTAACCATGACCGGGTTTTCAAAATCACCCCCTGCCCCTACCCATAACCCAAAAAAATAGAAAACCCCCTACCCTATCGGGACAGGGTTGGGCGGGTTCGGAGCGGAGCGGGTTGAATTGCCATCCCTAGGTACGAGTGCAGCAAGGTGGTTCGGTCGATTTTCACCGGTGAATAAAAAGTCAGATTTGGTGTGGCGGCTCTTCGGCAACATCCCAATCGGTTGTTTTTTTTTTTTGACCTTTATTGTTTTATTTTCGCTTTTGTTGTTCACTATTGTTTCTCCGTTTATGGAGATTTACATTTTCCTGTGTGGGAATTTTCTCTATCTATTGTGAGATTTTCTCTATCCGTTGATGGTGATATTCCACTTTACTCAATTAGATTCTTCCGAATTTATATAGATAACCTGAAAGTTGTAGACTGTTTTTCCCAACGGAAAACTTGGAATGCGGATTTGTAGCCCTTTTGGGCAGATACTGAGTTTAAAAACAAAAATAGAATCAGCCATTATTTACCCCTCTAAATTTTGGTTGTAGATTTGTAACAGTTAAAAGCAAGTCTATCTATTCAAGTCCATTCTTGCTAACTTTTGGAGCTAAAAATGACAAAATCATCTTTCATGACAAATTGTTTTACCACAATTTTTGAGTTTTGTCAAATTTATCAGATCAATCAGTCCAATTAATTGTAAAAAAATACTATATGACGAGCTTAATCTAATGACTCGACTTCAAAATGATAATAGTATACAATAACCTTATTATTTTTTGATGTATTCCCTTAATGGCAATACTGGGTGGAAATTTAAAACACGATTCAAACCCAACCTAAGATTAAAGGATTTGGATCGATTATTTTATGATACAAACACAAATACAACATGACCCCGCAACATAAAAATTAAAATTAAGGCGAATATAAGTTCGACTTGCATAAATCAAGAATACAAAAATTATAGTTTACTTTTTCTTGTCTACTCATCCGAGTGAAATAATAAAACGTAGTTAAAGTTCGAATTCTAGCAATTTTTTTTTCCCTTGTGACCACGAACTATGGGGTGATCTGGCTAATTTGAAAAAATTGGTTTTTTGGTTTTGTTTTTATTCAATTTTTTTTTGCATTTGTTAGTTTTGCGTCAAGATTTTGTGGTTTCTGGATTTATCTCGTCGAGACGAATCCAAAGAGTATAAAATTATAGAAAAAATAATATTTTTTTGAATAAAGCCGAAAATAAACCAGTTTTTTGGATTATTTTTCGTTTTTATTTACAAAACTTTAAGTTTTTTTTTTTTTTGTCATTCGTTAATCCTAATCTACAAAACTTTAAGTTTGGCTAATAATTTTATACTTTTTAGATTCTTTTCGTCGAGACAAGCCAATAAACCACAAAAAATTGACCGAAAACTAACAAATGCAATTTTTTTTGAATAAGGACAAAACGAAAAAAACCAAAAAACCATTTTTTTTAAAATTAGCCAAATCACCCCTATAACTCAGGTTAAGTTTTCCATTTGATTTTAACAACCCAGTTGCTAAAATCAACCATGATTTTAGCAAATGAGTTCAGCAGGTTCTAAAATCATAGATTTTCAAATAAAAAAATTAAGTGTTTTCATGTACTATTTTTTTATTTTTTTTACATTGAAGTAAAGAACACGAGGAGTACTTTAATTTGGTGCGAAAAAAAATCGAAAAACAATACACGGAACCACTTCATTTTTTAATTTTAAAACCATAATTTTAACACCTGCATTCATTTGCTAAGATTGATTTTAGCAACTGGGTTGGTAAAACCAAATGGAAAACTTAGCTGTAACTACACGCAGCTTTGACTTATAGCGAAAATTTGCATGCAGTATGCCCTAAAATAAGTGGTGCCAGTCCCATCATCTCCCAACGTTCGAAAATACAGACTCCACATTTGCCTTAAAATTCTCACATGTGGGACCATTCATTCATTACTCAAACACTATCATCACGATCGATGGAACCCCATGGACGTGTGAAAGTCCAACGTTGATACAGTACAAATATAAAGTGTATTTTTTTACGAGTGGTATCCACAAAATTATATTTTTATACCTTTAATGGGTACGCTATGACACTTTTCAACATGACCTCAAACAAAAATACGGGTACACATTCATACAACTACAACCTCTCACATACTTGTGGGGCTCACCTCATAATTGTGTGCGGATTCCTCGTATATGTGAGAGGTTGTGCATTTGGTTGTGGTTGGATAATTGTGTGGTAGCATCTCTATATGTGAATTCCTAATCGCGGCGTGTAATTGAGGGTGTTCACGGTCTGGATTAGTCCGCACTACTGTGACTCAAATGACTGAATCACGAGTTACGGTCTTTAGAATGTGTAATTTGTATACGGACCAAAAGTCTTTTGGTATGATTTTATTAACAAATCACGTTCCATAAACGCTAAATACAATTAAAAAAAATTAAAAGCAACTAAAACCCAAAAGAAAAATAGCGACCTACATGCATGTTATGTACTCCATATTTCATGCCCAAATCCCAAACAATAAAACATAAACAAAGCGTGGAACAAATTCCAAATTCCAGGATTCAGTATACTTACTCCTTTGGGTAAAAAACTTAATCCAGATTATTGGTTTTTTGGGGTACAAAAAACCAGAGTGCTTTGGGTAAAAATCTTAGGCCTCATTTGGATAAAAACCAATTTTTGGTTTTTTAAAAAACCAGTTTTGTCCTTATTCAATTTTTTTTTGCATTCGTTAGTTTTGCGTCAAGATTTTGTGGTTTCTGGATTCCTCTCGACGAGACGAATCCAATAATCCGGTTATTGCTGCCACGTGTCATGTGCAGAACAAAAAACCAATAATCCGGTTTTTTGGATTATTTGAGGAAAAACCAAAAAACCAATAAACCAATAATCCGGATTAAGTTTTTTACCCAAAGGAGGCCTAATAGAATTACACTTTAGGTTTTATGTGTTTAAACTATATCACACTAAATAATTACAAATAATTTATAAAAACTAGGTAAAATTACAATTATTACATACACATATCCTATTTTTTATTATTTATAAATATCACACGGTCCGGTTCAATTAATCCATATTTTTGTAATGAAATCAATGAATCGAATCGTATCTCTTCATTTTTTAATCAGTATCTAGACTATTAATTCACGGATCCAATCCAAAAGGTATGGTCCGGTTTGATTTGGACCTAATTCACTGTTCATTGGTTGTTTTGCACAAACCTAGCGTATATTCACTGCCTTTCATCAAGAACGCTGCTATGGGAACCAACCACCATGCACCGACGGCGTACCGACGCCGTCGGTGCATGGTGCTTGGTTCCCATATCTTTTCCGTTTGATCAAACTGGAGAAATTTTTTTTGGATCCTGCTACGGGTACAGAACATTTTGTACAGAAAATGTATAAATCGCTCTCGGGGACCCATTTTTGGGTCTCACGAGTGATCCGAACCGTTCATTATTCTTAGAACATTTTTCCGAGGGGCTTCACAAAATTTCAGCTTAATCGGACGGTTAAAAGTGCTTGAACCAAAATCACGCCGTTTCGAGGATTACTGAAAATTTTTAATCGTTGTGCACTCGAGCTGGTTAGACACTTTAGCAGCCAAATAAAAAAACAAAAAAAACGATAGACTCGAGGCTCACTGCTCACGGTACAATTCTTGGACTTTTAACCCAAAAAGTGAATTATTTTTGGCTAACAAAAGTCGAAAGAAACGGTCGAGTTTAGTGGGCCCGCAGATAATGGCGCAACGTGAAACACTGTATAACTCACCACACTGGTGTAAAACCCCAAACAGCCAACGTTTCCACCACCCGGAAAGGCGATGGTAGTCCGTTGATCTATTGCTGACACCTAGGTCCCACTTCTCCACCTCGATCTCCTCAACTCTCTCTCTCTCTCTCCTCCATAAATCACCTTCTTCACTCTCCCCAACCACACTCTCTACTTGCAAACCAAACCCCAGGAGGAAAAAAAAAACACAACCCACTTTCTTATCTTTACTTCTCAGGCTCTGTTTCTCCCTGAACCCAGAGTATGGAGCGCCTCACATTTCCTCTCTTCTTCCTACTCCTTTCCATTCTCTCACTAGCAGGTAATGTATTATATATATATATATATATGTGTGTGTGTGTATGCTCTTCCGTACTTTTGGTTACACAATCTTAAAACACATCTCCGGACACAATTGCGGTCCAATGCATGCGGACCCATGTGACGTATGCAGTTGTATCCGGAGATGTGTTCTACAGGGTGAGTTTCTCAAATGATTTTAGCAATTTGTTTGCTGATTTTAGCAAATATTAATTAAAATTTCCATAATTTTAGCAAACGAGGAAACCCGTTGTTAAAATCATGGAAATGGGTTGCTAGAATCCTTTGGCAAACTCAGTAACTGCTGCATTTTGCATGCAACCAGTAATGCAATTATGAAATTTTGTTTAATGTAGTAATTTTTTTTAAAAAAAAAACAAGCAATTTTGAGACGGACGGAGTAAATGTAGTATTTTTCAACTCGTGTTCTGAGTTTTTGATGCTGAATTTGCAGACGGAGGTTCGATCGGAGTAAACTACGGCCGGGTCGCGAACAATCTACCATCAGCAGTCAAAGTGGTCCAACTCCTCAAATCCCAGAACATAAACCGGGTCAAAGTCTACGACTCCGACCCGTCCGTCCTCAAATCCCTATCCGGATCCAACATCAAAGTCACCATCGACTTACCCAACCAGCTCCTTTCCTCCGCCGCCAAACGCCCCCCCTTCGCTCTCTCATGGGTCCAGCAAAACGTAGCCGCTTACTACCCCGCCACCCAAATCGAGTCCATCGCCGTCGGTAACGAAGTCTTCGTCGACCCGAAAAACACGACCCGGTTCTTAATACCCGCTATGAAAAACATCCACCAAGCGTTGGTAAAGTACAATCTCCACTCCAACATCAAAGTCTCCTCACCCATCGCCTTATCCGCCCTCCAAAGCTCCTACCCGTCCTCATCCGGATCTTTCCGACCCGAACTCATCGAACCCGTTTTCAAGCCCATGCTCGAATTCCTCCGCGAAACCGGGTCTTATCTCATGGTGAACGCCTACCCGTTTTTCGCTTACGAGTCAAATGCTAACGATATCCCCTTAGACTACGCTCTGTTTCGCGAGAACCCGGGCGTGGTCGACTCGGGTAACGGGTTGAAGTACTACAGCCTCTTCGACGCTCAAATCGACGCCGTTTTTGCAGCAATGTCGGCTCTTAAATACGACGATATAGAAATGGTGGTGACTGAAACTGGGTGGCCTTCGAAGGGAGATGAGAACGAGGTAGGAGCGAGCATAGACAATGCCGCTGCGTATAACGGGAACCTGGTGCGCAGGATACTCACCGGCGGTGGGACCCCGTTGAGGCCCAAAGCAGATCTGACCGTCTATATGTTCGCTTTGTTTAACGAGAACATGAAGAACGGGCCCACATCGGAGAGGAACTACGGTCTTTTTTACCCTACCGAGGAGAAGGTTTATGACGTTCCGTTTACGGTGGAAGGGTTGAAGAGGTGGAAGGATAAGAGGTCTGCGCCGGTGGCCGGCGGCGGCGGCGGTGGTCAGAGGCTGACGACGCCGGTGAGCGGGAATGTATCGCCTAGTGTGGCGGGGCAAACTTGGTGCGTGGCGAATGGGGATGCGGGGAAGGCTAAGCTGCAGCCGGCACTGGATTATGCGTGTGGGGAAGGAGGGGCTGATTGCTATCCGATCCAGCCAGGGTCCGGGTGTTACGATCCTGATACACTTGAAGCCCACGCGTCGTACGCGTTCAACAGTTATTACCAGAAGAAGGGGCGTGCTGTTGGGTCGTGTTACTTCGGCGGGACTGCTTATGTGGTCAGCCAACCACCGAGTGCGTATTCTATCCCTTCTCCGTTTTTGTGAATTTCGTTACTGTTTTTAGATTTTGTTACATGCTCACGTTAGCAAGTTTTTTTTTCTCCTTATGTTATGGCATTAATATGTTATTTTAGTATTTATTTATTTATTTTTTCATTCATCATTCCTAATTTATTATATAGAGAAATAAGACTCGATCTCAAAATACAAAGTCAGACATTAAAAAGCTCTAGACATTAGAAAGTTTTGTTGCATAGACTAGCCACCACTTGCTAATTTAGTTATTTAGAATAAATGTTTTTCCATCCGCTCGAATCTAATCCGTCCCAGTACCTAAGTACTAAGAGCATCCTCATCAGGCTCAACAAAAATTGGGTCAAATTTAACCTCAAAAACACCTTTTAGAAATTAACAAGTCACTTTTTTAAAAACTCATAAAATCACTCTCTATTCAGGAAGTCAGGAGAGAGAATTGCTTTAACCCGTGAATAGTGCTTCAAAGGATTTACCGAGTTACTGTATAACTTTTGCAGATTTACAAAAAATTTGTTGAGTCTGATTTTGAGGGGTTTTTTCCCCTTTCACTCAACATGTAACCATCAGGGGGATTTGCCTCCCTTGATGAGATGCTTTAAGTAGTAACACGATCAATTGAGCTAGAAGTTCGGGTTACCTCAACAAATTCTGAGACCATGAAGGCAACAACCGGACATAACTCTGAATGGTCCGAAGGGTGAACTTGGGATCTTAGGTGAGAGTAAACCCGGAAATCTCTGTCGGGGTCATGTTTGCAAGTTAGATTACGGTGAATTTTTATTTTAAAAGTTAGATTAGGGTGAATTTTTTATTTTAGTGCAAGGGAAATTCTATTAGGGTGAATTGTAGTAGTAGTAAATAAATGTACGGGAAAATCTAATGGGTTATGGCGGTAAAAATACACTGGGCCCCATGTGGTCCAGGGAGTTGGTGCACGCCAGGTAAGAAGACAGCACGTGATAGACGGGAACTAGATTGGACCTTTCTGACACGGCGTGGACTAGTTGGGTTTTTTGTCTTTTTATCTACGACCATCTCTTAATTTGATAGGGGCACCTCCCAGGGCATTGTTTTGCAACCTGAGACGATCCCATTAGAGCGAGTTCTAATTTTATCAAAAATTTGATTGGTTTTATTTATTGGTGAGGAGAGTTGATAAAATCCATTGAAAACTCACCCATTTGTGAGCCTTTCTTAGGCGTTCACAATTTAGAGTTTATCGACAACGCATGAGGCCCTCGTGGCATCAAAACTCAAAATGATGCATGATTGATGGAGGCCTTATTTTAGAAATTGACTTGAGTCAGGAATTATTTTAAGTTGATTTTTGAATTGATGAATTGTGAGAGAAATAACATATTCCGTAAAAAAAGTGAGAATAAGTCAGTTTAGAAATAAATCAAGCGGCTCTGAGCCTCCAAACTTATTTCTTATTGGATATTTGTTCATGCATCTGTGTCCAAAACATATTTGATATTTCCATATATTTTCAAACTTTTGTGTATGCATATTTTGCCATTTTGTCTTTTGAATATACCAAATAAGAGTCCATATGGTAAAATGAGCTGGAGAAGCAGTACTACATATCCATAAAATGCAGTAATGCACTCAAAATTTATCCAAAATCAAATTCTGCGCCATTTTCTGCGCGCATTTTATGGGTATATTTAGACTTTCCGCCTGCTCAAGATAGATTAAGATAGATTAGATTATTGGCATTGAATAATTTTCTCTTTAAATTCCTTCCCTGTTCTTAATCAATCTTTCATTGATTCATCCGAGGCATGCTCAATTGTCGTTTGGCATTCTGGGTCAAACATTTCGCCTAGGATAATGGAAAAAATATTCTCGGAAAACACCACTTTTATTACTATTCGTTTTCTTTTCTCATTTCTCTTTATTCTACTATTGATTTCCTTGTACCTGAAAACAACCTTTGCTTTTGGTGGTCTTTTGCTTTGCAGAGTTTGGGAAGTGTGATTTCCCCACTGGATACTGAAGGAATTTAAAGAAGAAAGAAGGAGGAGGTTGGGGGGTGTAGTTAAAGTCATAGAAGTTGTTAGTATTATATTTATTGTAGTACTCTCTAGTGGCAGCAGCAGTAGTAGCAGCTCTTCCAAGTTTTGGTATCCAATGTGTATTTATTACTTTGGAGTAGTTGAAGAAATTACTTGGACCACTAATCATTATTAGTTTTGTCCATAAATTACTATCCTAATTTCAGTAATTTGTATGTATGTATTTTGCTGCTAGAGACTGTTCATATTTCTTTCTTGAAGTTGTTTCTCTTGCAAGGCCTCCATTTTCGGACGCAGGTAGGCTGTTGTGCATTGTGTTGAATTCGGGCCGTCTGTTGATTGGATGGACAACTCAAATTCCAGAACATAGTATTTGGATGCCGCAATTTGGACTAATAATCAGTCTCCCCGCGTCCTCCATTTTCCTCTTGTTCACCAAAACAATGAAATTAAGCATCATGTCACAATCAATTTCTGAATTCATTTTTATTCCCCGTTTCAGTCTCGATGGAGTTTTTATGCATTAGTTAAAGGATAAGATGAGGTTAAGCATGACTAAACGGAGTTACTGTGAGGATAATGTTATATTCTGGATAAATAATGGGAAAAGCATTTTTGGCCCTAAAGAAACTTGATATGTGTGAAAGCTTACAATGACTTGACAAACAATTCACTAAGGGGTGTGTTCCACTAACTTGGTTTTTTTTTTTTTTTTTTTATAGTTTTTTTTGGATGTTTATTTTTGCAAAAAAACTAACTTGTTCAACTAACTAGTTTTTTTGGTTTTTAGTTTTGCAAAAAACTAACTTGTTCCATTAAACTAGTTTTTTTGTATGAGTTTTGCAAAAAAAACTAACTTGTTCCACTAACTAGTTTTTTTTGGTTTTTAGTTTTGCAAAAAAAACTAAGTGATTTTTTGTTAGTGGAATGAGATAGTTTTTTAGTTAAAACAAAACTGTTTTTTTTAGCGGAACGGGGCCTAAGTTGGTTTTTTTAATAAACTAGTTTTTCACAGTTTTTTATGTGTTGTATTATGGGAGAATGACCTGTCTCGATTTTTGAAAAAAACAGTTTTTTGTTAGTGAAACACTCCCTAGTAGTTGCGCTACCAAAAACATTTGGCTATGAATATATATCCCTTCTAGAGAAACTTCACCCTTTCATGTTAAAGTCATTTTTTAGTTGAAGTGTCATCAATGTAGTATTATTTTAGCACAATCTCATTTTTTTGGTATTTGGATGTTCGTGTCAATATTTTGCGGTTCTGGAGGTAACGATCGGGCCTAACTCCCAGCGGTTTCAAGGGTTTGGCCGACAAGGGAAATCGAACATGAGATCTTAAGTGGGAGCATACCCCTAAGTCCCAAAGCAATGCCACTTTGCTAACCCCTTAGTTTTACAATCTCAAATTCATACTACTCCCTCCGTCCCTTTTTAAGTGATCCACTTGAAAAACGTGTATTTTTGTGGACGTTTAAAATGTACTTTCGTATAACGTTTTTAAATTTTTTTTGCACCAAATTAAAGTGCTCATTGAGTAATTTGGTGCAAAAAAAATTAAAAAATTATATATAGAAATATGTTTTTTAGGGGTTTCAAATTACACGTATTCCTATACGGATCATTTAAAAAGGGACGAAGGGAATAGCATTTAATTAAACCCATTTAATTTTTCAAAGATAACTAAATTGATTGGACGATGCGGTAAGATTGTCATTTGCCAAATTAGATACTCCCTCCGTCCCTATTTAGGTGTGTTACTTCGAAAATCCAACTTATTAAAAAAATATCATCATTACACTTTTCATATCAATTTTTATCTCTATTTTACATTTTTTACATCAACTTTACATCTACTTTCCAAAATTATCATCCACTTTTACCCATTAATTGTTTTACTCATTAACTTTTTCATAACACTAAAAAACCCCAATCATTAGTGAAAACTCAAAAAACGTATTAAAAGGGCTGCTAACTTTTTCAAAAGGGCAAATTGATAATTATAACAACTTTTACCCATTAACTTTTTCACATCTGGTTTTCTGTGAGAAGCAAAAAGAGAAACTCTAAGAGCTCATATATAGCCTTCGAGCATCTGATTCTCTTCTAATTAGTGAAAACTCCAACCTTTGACTGCCCATGGAGTAGATTTTTATTGCTGAACCACGTAAAGTCTCTGTATTCTTTGTGATCTCTCTCTCTCTCTCTCTCTCTCTCTCTCTCTCTCGCTCCCCCTCTCCTTTGGTTTATTCAATTACGTAACATAAATTGCATTCATTTTCTGTGTTTTTGTTAACGCTTCCGCACAATATTTGACACATCGGTGAATTTGCTCTAATATAGTAAGAGAAGCCAAATCTTGTGTAATGGTGTACCATCATGATATGTAGAGTCGAAAAACCCAAATGGTCCCTGGCACGCAAGTAAAGACAAAGTGATTGGGAAAGATAATCTGGTAGGGCCTCCTCTACTTTCTCCTTGTGAAGATATAACAAAGTGATGAAATAAAGTTCACCAAAAGTACCATTGGATTCTTGTATAGTTAATATCTTGAGGACAGTGCATGAATAAGGATGGATGAACCCAATTCGGAATGTAAACCATAAAACAAAATGCTTATTAAATCGTTCATACTGCAACATGTCAATTGCGATTTCGGTATATATTGAGATAGTTTTCTGGAGAGATTGATCGTTGACTCGAGTAAACAGTAGATGCGTAATCATCAATTTAAAATTTAACGAAGGGATTGGTTTCCGGGACTTAAACTAAGCTAAACAGTGATTCTTGTGACTTGACACGAGAACTTGTGTCAAGTCACAAGAAGCATTGGATTCATAGTAGTTGTCATGCTGCCATTCCTGGTAGCAATTAGGTGAGAGATGCTTTGAACCCCATAACCAAAACGACAGTGGTGTCTTTGGGACTGCAAAAGTTGATCCAATTTTTGCTTTTTTGCTGGAATTGGGTTGAATACTTGAATATGCTTATCCCATGTGACCTAGTGGTGGAATGTTGATCCCATGTGACCTAGGGCCACCTCTCATCAGCTGCATAAAAGTTGATGCAGTAACAAGTGAAAGTACTAAAATTCACAGGAATACTAATTTGTCTTTGTTCTCATATTTTACTGATTTTGTCAAAGAAACTTGAATATTTGTCTAAGGTGAGAGAATTGGGGATGGTGCTGTCCTTTTAGGAGCATCCATGTTGTCCATTTGTCCCAATCTGGGCCGTCCATGTTCGGAAATGGACGGCTCGAATTTGTTTGATAGCGGATGGTTTGGATTTGTTTTGACAAGATGTGATCCGAGTCGTTTATTACGGAGCGCGGATGGTCCAAATCGGACAACATGCATGCTGAGACTTTCATTTTATTTTAGTGGTCCTATGCCAGAGTGTTCAGACTTACTGTTTTTTCTTTGGTTTGATGGCCAGGATTGTCTGAGGCCCCGAGCCCTCTGAGCCAATTTTTACGTACACCTCGATTAATTTCCTTCCGGTCCTCCGAACACTGTACTAGAGTGTTCATAGTTTAGAGAGTGATAGTGACATCTTGGTTTGTGCAATTTGTGGATGTGAGTCCTTGCTCAGTTGCAGAGATTCGGTTTGCCTCCCTCTCTCATTTCTACTCTATAGTCACATGTAGTCTTGAGAGTATCTGTGAATTATTGCTTGCATTTTATTATTTTTAGCATGGGATTGTTGTCCATTTCTCCCAAGTTAAATAGTGTTAAACACAAATTTTGAACTCTTGTTTCTTTCTCTGGTTAAACGAAAAAACATGCACTAAATAAATTTTGAACTCTTGTTTCTTTCTCTTGTCAATTATTGGGGGTATGGGCGGGGGATAATTAGAGACAGACCTAACCTTAGATAATATGCACAAAGTGGTTGCTCTCAGAATACTATTGAAACAATGGCCTCCTTAAACGTTCAAGAACCGATGAGCTAATGGACGTTTTGCTGTAGAACTATACCCCCAAATCAAAGCTAAAAGGCATTAGGGAGAGCAGGCTTAAAGACCAAAATCAACCTAGTTGCCTTTCCAATCCCCAATTATTCCGCCTGCACATGCTTCTTGACGAGCTTTAATGGCCCCTAAATGGCGGAGTCCCAACCGGGTACTAGGCGAGCCTTCGGTTGAGCACATGCTGTTGAACTCTTAAGTTGTGTTCAATTAGCCCAATCAATAGTGAGACTAAGTAATTGTCAATATTACAACTCTCCTTGTGTTCCCCCCAATTTGGTAGGACTTATTTGCAAGCCCTTATGGAACTGGATCACAAACTAATGACCAATTACATGAGAAATTACTCCAATTCTAACCCACAGCCCAACAAAGAGACCTATGAAAAATAACAACTAAAGGAAGAATCCCAAAAAATCAATTAAGTGTACAAGCCTACAAGGATAGTGTATCAGCTTGGATTACAAGAAAGAAAAGAAAAGATAAGAAAAAAGGAAGAGACTATTAGGCTAGCCCAATTGAGCCAATATGATCATGAGATTGGTTATTGGACAAATATGTAACTCTTCTATTCCCCGTCAAATATTAATCCTGATATTATAATCTTCACACGGATCATAATTTAATTCTATGCTCTAGTAGGGCTGCAAACGAATCGAGTTATTCGGTTCGTTTTGTAATCGAGCTGAGCTCGAGCTCGAACTCTAATTTTAGGCTCGTTTAGTAAACAAGCTCGGTAAAGTTCGGCTCGTTTATACAGGCTCGGCTCGTTAAGTAAATCACTTGGTTTGGCTCGTTTACAAACGAGCCGAGCTCGAACTTTATTTTTAGCTCGTTTGCCAAAGTAGTCTCGGCTTGCTCTTTTACACCCCTATGCTCTAGTCTATGAATCAAACGTTCCGGTATAGAATTCGTGGCAGTAGACCATGTTTGGATCAACACAAATCGAACTTAATTTAGTACAAGTTTTAGAGATCATTGTTTTTTTTTTTTTTTGAATAACCAGAGCTCTAGAGGTAACGGCCGAGGATCACCTCTAGTGGCTCTAAGAGTTTGTGGGCAAGAGAAATTGAACCTGAGACCTTAAGTGAAAACAAACTCTTAAAAACTAAGGTAAGACCACTTTTCTAACCCGAGGTTATTTCAGTTATCCTTTCTCAAGCAACTATTGAACACGTGAGGCATTTAAATACTAAAGTGAAAAGGCAAAAAAGCAAAACGAAAATAGACAGCGTACTAAGGCCCTGTTTGGGCGCCTCTTTATCAGTTTATTGCTTTCTCTTTATCTCATTCTGGGTGTTTGGCAGCAACACCCAGAAACTACTTTTCCCAAAACCGTTTTTCCATTTTAGAGGTTAGAAGCCAAAAGCCAGAAACAGCTTCACCCCTACTTTTTGATTTCTACTTCTCCTTTTCCCTTTCCAAAACACATTCTGCACATTTCTTCCAAACACTCCTCCCACATCCAAAACTCATTCTGACCAAAAGCTAAAAAACCAAAAAGCCAAAAAGTCAAAAATCAAAAGCTAAAAAGTAGGCTCCCAAACACCTCCTAAGGAATCAAGAGAATTTAAGAATAAAAAAGGCATAACATTCAGAAGAAAAGCAGAAAACCAACATGTCATGTGAGGCATTGGATACACGATGGATAAGGTTAGATCGCGAATGTGAGCCTGAAAATTTAGGAATGGGATCCTCCTTGGTCCTGTCTGGTCGTTCTTGGGCTCTTTCAAGTTCTGTTTTGATAATCAGAACTATTAATTTTTTGACCTTGTTGAGAAATATTAGGCAGGTCAAAATTCATGTTAATTATATATCTTTTAATAAATTTTCGAAATACATTTATGTTGAGAAAAATGGGTTTAGAAAAATATTGAACACTAGATAAAATCAATTTTCTAGAGATGAATATATTTTGAGAACATCAACAAGATATCCGGTTAGCATGATTTTATGCGTGGCTCCTATTCTCAACAAGGACTAAAATATCAATGGTCTTGATTATTAACACAGACTCTGAAAGGGCTAGAAAAAATATCATGATTAATTTTGAATTTTTGACTTTTTGTACTATCGACAGAATTTATTATAATTTCATAGAGTATTTTGGGATCTATGCATAATTCTTTTGGTGACAAGACTAGTGTTTAGAATATATATGCATAATACATTCTCAAAATGTGAAAAGTGAAAATGAGAAGTAAAAAAGCTTCTCTTTCCCTCCTTTTGTTTTTTGTTCTCTACCATTAAAAAAACGAAAATGCATTTTCGTGGAATGCATTATGAGCAAGGACATCCAAACATCCCACAAATGCAAAGTATAAAACTGAAAATGGGAAAAGTAGCTAACCAAACAGCCCTCTAGGCGATTGACAATAGATAGTCATCCTCTGATCCACTGAAATCTAATGCTGCTAAAAAAAACCTGGTGAATCGTGAATTCGGTTCGGTCCGAACCGATCCGCACGTTTTGGATTTTAACTGTGGATTAATGGTCCTGACACGGATTCAAAAAATAAAAAATCGTGACTCGCGGTCCGGACACGGATTTTGATTTTGAAACCGTGGATTAACCGATCCGGACCGTGAGATTTTTATTATATATAATTTAAAAAAATATATATATATATGTAGTTTTTTTTATATTAGACGAGCCAATTAGATGCTGTCAAGTGTCCGTAGGTCAAAAGACCAAGCACGACAAATGGCCAATCAAATGTTGCCACGCGTTTACAAGTCAAAAGTCAGAGATATTTGAAAGGACCAATTAAATGGCGTCACATGTTGAAATGACATAGTAATTTATTTATCAAGTTTGGCCAATTAAATTATGCCACTTGGTGAAATAAATTTTATATTTCGTTATATATAAATGTCTTTCTTAAAATAAATAAGAAGAAAAATATTTATTAAATTTTAATTATTTTCCTTTAAATCATATGAGGAAATAATTAGAGAGAAAAATATGAAAAGAATTGCAGTCTTGCCATAACTCTCTATCTCCCATCCCTATAAATAAATGTGCTCTCTCTCTCATATTGGACACATTCAAGCTTCCATCAGCAAACAGAGCTCTGACGATTAAAGTATCCAAAGCCTTTCAGAGCTCTTCAAGTCTACATTAAGCGAGGCGGTTCTTCAAATCAAAGCCTAAAAGCTCTGAAGGACATTCAAGCCACATTATCAATCTTGTCCACAAATCTCAGAGAAGATTTCGCCGTTTGATTCAGGATCAAGCTTTGAAGCCCTCGTTTCAACATTCGAAGAGAAGAATCAGAGGATTATTTCTTTCATCAGAAATTACTACAGAGATTGTAAACCCTAAATTTTCATACATCAATAAAATCAATTTTGGTCAACTTATTTCCGTTTTTTTCGCAGACTCGAAATTTGTGTGATACAGCAGGCATCACGTGTCCATGTCTGAACACCCGTCCCAATCGTCCAAAAGGGTTTTGGATGGTCCAGATTTCTTCATTCTCTCTCCTCTTTTTCTTTTTAAAATCCGAACCATCTAAATTTTTTTTGGACGGCTGAGGTGGGTGCTCGAGCACGGCCACGTGGTGTCCGAACGGTACCCAAAAATTACTCTAGGCATACCAGAGGTCCAGAACATCACAATTCCTGCATCAACATTTAGTTTGTGAGGTCCAAATCAGAAGACCCTCCACATGCTCCAACTTTTTTCTACATGCCCTACTGTCTCACAAGTTCGTGGTGCATGAGTGCATCCCTAGTTCTCTACTGTGTCAATTGTCAAATTTGAAATGAGTCATATGACAAGTTATGCGGATGAAATTGGGATACGAAGCAAATTCAACAAAAGTATCGATTATTTAGTTGGCAATTTTGTTTTTCTTATATCTTGTCAAATTTCATCTATAAACAACATTCAATTTAATTTCTTCACATAATTTATTAGGACGGAATCCACAATTTGGTCAAAGCTTTATTAAATAAAACAAACAAAAAAGATTAAAGTAAAAAGGATGAGAAAATAAGAAATTTAACATGTTGGTCGGAGGAGTGATTTTTTTTTAAATGCCAAAATTTTGATGTAGAATTGTTAAATGAACATTAAAACTTACTTGATATTTCTAAATTTGGCAAATTGGTTAGAGATGATCATCGGTTGTTATCACCGGCGTAACAAATTTCGTACTTCCGTCTCTCTCATAACATTGTAAACAACTAGGTCAACAGAAAATGCGAGTTTTTATCGCTCGTGAGAAACTTACGGCCCCCAAATCATTAGGTTCATCAAACAAACATTTCACAACAATTGCGAATCAAAACTAATCTTGAAGCCCCTCTATCACACAAAATCCACCTCTTAATTTTCCAGAATCAAACACGTCTCCATGTTTGAACAATCCAATCCAAATTCAAGAACATTAGGGTACCCTCCACAATACATGCACATTTGCATTGAAACCAAAAAGGGATAAATTTTGGTTAGCATTTTTGGTTAGTTGAGGATTTGATCTCAAATTGAATAGAGATTCCTCAAAAAAAACCATGCCAAGCAAGCTAAAGAAGGCCATTGGAGCAGTAAAAGACCAAACCAGCATTAGCCTAGCCAAGGTCACAAGCAACAACTCATCCAACCTAGAGGTGGCAGTGCTCAAAGCCACCACCCACGACGTTGTCCCGATCGATGACCGCCACGTCCACGAAATCCTCCGCCTCGTATCCATCGACAAGGATAACGCGGCCATCCTTGCCAGGGCCATCGGGAAGCGGATCGGGCGGACCCGTAACTGGATCGTGGCAGTAAAGTCGCTCATGCTCGTTCTACGAACGTTTCAGGATGGCGACCCTTATTTCCCTAGGGAAGTTCTCCTCGCGATGAAACGCGGGGCCAAGATTCTCAACCTTTCGAGCTTTCGCGACGACTCGAATTCGAGCCCCTGGGATTACACCGCGTTCGTGCGGACATTCGCTCTTTATTTGGATGAGCGGTTGGAATGTTTTCTCACAGGGAAGCTTCAGCGGAGATATACCCACAAAAATAGAGAGCCCTTCCACCGGAGAAGCCGATCAGGTAATGATAGAAGAATTGTGTTACAATGCAAAAATTTATTTTCCTAAATCCGTTGTTATGTTTTTTCGCGACGGTTCAATCGTCAAACAGAGTTTAATATCTGCAAGATAGAACTCAAGGCTGGAGATCGTCTGTTCTGGATTTCTCTCTGTGCCGAGGAATTTCCGGCCGTTGGATCACTTGGAAATAATAATAATAAAAAAAAACAATCTACTAGCCCAAACTCCCTCGGCATAGAGGCACAGACAGTTTGGGAACATGTGATCTTGCACCAGAACTCAAAGGCTCATAATCTTCCTCATTTGCTCACAAATTATGATTTGTAAGCAAACATTCGCTGTAAAATTGAGAAACATTATTTCAAAGATTAATAGGAAAGAAAATTAAAGAAGAGGAAAGGTGCCATTAAAACTAGCCAAATAAATGGGGCTTTGCCCTGGTTTAAATGGATTCCTCGGTGAAATTGATTTCATAAAAATGAGTTGAGTTGCGCGTAAAGTGGTCTGCATTACCTGAGATTGTTACAGGAGTAAATGTTTTGTTCAAAACTTTTGTACTGGATGGCTTGATCTCTTATGATTAATTAGTTTTTTACCATAACAGGCAATATTGGTTTATAATTTCTAAGATCACAGTGCTGCAAAATTTTGGGTATTTGTTTGAATGATTTTATGTTCACAATTCATGTTCATTTAATTGCAACAGGTAACGAGCCGGTACGAGACATGAAACCAGCAATGTTGCTAGACAAAATCTCCTATTGGCAGCGCCTGCTAGACAGGGCGGTAGCCACCCGCCCCACAGGCGCTGCCAAAACAAACCGCCTAATCCAAATCTCTCTGTACGCTATTGTACAGGAGAGTTTTGACTTATACAAAGACATATCCGACGGCCTCGCCCTCCTCCTCGACAGCTTCTTCCACTTACAATACAATTCCTGCGTCAACGCCTTCCAAGCCTGCATCAAAGCCACCAAACAATTCGAAGAACTTAGCGGATTCTACGACCTCTGCAAGAGCATCGGCGTGGGTCGAACCTCTGAGTACCCGAGTGTCCAGAAAATATCGGAGGAGCTGATAGAGACATTGCGGGAGTTTTTGAAAGACCACACAAGTTTCCCGACGTTAACAAGCCGCCCCCAGCTGATGCTTCCTGCCCCACCATCTTTTCAGAGACGGAGGGACAGGAGCAGCAGCAGCTGTGGGCAATCAGAGTTTTCGGAGACGACGGGGAGGGCTTCGGAGTTCTCATGTACTTCGTTGGAGGATTTGATAAGCGCGACTGAGTTGTCTGGGACGAATCGGTCTATCTCGATTGATTTGGAGGCGTATTCGATCACAGATCAGGTGGAGAAAGTGGATGACGAGGGGTCCACGAGGTCGTTGCCCGTGTCGAGGTCTTTTGTTGACCTCGTGTCGTTGGACGAACCACAAGGTGGAGAAGGAGAAGGAGAAGGCGAAGGAGAACGAGGAGAGTCATCGACTTTGTTAATTGATCTTGTGTCGTTTGGTGTAGAACCGGAGAAGGAGAAGGAGAGAGGAAGGAAAGAGGTGGAATTTGATCCCGGTTCGACCACGGGTTGGGAAATTGTGCTAGCCGAGACCGCGACCGCAACCACATCGACACAACCGTCAACAAATGGGTTTGGGTTTAACCCGTCTTCGAGTCAACAACAGGATAAATATTACAATCCGTTTTTAGACGATGCAACTGAACTAACTGCCCTTGCAACCCTACCCGCACCGGCTACTGGAGCGGAATTAGGCTTTTCGGCCAATGACGGGTTTTCACCGGGGCCGACTTTCGAAGCGGCCCCTACATTTTGTGCCGGGAATTCGAGTAGTATGGCTTTGGCTTTGGTGAATGAAAATGACCCGTTCGCGCCGTACCCGATTGGGGGAGGAGGTGAAGGTGGGTCGTCGGGCAATCAGCAGAACTTGTTGCTTGAACAACAGTTGTGGCTGCAGCAGCAGAACAAGATCATAGCTAGGCATTTGGCTTGATTGATGTTTCAGAAATCGTCTAGACTTTGTAAAGTAGTTTTGAGCTTTTTCCTTTGTTACGTAATAAGAATGCATGTGTTGTGTTAGGCAAGTGAGATAGAGGTACTTTTTAATTATTCGGATTAATAGCGGGTTAAATTTTGTTCATACACTGTGAAGTCTATCAAATCCTCTTATCTACGACGGATGAAATAGCGTCTGAGATCGCCTGTGTCCAAAAAATGATGTGCCTCTGTGCCGATTTGTTTTGGGTCGTTGGATGGTGTGTTTTTAAATTTTTATGTGATCCAATGACCGGAAGTGCACCGAAACGGAGGAATAAAGGATTTTCGGATTTGGTTCCGTGAAACGGTGGTATATTATCCCCTCCTTTCACATTGCATTCACATTGCGGTTAAGAGGGAAAAAGAAGAAATGTTATACTCCCTCCGTCACAATTTAAATGCTCCTTACAGTTATGCGTGTTTTTTAAAAACTATTATAGTTTTCATTCTATAATGTATTTTATATGCAATATGGATCTTATTTGATAGATCTCAATTAGTTCTATTAGACAAATTTTTTAAAAACTTTGAAAACCTTACCAATAAAAAGATATAAACGTTTGAAAATGGCACGGATATACGTAGGGAGCATTTAAAATGGGATGGAGGGAGTAGCATGTTACAATAAAACTTGAGTATCCGACTCGTTACTTAGCTTGAAATATTTAACCAATCCACTGATTTAAGGATGTTTCGTAGGGGTGCACACCGGCCCGGTGGCCCACCCAGCCCGCCCAACCCAGCCCAATTTTTTTAGGGCTTGGGATAGATATTTAGGCCCATAGGACCGAGCTGGGTTGAGATTTTAAGCCCATTTACTAAATGGGCTGGGTTTGAAAAATTCCTCTAAGGCCCAGCCCTGCCCGATTTATATAATGTTTTATTTTAATACTATATATATGATAGTATGTTGCCACTGGAACTTAGCTACTTAGGGTTAGATTATCATGATGAAGAGGCTCATCTCCTCTTATTCACTTAACTTAGATATCCTCCTCGTCTCTTATTCAATGATCAAATGTTTTTAATATTTTTGTAAGAACTTAAACTCTAAGTAAAAAAATTGTAATTATGATCGTTATGGTTAATTAATTTATGTTTGTGATACCATACTTTAAAAACATAAATGGGCTTGCTGGTCGGGCTTGAAAAATTTAAATTTTATTTGGGTTGGGCTTGGGCATATTAAATGAAGCCCAATTCTAAATGAACCGGGCTTAGGAAAGTATAAATCTTGTAATTATCTAATACAATCCCGACTCGAACCTAGTCCAGCCTGGTGTATGTGCACCCCTAATGTTTCGATTGGCGATAGATGAAAATAAATCAAAATAGTGGTTGGCCTGAAAATGTTTTCTCAACCCTGCATTAAGGTTTGATCTTCAAACCAAAACCAAGTGGGCTGACCCAATACGAGGCCCTCTGTAGCCCATTTCCATTTCCAACATGATTTCCTTACTTATCTCATATGCCTAACCACTGGGCCACCTGTGTGTTTCTCTCATTTTTTAACCGCGAAGATCTGAGCGGTTATGTGGGCGTGTCAGGATTACAACGGTTAGATACGACAGAAAATTACCGGTAGGTCTAGAAAACCAATCCTTAATTCCCACGAAGGATACACTCAATTTTTAATTACCTCTAAGTACAATCTCATTATTAAGATTACCGTTCTACCCTTGAAACACATATTTACAATTTACCCACCTCCCACTCCCCAACTCCACCCACCATCCACTTCTGTCCAGCGAACTTTTCCGGCCGACAAACTTTTCCGGTCGGCAAACTTTTCCGGCGACTGCGAATTGGTAAAAAAAAAAAACAACTGTGAATATTCAATAAGAGCTTCCACCCACCATCCACTTCCGACCGGCAAACTTTTCTGGCCAGTGAATTTTTCCGGCCGGTGATTTTTTCCGACCACTGCGAATTTGTTAAAAAAAAACACTGCAAATTTTGTATAAAAAATTGCGAATTTGTAAAAAAACCCTAATTGAAGAAGAAGAAGAAGAAGACACGTAAATGGAAGAGCAAAGTGAAAATTCCCCATCGTTCGCATTCAAACCCTACTCGATTCAGATCAAGTGATTGATAGATTTGCAGTTTTTTACTTCCTAATAAAACTGCGAATTTGTAAATAAAAAGAGGAATCCATATAAAAAATTATTTTGTTAACGTATAACCCAATCTAAACTTTGATTCCGGCCGACAAAAGTTCACTGCAAATTTGTAATAAACTACGAATTTGTAAATAAAAAAGAGGAATCCATATAAAAATTTAAATTGTTGATGTATAACCCGATCTAAACTTCGATTCGGCTGACAAAAGTTCACTGCGAATTTGTAAAAACAAAACTGCGAATTTGTAAAAAAACACTGCGAATTTGTAAAAAATTGCAAATTTGTAAAAAAATAGGATAAATCCCAACATTCAATCAAAGTGGAAATCGAACAAGAAAGAAGCAGCGAACCCAATTTGAACTTCGAAGTTCTGTTGAACCCAACATTTTAATCAAAGTGAAAAGTTTCACAAGAGATCTGACGTCACATGGAGTCCTCCTGGTTGCTAGCTGTAGATCACTTTTAGGGCGTAGAGCACCTTGGCGGTGGTGCCTTCTCATCAGGACCCGATTTGGTTGATCTGATCTAGTAGCTCCGAAAATTTCATCTAGAGGACCGTTGATTTCATGCTTAGCAGTGGAGAGAGAGCGGAGGAGAGAGAGAGGCAACGTTGATGTGAAGCAGCGTTGGTCTAGAGCGGAGGAGAGAGAGAGAGAGAGAGAGAGAGAGAGAGAGAGAGAGAGAGAGAGAGAGAGAGAGAGAGAGAGCAACGTTCATCTGAAGCAGCAGCGTTGCTTCTTTTCTGATTTTGTAATAGTGCAAGGGTCATTTTGGGTAGAAAATTAGGAAAAAACCTTAGCAGTGCTTTCTTAGAATTAGTTGTACCTGGACGTAAATTGGGTCCACGAGTTGGACCGGCCTGTCAATTCCTCTAACTCTATGAACACCGCCCCTGCTTTTGTGGGCTTAACGGATCATGGGGCCAATTTGACCAAGTTAAATGGCCATCTCTTTGATTTTAGAAGCTTACTTCCAAGTAACTTCTTCCCCTTTTTATGGGCTCATCATTTGGGCTCTTTCTACAAATGGGCCCAAGCTTCATGGCCAAAATTAATTGGGCCTCGTGATGGAAAATTAATGAAGTCCAATAATTTTTGTAGCCGACTTAGCCCAATGCAGTCCAAAAAATAACACCACGACCCTCTTATGACTTTGTGCCAAATTTGAGTATAAACGCAGATATGTATAGATAGAGGGCCGATCCAGTCAGGGATACCGAATCCGGGATTCGTAGTTCCGGATCAAATTTTCACGATCCAAACCGTCCAATGTGTTCAAAAGGTGTTTTCCAAGGTCCACGTGGGAAATCTTCAAAAAAAAAAATACCGGGAAGGGCTTGATCCAAGCATTTTTTTCACAAAAACTGTATATATTGGTTCGGATTATGCAAAAATAATTTTTAAAACCTCGAAAACACCATTTTCCCTTCAATCCGGGACAATCCGGGATCCTTGACAGGATAGTTGGCGTGTATAGATATTCAAACCCAAGAAAAGAAGATTTATTTTTGTAATAAATTTCAAAATTGACCCACAAATTCACTATATGAGACACCCCATAGGGCCCATACTTATTCTGATTTTCCACAAGGTTTTTATCCCTTTACTTACACCATTCCAACTGCCAAACGTAAGAAATATGGCAATGGGTTTGTTAATTGTTATAAAAAAAGTAAAAATTGCGTGCACTGAAAAGCCGGGAAAGCATAAAAAATAAGTTGAATTACAGCTTCTTGCTTATGTTTGACTTCTCTCCCTTTGAGAAAAAAGTGGATTTAAAAGGGCCAAAGTAAAATTTAAAGAAAAATAAGGGCTTTTCTTTCCCCCCAAAAGAGCACTTTATGTCTATGTCACCCCTTTTACCAACAAAAATTATTGAAACGAAGCCCCGAAAACAAATGACATTTGGGTCTCGTCCTCTCCTTTCAGAGGCTCGTTAAGAATGGGTCCCATAGCTGGGTTATTTGACCTGTGGGCCCCATAGGTAACCAATTAACAGCAGTGGATGTGTATATGGTTTGGCCCTAGTTTTCCAAAAATAAAATTATCAACCCAGTTGCTAAAATTATGGTATTGCAAAACAAAAAATGAAGTGGTTCTGTGTATCGTTTTTTAATTTTTTTCGCACCAAATTAAAGTACTCCTCGTATACTTTAATTCGGTGCGAAAAATTCGAAAAATAATACACGGAAACACTTAATTTTTTGATTTGAAATACCATGATTTTAACACCTGATGAACTCATTTGCTAAAACCATGGTTGATTTTGGCAATTGAATTGCTAATTTTTTTTGGAAAACTAGGCCTTAGAAAATGATTTCGAATGCATGTGATTAGGCTGGTCCATGTCTTCATGTGAAATGCAGAAATTGCAGGCGATAATGGTCTATTTTTGCAGAAAGAAATCGTATTATTACCATCATCATTTCTAGGGTCCAAGTTTTAGGTAATCCCATGTGTAAATTAATCTTGGAAACAGACTGACAACCAATCTTTTTTTGTCATGTGTCAGCGCAAATAGAGATCAAGCAGTAAAATTGTTCACTTTAATCATTTATCGGGTAAATTTCATTGACCTCTCCTGAGGTTTTTGAAATGACACTAACCTTCCCTGTCAGACTTGTCGGGTCACGGTATTAAGAACATGTTAGTTTCTTACTTCTTCGCCCTTGGAGTTCACATTTATACTTAACGTCTCTAATCCAAATATCTTTGCCCTCAGTTTCAGTTGTTATGTGCCTCACCTCCCCAAACACAATTTGAAAGGTGACCATCATGCATATTTAGACTTTGTAAGTAATTTTTGTCTAGAATTTGTAATCGCGGCATTGGTTGTTGGTTTGAGCAGAATTTATTATTATGGGTTATGTATATGATTACCATAAAATTAATGAGAAAAACAAAGTAACATTCGAAGATGCACCATATTTTTTTATTGGTAACCTTTTTATACGTCGATTCTTTATGTAACCCAATGTGTTTTTTGTATACAAAATGCACTAATGTGACGTAAAATGAAACATCTCTCATTTAACAATTCTGGATTTATTTTATAGGATGTTTATTTGATCGAATATGTCTTTTATTAATTTTTTTTTTTGCTCAGTATTTTATGGAAGATGCCGACGTGCCAATCATTTAGACAAAAATTCAAATCGATCTCACATGCATGCAATTAAATTTACTCAGGTTTTGAGCCAACAAACCATCAAACACTTGAGTCAAAGTTGACCAAGATCCTCTCTTGGATGCACAAGTCAAGTTTTTCGAAATTGTAGTCTTTGTAATTTCCTTGCTTTTTGGATGGATATGAAGCCTATGAATGGTAGTTAGATTTTTTATTTTTTATTTTTTATTATTTTTTTATTTTGCAATGGTAGGTAGTTCAGAAGATATATCCGTGAAGGTTGTCAGAAAAAGTCCCACCTGGTGGAATAGGGGGGCTTGTAATGAGCTCTCTCGGTCGTTTGATTCGAGATCAACGATTCGGATAAATTAGAGTTAAAGTTAATGTAAAAGTGCTTTTTAAAGTATAATTTCCATATTGGCTTTCCTTTTTTTTTTTTGGGCAAATAAATTAAAGCTGAGGTCCCATATTGGATTTCGATCTTATACGTTTTAAGCAATGTTGTGGTGATTAAATCTGGCAACAAATTATTTATTTATTTATTGTCATAATATGATATGTCATTGCTACATTGGTAGAATACATGATATGTGAAATTTATTATGGCAATACATCACTTATTATGCATGTTTTTCGTTAACATATGAAGAAAAATGTTAGGCGTATGATCGAGTTTTATTCTGGGTTTTTCTTTTTGTTAACGTGAGCAGATTTGAAAGGGGGTGGTTTTTGTTCGATGGAAGTCCATTAGTATTGTTGCATGTTTTTTCGTTAAAATACGAAGAAAAATATTAAGCGTAAAGTTGAGCTTTGTTTTGGGTTTTTCTTTTTGTTAACAGAGAATAAACTTGGTCCAACTATCACAATCTTTAAATGATAGTCATACTGATAACTAGTTTAGACAGTGTGTTGAAGTGACCAAATTACTTCGGCTTACCACATTATTCATTATGTTATAGCCATAGGTGAAAATTATCAAAATCGTTGAAAATATTTTTTCAACCCGACCCATGCACTTGAAGGCCTGATCTTTAAACCAAATCCAAGTGGGCTGATCTGTAGTCCAACCACTGACCCAAAACCAGGCCCTTTGTAGCCCATTTCCATTTCAAACATGATTTTCTTACTTACCTCATCGGCCTAAGCACTGGGCCCACCTGTATGGCTCCTTCAGTGGCAATGAACGTATTTTTGTTGTGTGTAGTAAAATTTAAATTGACCCACAAATTCACCTTATGAGGAGTAATTATTCAGTATTCTATCACATCGCGCTGCCTACGTGATTCTTCCAATTATCTGGTATTGACATTATTATTCACTTTTGTTAGGTGATTCAGAGACAAAAAGTGACATAGTGGCGATCCTTTATTCGCGGGAGTACCATGTATTCCAACAGTGCCCCATATTCACGAATTTATTCTAATTTCCCACAAGTTTTTCTTTTAAAATCCCTTTAAGCCATTCCAACAGCCAAACGTAAGAATTATGGCGTTGGCCAATGTGTTTGTCGTAAAAGCAACAATTGCGTGCACTGAAAAGCCGTAAAGTATATACTAATAGGTTGAATTACAGCTTCTTGCTTATGTTTGACATCTCTCCCTTTCAGAAAAAAGTGATTATAAAAGGGCTAAAGTGCAAGAAAATTGAAAGAGAAACGAGGCTTTTCTTTCGCCCCAAAAGCACTTTATGCCTTATCAACCCCTTGCAAACATGGCGAATTGAAACGAAGCCCCCCTAAAAAATATATTTGGGTCAGACCTGAGGGTTAGTCTGGTTGGTTAGTGGATTTACTTCCGAAAAAATTGACCAGGATTTGAATATTGGGTTCAAGCCGCAAGAAAGTAATTTCTAGTGAATCCTCTAGTCTTGGCATAAGTTTGCCTTTGACTGGATTAGACAAGGGATTAGAGCATCTCCACCTAGTTTTGAACACAACTTTCGATCGAAAGAGTTTCATTTAGGTATGACTTCTCCAATGATACACCCAATTTTCTCTCTTTTCTTTTAAAAACCAAAATCTAGTGTTTTAAAGACTTTCCCTCCAAGTTTGAGTCAAATGGCAAAAACTAAGAAGTGAAAATGGTGTTTGAGAAAAATAAGAATGAATTTGGATCTCCCCTCTTTTCGGGTAACAAAAAAGGGTAAAACTCAAACTGGCCAAGCAAATGGGTAAGGCATTGGAGATAAGTTTTAAATGTTTTTAATCAAATTTTGGGCTTGGTTAGAAAAAAAAAACATAACGATCGAAAATGTTCTTAGTCGAGATGTACATAAGCTGACCCGAACATCTCGTAACCATCCAAAAACAAAATGATATTTGGGTCTGGCGCTCTCCCATTATATCAGTCAATATACTACTTTCACAGAGTATTTGACCAATGGGTCCCATAGATAACCAATTAACGGCGGTGGATGGGAATATGGTTTGGCCCGCGTAAAATGATTTCGAATGCATGCGATTAGGTTGATGTGAAATGCATAAATACTCAGCAGAAAGCTAGAAAAAGAAGGCGGCAGAATTTATTTATTTATTTTTTTTGAAAGGCAAAAGAAATATTATTAATCTTTGGGAAGGATTACAAAGATTAATGAGGCGAAAGAAAAACGGCATCACAACGTGAGGAAACATCTCAACTAGGTTGACACCTAACCTCACGACGATCACATGCCACCAGCCTAAGAAGGCGGCAGAAATGGCATACGATAATTAATGGTCCATCTTAATGTGTAATATATTGATGGAAAAGGGAATAGGTAATTATGTTAAATTTTTTTTTATAAATAGGGGTATAAATGTCCAATTATGCATTTTCAGGATTGATTCATAAAGATTCAAACTCCCTAGGGTAGCATCCTAAGGATATTATTAGTACATAATGCCTAATTAAAATTCTCTTATTATTACAATCATCATAAATCACTAGGGTCCAAGTTTTAGGTAATTCCTAATTAAACTTTTTTTTTTTTTACATGCAAAATGTGCTAATGCATGTGACACAAAATGAAACATATCTAGTCCCGTTTAATTAGCAATTCTGGGTTAATGTTATAAGAAGATGTCAATGTGCCAATCATTCAGACAAGAATTCAAATCGATCTCACATGCATGCATGAAGCCATAGTTGACCAACATTCTCTCTTGGATGCATGGAGCCAACAAATATACTTTTGTAAATGTTTTCATTGTGTTTTGGATGGATATGAATGGTAGATAGTTCAGCAGGGATGTCCGTGAATGTCGTGGGAAAAAGTCACATTTGGTGAACATGTAAGAAACCAGGCACCAGGCCATCAAAAGAACTGAAACAAAAAAACCCCAACAAACAACTTTTTATGACGCAGCATTGTAGCGGAAATAGACTAGATATCGTACTAGTAGACGAATTGGTTAGATCTCGTTCTAACAGATGGACTCTTGAATTCACAAGAAAAAGATAAACACCTTGCGAACAAGGAAACACTCTAGAAATATTATTGATAGTTGATTTAATTGTTATGAAAGGTTACATCCCTATTTATAATAAGCAAACCCTAATTCGACTAGGACTCAAACTAATTAAAGAAAAAGCAAATCCTAATTCAACTAGGACTCAAACTATATATTTAAAGAAGAAACAAATCCTAATTCGATCAACTAGGCCAAGAATCCTAATAAAATTGGAAATTAAATTCAAACCTAATATGAAAAGATAATAATTCTAACCTAAACAAAAATATTTCTAATCAAAATCTTATTCTAGAGCAATAAAAATAAAAATAAAGGAATTTCCCAATATTGTCCTGCATCATTTTAGGGTTAGTCCTTTTAGCACTTTTAGCAAGAATTTCAAGTAGTTTTGGAGGATGATACGCATATTTTTGGTGCATGTTATGAGTATTTTTGGTGTTTCATACACATAATTTTTGGCTCAATCGTTACACATTTTTATGGTATCAGTTATGTATGTTTTTGGTTGAGGTTACGAATACGGGTGTATGGTACAACCGAAAATAATCACGCATTTTTTTGGTCAGTTACGCCTATTTTGGTACTAGTTATGAACTTTTTTTTGGTAACCATACCAAAATTTTGGAGGTGTGTAGTGTAGCATAGGATTCTACTACCGTACTAGTTATGAACTGGCGTATACCATTAACTATTTGATTTGCACATGCAAATGATTTCTTCCATGGGGTTTTTCCATTTCAATAACTGATGAAGCAGAGTACAGATATGCACAAAGTTGATTTAAAATGCATCCCATACCAATTAAGATGCAGATATATTCCCCAGATTTCGTTGGATTAAAATTACTTACGACGTAATAATTGTTGGAATATATAATTCAGGCATCCAATCCTACAAAATATAGAATACGGTATAACTTGAAGCGATCCAATCCCATTACCATTAGACTGCTACAATTATTCATGTTATGAATTTTTGTACTGTCGTTATTAGCCATTCACATTGAGGGGGTGTTCCACTAAGGTGGTTTTTTGAAAAAACTGGTTTTTCACGATTTTTTATATGATATATTGTGAGAGAATGACCTGTCTCGGTTTTTGAAAAAAACTGTTTTTTGTTAGTGGAACACCCCTGAGTTTGAAGCAATTTGGCCCACTTAAATCCTTGACAACAGTTAAAATTGCACGGGTCAATTTATGTGCCTTTTTTCATGTTCAATAGTAAAAAAGAAAGAAAGATAGGAAGTTATGTGCTTTTTTCTCACTTTTTATTCTGTTGGAGAGTATTGTTGGAGAAGAACAGAGAATTGGACAAATAAAGTGATGGAATCACTTATAGAAAAAAAAAAAAAAAAGTGCTGGAATCGGGTACGTGATGTATAATGTAAAAGAAAGGGATCTCTCCAGCCCCTTGACCGGATTGTTTCCGGGCCCTTCCCCAGATCCGTTTTGATGATCGGGACTAATTGATATTTAAGATTTTGTCGAGATAATAGGCACCGTTGAGAAGTGAAGTCATATTTGATTTCAGCAAATTTAGTCCGAACCATGGGAATTTGGTCCAGACTGTCGTAGAAGAAATAGTAATCTTTAAGTTTAGTATATTTGGTCAGGACCGTTTTCAGGTCAGTCCGGACCAAATCGGTTTTTAGTCCAGACCGAGTCAGATTTAGTCCGGACTATCTAGTACGTGAGAATGCACGTTTTTCAGCAGAATTAAATTTTTTTTGTGGGGCTTTCTCTTGTAACTATATAAGCTATAGTTCGGGCACTCTAAGGCCATGTTTGATACAAGGTTTGGAGGGTGGGATTGGACTAATAAGGAGGTGAGATCTCTAATACTATGTTTGGTTTGAGAAATAAGCCAAGGACTAATAGTCCCATGGGCATGCCAATCCCCCAAATTGGCTGGATTCGTAATACCTGGGGGTACTTGGTATTGTTAACAACGGGATTGGGATTGAAGGATTTCTCTCCTGTGCAAATCACCAAACCCCATGATCTAATCCTATCCTAGACAAAACAAACATGTTATTAACAATCCCATGATCTAATCCTGTGTAAAAACAAACATGGGAAATGATTTGTCTCCTCATTAATAATCCCACCTTATAACCAATCCCAATCCTAATCCTATCTCATTACCAATCCCCCCAAAACGAAACCTCGTATCAAACGGGGCCTAAATTGTAACTCTATTATTCTTTCATCATAGTGAAACACCCCAGCACACCGTGGAGTATGATTAAGCAATCAGCTTAAGTCGGAACCACGTAAAATCTCTGTGTCTTGTTCTTTCTTGCTTGCGATTGATTTTTGTTCTTGGTTTGTTCTTCGATTGCGTGTGTTTGTCTGTGGGTTTAAAGCATGCGAATCCCAAACAGGCACATCATAATCAGATATCGTTTAACATATTTTCGTAACACACGCATTTATTGTGATAAAAATAGATTTAAGAAAAATTGAAACATGGGACTAAAAATATAGTAATTCTCCTAGAGATAAATATGTTTTGAGAACACATCAAATGATATCCGATTAGTATTGTTTATTGCGAGCTAATGTTCTCGATGAGGTCTAAATATCATGATGTCATCGATTTCGATAATCAAAACAGACCCGGGAAGGTCCCGAAAATGACCCGAACAGGACCATCCTTCCTCTTTTAAGAAACAGTAGAAGATCCAATTCCTAAGGTAAGTAAAACCCTACTGTAACCATCAAGTTTTGGAATGAGAAAGCAGAAAGTGGGGAAACCATGTCGTGACAACTCAGAGACAAATAATGGTAAATGGAGGGAGAAAGAGAGGTGTGAAGCTTTACAGCTTTGGTTGGGCAGTTGCCTTGAAGGGACGTCGATCGTCACGGGAAGAATGACCAGAAAAAGTCCCAATTACCTTTTCCCTTTAGCAGCATCGGATGCAAATGCAATTTGGAATTGTACTAACTGCACAACAACAATGACACATGAGAGAGAGAGAGAGAGAGAGAGAGAGAGAGAGAGAGAGAGAGAGAGAGAGATGGTGTCATTGGTGGGGGAGGCATGCATGTGAAATTGTGAACCTGTGAAGGAGAAATATTGGGCCACACGGACCTGAGTTCATAATTCAGTACTGCTCCTACTCCCATCTCAAAATGATAATCCCTCACGAATGAGATTTTTAATTTAGTTCCAATAAACTCAGAGATGGTGACAAGATTCCGATTCAGAAGTGGCACCCAAATTGACCCAAGGGTGGCACGTTCCGTCCAGGGCCGGCCCAGGCCCAAGGCCCACAAGGCCTGGACCTAGGGCACCCAAAAAATGACCACTTTTTGGGGCACCCTACCATTTTATACCAATGGGCTTGACTAGAACACTTTTTGGACTAAAATAAAGGGAAAAAATCCATTAGAAATGACAAAAGAGCCCACATTGTGGCCCAATATTTAGAAAAAGCCCCAAAACTATTGTGGCCCAAAATTTAAAAAAAGGCCCAAAGCTAAAACTGATTTAAAAGAAAATCATTTTCTGCTTGTTACAGTTTTTATTTCTGGTTTTGTAAAAAATGAAGACAGTTCTAAACGAAATGATTAAGTTTAGTTTATTATTTGCTTAAAGAAAAAGTAATTAGGTAGTAATTTTCTAATCTTCTTGTTAGAGTTTCGAGTGGGTTTGTATTTGAGATTTCTAAATTGACACAAGTTCTTGAGTTTTCCCAAGTAACCAAAAAGTTGATCAAATTTCATTGTTTTTCCAACAAATAAAGTCATAATATTAATTCCAACAGATCAAATTTCTTACTCATTATAAGTAGTTAAATGAGCCATTTTGACCCAAATTTTTTAGAGGAAACTTGAAAAACAACATATTTGGGTAAAACTAGGGTTTGGCATTTGCATGGCAATGGAGTTTTGACCCAAATTTTGTTTCAAAAAAGGCACAAGATCTCTAGATGCTCTACATCGTTGTTAAATTTAGCTTGTATTAATACCTTTTTGACAGGGATATTGTAGTAACAAAAACGTAGAAAGTTTGGTTGAGGAACACGAAAATTTTTAGGGCACAATTTTTTTAATTAGGCCTAGGGCACCCAAATACCTTGGGCCGGCCCTGGTTCCGTCACTGAATAAACTTGAAAAATTATGTAAGAAAATACTTTATTTTTTTTATCTGATGAATATTACACCTCTTTTCTTCATAGAGAATATCATTTTCGAATCGAAAGAGTAATGTATTTGAGTTCAAACTTATTATTTTATATAATACTTCCGATATATTTTCCGCCGTTAGGTCACGTAATATTCTTTTACTTTTCAAAATTCTCACAGGATCTAATGACAAATTATACTGGTTCATGAGTAAAGTTATATGCAAACATTTAACCATAAAATTTTACATGGATATTAGAATTCTACGGTAAATCACATTCTATGCATGCATGAGCCTGCGCGAAATTGAGAGCGAGGGCATTGGAATATTTTAAAGAAATATCGCTACTAAAATTCGCAAGAACGAGAATTGCAAAGGATAGCATAAAACACGAGGATGGAAAGTCATAGAAAAATATCACATCCCATGTGGATGTGAAAATTCTAACATGGGACCCGCTTTCCTTATCCCTTGTGTCTGTAGTTTGGCAAGTTGCTCCTTTCTTCCCTACATCGACGCCGGGCCTTCCTCTTTACTACCATTTTACTTTTCTTTTCTTTTTCTCATGAATGGATCGATGGTCTATTTGCTGCTGCCTGCTGCATAAATAGACTCGAAAGTTTGATAACATGAAGCAAGCGAAACCTAACACTCCAACAAAATTGGCCAATGACATCGAATAAATTGTCTCGAGATTTTGTCTCGAGATTTTGTCGCGTTAGGCTCCTTTTGTCGTACTGTTTTGAATTCCATATTATTTGCGGTAATCATCTTTCATCGATTTATCTAATTCACAATAGGAACAACTAGCCAAACAAAGGGGTGGAGTCAAGATTTTATAGCCGAAAAGTCGAAAATTACGTATAGAAAATATACTCAGATACGAAGACGGGTACTTATAATTTTCAACGGCAAATTTGCAAGTTTGAAGTATGACATTCAACAACTATTAATGTAATATATGTGGATACCGTATCTATGTACTTATGTAGAAGTCAAATAGATTCACTATATATATGTAGGAGAAAGAAGCATCTTTCTAGGAAGAATTTTTTGATATTTTAATTGGGAATTCTAATTATCTCTGTCACCAGCCAATTTCAGAAAACCACATGGTGTTGAAGATATAACGATAGGGAAATATATACTCCTCCATACAGGAGTGGTAGCCAATATTGAGTGGGGCATGGCCCTCCCCACCTAGTTCCACCCCTCACCAAACACATTGGCTTGGCACAAACTTCAGCGTTTAAAAAAATTATTGGCTGCTTATAGAATCTGGAATAATTAGCCTCGTTCCATTAAGTAGATTCTTGAGCTTTATTAATTTTTCACATTCTATGAGACAAGTCATTCTCCTCACGTAACCAAAAAGTCAATGAAAATCCTAGATCGCCTAGGTTTAATAATTTGCTAGGTTTTTTTTTTTTTTATCTAAAAAAATAACATCATACAATATATGAACCAATCACAAACAAAAGACAATTCAACAGATGAACACCAGATATACATGAAAAACCCTAATACGGATAAAAACCACGGGAAGGAATCAAACACTATAAAAATCATTGTGTGGTTACAAATGACATTACTCACAATTGAGACTCCTAGCAATTGACCTAAGATCGGTTGCCGACTCCTTGTTCACCACACCCAGTATTTGATTGTCGCTGCCTCGAATCCTCGAGCCTTCCAAACGTTCTTCCGGAAATCCACCGGAAAACAACTTGAACTTGATTATTGATTGATATAGAAACCAAGTTTTGCTTTGATTAAAGTTCCATCGATCTTGTGCTTCAAGATTCACTCTCGATACTCTAGGATTTGGTGGATTTGAAAACAAGCGACTCTAATATTCTTTTTCAGCCGACCCACCCTAGAATGAAAAGAACTAGTGTATTTATAATAGATACCGTTCCGATCAATCGCATCCATAAGCTGATTGATCGGTCCATTTATGATCCGATTTTTGGAGTTGCCCAATTAAATTGCCGATTGATCCCACAAGTAATCTATATGCTCTGAAATTACCTCCACGGCCTGTGCTAAATCAAAGTTACCCGATTGAGAAACCGATTGATCGCATGATTAATTTTCCTATTCCGAATGTACCATATTGATCAGGCAACAACCGACTAAACTACTAACTCTCAAATTACATTATAAAGAGATTTCTTCCACTCTAATCCTATACAAACTCCTACTTAGAAAATTACAACTCGAGATAAATATGTGTTAGGTCATATGGAATTGCCAAAAACAAGACGACTCAAGACGACTCCGGAATTTGGTCCTTACAGACAACAAACCAACCTTAGTGGAAGGGACCTAAATACCCTAACCAGCCTACTATATGTCTAAGGTGTTTCTTGGACCACGGGTTAAGATCTTGTACGATACTCCTTCCCTCCCATAAAATTGGTCATGTATTCGTTTTTGTTCCAAAATACTAGTCCTATTTGAAAAGTCAAGTAAAGAATGTGTGTTGATTTTTAAAAGTAACCTTCATAAATAATGGAGTATAGATAACTTTATTGGTATTTAAGGGGTAGAAATGAAAATCAATGCTCAATTTGAAAGGAGCCAAACATTTAATGCATACCCCCTTATAAAGTTGGAATCTCCCAAAAGAATCAACTTTGTGATACGGAGAGAGTATATTTGTAACGACCCGGATTTTCTTAAATAAAAATTTCGCTAATAATTTAATTATTTACATTTAATTCTCGGTTTATTGGAATATTTTTCTATTTAAATATTATTTAATTCTTTTAATTCAAATAAATGAATCCTAGCCATGTATATGCGCGTACGAGACCGAGTAACACATCCGTTACACTACCATAGCACCCGGGGACCGTGTTTAATACCCGAAACCTACCCAACTACCTCCTTTACTTCACTCAACCAACTACGTCATTGTAAAGTCCCCTCACCTTGGAACTTGGTATATTGACCAAGTAGAGAGAGAGAGAAAGAGTAGAGAGAGAGAGAGAGAGAGAGAGAGAGAGAGAGAGAGAGAGAGAGAGAGAGAGAGAGAGAGAGAGAGAGAGAGAGAGAGAGAGAGAGAGAGAGATGCCGAGAGAGAGAGAGAGAGAGTTCGGTAGAGAGAGAGAGAGAGAGAGAATAGTGTGTGTGTGCTTAGTGCATGCATGCTAGTACAAGGCACATGCATGGAGTTAATGTGATTCACTTGTGCAAGTTAGGAAAGATTCCCAAGCCTATATTTTGTACCCAAAACTAGTTAGAACTAGCCTTGCTATTTTAGGAGTAACCTATACATACACACACAATACATGCATTTGAGCACATGCTACACCACCTAGACCTACTTAGCTAGGCCTTGGCTTCCAAGTAAGCTAGGGACACACTTCCTTAATTTAAGGAGGGAATATTCCCACCTAGTAGTAGCTAGTTAGGGCTACCCCTTAGCCATTTAATGCATTCACATGCACATTGGGTGAATTTGGTCCTAAAAACACCCCGTAACAAAGGTGACCATGCAAAAACCTACACAACGAGGAGCATATTTTTCCCCCACTATGGATTCCTACGTTGGTACCCCTTATTTCCCAAAATTCCTTTGTGTGCAAGTAAATTAGCCTAGATTCCTAGCCTAAGACCTAGTCTAACTCTAGTGTGCCACTTGTGTACTTGCCATGTGCCAACTTGATGCACACATTCACTCCCCCACATGGAAAATTTCGGCCCACCTAGTGTGTGTGTACCGAAAATTTTAGAAGAGAAGAGAGAGAGGTCACTTTGTCTATAAATAGGACACCCTTTGTTCATTTGGCCCACCTTTAACCTTTCCTTGTTTGTTGTCTCCTAAATTCCCACAAACCAACTACTTCCACCACCTTTTAGCCAACTATTTAGGGTGCTAATTAGCTACTTACTAAGTTAATTAGTAGCTAAGCTAGGTAGATTAAGGGATTTCTACACCATCGGTTTGCTAATCGGCTTCCGGTTTACACCCGGAAATTAAGGTAGTTTACTAAACTACTCTTCTAATTAGTTAATTATAGTCCTATTAAGTTGTTCTTATTAATTTTCTAAGCATGATTTTAGAGTTTGATTAAGTTAATTTATGCATGTGTTAAATTGCTAAGCATGTTTCTTAGTAAATTAGAAAGTGAATTTCTTGTTGGAAGGTTAACAAAATATGTTTATGAGGTTCTAATTAGAATAGTTCTTCATGAAATTAGAAGTGAATTAGTAAGATTAGAAATAATTAGAAGGTGATTAGAAAGTGATTAGAAATGATTAGAAGTTAATTAGAAGGAGTATTTTGCTTTTTCACTAGACAAGGTTCTAGTATTATTTTGTTAATATTTCTTGGGAGAATTAGTTAATTTGGTTGATTAACTCATTGGTTGTTGTTTGAAGTATCTTTATTTAATAAGTGGAGTAACTTATTTTTATGATGAATTTGTTCTTATTAGAAAGAGATGCTATTGTTTATTTTTGGCAAGAAAGTATGGGTTTTGTTTAAAAAATGAAGAGAGGAATTTTTCATCATTGATTTCTAGAAAGGTTTTATCAAAATATTTGTGACTTTATTTGATCAAATTTTCTAGAAAGAAAATTGTGATTTTTACTAGATATGAAAAAGATGTTTTATTTGAGGTTGTTAGAAAAGAGTTTCTAGAAAAATATAAAGAGTATATTTTTGGAGAGATTTAAATATTTTTAGAAAGTACATAAATTGTGGTGATGGATTTTTGGCAAGAAATTTTTAGAAAAGAGTTTTGTTTAAACTATTTTTAGAAAGAGCAAGTTGATTAGTTTTATTTCTTGTGGGAAGAAATAAAATAGTTTTGAAAGAGGACAAGGAAGAAATGAGATTTTTGATAAGGATTAATTTGAGAAAATTGGCGATATTATTTTTGGAGAGTTTTAAAATGTATGATTTTATGTGGAAAGGTTTCTAGAGGAAACAATATATTTTAAAGAGATGGTATATTTTGATGTATGATTTTATGTGAGAAATGTTTATTTGGTGAAATATGAATTTTAGAGAGAAATTATGGAATATTGCATGAGCATTATTTTGAGCATGTGACACCGAGCACGTACGCGATACGTATGTCACCAGACGCGAAATTGAATAACTGTTAATGAGATAATAGAGATGAGAATAAAAATGAGTTTTGAAATGCGAAATGAAATTTTTGAGAAATGAAATGAGATTTTTGGGAAATGAAATGAAATGAGATATGATGAGATGAATTGCTTGCCACCTCAAATTCGCGGAGAGAATTTGGAGGAATGGTTTTGATTGCGGTAGTGCAGCGAAAGCGCCACTTCCAGTTCGCGGAGAGAACTAGGATGTTGGGCTAAGCGTGTACAACACACGGTGAACGGACCTTGCAAACAGGCTGTTAAGTTCGGTGATGCAAGCGGGCGGGACTGTGTCGTGTGAGTCGCGGGGTAGACGGACCGTGCGAACAGGCTGTTAAGTTCGGTGATGCACGATAACCGGAACCTCGAGCGGAAAGATTGGTACCGTTAGCTGAAAGGAGGCTTAAACGGACCAATAACTTTCGAGTGACGGGAGATATATGAAATTTGAAGAAGAATGCCGAGAGAGGCACCGAAATAAGAAAACCGATTTTTGGGGAAAATGGATTGATAAATGAGTTAAGTTTGAGAAACTGGATGAGTAATTATTTTGAGGAAATGACACGTAGCACCGTTTGAGATTCTGAAATGAGATATTGTTTTCTGCGCATGTTTACTCTGATCCGTATAGACGCATGATGTATTGCATGGTTTACTGTTCACAAGTATTATTTACTGTTTATGAACTTATTGTTCTAGAATTGCTACTTAGACGTTTAGCGTAGTGAACTACTGGGCTTTGCTCACGGTGTTGCATTCGTGTAACCCTGGCATAATACCATGATGTTGCCTGTGCGACTCGGATGTATTATGTCAGATTATTCAGATGGACATGAACAATACTATGGGAACCAGTCCTGCGGAGCAGGAAGTGCTGCCGGAGTGGGGAATGACCCGGCGCAGGGATAGACGAAGACCTAGAACCACCCCGGTATTATTTATATAGTGTTTGAGGACATTATTATTTGTATTAAAGTTTGGGATTAAACTTTATTATGGTTTGTAATAATAATTAACGTGCCCAAATTTTGGGGGCGTTACAATATTTGTATGTATTGGGTGTAATGTCGACTTTTGTGTTTTAATTATTTGTTTCATTGGTGCCTTGTTTTGATTTGGATTTTGTTAAGCAAAATGGTTCAATAATATGAGTCAACTTAGTTGGGATATACTTTTGTTGACAATCAAAGATAAAATCAGGAGGTGGCTACAGATGGTAGCCCGCCACTGCAACAATTTAGTGCTATTACTGAAGCAGAAATCTTTTAGTTTAATTACTATGTACTGAACTATATAATCCCGCCACCTATAGATTATTTTTTTTTACATGTTCTTAATTGTAACTACGGTCTACCTAGGCAATAAATCTTCAATTGTAGTTTGTAGGAAAGGTCAGCGCGTCAGGTGATGTGGCGGTTGACCAGCCTATGAATGGATAGCCACGTGGCTCGAGCAAAGTTGCAAGGGACACGTCAGACGTCGGTTATGTTTAAGAACGTGCGAATAAGACACCGCGAAGAACGGCCATCGCGGTATTACAATATCCAGATTACTATTACTTTCAGAAAGGGATGCCCTTAACAAGGGAAACATTACCTTAAGGAAAAGTTCACCCCTCGCGAGACTCTCAGCAAAGACGGTTGACGCGACGGGGAATAATGGACGCTCACGCGAACACGCGAAATAGACTCGCGACGGCACCTGACCAAAAGGCAGGGGAAGGGAAGTCGATACGAGCTCGAGTTAGGTCTTGGCGCGATCCAAAGGGCTCGCGACCACGACTAAGCACAGCGGGAACAGGGGATATACAAGTGGCTTGGTGGCTTTATAAGGATTAAGGGTCGCGACGAGGGAAAACGATGCACTGGAATGACCTAATGGAATCTTCCTAACGGCCAGTGACATCACCCACGTCGCCTAGATATGCGGGAAGAGCACGTGTCATCATGTTATTGGGGAAATGTCTGCGGCCCAATGATTGGGTGCAGATCCCTATAAATATGGGACATTCATTCACAAATTCCAGGAGAGATTTTCAGATTCGTCCTTAGAGCACGGAAATTCTAGAGAGAGAAAGTGCCTCCGAGTTCTGGAAACAAGAGCATTGCTCTTGCTAGCGCTCGCGAGCCCACACTCCATCTAGAACTGTGATCTCGAGGACGATGATGATCTTAAGGGGAATGGATTGAATTCTGCTGCCTTCTCTTCCTGTATACCTGGCTTAATCCTTCGCCCCTATACACACCCTCTCATTTCCGTTCAATCATTAGCTATTGTTTGCCTCTCCGGATTAATTTTATAATTAAACAAAGAACCCTTCCTACATAAGGCGACTCTGCTGGGGAGGCTTTCATAGCTGATGGTTGATACCAGAAGCCGTTTACAAACACAACGCAGTGGTTCCCAAATACAAGGCTCTTCTTCTCATAATCTTTTAAGTGCCCTTGAAACCCTTCATCAAAGAGCAATGGAAAATCAACCACCTGTGTTAGAAGAAGTTCAAGAGATTGACACCGCACAAACCTTAGCTGCTAATGCTGAAACTCTCCAACTCATTAGAGAAGGACAACAGCAAATGCAACAAGGTCAAACTCAGTTGCTTTTGGCGATAGCCCAACTCACACAGGCTGTGGTAGCTGCTACGGCGCGAGCGGCTCCACCAGTGCCCCCACCAAATGTTGTGGAGGGAAACCTGGTGGGCGAGCTCCCACAAGTGGTTAACCCACAAGTGGTAAACCCGCCTATCGCACCACCAGCACCACCACAAAATGGCCATAATCCAAACCAAATGGTACCTCCAGTATGCGCGCCAGGCACACCGGCTGCAGAGGGCGTGGCCCAGCGGCCGCAACCCCAAGCATTCCTTACTTTGGCTGATGTCCAAGCTTTGCTGCAGCAAGAAAAAGCTAGAGCCACATTACCAACTCTGCCTAGTCCTGAGATTCAACCACCGTATCCTGCTGTGATAATGACCATGCCATATCCAGAAGGATATGTGCCACCCAAATTTGTCAAGTTTGATGGGAAGGAAGGAAGTGCCCAGGAGCATGTCCACCGTTTTATTGAGAGCTTGGGTGTCCATTCACAAGATCCCAATCTTCGATTGCGAGAGTTTTCCAAGTCCCTCACTTCCCGGGCATACACTTGGTATGTCAACCTCGAACCTCACTCTGTAAACACTTGGGAAGAAATGGTGAACCTGTTTTACACAAAAAATTTCCAAGTGATAGAGAAGATCACTTCGCTGAACCTCGTAAACGAGAAGCAGAAGCTGACGGAGGACATCATTGATTTCATCAAACGGTTCCAAGACAAAGCTGTTCAGTGCCATGAGCCAGTTCCAGAGAAACGTCTGGTGGAAATCTGCCTTCTCGGCATGATTAAAGAGTACAAGAAGCATTTGATTAATGGCAAGTACCAGACATTTTCTGCTTTGATGGAAGCAGCATTTAATATCCGTGGCACCGTCGACGTGGACGTACCAAAGACCGCATGGAAAAGCAAAGCTGGTGGGATTGCTACTGCGGCCTCCGCGCAGGCCACAGGGGGGTGATGGCAACCCCAGGAAAAGGGTCAAGCCTTTCAAAGATTACAAGGACCGAGCACGAGATGCACCTCCATATCCTTGCAGCGTAGAAGTGGTCGTAGACCTCGTTAACGCATGGGTCGCGGATGGATGCTTGAAACTCCCAGAAATTAATGTGCAGCCTACTCAGCAAGATCGCGCAAACCCGAGGTACTGCATCTTTCACAGGAGGGTGCAACACCCTACGAGTGACTGTTGGACACTCAAGGAGATTTTCAAAAGGAAGCAAGACAACAACGAGTTAAGAATTGGCGTAAACAGAGACGTACGCGACAGGCCCTACCCTCAGCACGAGGAAGGGGCCGCGATGGCGGAATGCTATAACGGTGGGTACTACGACTTCATGTATGATATGGATGACGAGGTTGAGGAGGTTTATATGACCTCCTTCTATGATCACATTGAAGAAATTGCAAGCTATGACCAGCCCACCGTGGAAGTAAATGAGGAAGAAAGGCATCAAATTTTGTCTAAAAGCCATAAGTTTAAGACCTTCTTTGATGGGTTGGGATTTAGCCACAGCGTAAGAGTGGAGATGACAAAGGCAATACTGGCTTTAGCTAATGAAAGCCAGGAGGCATGTGTGGTGGAAGGTGGATCGGTCGCGAGGACCATTCGCGAGGACTCTAACGCCATCTCCTTCTCAGACAAAGACAGGAAAGTGCCATTTCCCCATAACAGACCTTTGTTTGTCACTGCTTACATCAACGGGGTGGAGCTCAAGCGAGCGTTTCTGGATGGAGGGGCATCGATCAACATTATGCCCCTCGAGACGTTGAAAAGATTGGAGATCCCAGAGCCGCGAATTATCAAGTCATTAGTAGGGATAGTAGGCTTTGGTGGAGAAAAGAAACCCTCTCTGGGGTACATTGTTCTGGATCTCGCGGTTGGACCCATTCGTGCACCAACAAAGTTCCACATCATCGAGGGGCCAACCAACTACCACGTAATCTTGGGGAGGTCATGGATGCACAAGTATGCAGTGGTCCCATCGAGCTACCATCAGTGCCTTAAAGGCATCTGGGCTGGAAAGAAGATCACTGTACCTGCCACTGAAAGGCCCTTCGAGGTCTGCGAGGCCCACCTTTCTGACGCTGTGTACTTCTCTGAAGTTGAGGAGGCCTGCGAAGCCATAACCGCGAAGCCTGTTGGGATGAAAATTCCAAAGTGGGAAAATATCAAAGGCGAGTCATCAGGACCAGTCCCCGCGAAGCGCCCCACGGTGTTCGACAGGTTGACCCCTCGCAAGATCACAAAGACTAGCGAAGGGGGGAAAACTGTGTACCACCTGTGACGGTGCGAGGGGTCAGCAGGCGTTTGTGAGGCTTCTGACCCCCGCGATATTGAAGGAAAAGGAGGGGTCGTTGAGATAATTGATAAACCTGAGCCAGCCCCAGAATGTATGCAAGATGGGCCAAAACCCCAATCGGAGGAGCTTGAAGAAATCGACCTAAGGGATGGAGAAGGCACCGCGAGGCCAGTATTTGTTAGCAAATCCATGGAACCTAACGCTCGAGCTGATTTGGTGGCTCTGCTTCGCAAGTACAGCGATGTGTTCGCTTGGCACTACAACGAGATGCCAGGCTTGGATCCAAAGCTTGTGAGTCATCATCTCGACGTATTTCCAAACTCCAAGCCTGTGAAGCAACCTCAGAGGAAATACCACCCAGATTTGGAGGAAAAGATCAAGGAAGAAGTGGAAAAACTCAGGAGTGCGAGATTCATCCGCCCAATCCAATATCCAACATGGTTGTGCAACATTGTGCCAGTAAAGAAAAAGAACGGCCAAATTAGGGTCTGCGAGGACTTTCGCGACCTTAATAAGGCTTGTCCAAAGGATGAAATGCCATTGCCCCACATTGACACATTGGTTGATATCACTGCCGGCCATGAAATGTTCTCTTTCATGGATGGATTCAGTGGATACAATCAGATTAAAATGGCACCTGAGGACGCAGAGAAAACTGCTTTTAGAACCCCTTTGGGAAATTTTTACTATACCGTGATGCCATTTGGGCTCAAAAACGCCGGCGCGACCTATCAAAGGGCCATGACAGCGATCTTCCACGATATGATCCATCATTCTGTAGAAGTCTATGTCGATGACATTGTCGCAAAGTCAAAATACAGAACAGAGCATCTGCGAGACCTCGAAGGAGTGTTCAAAAGGTGCAGAAAGTTTAACATGAGGATGAACCCCCTTAAATGTGCCTTTGGTGTCACAGCTGGAAAATTCTTGGGCTTCTTAGTGCACAGACATGGCATTGATGCAGATGAATCCAAGGTCCGCTCTATTTCAACCATGCCCCCTCCCCACTCCCAAAGATCCCTCAAGGGGTTCTTGGGGAAAGTCTCCTATTTGAGAAGATTTATCCCTGCTTTAGCAGAAATAACTGCACCATTGGGAGATCTGCTGAAAGACAAGGTCAAATTTGAGTGGAAGGATAAGCACCAATTGGCATTTGAGAAAGTCAAGAATGTCCTGGCCTCACCTCAGACAATGGTCTCTCCACAGAAGGGGAAGCCACTGATCCTATATCTCACATCTACCTCAAGGTCAATTGGGGCACTACTGGCCCAAGAAGTGGAAGGAATTGAAAAGCCAGTGTACTACATCAGCAGAAAAGTGCAAGGGGCAGAGGAACGCTATACACCAATTGAACGCCATTGCCTAGCACTTGTTTTCACGGCACAGAAGCTTAGGCACTATTTCCTCTCGTTCAAAGTGCAGCTCGTGACCAGAAATGACCCTATGCGGTACCTACTGTCTCGCCCTGTCCTTAATGGAAGGGCCGCGAAGTGGTTGCTAACCCTCGCGGAATTCGATATCGAATGCACGGCGCCGCGAGCGATCAAGTGCCAGGCTCTCGCGGATCTGTTGGCCCAATTCCCCAGTGGGGAGTGTGAACCACTAGGGGAGTCACTGCCAGGAGATGATTTCGAAGCACTCGCGGCCAGCCATGAACTAGAAAGCTGGACTCTAGGCTTCGATGGGGCAACAGGAGGCAATTCAGCTGGGGCAGGTGTCACGTTGCAAAGTGATAGCGGCGCGAAGGAGTACCTATCATACAAGTTGGCATTCCAATGCTCTAACAATGAAGCTGAATATGAAGCACTTATCCTAGGACTACTCGCGGCCAGAGAGAGAGGAATTAAAAGACTCAGAATTGTGGGGGATTCAAACTTATAATCTTGCAAAGTGAGGGTGTCTACGCCCTAAAGGAAGCTAATCTCGCGCCATACAGAGCAACTGTTCAAAGACTCAGGAAAGACTTTGATGATATCAGCGTCATTCATAAACCCAGGTCTGAGAACAGGTTTCCTGATGCATTAGCTACTTTGGGTGCTAAGACAGAATTTGAAGGGAGTACTGTGGCCATAGAGATCACAAGAAAGACTGAGCCCTCATTTGTTGAGGAGAAAGAAAGTTCCGAGGAAAAAGATTGGCGGGACCCCATTAAAACGCAGATCGCGACGGGTAGTGGAGCAATTCCTATGATGGCTCTATCACAATTTACCATCCTAAAAGGGGAGCTGTACTTTCGCGGCCCCCAGGGATGGCTCGCGAGGTGCATCAATGACGTAGAGGCCAAAGAGAAAATGAAGCAGATCCATGAAGAAACCTGTGGAGAGAATGACATAGCGCTGTACAGGAGAATTCAACGTCAAGGGTACTACTGGCCTTCGATGAGGAGAGACGCCGCGACCCTACTCAGGGAATGTCCCAATTGTTCACTTCATGAAATCGAGCATGAATGCAACTTCTCTAGTGAAGAAACAGATTGGAGGCAGAAATACATTGATTACTTGAAGGAAGGAGCCCTGCCCATGGATCGCGGCGGCATTCGAGAAGTGCAGAGATGCGAGAAGAGATTCTTTGTCAAAGATGACCAGCTTTACAGAAGGACCCTTGACCATATCCCCCTCAAGTGCTTATCCAATAATGAGGCAGAGGAGGTTTTGCACAAGGTACATGAGATGGAACATCCAGGAGGTAGAAAGCTATATGAGCAAATCACCCATCTCGGGTACTATTGGCCAAGAATGGAAGGGGATTGCAAAAGCCATGTAAGGAGATGTCACGCCTGCCAAAAGCATGGGGACAAGGTAAATGCTCCCTCTGTTGAGCTACACCATATTCGAGCCCCTTACCCTTTTCATACATGGGCAATGGACCTGATTGGTCCCATCCATCCCTCCTCGCGAGGTAGCCAGTGGATTCTAGTGGCAACAGAAATTACTACGAAATGGGTAGAGGCAGTTCCCTTGAAGCGTGCAACAGGCGATGTGGTGGCCAACTTCATTAAGGAGAACATAATCTGCAGATTTGGAATCCCGAAGGTAATCCTTTCTGATAATGGAACTCCCTTCATAAACCGACAGGTGAAGCAGCTTCTCGCGTCCTACGGTATTAATCAGAAAACTTCAACCCCCCATTACCCTCAAGGGAATGGGCAAGCAGAAGCTACCAACAAGTCCATTGTTAAGATTCTGAGTAAGCACTTGGATGAGAAAGGGGGAGCCTGGGCCGAGCACCTCCCAATTGCTTTGTGGGCTTATAGAACGGCTAAAAGGAAGTCTACGCGAATGAGCCCCTTCAGTCTGGTGTATGGAGCAGAGACAGTGTTGCCCGCAGAGATAAGTGTGCCTTCTGCACGTCTCGCGCTGTCCACTGAAGTAACTGAAGGGGAGCGGAAGGCTGATCTCGAAGCATTGGATGAAAGAAGGGAGCTCGCGGCCGAAAACCAAGAAAAGTATTGGCAGTCTGTGGCCAAGTACTACAACAAAGGCGTGGTCGCGAGAGAATTCAAGGTGGGAGACCTGGTATGGAAGTCAGTTGCTGGGGTCATGCAGAATCTAAAGCTGCCAAAGTTCACACCAAAATGGGAAGGCCCCTACGAGGTGATTAAAGCTGCAGAGAGTGGACACTACAGGCTCGCGAGAGTCAGCGACGGATTCCTCACAGGGCCGATCAATGTGAAGTACATCAAGAAGTATTACCCATGATATGGGCTAGCTTTGATGAAAGTAGATCCATTTTACAACCTTATGCCATTTTTATTTATTTCTCTCGCAAGATTTTACTTTTTTTTTGCAATCAAGTGTAGCCCTGGGTATTGATTTTCTACCTTTGAGGCAAAGAAATACGGATTGAAATTATGAATGAGAATACTACCCCTGTTTTATCTCGGAAATATGTTCTATAAATGATGTTTTAAAAGATATTCATTGGAGCATACTGAGAATATGATAAAGGAAAATGGTAGAATAAATCAGGCATCCACAGCGATGACCTCGCGGCACGAAATGTTGTCAGCACAAGGGGAAACTTCACCCTTCGCGAAGTGAAAAAAGTACAAGATAGAAGTACTCGCTTACGCTTGAGGCCTTTAAATGTTGCGAAATAAATAGGGACCAAGGAAGTTTCTTCCTTTGGAATGAAGACCCTCGCGACGGCCAATTCCCACAAATAATTGGGAACCAAAGTAAATTTCTTTGGAATCACTGACTTTCTTTTTTAAAAAAAAAAAGAGTCGGAAAACAAAAAGACCTCACAAAGGGAAACCCTAGTCTAACCAAATGCTAGGGCCCTCAGAGGAAGCAGGTTTGCGAATAAAAGGGGAAACACAAAGCAAATAAAATATGCACAAGGAAGATTTGCCCTTTGCTGCCCCGCGCGATCATACAAAAACAATAACAGCAATGAGTCATAGACAAAGTTCTAAGGGATTTCATTGATACTCAAAGTCATGGATACAAAATTTGTTACAAAAAAAAAAACGCCTTAAGCTACTCGCTGAGCTTCTGGGCAATCGAGTCAACTGGAGGGAGAATGGGCTCATCACCACTCAAGGTAGTTTTTGGGGTTGCTTCCAAGGCCTGATGCTCTTCGACAAGTAACTCGTGGCCAGCCTTTAAAGCAGAAATTTGTTCTTTGGCCTCAGCGAGCAAACGATTGTACCTTTCTTCAGCTTCAGCAATCTTGGCTTTGCTGTCTTGGATCTTGAAGAGACTCGCGAACAAGGTCTGCATCGAATAGACCTTCTCCAAGTACTCGCGAAGCCACCCCAAGTCTATCCCGAAGGTCTCCATATCCTTGATAGAGGACATGACGTCCTCATATTTCTGATCATTGAAATCTTTTACCTTCATCCGCTGCAAACATACCACGGTCTCAGCAACCAAGTCGAAAAGTGAACCACCAACCAGACGACCAGCGGTGCAGTGGGAAAAGGTTTGGGGATATTGCTGTTCCAAAGCCCGAAGGATCGGGGCACTACAAGCCCTGATCCTCCACTGATGATCACCTTCGATGTCAGAAAGGAGAGCATAACGGGGAAGCACGAATCTGGACATCTCGTGGTCGCCATCATGCTTCACTACAACGTTCTCAATTTCAGGAAGCGGTGTGTGCTGGCTCTTGTCCTCGAGAAGCGGCTCTGAGTCATAAGTATGGCCCGGTATTAGCAACTTAGAAGGGGTAAAAGAAGGAAGATGAAAGATGTCGTCCATCCCTGCAAAAATATCACTACTGCACTTACCTTTGGAGCCTCCAGAAGCTTCTTCACCCTCCTCGCTGCTCTCGAAAAGGCCATCCATGTCTGAGCTCTCGCTTACATTTGATTCAGGGATGGGCTTGGAACCAAGGGTGCTCTTCTCGGTAGAAGAAGGTATGTCTACTACATCATCTTCGCGAGGAGGTGGTGAAGTACCATCTCGCGAGGAGCCAGCCTTGATGGGGCTGAATTTTGGAGGGGAGGGTTCAGCTCTTGGAGAACCCGCTGGTGACTCGATCTCCTCTGCAGGCTCGGGGTTCGTAATCGCGGCAGCTCCCTCTGAGCCCGCGATGTCCCCCGCTCTCTCCACTTCCTCTAGTTTGTCATCTGAGCCACCGACCTCCTGCGCGATTTCCTTCGCTATATTGCTCGCGACATTCATGGCATTGAACTCGTCGACGACAGGGGCATCTGGGCCTTGTTCCTTGGCAGGGCTCGCAGACGTAGACTCTTTCGAAGCCCCCTCCGGGGGAGGGTCCTTGGAAGTAGGTGATTTTTCAACATCGCGGAGAGGAGAGTTTGCAAGAGGGACGTCTTCGACAGCATCAATAATGGGTCCCAATAGTTGGGCCCCTTCGCCTGCGGGAAAGCACATAATAGCTTGTGAGTATGGAGGACAGAAGCAAAGTAAAACAGTTGAAAAAAAATTTAAATACAGCGGTTAGGAGCGTTGCCTTGAGGAGTTTGAGCCGATGGCTCAGTTTGAGGTGGGGGCTCCAAGAGGAATGAAGAGGAATCTTTTATCTTTCTACCCTTCCGCGAGTGACCCTAAAAAGGTGAGAAACATTTATAAATCAGCAAAAGCGTAAAAAAAAAAAAAAAAAGAAGAAAACAAGAAAAGAGAAAAGGGAAAACAATAATCTTACCCTTGCCCTCTTAGGAGCACGCCCTATCTGGAGAGTTGATAGGTCTTCAGCTTTCCTTTTATCCGCGGGAGTAGGGGGTCGTGGCGTGGAAACGGTCGCTGTACCTTCAGCCTTTTTCTTCCCCTTCGCGGTGATATGCTGCGGCGAGGGGACTACCATGTCCGCGGGACGGATTCGCTGAATGGGGATGGCGCTGATCACGTCCAAAGGAGCCGCGGTGCCCTTGACCCAACAGGATTGGGGACTGCGCCAATCGGGATCCTTCCCTGGTTTGAAAGTGCGCAGGGTTAGGTCCTTCTTCGAAATAGGCTCCGCGGGTGGCACCACCGCTGGGGTCTGAACAAAGCTCGCAAAGGATTGCAAGTTCCTGGCCCAGTATACCCTGTTTTCTGGGGTAAAGGCTGCCTTACGCTTGGAGCTAGGGATGATCCTATCTCCCCCATAGCCCGCGGTGAGCTCGTGGTTGAATGACTTCAGAAAACGACGAGTCCCGGTTAAGAAATCCTTGGGCAGGGAAGGAGGCTCGCGAGGGACGCCCTGATCGTACCCAAATTGTAGCTGGAGCCTGTCAGCTCTATACAGCACCATGATGGGACCCTCAGCAGAGGGAGTGGGAAGATAGCTAGGGGTGACCCACGCGAGGAGATCCAACTTATGGGATCGGATGCTTTTGCTCTGAAAATCCACCGCGGTGTCTTCCAAAAAGACGGCGGGGCCTAGTGCGCCATCAGCAGGTTGCTCGTAGGGACGAGGATTAAAGGATGTCTTTTCGTCGCACCAGTCCTCAAACAGTTTGCTTGAGGAGGTCTTTGCCCACCTCATAATCCTAGGCACCCTCTCGCTCAATCGCAAGATGGGCATACCCTTGGCGTCGCGGATGATATCACCAGCAACGTTCCTCTCCTGGACAGTCTTCAGTGGAGGGAGCTCGCGGGGAGAAGGAGCAATCGCTGGAAAGTACTCGTAGAAGAAGCCGAGCAAGAAGGAAATATGAATCATCGAAGTAATCTCATACCTCCCCATAGATCGCTCGAAGTCCTGAGCGGTGCGGTCTAACTGGCGATAAAAATGGCCCAAAAACATGGGACCCAACGGAAGTTTCTTCTCTGCCGCGAGGACGGCTGCGAGGGGAATCATCTCGCGGCGGGGCCCCTCGTGGGGAAAATCAGGAAAGAGGAAGAGAGACAAGAACTGAACAAGGAAAGCCGCCAAGGATAGCGGACCTTCGTGATAAGCACTCATGGTTATCCCAAGCTTCCCATCCACCTCGACAGGGGCAATGTCGCGGAACCAGTACCGCTGCCAAGAGCCCCAAGTCGTCTTGTTGGCTTTCGGAGGAGCTCGGATCTTCCCCGCGTTGTCGTAGCGCGAACCATACTCGCCAGCCGATTTGAACTCCGCCTCTATAAACTCAATTACCGTCTTAACCTCAGAAGGACAGGTGGCGGGGTCGTAGTGATACTCTCCGCGGGTGGGAAGGCCCATTAGAACCTCGGTGTCAAGAAGAGTCGGAGCGGCCTCTCCGAAAGAGAATATGAAGGTGTGGCTAGTGGGGCTCCAGCGGCTCACCGCGAAATCGAGATCGCGCTGAGGGCGACTCGCGACGAAATGTTGCGAGAGTTGCACAGTCTTCAGCAAACCCACTTTGTCAAGGGTCACTCTGTGCTCGAATTTGTCGAGGATCGTGGACACCCAATCGCCCCAATCCCTTGGGGGTTGAATGTTGGCCTTATATTGGACCTGCGAAAAAGGGTAATCGCCCCTCTCGATCCTCAGCCTCACCAACGACGATGGGTCGACCATGTCCGCCCCCGAAGCACTAATTTCATCAGAAAGCAGGAGGGGCTGAGCGCTGGGATTACCCCGGAGAGGAACGTAACCCATGATGTTAGCCCAGAAGATGTCGCCGTCAGACCTCAAATATGGAGCCCTTCTCCATTCACTGGCAGGAGGAAGGGACGTTTTCGCTAAAAGAGCCTCAGTGTCAGACTCATGTTTACGCGATCGAGCCATGACTCGCTTGAGAAAGAAGGGAAAAAACTAGGGTTTCGAAGAAGAAGGAGTTCGAGAAATTCTGGAGACTTAAGAAACTTGGCAAAGGAAGAGTAAAAGGTTCTCTCTCTCTCTGAGGAGGTATTTATAGACACGGCTTGGCTGTCATCACGAAAACGAACGGCTAAGACAGTGTCAGCAGTCCAATCGGCCTGCAACTTCGAAATTTGGAACGGCCACCTTTTGGAGGGAAGGCTAAAATGACGGACTCCGCTGACGTCGCACGCGCGCGATCCGGCGCGTTAGCAGCCACGCGCCGCGAAATCACGCTCGCGCGAGGGGCTTATGTAGGAAAGGTTAGCGCGTCAGGTGATGTGGCGGTTGACCAGCCTATGAATGGATAGCCACGTGGCTCGAGCAAAGTTGCAAGGGACACGTCAGACGTCGGTTAAGTTTAAGAACGTGCGAATAAGACACCGCGAAGAACGGCCATCGCGGTATTACAATATCCAGATTACTATTACTTTCAGAAAGGGATGCCCTTAACAAGGGAAACATTACCTTAAGGAAAAGTTCACCCCTCGCGAGACTCTCAGCAAAGACGGTTGACGCGACGGGGAATAATGGACGCTCGCGCGAACACGCGAAATAGACTCGCGACGGCACCTGACCAAAAGGCAGGGGAAGGGAAGTCGATACGAGCTCGAGTTAGGTCTTGGCGCGATCCAAAGGGCTCGCGACCACGACTAAGCACAACGGGAACAGGGGATATACAAGTGGCTTGGTGGCTTTATAAGGATTAAGGGTCGCGACGAGGGAAAACGATGCACTGGAATGACCTAATGGAATCTTCCTAACGGCCAGTGACATCACCCATGTCGCCTAGATATGCGGGAAGAGCACGTGTCATCATGTTATTGGGGAAATGTCTGCGGCCCAATGATTGGGTGCAGATCCCTATAAATATGGGACATTCATTCACAAATTCCAGGAGAGATTTTCAGATTCGTCCTTAGAGCACGGAAATTCTAGAGAGAGAAAGTGCCTCCGAGTTCTGGAAACAAGAGCATTGCTCTTGCTAGCGCTCGCGAGCCCACACTCCATCTAGAACTGTGATCTCGAGGACGATGATGATCTTAAGGGGAATGGATTGAATTCTGCTGCCTTCTCTTCCTGTATACCTGGCTTAATCCTTCGCCCCTATACACACCCTCTCATTTCCGTTCAATCATTAGCTATTGTTTGCCTCTCCGGATTAATTTTATAATTAAACAAAGAACCCTTCCTACATAGTTCATCTAATATATTTGATTTTTGTATAACAATTCGCCACCACTTATAAGTTTACATCATGGCTCCGTCCCTGCTGACTATAATGGTATACGTTGGAAATTCTTTCAGCTACATTCTTTTGTCGAAATGAATTTTTGACTTTTCTTAATTTCTTTGTTTAGCTTTTTGGCGTAATTTTTAGGATTAACCAATCTTATTGGAATCAGGAAAGTATAAAAAATTGGACCGAAGTTCAAAAAAAATTCTTACAAAGACTACAATTTCGACAAAAAAGACAACACTGTTTCGTATTTTTTCGTCTTTAGTGATTTATTTTTGCTTTTGATCATATTTTTTTTTCTACTTTTAGATTCCACTCTTCGAGACGTATAATTAATCCAACCAACATATCACGAATCTAACAAAAATTCAGAAAAGATGAATAAAAGACGGAAAAAAAAAAAAGCAAGACAAAAAATGGACTATAAAGCATCATCCTACCATCAAACATATACATTTTCATTAAAAGAATGATCACATTCTTCACAAAATCAGGACGGTGGGATCCATGATTTTGATCATATCAGTCATGTTTTTTGGTTTCCAGATCAGTAAGAAAAAAGGTCGATGGGCCACCACCACCCACTAAAAACCAAATCAAACGAAAGTGCAAAATTTTAGTATCCAAAACAGTGGAACACTTCAGTGCCCAGAAAACACTTTTGACATCATTGCCAAAAATTCCCATCACCTGTTTGGTAAAGATGGAGGCAACGAAAGCCACACCCCATCTCCCCAAAAGCTTAAGGTTTTCCGTGGGTACATCAGGATGCACTTCTCATGCTGTTTGTGTACATTTTTCCATCTGCAACAGGGATATTATGGACCAAGAATTTACCAATAGCAATAAAAATGATGAGGAAGAAGACCCGTGGTCCCTTGTAAGACCCGGGATGCCGTCAGGGCGGAGTTAGGATTTTTGAATGGTGGGGTCAATACAAATATTGATCTTTGAGATTTTTTTTCTTAGAATTGTATAAAGTCTAATTGTCATGCCTATTAGACAGTCGCTAGCAAGATTATGGTTACTAGAAAGGGCAAGAATGTGATTTTAGTCCAAATTCCTCTTTTCTTCGGATAATTTCGTTCTAATTGTGGGGTCAAATACAGAAAAATGAAATCATAAAAGTCAATTCATCCAGTGATATGTCGGAGGTCGGCTGAGGAGTCAAATAACCACACTTGACCGAACGTGCATTCGCTCCTGATGTCGGTGCCATTTTGTGAACTTTCTGAAATCTATTTGAGAATTGTTTTATTTTATAGAGAGCTCGTTGCTTTTTGAGAATTGTTTTATTTTATAGAGAGCTCGTTGAAAGCATCAGCTATGTCAGAAATTAAGTCATCAAATTTGGTTAATGTGATTTTCGGAACACAATATTGTACCTTGAAGTATTTTATTACCGAAAAAAAAGAGAGAGAGATAATATACTCATCCACAATATTAAAGTCTGATACTACTATTCAGAGAAGCATACAAAACAGTTTCACACTTCCAAACTACAGCCTCACTAACAAGAACTCATTTTTCCTGGAACAAAAAAGAAAAAAAATAAATAAAAATGGACTTCTTGACTGTACATTGTCAACCAAAGCAGTTCTCGAAGAAAAATAAATAATGAAGAAAATACACATAAGGGTTATCAGAATTTCTCTCTCTTACAGCTTCTTCACATAGTCAATGATTCAATGGATTGACTTTTGGGAGATTAAAAAATTAAATAAAATAAGGAAAAACGAGGATACTCCTTAAAAACCGCATCCATGCCTCCATATAATAATAATTAAAGTATTTTTCTTCCTTCTTCTTTTTTGTTTTTAATAAAGGGATCATATATATATATTAGGTAACGTAAAATCTGGGGTATAGAAATGTGTGATTGTCGCATGCTTGTCCCGGGGATTTTCCTTCACTTCAACGGTTAGAAAAGTCCAAAGGAAATCCTCCCTGTAATCACAATAATAAAAGCTTAATATTAGGAAATTTATTAAAATAGAAAAAAAAAACAGAGAAGAAACCCCATTAATTGAGTATAATAATTAAAGCCGAGTAACATGTGATGTCCATCACGAGTCATCTAATGAATGCCAACAGCACATCCACCACCAAGACATTCAATAGGGTTCACGCTTCAATAAATACTCCAACTATTACATATGGTAAATTTATTCGTTCTTAACAGACCGATGTCACTAAATGAGCATTCATATTTTCTTCATTTACACACCTTTAGACGACATTTGTGTCATGCCAAGGAAAATTTTTTAGGTGCCGAGAAGGTACCACGTGTCGCGCCGACGTGATACCCTGCAGTTAAGCGAAATGCACCACACCGTACCTAACGGATCCACACGACCTATGTGGCACGTGCCACGCTGTACCAACAGAGGACCCCATGCCTAAATGGCGTGTTTTGCTTGGCTGCAGGGTACCACGTCGGACGCCACGTGGTACTCGCTCGGCACTGAAAAACTTATCCATGCCAAGGCCAATCAACTAGACAACTACACTTTTCCATGCCAAGGCCAATCAACTAGAAAACTAATTCCCGCGCGTAAGCGTGAGCAGGAACAGAAGCGTGAAAGCTTCTTTCAAAAGAAAATTCTAAAGTAAACTACTAAAATTTGCAAGGGCAAGAACGAAGAGCACGAGCACAGAACGTTGATTGCGAGCAAAGGCCAAGCTGAAAGATTATCTGACTAAGAATTAGACTGTATATCCAAGCGGACCACATTTGAAATTCTTTTGAACCAAATTCAACATCCATCAAATATGAGACCTAGGATATAATAATGATTGTAATATAATTAATTCCATATGTGCTACTCCAATATCACTATCTTCCAACGACTCCGTCCCACAGGTCCATTTCGGAAATAGTTCAAACTTTTTAAGGAGAGAATATTTTGGGACATCCCAAATTGGAATTATGGGACTAACATTATGGACGGAGAGAATATCCTATAATGTCGTATGTCCCTCCGCTATCGGACAAGAAAAAAGATTGAAGGCTCCCAAAAAAATCCCACCAAGGAAATAAAAGCAAGTAGTACTGAAATGGAGACAATGCCAGCGATGTTCTTGGGGTTACTTTAGTACTCTCCAAGGAATGCCACCCATATTTTAGGTTAGAAAAAAAAACAAGCCTCATCAATACCCCCAAATACTCATGTTTCTTCTTTATCTAGAGTAATAAAATTGATTGAAATCACAAATGGGCCATGGTAAGATACTGGACTGTACCTTAATTACTAATTTAAGGGAGAAGACTGTAAAGTAAATTCGGTATATGAATGGGACCTAAATACAACTGTACCATATGTTATGATGAGTCAAATTAATGTGGGGAACAGGGGTTGATTGTAACAACATTCTTCTCACGAGGGGTATTATCGTCATTCCAACGGAAAAAAGAGGCGCTCATTTAATGGAACAGTAAATTCACCCGCCAAGATACCCGTCAACTGTACATGACTGAAAAAGGCGCAGCAGCCACGTGGCACAACTCCCGGCAGAAATCACGTTAATTTGCGTCTTAATTACAGTCTTACCTTTACTTTTTGGCGGGGCGGGCGGGGTCAGTTTCTTTCCCAGTTATTCCCTCCATGTCCTGCCGAATATACTTTTCAACCGGTTGCCGGAGAGTCTCTGCGCCGCCTTCTTAGCTCCGACGACCTCCGCCTCCGCCAGCCTCTGCACATGCGCGTAGGCACCGGCCGCCACCAGCCTCTTCCGACACCCCGTACTCCCTCCCGCCATGATCGCGGCCACGACCGCCAACGGGAACTTCTTCGAAACCAATTCGTACTTGGGATCTAGCATCTGCGCTAACCTCATCACGCTCTTCTCGTCCCTCACCAGCTCCTTCCGGTTCGATTTCACCGTTAATAGCATCACCAGTGCCTTCGCCGCCACCTCCTGCAGTCCGTCAGGCTTCGGCGACTCCATTAGCTTCACCAAAGCAGGCATGCAACTCGCAATTGCTCTCTTATTCCCGTCGCTTATGGACAGATTCGCGAGAATGGATGCGCAGATTTGCTGGAGAAGTACGTTGCCGTGCTTTATGAGCTCAGCGATTTGGATTATAAACGAAGTGGATCCAGACAGGGTTCTTGTAGTCGAATCGGAGGCGGAGAGCGAGTAGATCGCTCGCAAAACGTGTTCTAACGTATCTAAACAAGTCGATTCGTGAAGCAAAAGCAGGAGTCCTTGCAATCCCCGTTCCTGTATTATCAAAGCTCGGAAAAACTCGCCGGAGGCAGCGAGTATCGCCATCAAATTCGCCGTCTTTTCCCTCGCCTTAACCGTACCGGAGACTAAAATAGGGACCACAACCGGAACAGCCCCTTCCTCGGCCAAAGCATTCCTCACGTCTTCCACAACGGCGACGTTTCTCAGAGCCCCCACAGAATGTTCCTGTAACGTTAAAGATCCAGATCGACACGCGTCGGTTAAAACAGAGACGCCGCCGTATGCCATAATCGCCCAAGCGTTATCGACGTCGGTTGTAATAGCTTCGACGGCCATTGCCGCTTTTTCCTTCAACCCCATCGAGCCGGACTCGATGATTCTCAACAAGGGCCCTAACCCTCCCTCTTCGAACACGCACTTTGTCGACTGTTCACTCGCTGAAGCTAAAATCGAGACGGCGGTAATCGCTTGTTCGCGAATCGAAGGGTGAGCGTTCAGATCTAAGAGGTGGATTAAGTAAGAAACGTTGCCTTCTTTGGAAACAACAGTCGCCGCTTTCTCCTCGTTTTCGAGGAGGTGGAGGAGTGATTCCATGGCTTTCTTTTTAAACTCGACGCCGCCGATCTGTAACCTGGTGAACAAATCTCTGATGAAGAACCCCAAGTCTTCTTTGTCGGAGCCAGGGGGAGGTTGGGAGAGGACGATGGCGTTGGACTGGCGTAAGACGCCGGATCTAAGGAGCAAGTCGATGTCTTGAGACTGTTTAGAGAGCCAATTGGTGGCCATGTCGAGGTCGCTCTGCATGAGGAGTTTTCCGACGGGGAAATCGGGGTCGGAGCATTGGGCGGAAAGGGATTGGACGCGGTGGAGGGTTTGGAGGAGGTTGGGGAGGAGGGTTTGGAGGAGGGGATTTTCGGACCAGTGAGGGGAGTCGGAGATGGAGGAAATGGAGGAGGTGAGGTAGGCGAGTTTGGAGCGGATGGTTTGCCAGCGGGAGGGGAAGGACTTGATGGAGTGGGAGTGGGTGAGGAGGTGGGAGAGGAGGTGGGTGATTTGGTCGAGGGTTTGGGGTGGGGTGGGCGGTGGTGGTGGTGAGGCGGCTGCGGGATGCATTTGGGATCTAGTCGGTACGTGGAGGCGGCGGCGAGGGGAGGAGGGAGGTTGAGTACATAGAGATATATAGAGAGAGAAATGGAGAGATTTTGTATGAGAGGGTTGCGTAGTGGGGAAGGAGGGGTTCTGACAGGGGAATGGAGGAAAAGGGAAGGGATCGAGAGAGGTGTGGGGTTTTAGGAAGAGAGAGAGAGAAGTGTGCTTTTGAGGAAGCTGTGAGTGTGCTGGGAGGTGGGGTGGTTGGTGAGAGAGAGAGAGAGAGAGAGAGAGAGATGGAACTATGGAAAGCCCGCGTAACTGCGTAGGAAACGGGTCGATGGTGACTATGTGGACTATGGAGTATCAAGCGTGCGGCACTAACATACTGTTGGCACGTGACTGTGACTCTGGAAAATAAGTAGTTATTCCGTGGTCTCGGAACACCGATATGTGATACCATAACAACCTTTATGTATTATATATTCTCGTGGGGTTCAATATACTGTGTTATTGATAAAGGTGTTAGGACACAACAGTAACCTTATGACTATGAAATTTTAGGTCTATAAAGAAAAATTTTCAATGCCGCTAGGGTATCACGAGGCACATCCGAGCTGTCCATCCGTGTTTTGAATAATCCAAATGTGCCGATGGCATTTTTGCAAATTTGGGATGTGTTTTTAACCTAACACATCCGGACCATAAAAACAAGAATGGACGGCCCGGATGCGTGGTAGGGTACCACGTCAGCTGTACCCTGCCCGCACTGAAAAATTTCTCGGTCCAGAGAAAGATCATTAGAGCTAAGAGGGGCACCTCAATCTTCGGGGAAGACTTTTTATCCAGTTTTTTTAATTTCAACACTACGCCGCTTTTTGTTCTCAATTATAGATATTTTTTACTCAAAAGAAAAATGGATATTAATTGGACAGGATTCTCGTGTGAGAAAGGATCGCATTTTCATGTTTAGCACCAGTTTATTCACATGGAATCACTGTCTTATCCTAAAATTTATTAATTCAGTTTTCATATGTGATGGTTAATTTTGTAATTTCTCTTGAAAAACGAGGGAAAAAGATTACGTGAAAAAAAAGAAGAAGAAGAAGATTGCGTGAAGATTAAAAAAAACGGTGCAAAAAATCATTTTCAAACCTTAAATTCATTCGGTACGATTAATATTTGATTCAATCTCATGTGCTTCGAGAAAAATATATGCTGGAACCTGAGGGATATACAATTCCAATTTCCAAACACAGTATTAGAATATGGGAACCTTGGAAACAAAGTTCAATTTAAGGAGGAATTCACTTGAAAGAATCTCAGTTGCCACAGACGTTTTGTTCAGTCAAAAAAGGCAAATGGTTGCCCGCCCAATTTACCAGCCCAACCGTGGATTGATAGTCAAGGTTCTTAGCCCTTTAACAACCGAAACGGACTTAAGAATAATGTAGTCCAGTTCCCGGCCCAATGACTAAATCCAGTAGACAAACCCGTAGATAAATGGTGAAGTATTACTTACATCACCATGCTATTGGGACCGAGACATGGAGACTCTGCTGTCCTTGAGGGATGGCAAGTTCCGCCATTCCCAAAAACTACGTTGTTTTGGTTTATATTATTTTATTGGATTCATAAGTGTGTTCCTAAGATTATACTTCGATCGCTAAAAGAATTGTATTAGCAATACAGTTGGAACTACCTCAAAACTCCACCCCCGAAACGATGTAGTTTTGGGGATCGGTAGGGCCTACCGCCACTCAAGGACAGTAAAGGTCTTGGACCCATGCTATTGTGTTTGTTTTTTTATTTATACTTTGTAATTTGCATTTTTGTGGGATATAGAATTGCATGATAATATCCTATTGATAGTTCACTAGGCTGACAATAAGTAAAAAATAAGACAAAATAACACACGTTTTTTTTGTACTTTAAACACTTTTTAATAAACTTCCACACCCATTCTGCACACTTTTCACATATTTCAATATATTTTTTAAACCTTAATTACAGTCCTCTAGCATTTTTTTTAACTCTATTGTTTTACTCTCCACTTTTATGGGAAATGCAAAGGTAATAGGAGTAATACGTATAAATTTTTTCTTGAGAAGATTAAATTGTTTTTAGCATGCAATAAAAATGTTCCCCAGCTTAATGCCTCATTTTCTCTCTCTCCCTGTTGCTTGCGTGAAACTCATGATCTCTTGCACAAACAATATACGAAACCCACTAAAATTCGAACAAAAAAAGTGCACATATACTCAACAAACGCATTAGATTTGCATTTTTTGTACATGTTCGAAATATATTGAAGTAAAAAATGAAGATGGGAAGGATAGAACACCTGGCCCGATGGTTATAACTCGGAATCTTACTGCTAAATTGTTATAGCCACAAAGCAATTGACATATAGTATAATATTTAAACATAATCAACAATTTGGGGACCCTATTATTGAGCAAAAAATTGAAGCCCTATGGTATTGCCTGATGGGCTTATGCCCAGGCCCTGTTGTAACTTGTAGCATTTAAGCACTTCGGGTTTGGGTGCAGGTGAAAGTACTAACTACTAAGTCCAGGTCAAGCCAATTTGTCTTTAGATGAAGCTGCAAACTGAAGTTGTAGATCTAGTTTATTCTACCTTTAAGCTTAAGTTTGAAGACGTTTATTTTTCACTTACAACTTATAACATCAACAATGAATGATCAAAAGTTCCAAGCTTGCTTATCTCTTTTTTTTGGTTAATTATTAAGGAAAATTCTAAAATAAGTTTACTGGGCTGTGGAAATGTTTGAAAAATGTACAGGAATGTGTAAAAATTGTACAGAAAAGTGAAAAGAGTATATTGGAGTGTGTTTGTGTATGTGTGTGTGTGTGTGTTTTTTAATCTTTTTTTTGTCTTATTGTCAGTCCAGTGGACTGTCAATAGAAGGACTCTGTTATTAAACCATTACCAAAAGAAGGATATATAATGAAGCTTTCAACGCAAAGACGTCCTCAAGGAGAAAACACAGAACCAGATTAGTAAGAGCACCTCCAGCCTTGAACCAAACTCAAAACCAAATTTTCACTTAAATTTGAGTAAAAAGCTTGATTTGGGTAGAGCCATTCCAGTCCTCAACATGATTTTTACTCAGATCTGGCTTTAAAAAAAATAAAAAATAATTTTACTCACTCTCCACCTCCATAGACCACCACTTCTGCCATCGACCGCCCATCGTCAGCCACCATCAACGCCGCCGGAACTCAGATCGGAACTCAGGTAGTCACTACAAGAAAAAATGTCTACAGTGAGGATTGAGTTTCCTCGCCAAAGCACCAAATTTCCTCGCTAAAGGAATTGGCGAGGAAAAATTTTCTCGCGAGGTTTCCTCGCCAAAAGGTCGTCGCAAAAGGTATTCTAGCGAGGAAAAATAAATTTCCTCGCCTAATCTGCCAATTGGCGAGGAAATTTTTCGTCGCCTATTCGGAACAATTGGTGAGGAAATTTTTCCTCGCCTATTCTGACCAATTGGCGAGGAAATTGTTTTTCCTCGCCTATTCGGAACTATTGGCGAGGAAAGGTTTTCTCGCCTATTCTTCCCATTTAGCGAGGAAATAGTGTTTTCCTCGCCTATTTAGAACAATTGGCGAGGAAATATTTCCTCGTCTATTCTGCCCATTTGGCGAGGAAAATTTTCCTCGCCAAAACTCCTGAAATTAAAAAGAAGGAATCCACAATTTCAGCTTCTCTGCCTCCGCTGGGATTCGAACCAGGGACCTCTTCTCAAGCAACGCGCGCCCCATCCACCACACCAACTTCCATTTCAATGCAAAGCTCAACAACTTTTAATATATAACCTTTTGTAGTTCTTTTCACCTCACTATTTTTTTAAATCTTTTTGTCTAATTTTAATCTCTTTGTAGTATTTCTTTAAACTTTTTTCTTAAATCTTTTAATGTTATTTGTTTTTACTAAAGTTTTTATTTTTTATAATTTCGAACACAAGGAAGTTCCATTCTTTTTTTTTTCTTCTTCTTCTCTCTCTCTCTCTCTCAGGGAGATAAACTCCATGCCGAAATCATGTTCCTATTTTTTTGTCATTGTGTCAATTTTCCTTTTCCCACAATTATCCCACATAAATTTGGCTTATTACGTATTCAGTTAAGTGTGAATCCTTAGTCTAAAGGGTAACCATGGAAACTGATTTGAGTTTGGATAAAATAATTGCCTGGGGTAAAATAACTCAAATATTTTTGCACATCTAGAGTGTATGATTGATTATCATTTAATCTTTTGTTTCTCTCGTTCACATGAAATAGAAGGGAGACCACTCTCAAATAGATTCGACTTGCACATACATCGGTATATGAGATTGGTAAACCACTTTAATACTTCATAAGCTAGCGGAGTCTCACTTTTTTTTTTTTTTTTTTGTAATCAAATTTTGGCCATATCAATTTTTTGTATTCACAATTCACAGGACTCTTATTTCCTTCACGTTTGGATCTTTTTTGTATCTCATAGACTAACTGGTAAGGGAAATTTTTAATGCACCGTGGCAAACTAGAGTTACATCCTGAATACCTTCAAAAATTAGATGACTAGATGTCATCATGTCCCATTTGTATATTTGATTGATCCGTGAGAAAAAAATAAATGAAGTTGTTATTAGTTTGTATTCTTTTCAGTTCATATTGTTGTTATGATTTCTTTATAGTATTTTAATTGTATTCTCTACATAATCTTTGGAATTATTAGTTTTGCTTTTTTTTTTTTGGTTGTAATTTCATAACTCAATTTAATAACTTCTCTTTTTTATCGCTTTTTTATTTTCAGGCAACAATGATGGCTTCAGTACCAAGATGCGTAATGAGTTTTTTTTAGAATACTGAAGTAATACAATCTACAGTAAAAAAAATTCGTATTTTTTATACTTTCTTTCCTAAGCCATTTTTTTTTAGAATATTAAAGTAATACTAGTATATTATTATAATTTGTTTATCACATCTTAGAACTTTCGGAATTTATGTTTTAATTATTGATGATTACGTGCCTGGAGTTGTTGAATTTGTTGAAATTATTCATGATTATTGGATTTGGGTTGATTACGATGTCACTTTTTCGTCATGAGTACTCTTACCTTTTAATATTAGAGTGGCGTCGATTTTTATTAAGAGCAAGTGGATCGATATGAAAAAATAAAAAACATGGTAAGAGAAGAGATTCAGGGGTAGTTTTGTAAAGTAAAATGATGGTGAAAAGTTACGGGTGTAGAAGAGGGCATATCAGTTATTCAATGATAACTTGAAATTAATGTTTTGGCACCAACAATTTTGGTTTTGGCACCAACAATTTGGGTTTTGGCATTATCATTCCCCATTTTTAATGAGAAAAAGTGAAGGAGGAAGAACTAGAGAGGAAAATAGTTTCATTTTTATCATTACTAGAAAATGTAAAAAAAATATTTTGCTAATAATATCTTATAGTATTAGTGAGCTACTAAAGTTGTTAATTATATCTTACCATTGGGATAATACAACACATCTATATCAAAATCTAAATAGTCCGAGAAAAGGTGTGGAAATATTTCGTCACCTAACATTAACATTTGGCGACGAAACAAAATTTCCTCGCCTATTCTGAACAATTGGCGAGGAAACTAGCATTTCCTCGCCAAATCTTAGCTTTTTGGCGAGGAAAGATAATTTCGTCGCCAAATGGGTACCCTTTAGCGAGGAAATGATATTTCCTCTCTAAATCTTAGTTTTTTGACGAGCAAATATAATTTTGTCGCCAATCTTAACTTTTTGGCGAGGAAATATAATTTCGTCGCCAATATTTGCTGTTTGGCGAGGAAATTCAAATTTCGTCGCCAAATGGTAGCCTTTTAGTGAGGAAATGTTCATTTCCTCGCCAAATCTTAGTTTTTGGGCGAGGAAAGATAATTTCGTCGACATAGTGTACTCTTTGCCGACGAAATCGATTTCCTCGCCATAAGGACCCATTTGGCGAGGAAATTTGAATTTCCTCGCCAGCTTTCGTCGCCTTAGTTACTTTTTGTTGTAGTGAGTCAACCACCATCAACGCCGCCGGAAAACCCACCACGAAGGTCGACCACCAACAGGTACGACCAAGGTTGGCCACGGCCGATAACAACCTCGTGAAGCCCAACCGCCATGAAAATCATGAGTTTGTGAATCTTCTCTTCAAGTTCCTTGTGGTTCTCTTTTTTGCATAGACTATATGTACGTATATCCCCTTTTTGCTCTTTCTTTTGATAGAGTTAATCCAACAAGAAATTCATAACCACCATTACATATTCGCTCATTGCCTTTGCTTGCATTTTTCCACTGACATCTCGAAACCTCAATGTGCTCCATCTTACAACCACTAATTATAAACCCGTCGTTTATCTGGACATGAATCAAGCAACGAGTTGCTTGGTTCGTCTGTATCAAGCTAACCAATGCCGGCCCCGAGGTTTGGGTTGCCCAAGTCCAACCTCATGCTTGGTTGCCCATTTAGTTTTATAAGTCATAAAAAAAAGGCATAACAGTAAATAAATAAAAAAAATCAATGTCACACATTGCTTTTAGCTTGAATTACGTCAAAAAAAATCAAATTCAAAATAAAACTCCACATATAGTGCTTCTGATTTAAAGAAAATAACTTTTTCTTACATTTTTTAAGCAAATTCTTCTTGGTTTGGTGCAAAATACAAGTGTAGTATGAGCTGTAATGGGATTGCGACGATATATAAACATGAAGGTTACCATGGAAATGTTAAGTATTTTTTGTTGTATATTGTGCGTAATTTTGGTGTGTGTTACGCTTATTTTATGTTATCTACGAAGAGATGTACATTGAAAGTATATGGTACAGATAGTTTTGGAGGATGATACACATATTTTTTGGTGTTTTTTTTGCTTTTTTTTTGGCAAAACAAATTTTTTGGGTATTAATTATCAAAAAAAACGTTGAAGTTACGTATAGAGGTGTACCGTACACCCCGAAATAGTTACGTTTTTTTTTGGGTTAGTTGCGTTATTTTGTTTTTATTAGTTTAGCATTTTTGTAGTTAGAAAACGAAAATATGATCTAATTAGTTAAAGTTTGTGTGTTACCTAGGCGTTTGTGTGTGAGGGGCAATATGATCTAATTAGTTAAAGTGAGATGGAGGACATTGTCATTTAAAACATCTGAAGGGAAGTTCTTGTTGTAGTTAGAAAACTAAGGGGAGGTCAGTGTAATTTACCCAAAACGAAAATACAGATGGCGTAGGAAAGACTCGAACCTGCCCCATTTAAGAATAATAGTATTGCAATGACCAACTGCGCTGCAGCAATTCAACAAATGTTATGCCCCTCATTAAAATTAAATACTATAATGTACTACTCAACAAGTTTTATTTATTTTTGGTTGCCCAAGCCCACGGGCTTGCGGGGCTTACCCCGGAGCCGGCCCTGCAGCTAACTCGCCTCCCCCTTCCCTTCGGAGAACTCCCTCCACGCATTGAATAGCCCATTATTAACCTCAAGTATTATTATTAGGCTTTTATTAATATGTGCCCCCAAGACACATGTTAGTGTTCATTAAATGAGATCAATTACACCCACTTATATAGAAAATTATAGAAGTAGTTGATGCATTCGATAAAGAAAAAGGTTCTTTTTGTAGAGACCAAAATACCCTCTCTGTTTTTTCCTTCATACCATTTCATTTGTGCTCCCTCCAACACACTTTTTTCTCCCTCCATTTTTTTCATTTTTACTCCCTGCAACCCACGTTTTCTCCCTCCATTTTTTTTCTCTTCCCTTGTGATAGACTGTTCACATTCAACAAAGCTTCTATATAAATATCCATGTACGGCAGTAACAAGAAGCAGTGACAAGAAAGAATACACAAAGTACCAAATGCTATAGTAACAAGAGTACACAAATTAGAATGGTAACAATCGTAATTTGAAGAAAGGAATGACCAAGTAAAACACAAATTAGAATGGTAACTCTCAAGGAAGAACAACTTTCTGGATAAATTACTTGTACATGTAGAAACAGAACCCTCAAATCATATATTATAGGCAATCCAATTATAAGTAACAATTAAACTGATCAAACGTCATATATATGTGTGCGCGCTTGCTTGCTTACTTTCAATTACAGCAGATTCTGAAAATGCTTCTGGCAACTGAATCAGGAAAGGAATTATAGTTTGCCTGAACTTTTAAATATTGTGTACATACCTTTAAAAAAAATCCGGACATAATTGTGTTATGAATAGTTTGATGCGCATGTGGACCCATCTGTATCCAAGGTTTCGGTAGAGATGGCGACCCCGACTCAACTCGAAAGTACAACACAACCCTAGCCTTGCAACGAACCCCGAGCAGGTAATTTGTGGGTGCTTCCGTTCCCATTCAATTGGGGTTCAGGCTTACCTGCTTCGTGAAAAATGAGAAAAAATTGTTTAAACGTACTAAAAGCAAAATATAAGGAGCAGTTATCAATAAGGTGGTATTGTATACTGGTGTAAACATACAGTAAATCTTGGCTGGCAAGATGTGCCATAAAGGTTGACATTATGAAAGCATACAACTCTATTGACTGACTTTCCTCAAGGAGGTAATGATAGCTATGAATTTTCCTTATCAGTCCATTGATTGGATCTATACCTGCATTTCTAATGCTTTTTCTTCTATAACTATCAATGGGGTGTTGAAGGGTTATTTTAGGGGCAAAAGGGGTCTTAGACAAGGGACCCAATATCCCTATTATTATTATTATTATTATGGAAGGGTTTTTCTCCATTCTAAGATACAAGAGTGAAGTGTGGCCCTTTGTTTTTCACCCTGACCGCCAGTTCATGAACCTAAGCCATGTGGCCTTTGTGGATGACCTTTTTATTGTGTGTGGAGTTGATGTTTTGTCTTTCACTATTGTTAAAGAGTGTTTTAGAGGAATTTCATAATTACTCAGGACTGTAACCTAATCTTAATAAGATTGTTATTTTTATTGTTGGTGTCAGCCCATCTTTGCAAGCTCGGTTGGCAGCAATCTTTCCTATCCCAATGGGTTCTTTACCTGTCAAGTATTTAGGGATTCCATTGATAACTTCAAAGCTATCTTATCATGACAGTATCCAACTAAACGAAAGGATAATTGCTAGAGTTAAAAGTTTGACTTTTAAGCTTCTCCCTTTTGGTGGTAGAGTCCAATTGATTCAATCCGTCCTATGGAGTATGCAAAGCTACTTGTGTTCTATATGCATTCTTCCCCGATGGATTCTTAAGGAAGTGGAGGGAGGGTTGGGTTTTAAGCCTCTTAAGTTGTGGAATAAGGCTTCAATTAATGATGCGATACATAGGGGCCATCAGTACTAAAGCTGACTCGTTGTGGATTAAATGGGTCCATACATAAGTGATTAAACATAATTTTTTTTTGGAATATGTGTCCTCAAAACTCCTCATGGACAATGAGAAAACTCTTTAATTTGATAGGGCTTGCTAAACCCCTAATTAAATACATTGTAGGCAATGGAGAGGATACCTTTCTATGGCTTGAGAACTTGCATCCTCTTGGGCCGCCGCTAGACAGATTTTAGGATGCTGTTGTTAGGAATATTGAGTACTCCTATCTTGCAAAGGTCTCATCTATTCTTGTTAACGGTGAGTGGAAATGGCCTAGGCAAAGAAGTAAAGCTATCCAAGCAATAATGAACAGTTATATCCCTCCTCCAAACCTTGACATGTTTATGTGGTGACTTGGGTTCCCTGTGCTAGTGGTGTTTTTTCAGTGTAGTCAGCTATGGTTGTGGTCAGAGATGGAGGTCTGCAGGTTCCTTGGTGCTAAGTTGTTTGGTTTAAAGGGAATATCACCAGATTGGCCTTAATCTTCTAGTTTTTTTCAGACCACTTTTTCACCATCTATCCTAAAACCAATTGGTGTTAGGAAGGCTCAATTAAGTCTCTTATGACATTCCATATCGCACCCACAAATCTATTTTTAGAGCGGTCGCATGGAGTGACATTGTGTAACCCAATCCATGGGGGCACTCTGGGCCCAACAATCCCTCCCTCACGATGACACTTCTGCAACTTGAACCCATGACCTCCTAGCTCCGATACCACTTGTCGGACTGCTTTTCCACCATCTCTCCTAAAACTAATTGGTGTTAGGAATGACTTCAATTAAGTCTTTTATGACATTTGACATCTCACCTGCAAATCTGTTTTTAGAGCGTCACATGGAGTGACATTATGTAACCAAATCCATGGGGGCATTTTGGGTCCAACAGTTGTGTTGTAGGACCATATTAACAACAAAAGATAGAGTTAGAATATGGAATGCTGCAGTGGATTTTGTTTGTGTTTTATGGAATAGCATTAATGAGTCTCGTGATCATCTGTTCTTTGAGTGTTCTTTTTCCAAAGAAATTTGGGCTAATCTTTTTTAGGAAATTTGAGATTGTGTTGGGCTATACAAAACATAAAAGGAGGGAGTATGGATGCAGTTTTATCCAAATTAGTTCTACTTCGTCTGTGTACTATTTATGGATGGAGAGAAAAGCCAGGATTTTCCGGAGGCAAGCGAAGAACACTAATGCCATTTGCTTTGCTGTTCCAATATCACGTTGTGTCACATGTGGAAATGTTTCTCCTCAGATCTTTCAGTAGTTAATTGTATGATTTCGTGTTGTTCTTTTTCTTGTTAATAGGTTGTAGTTGTCTAGCTTTGTTTTAGGCTTTGGAGGCTGAGGCCTTGTTGATGTTGTTGTTTTGTTTCTGATAAAGGGAAGCATCCTTGTGTAACCTTTGTTTTTTAGTATATAATTGACATTTACTGTAAAAAAAAAAAAACTATTTTTTTAGTATACCGATACAAATATTAGGGTACAAGCATAATTTTTTTAGTCAATGATAAACGTACTAGGGTAAATTATATGTTACATGTAAAAATATTTAGGACGGGTTACGAGGTTAGAGTAACACCAACATGAACCTTATTCAACTCCGATCAAGTTTTTCTAGTTTTACGTCACCAATCCAACATCCGAAAATTTGACAAAAACTCGCCCCAATCGAGTGGTGTCGAAGCGGGGCCAATCACCATCCATAGAAAATACTAATATCCTTGTTATGAATCTATGAATATCTTTCACTTTATTTCTTGATAGATTTATTAGTGATATAACGCTTTCCATGGTCAAATGTGCGGCCCATCTTTCGACATATGAAATGGTGATACAACTGGAATGGCCCCCCATGTAGTCCAAAGTCCACAATTTTCCGCAGATTCTGATCATGACTGCATGTTGCTTCTAATCAGAAAAGTATTTGTGATTTGGCGGGTAGGATTTCAAGTTATAATCCGATTCGTGTTAAAAAAAGAAGAAGAAAGAATTGGTTATTATTCAGTTATTTATTTATCATCATCTAGTCGGGCCGAGTTCTTGTCCGGTTTTTTGGACATCTAGGTTTGATTCAATTTTGGGCTTTCGTAAGTTCTTTCTGGATCTACAATAATGATCGAATCATTCATTTTGTAGAGTTTATCAAGTATCTCAATTTTTTGTACAAATCTATTTCGTTAGTGTATTGGCTGATATTAGATCAAGTTAATACTGATGATTTGAAACTAAAAGTTGCCCTTTGTTGTTGTACAAGTTTGTTTCGTTCATGTAGTTACCGATACTCGATTAGGTGAGCTCTACAAAACGAAATTAAAATTTCGATCATTGTTATAAGCTCGGAGAAAGTCAACAAAACACAAAACTGGATCAAAGTGGATGGGAAAAAAAAAGCTGGACAGAAACTCGACCCCGTCTAGTCTTTAAAAGTAATCATTAATATTTCAATAAACTCCCTTGATTAGAGGAAGGTTACCAACAAGGAATTTTTTTTTTTTTTTTTGCCATTCGATATACATCACTAAAATTAGTTGTTAATAAACTATAAGGGTCGACCTCCTTTCCATAGCAGTCGAACTCAGAACTTCACTCTTATAGAAAGAGCTATACGACCAATTGGGCCAAGTGTCCTGGTCACCAACAAGGAATTTAAAAACAATCATTTGCACTTCTCACTATTTCCTCCTCCACCAATACAATGTAGACTTTGTTTGGTTTGTATCTCAAAACTCATCTTGCACTGTTCCAAATAAAATTTTCTTTCTATTTTTCTCTACTCATTACTCAAAAATCTCTTTCAAAATTCAAACCGAACAAAGCCGACCCGACGCTTTCCCATCTTCATCCTCCAAAAACACGTGGAGAGAGTGAGTGAGGGGGGTTTCAAATTGGTTCAACTTCAAGGTTTTCACTTATGCAATATTCGTACGTATAAGCTCTCTCTCTCTCTCTCTCTCTCTCACACACACACACATCTGGTATCGTCCATTGCTAGTTTCCGTTACAGTATCAATTGAGAGATTCATTCTCACAAATATATCAATTGATTTGTTTGCATAGTTTTGCGTTTCTTGAGATGGTCCTCTGTAATTTCTCTTCTTTCTTACAGAAATAAGCAAAAAAAGTTGTAGAACTCTCAAACTTCCTTCGCAGGAATTGAAAGAGGAAGTGGGTCTTGAGAGAGAAGCAGAAAATGGACGGTGTAGATAGAGGGAGAGGGCTATGGAGGAACCTGAAGCAGCGGTTGGGATTTGGGTTTTGTGGGTCCTCTTGGGATCTCGAACCATCCATTATGAACCTCAGAGAAGATCACGTTACTCTCGAAGAAGAAGAAGAAGAAGAAATCACGGGACCCATCGATCAGATCCCGGCTCAGACCGGTTCAGCTCCGCCCTGCACCGGCATGAACCTGGCGGCGGCGCTAGCGGCGGAGCGCAACCCACGGCCAGCGGGTCCCACTGTAGAGACGCCGACATTGACTACGTTCAGGACGCTGATGAGATTGTTCGAAGAAACGGACGGCGAGGATCGAAAGAGGAGGAAGAGGGGCAAGGATGATGGGGACGGGGGAGGCGGGGTTGATGCGGTGTGCTGCGTGTGCATGGAGAGGAGTAAAGGTGCGGCTTTTATCCCGTGTGGGCATACTTACTGCAGGGTTTGTTCTCGAGAGGTGTGGCTGAATCGTGGGTCGTGTCCCCTCTGTAACCGTTCGATCACCGAGGTCCTCGACATCTTCTAGAAGAGAGAAAATCACCGACAATTCATTTTTGACTCTTTTGTTTTGGTTGCAGCCAAAATCTACCAATGTATTTGCTGAAATTAATAATCGTTTTATTTTCCCATCTTGTTGGTCTGAATTAATCAAAGACCATTTTTAATTACTTGATTGGTTTAGTTTTTTGTTTGCTGGTAGACTCTGGTAGGCTTGTAATTCGTCCAGTGCATTATCATGAGGCTTTTGCAACATTGGGAGGTTGGAGGTGGACTTGCAAAAAAGGTTTGGATGGTTTCTCCTTTTTCGGGTCCATATTGATAATTTGAATCGTATATTATGTAAATCTCGTTGAGTCATCAGTGGTACCCTATTTGCATCAAGTTTTTAACGGTGAGTGGAGAGAAAGCTGATAGTGTCATAGTGCTGAGAAGATTGGTGGGTACAGAGCATTTGAGGAAGAAAGGTGGGAGGGAAGTTTTGTTAATTGCAAGGCATGCAAGATAAAAAAGTGTGTGCTCTCGGAAAAGCTAGTTGTACTATTTGGAAGCCATATTGTGGGAGACGCTTCACCGGAGTAACCTCTTTGATCCGTCTGGTTCGGTACGGAGGATGATAGGTTGGCTAAACCTTGCTGGAACCCTAGCTGCTGGCCTGAGAAGGACACATGCACAGTGAACAACCACGTTAGTCCCAAGCCCGAACGGTGGTTGTTCGGGAAGGCACTCTGATGGTTAAGTAAGTAACCAGAGGAGAAGTTTACTGGAAACTTAGAGAGAGAAAGTGAGTTATGGAGGTATTGAATATGGAGAGAGAGATCCTGAGTGAGGTAGGTAAGAGCTGTATTTATAGGCAAAAATGGAGCGTGCCTATCACGTCTCTCGTGTGTCCCACACGCACTGTCCGTACCTAGGATGACGCCTAGTGCGGTAAGAATGTCTTCTGCAGATGCAGCGCTTTGGCTGACGTCACGCCTAATAAGTCTGAATGTCACGCCCTCGATTTTATAAACATAATTACCAAAAATATCCATGTAGGATAGTCAACAAGTCAAACATAAACCGATGAAAAAGTCAAAGTCTTCATAAGAAAGTCATGGTTTAATACAATCAACTGATCCAAATCTAGCGATACCTGGCACCCGTACCCAAATACATAACCTAATAGTTTAGAAATGTTGTTACAAGTTCTACAGTCAAAAGATTGAATGAACTAAGACTTACAATGCCATCTCGGCCAAAAATACTACTATGTCAAGATGAGTGTATAACTCCATCAATAAGTTTTCAAAAGTCATGCATGCACGCATCCCCATGCAACCACGTCATGCTCCTCAACAGGTACCTGAAAATGAAAGGGTGAGCTACAAGCCCAGTAGGAAAGCTCAATCTCTAGCTACTATGATCATGTGAATGATAGATGCACAATGAGAGGAAAGAAGTGCACGAAAAGTGACTAAGGCATGAGACGAGAACATTCAGGTGTTAAGGTGTCCACCAAGTATCCAACCACGTGTCATCGTATCCACAAGTTTCCCGTTATGTTTCTTAAGCGTCCATTGTGCCCCAGTGTCACTCCAAATTCCATCTCACACATCAAAGTCTTAGAAAGTTCATTTGAAGTCCAACATGTTTAAACCAACTCACACACATCCACCAATTTACTATATCACGGGAATTTCGGGGTCCGGCACCCATAGCTTCTTATCATCGGGAATTACGGGGCCCGGCTCCCATAGCTTCTTAACTCGAGTGATGGCCGGATTTCTTGGGCTCCGCGCACCCATGACCAACAAATGTTGGAATTATATAAATGGCCGGATTTCTTGGGCTCCGCGCACCCATGACCAACTAATGTGGGAATTATATAAATGGCCGGATTTCTTGGGCTCCGCGCACCCATGACCAAGTGAACACCGTAAGGTGGCCTTGGGATATAACCAATATCATATAATAAGTCACTTGTACCATCCAAACTCATAACACACACCATTAAGTTCAACAAAGCCCATAGTTCCAATTCATGGCTGATAATGGTGTTTTAAACACAAGTATGCACCCCAAACTCACACCGTGTCCCAACATAAGCGTTGATGTCAAACGGAAGTCAAACAATCGGTATTAAGCTCAATTATGAGTGTACAAGGTGTTGGAGGAAGGCCCAAGGTACCCCAAGATCAAAGGAAGTTCAAACAAGAAAACAAAAAAAATTTGGGACGGAAGCATCTGGTATCTATACCCAGATGCAGGGGTATAGATACAGATCGGACAGACAGACGGACAGAGCCCGCTGGTATAGATACCCAGATTCGGGGTATAGGTACAGATCAGCTTCGGACAGATTTTCAATTCAAGGCTAAACTCATCAATCTTTGATCCAATCTCAAATGTTTATGCAAGAATGGGTCCAATACAAGTAAGGGAGGTTAAACCTAACATAACTTTACATTGGGCTCATCAATTTACAAGATTTGATCAAGAACACATACCCAAAAATGGGTTTTTCAACGAATGACCAATAATCATGAAATTGAACACGTGAATGACATAAATATCATACAAATGAGGATAGGAGGTGGAGATTAGGTTCCCTACCTCAAGGGTTGAGCTTCAAACTTGAGAAAATTGAATTCTTAGATCCCCAAATTGGAAAATCCCGTTTTTGAGCTTCAAGGTGCAAAAAGAGTAAGTTCCGGGCTTCAAATCACACGTAGAACAATATTCCAAGGTCCATTTGTGAAGGGGTTTGATGGAGAGGGAGATTTGTGAGCTTGGAGTGGCTTTAATGGAGGAGAAGAGAGAGAATGGGGCAGCTGAAATTTTCAAGAGGGGAAAGGGGCTGATTTTTGTGCCCTTTCTCTTTCTCACTTAACCACAAGAATAGCTAATTACACCCACACCCCATGTATTGACTTATGTATAGCAAATCTCGCCCACGTGTCTCATTTTCGCGCGTTGACCCAAGGTTCTTTATGAAATTCAATTCCTCACATTTCTCCATTTTTATTATCATAAAGAGACTTTATTTTTCGAGTCCTTACACTGAAGGGTTAATTGGTTTGGGAATACTCCTCGATCAACCACATGGCCCTACAGGCATATCATGCAGGGTAGTTGACTGTCACTATTAATGGTCCGCCCAGTCTGTCAGGCATTTCTATCGAACTCCTGATAGTTACCGAGCGCTACGAAATCGACATCAATCGACTCAGCCTGTAATGCGCTCAGTGAGGAAGCTGTTCCATATGCCGAGGAACACTCTTATCAGACCCATTGATCCGAGCGATAGGCTACCCGAGGGATAGCTGAGTGCCAGGCCAAAAGTTATAGATTCGAGACCACCGCCCAGGTACTGGGGCTGAACTTCCTCTCGATATTCATCCAGATCTAGACTGAACCGTCATATGCTGAAGGAATATTCCGTTAAGCAAGAAGGAATGGGCTTGATCTGCATTCACTTTTGTTACTTTGGCAAAGGTGACCCCTTGCCCTCCAGTTCCCTAGGGGATGGGCCGAGCGCTACTGGTCTTCATGAACCCGACAGCTACACATATTTTGGCCAAATGTGGTTGAAATTGAATAATGCCTATTTTTGCCAAAGTAGAGTGTGGTTGAGGTTAAATAACGCCTATTTTGGCCAAATTAGAAAAACATGCTTTTTGTTTTTTTAAGTTTCAAAAAGTCATCGATGTGGCTTAAATAAGCAACTTTACAATAAGCAATAGAAAAGCAATTACAATTTGAGATGTGAAAAGAAAAAACACAAAAAGTGGCCAAACCAATCCATTTTTTACTTTTGACTCTTTTTTTTTTCAGAAAAAAGAAAAAAGCAAAAAGTTTGTTTTTCTACTTTGGCCAAAATAGACCTAAAGTCGCTTTGACTAATTATTTCGTCCTTATTTAATTTTTTTCCGTTTTAGTTAGCTTTGTATTAAGTTTTTGTGTATTATTAGTTCATCTCGATGAGAAAAATTAGAAAAACAAAAAATTATGATCGGAACTCTAATTTTTGAATAAAGACGAAAATAAGTCAAAACATCTATCTCTCTACTTAATTTGTCTTTGTTCATAAAAAATCGAATTGGGATCATGATTTTTTATTTTTTCAATTCCTATCGTCGAGACTAATAAATAATATTATAATATTAAAAAAGTTGATGAAAAACTAGCACGAAAAAAATCAAATAAAAATGAAAATAATAATCCAGGTAGCTTATTATGGCAAACCTGGCCATCGTGCGGTTAAGTTCCAAAAATACCCCGCATTAATCGAAAATTTGGATGGTGTTAAATTTTGGGGACCATTTAAATCTACATTTCACGTATTGGGGACTTAATAGACATGACTTTTCTATTCGAGATCAAAGTGACACTTTGTTAATACTTTGAGGACCAACATAAAATTAAGCCCAATAGAAAATGATTAGTGCAATTGGTTCAAACCCACCTGTTTTCAACCGGAAGAAAAGAAAACTGCCTTTTCCTATTACAATCGAATTGGCCAACTACCCTTCAAAATATCCTTTTCTCCGAAGCAAACGACCTTCGAAAGATATTCGTTAAGGACGCAATCGATCGACACAAAAACGGAATAATAGATCAGAACCTCAGATCGAGAGAGAGAGAGAGAGAGATGAAGCTATACACTTATTTGGTTGTATCATTGAGTGTGGTTGTGGTCTTGCTATCCGCTTTCACTGATTTGGGGCTTTGCAGAGAGGACCCTTTCATAAGGATGAAACCAGGAGGAATTCACGATTGCAAGGGCACCCAGAACAGCGCTGAGATCGTGAGCATCGGTCAGTTCGCCGTCCAAGAACACAACAAGAAAGAGGTATTCCTTCGTTAATTCTAAGTTTCGGTTTTTTTCCAACTAGGATTAATCCACCGAGGGGCTGACGGAAGGGGGTGCCCGTGCCCTTGCACAGCTCCAAATATTCTCTGTAATTATACTAGTTTTTCAGGTAATTTTAGGAAAAAAATTACCAGATTAGCCCCTACAAAGGCTCTTGGATGGAAAAAAATTCTCAAAAAATTAAGTATGTATGTGGAAAAAACTCCCTCTAATTTAAAGTTTGGACAATTTGATGGTATGTGAAATAAAAATGATGGCTACATATATATGCACACAAACTTAGACCTACCAAGTAGCAATATGTAAATCTGGTATAGTACAATTTATGTCGTTGGTTTGGGTCCAGTGGCGTAGCTAGGATTTCATGTGAGTGAGGGCACCGTGGCATAATATTTTAAAACGCTTCTAAACATAAGCGGAAAAAAAAAAAAAACTAAATATTTGTTGGTGCTTTTATTTACAATTGACCTCGACAAGTTTTAATTCATCTGATAATTGTTTCATTACTAATCCTATAAAAACATCTTACTGTGTGTATATTGTCAGCGCTAGCTTAAAGATTCTACCTAAGTTCATTTTTTTGAAGAAATTATAGAATTATGATAACTCGCTTAACAATTAGATTCTTAATCTTTATGACAAAAAAATTAAATTAATTATAGTAACGATCCTTAAGATTTTTTTCAATTTTTTATTTCAAAATTAGTAAAATGGTGATCAATAAATTTACTCATTTTCTTGTCCCATTTGGAAATAGAAGGAAAAAGAAAAGCATAATAGAAGGAAAAGAAAAAACATGATAAAAACCACCACCAGGACTCGAACCCTGGCGTTTAAGGAGGGAGCCCAGCGCTTGGCCAACTAGACCAAGCATACCAACTGTCGGAAATCTGATAATTTTATTATATATAGTAAACTTTAAGGCTGCAAAAAAAAAAAAAAAGCAGGGGGTAAAAATCCAGTGTGGGCACGTGCCCACCAGGGACGGATCTAGGAATTCTCTACAGAGGGGGCACCAATTTCTATTAAGCTTAAATACAAATTTAACGCCAAGCACAACAATATAAAACTAGTTTTAACCTTATGCAATAAAACTTGTAATATATATGCTTCTAAAAGTTTCTAAACATAAGAACAAAAACATAACCATAATAAACAAAATATCCATCACTAAGTACTTCTATGTGTGCTTTCACAGTTGACCACGCCGAGTTCTCATAACTTGAAAGCGTTCCATGATTGTCTCATTAGTGAGTCCATCAAAAAGATCTCTCTCTATGTAAACCACCAAGGTATCATTCAACCATTGATCACTCATCTTGTTCCGCAATCGATTCTTCACAATGTTCATGGCTGAAAATACCCGTTCGACTGTAGCAGTTGCAACCGGTAAGATTAATGCTAAAGTCAAAAGCAAGTAAACCAATGGATACAATTTATCCCTTCCCGTCTCCACCATTTTTGTAGAAAGATCAGTAAGTCCATTCAACCTTGAGAACTCTTCACTATGGCACATGTCAAAAATATATGTATCAAGTTGATCATGAAGCATCATAAGCTCAACCGGAGAAAATTCTATCGGATAAAACTCGGCAAGACGAAGCAACTTTTTCTTGTCAAAACTAGAAAACAAGTCATGTGGAAACCGTATACAATCAAGCATTGCATTCAAACGGGTTCGATACACGGTTCGAGTTGTGTTTGATTGTTTGTCTAAAACCGTTTGAATATGTTGCTTTTGATTCATCAAGTCTTGACATTTACCCCAAGCTTGATTATGAGCACTATTGGGTCCTCCCGCATGTTCATGAATTCGGTCTATCTTTTTCCAATTTGAGAAGCCCTGGCCAATAAAAGACTCACCACCCGATTGATCTCCAATCTCCGGCTTGAAAAGATAACAACATAAGCAATATGCAGCATCTTTATCTATACTATACTCCAACCATGTAGGACATTTGTCAAACCACTTCCCAGTAAATCTTCGTAGTTTTTTTCCGAATTGTGTTTGAGGGAATTGGTGGTCACGAGGCTGACAAGGACCTTTTTGCAAATATGCTCTACGAATTTGATCTCGCTCATTAGGGTTATAATCCCTAATTGGACGTCGTAAACCAGGATCTGAAGGAAGTTCTGACAAGTTGATTTCCACATGACTAGGGTCTGAAGGAAGGTCTGTCACATTAATTTCAACGGGAATAGAGTTTGAAGGGAGGACTGGCACATTAATTTCCATAGGACTAGAGTTTGAAGGGAGGTCTGCCACATTAATTTCCACACGACTTTGTTTCGATGGTTGAGAGTTTTCTGATCCTTTTTCAGAAGGAGATATTTGTAATGGTGATTTTCGTTTGAAGTATCTCTCCATACTGTTAAAAAAATAAAGAAAACATCTATATTAGCATATTGCATATCATCATGTGCATCTAAAAAGCCCTAAGCTCTCAATCAAAAAGCCCTAATTAAAACCCCTAAAAAAGCCCTAATTAGAAATCCCTAATTAAAAGTAAAAGCTTGGACCACAAATCCACATATAAATTATAAAGTAAGGGTCACATTTACTAGTTGTACTTGTGGAGCAGTTGTCCACACTTGAAACTCCACCACCGTCCACCTTTAATATATATATGTAATATGATATATTATATATCAGAGAGAGAGAGAGACACTATGTCGGCAAAACAGTGAGAAGAGTTCGACGAAGTGATACCTCACTCGCCCACCGCTCACTGACGAAGTGATGGGGTTGGTCCGGTCGGCAAATGGGCGATCGGCGACGGAAAACGGTGACTGCAGTCTGCAAAGGACGATCGCTCAGTCACTCACGGCTTCTCTAGTTCTCCTCGTCACTCACGGCTCACGGCTTCTCCAGATCTGAAATTAGAAAAGAGGTTTTTTTGTTTTTTGTTTTGAAATACGTGTGTTTAGTGTAGGAATATTAATTTTGTGGCTTTATTTTTATTTGTAGATATGTTTTCCTTAATTTGTAAAAAAAAAAAAAAAAAAAAAAAAAAAAAAATTCTGAAATTGAGGGGGGGCACGTGACCCCCCAGGCCCCTGCCTATATCCGTCCCTGGTGCCCACCCTGGTCCTATGGTGGCTCCGCCACTGTTTGGGTCCCTACTATGCACAAATCTTGCGTTTGCTGCTGAATCCACCCATGTGGCATATGTGCGGACCTATATAATTTGATTGGTTTCGTAGCGGAATCTCTCCCGTCAGTGGATGTATTTTTACATTGGGATCGAACCGCATAAACTTGGTGTTTATGCTTTTTTTTGGTATGCATGTGTTTATGTTTGTGCTTTTTTTTGGTATGCATGTGTTTATGTTTGTGCTTAATTTCGTGGTGCCTTTTACTTAAATGGATAGAATTGCGGTAATAATACCCAACACGTCGAAAGGATACTAGTGGGCTAGGAAGCACGGGTACTGGTATGGGGTATGGGTACGGTACGGGTAGTGGTACAGGATACGGCAACAACCCAAAAAAGTAGGGTACAGGTACGGCGGGGGTACGGTGATTTTTTTATGTATATCTTTTTACAATTTTGGCATGATTCATTAGATATAACAAGTATAACATATTTTAATAATTTTATAGATAGAGGCAAGATAACAAAAGCTATTAGCACTTGAACTTGAACCCATACTGATGGACTCATCTTCCTATGAAATAAAGTGCAATAGCCTAATTTTTGTGCATGCAACTATATAGGTTTCAAGATGGAGAGCAAAAGCTTAGTCAACCCTGCTCTTTTTTTTCCAAAATTAAGCTCTAGATCTGAGTCGTGGTCTCGAGTTTATGACTTTTAACGCATTGAGTTCTTGCATATTGAGGCCAACAGTTTGAGTTTTTTTTCCATGTAGGATCCCTAAAGTTTTGAAAACTTTACGAATAGGTTCAAAAGTACCCAACAAAGTACCCATAAACTCAAAAGTACCCGGTACGTTTTTGGAGTATCCGGTACGTATTTTGAAGTAACCATGAAGTACCGGTACCCGGTACGGGTACTTTGGGATTTTAGAAGTACTCGTGCTTCATAGCTAGTGGGAAGCCACGGGCTTGGGTTCTCGGACATCCAGGGTTAAACATTTGATAGTGTGAATTTTGAGTATTTTAGCATTTCATATTGTAGTAGCTACTAGGATTTATCTCTCTTTCATATGTTCCCATTTTTGGTTATTGTGGGTTTTTTTTTTTTCTGGCATGAATAGGTGGTGAGAATTTTCTTTGTTTAGTAGTTGTTTAATTCCTCACAACTCTGTAATGAGATCTGTGAATTATATGTAAGCATAGGCTGTACAATCCTACTTTTGAATTTGGAGCAAAAGAATTCTTTTATATACAGTGATATTCATTTTTGCGTATATGGTTTGTGTATACACATTTTGTGAAGCAAAGGGTTACTTTTATTTTCTGTAGAATTTTTACTTCAGGGCTTTGGCTATAGTTTTTAGGTTGGTGTTTAAGTTTATCGGTGTATGATTTTTGTTAGTTAAGATAAGATTCGATGCTTTCTTTGTGTTTTATAAGTTGTTCTTTCATGCTGGTTTAGTCATTTATGACTATGGTTGAAACTTCTTTGTAACTTGGCTCATATGTCTTAATTACATTCGTCAGGATCTAATTCTATGCTTAAAGCATCTAACTCAAACCAACCGGTAATAAGTAGAGAGGCAAGCAAGGCTCATAGGCTGTCTTTACTTTAGGGGTATTATTTAATCAATGTGTGCCAAGCTCTTACTCAAGTTTGTGAAGGAGTTTCACCCTTAGTTGCAGGAAACATGCATTTTGAAGCCACTCCCGGCTGAGAAATGCGAATTGGCGTTTCTCTCTCAGAAACGCGATGGGAACGCGTTCCCATTGAGATGGGATCGCGCTCCTCAGGAAGATGGGAACTTACGGAGGGAGGGAGAGACCTGATTCTAGAAAAAGAAGAAGGATCTTGCTGATGCGATCGATGAAGACGTTGCTGCAGCTTACGAGGCGAGAGAGAGAGAGAGAGAGAGAGAGACCTGTTTCTCCATGATGAAGTTGCTGCAGCAGCTGCGATCACTGCCCAATTTTGTTTTGGGGTTTTCTTTTTTAAATGGACTGAATAGGCTGATGCCAATTTTAGTATTTGGGCCTTGGTCTTCTTTACTAAATAGCTGTGATTTCTTTCTTATGCCCTTGGGCTTCTTTAGTAAATAGAAGTAATGAGTTTGTAATTGGGCTTTTCTATTTAAGAGAAGAAGTGACGAGGAAACAAGTTTCCATTTTCAATAGAGATGATCCAAGCCCACACACAGATGGCCCAAACCTATAAAAAGAAGAAGAAGCTGTTTTACTAGTAAAAATGACAAAATAAATATATACCTGTATAATATAAATAAAATATATCGTAATATATAAAAACATAAAAATATATATATAAAAATACATAGGCGCTCCCAACCTCGGGAGCTTCTAGGTACCTCCGCTCCCAATCCTGCTCCCGCTTCGTGCAACTAAGGTTTCACTTTCACCAAAAGAGAACTAGTTTTAAGAAGTGTATTGTCAATATGGGAAGGGGCTGAAGGACTACTTATTCCGACCTCTTTTTTTTACTTATCCACAACTTGTTACTTATTATTCCGCATAAACACTCATTGAAAATAACAATAGCAATCGAATCTATAGAGAATGCATTTTCGTCGTGAGATTTCTACCTGTCCTGTTGTCCATCATTTCTGAACTAATTTTCATAGTTTTTTACATTGGTGTCTCACATGATCTTTTTGTGCAGAATACTCTTCTTGAGTTTGCAAGAGTGGTGAAAGCCAAGGAACAGGTAGTTGCTGGGAAGATGTACCTTCTTACTTTGGAAGCAATTGATGCTGGGAAGAAACAGATATACGAAGCTAAAGTTTGGGTGAAGCCGTGGATGAACTTTAAGCAGTTGCAGGAATTCAAACCTACCCATGATGCCTCTTCTTCATTCGCTTCCACAGGCCTTGGTGTGATGCGAGGTAAACAACTACTACTATTTTGATTTGTTCAAGCATTTGACTGCAATATATAGACAGTGGTGAATATTCATGAGGCTATTGAATGCTTGACCCAAAAATACTTTGTTTCTTTATTATACTTTGACAGTTTGATTGATGCTCTAAGATGTTCACTGCTATTATTTTGGCCTAAATGTTATGTGGCAATGCACAGTAGATTTGCTTCTGATTGGTTCCATTTGCAAAATGCCAAGTGGTTGTGTTAGGAGAGAGACAGATGTACTAAAAATTCTTTTTCCAGTTTATCCATTAGAAATGCTAATGTGCTTCATCAATGCAATTTTGATATTTTCGAGGTTCGATGATCCTTCCTGGATGAGCTGCATCTGTATGTTTTTTTCTCTTCGTTCTTTTCCTGTGTAAAGTAGGAAGATTTGATAGTTCTATGGTTTGTCATTGTTATCATTATCAATTATGTGGGAATGGGTGTTTGAGGAGGGAGAATGCATTCCTGTGTCCGAACTCCAAGGTTTTGATGGAATAGATCAGCAAGGAGAGGATAGTTGAGAAGTTTGGCGCCTTCACAAAAATCAGTGCAATTATGAATTGTTACGGACAATTTCAGTGTGGATCATAAGAAAGAACTAGAACACGACCGGGCCTAAGGCTAAAGCCAAGGCAGGATGACTTAGAATTTTACTTCATTGAGGTGTTTATAGTAGCTCTCTCTCTCTCTCTCTCTCTCTCTCGGTTTTGAATGTGAAAACATGGTCCAAGAGTTTGCAGCTTTTACTCCTGAGGGGTCTCTGGACAATGAAGGTTTTTAATTTATTAGATATGGAAAGTTTCTTTTTCTTTGTCTTGTCTTTTCCCGTTACGTTTTCTTGAGGAGTGCTTTAGCTAGTTGAGCCTTTGGATAAGAAATTTTATTTGAAGCAGGACTTGTGATGAAGATATTTGAAATTTGTTTATTGCTGCTATCCTTAAGATAAGGAGGGACTTCTTTTTGCTGGGCCTATATAAAATTGTTTTCTTTTCAGCAAGGAGTTCTTCAGCATAGCGCTCTGTGTGTTTGTGACTACTGTGTGTGTTGCTATGTTTTTGGCTTTTTGCCCAGACAAATAAAGTATCTCTAACCAGTTTTATTCTATCATTGTTTTCGATATTTGTACAGACTACTGACTAATAAACCAGTAACTCCAACCATTAGGTCATTATTTTTGGTAAACAGTTTAACCCCATTTAAAGCTTTTATGCTACAAAGGTGTCTTTTTTTTTTGGACTCTAGAGATAGGACAAGTATGTGTTTGTCCACCGGGAAATTTGGGCTTCATCTATTGAGACTATATCTGGCATCGATAGTTACTTTTTTTTTGAGAGGATATGTAGAAGTAGTATTTAATCAGGTGTGTGCTGTAATCAAATGACATGGACCAGGATGGCCATATGGCCAAGTTACGGTCCGATGGTCCCAAGTACTGACATCAAGCGACTTATATTGTGAAATAGAGATGAACTTAAACGATACAAATTGAACTGTTGTAGGATCTTGATAAGAATTTGATAAATTTTCTTCTGTTGAATGCAGGTAATTGAATATTGCTTGATATTCGCACTGCTTCATAAGCTTAGGAGCGGAAGTAATAAAGGGGAGTTTAAGCATTTTATATAAGACCTTTGGGAAAGTTTTATTTGGACCGGATGGAACAGTGTGGCTCCTGAACATATTAAGCTGGAGTTAAATGGTATCCTTTTGCTATGTCTCGGTTATGAGTGTGAGAGAATAGGGTACTCTTCCTAATGGCTATAAGTACGTGAAAATATAATGATTTCGGGCAGATTTTTCTGAGGACCACACTGTGTTGATCCAGTTTCTTGAAAGATGGCGATTGTGGAATGACGATTTGTTGGTTGTTTAGCAGTTTATCCTAATGTTGCGGGCTTGACGGCTTGTGGCCTTTTTGAGTCCAGGTTAATCAATTGTGTCAATTGAGTTGTGCATTCCTTCATTACCCAATCCATCTCGAGTTTCCATTTTATGCTCACATTTTTCTTCTCTGAGTTTTGGGATCACTTGAGCTTAGGAGTTCTAATGACTAACTGTTACTTAACAAAGAAATGGAAAGGGAGGGGGCCGTTCCTGTTCAGCCCTTTGTGGTGGTGTCGAGACTCGCTTTGCTGATCAAAGCCATTCGCTTTGTAGAACTCATCGAGACCAACAGCCAAGCCTAAAATCATGCTGATTGGACAACATTTGATATGTCTACGGAACGTCAGACACATTATGTGAACAACTATGGGTTGCGATCAAAGGTTGCAATCTTTTATCTATAACAAAAATGTGGTTCGAAATCATATTAAATGATACCCAATCGACATTTATTTTCAGCTTGGTTCCTCGACGAGCTCTAAGCAGAGAAAGCTGTCCATCATCAAAGTGGGTTTATGGAAGACACACAAAGGGCTGAACTGTTAGGTTTTTGCCCGTGAAAATATGCACAATAATGTTTGGCCCAAAGGATATTTTTATGAAGGCCCAATAGTATTGGGCCCAAGAGCTATGTGATGTTGAGTAGAAGATTTTACATACCCTTAGGCCTCGTTCAGTTGTTGTCAAGAAAGTATGGGAAAGGATGGAAAAATCAAGGCAAATTTGTGGGCCGATCCTATAAGGTTGGACCATACCCCAACAAGTGCCACCAAAAAATTGTCAAACAAACTTCATGCCTCACAAGGTCCTGCGCATTCTTTTCATCCAAAAATACCCTCTAGCCCATCATTTCACCTTTCCATGTTCTATCCGTCCCATCTCTCTCTCTACCCACCCCACCTAAACCCCAGGGTACCCTATGAAAGTGCCTAAACCTAAATCCTAGGGTACCCTATGAAAGTGCCTAAAATCCTAGGGTACCTTATGAAAGTGTCTAAACCAAAACCTAAATCCTAGGGTACCCTATGAAAGTGCCTAAAATCCTAGGGTACCCTATGAAAGTACCTAAACCACTAAAAAACCTATAATAGAAAAGTGCACCCTAAACCTAAACCCTAGGGTATCCTATGAAAATGCCTAAAATCTAAATGTACTGTCTAAATTCTAAATGTACGGTTTAAATTCTAAATATACAGTCTAAATTCTAAAATGTACGATCTAAATTCTAAATATACGGTCTAAATTCTAAAATGTACGGTCTAAATTCTAAAATGTACATTCTAAATTTAGGGTACCCTAAATTCTAAATATACAGTCTAAATTCTAAAATGTACGGTCTAAATTCTAAATATACGGTCTAAATTCTAAAATGTACGATCTAAATTTAGGGTACCCTAAACTTTAAGGTACCCTAAATTCTAAATATACAGTCTAAATTCTTAAATGTATGGTCTAAATTCTAAATATACGGTCTAAATTCTAAAATGTACATTCTAAATTTAGGGTACCCTAAACTGTAGGGTACCCTAAATTGTAAATATACAGTCTAAATTCTTAAATGTACGGTCTAAATTCTAAATATACGGTCTAAATTCTAAAATGTACATTCTAAATTTAGGGTACCCTAAACTGTAGGGTACCCTAAATTGTAGGGTGCCCTATGAAAGTGCTTAAAATTCTAGGATACCCTATGAAATTGCCTAAATGGTTAGTAAAAACAAAGAGTAACGACGACGAGGATGGGCAAAAAAGTAAAATCTCCAACCATATTTGTACCCCAGGACCTCTCCAATAATAAATTTTAGCCCAGAACCCGGTGAGCCAAAATTCCAAATAAAAGGACCTGCCAATAAATTTCTCTATTATTCAACTTTCTCATAATTTGGGGTGTTCAGTTATTAGGAAAATAATGAGACCCACAAAAATATTTTTCCTAGTAGGACACACTTTCCCTCAAGATGCAACCTGCAAAAAGGAAAGAATTATGTGTTGTGGGGAAGTTTGCTCTCGCCATTTACACTTTCCTAGAAAAATCCTTTATCAAGTGAACACTCACAAAAAAGTAAATTTCCCTTTCCTTCACTACATTTCACTTTTCTCAGGATTAACTTTTTTGCGTGACATTCCTGACAAATGAATGGAGCATTAGGCTGTGTTTGGATGACCGAAATCTTGAGTAGGAATAGAAACATGATTACCGGGAATCAAATTCCTGGAAATTTTCTTGGGTAGGAATATGAATATGATTACTGGGATATGAATTCCTTGGAATTGGATACCTGGAGGAATTGCAATTTAGTGTTTGGTTTAATTCAGTAATCTTACGCGAAAAACAATTATTTTAAAATTTTATTAAAAGTCAACATTTCATTTTCTTAATGGATGAGTCAAGAATCTAAGATTCCCATGAGATAAGGGAGGGATCAGATTCCCACCCAATCTGGAAATGTGATTCTTGGTTGAATATGTCATCAGGAATCACATTCCTATTCATGTCTTTGCCAAACGTCGGAATAAGAAAAATTGGCATCACATTCCCGTTCCTGTCTCTTCCAAATGTTGGAATAATGGGTAGAAGACATCACATTCTCATTCCCCCTTGATATTACTGCCATCCAAACTGAGCCTTAGCTTCTCTTAGAAGGAAAAGAGATTTGTTTTATTAGTATCTTGGACGAATTATAGGCATAAGAGCATTTCCATTTTTTACTCAAATTTAGACTCAAACTCAAATTGAGTAAAAATTATCCAAAACGCTCTTCCACTTCTTACCCAAACTTATACCAAATTTGATTTTTACTCAAATATTTCACCAAATCTGATGTGAACCAAATTTTTAACCAAATTTTCATGGCACTTTTGTTGCACTGCTATTTACCTTTTTGCCATTCAATATTACAGATTAAATCTCCACCGTACAATTTGAGTAAGAGTTGGAAGGAGTCATACCAAATCAAGTTTTTACCCAAATTTTTGTTCAAATTTAAGTAAAAATCTGCATGAGCAGAGATGCTCTAAGGAGAGGTAATATATATAAATCCTAAAGACAAGTAGTCTTTAAGCATAAGTCAAGACCAATTACATATAAAGACAACTCAACACAACACCTACAGTAGACAAGTACATCTCATCTCTCAACCACTTTCGACAAGATACTTTATTTTACAACAACTTTTTTACAAACAGAAAATGCAAGCTTATTTTTTATTTTACAGCTGATACATCAGACAAATAACTTTCACTGCTACTGACAAAGCAGCAATTATATGTGCTTGCTTTACTTTTGACTTTTTGACCCACCTCACTTATTGGACACAATATGCCATCCCATCCCATAAAAGTGTAGAAGCGTAACAGCTGACAGATAGAAGTGTTTGGGTCATTCTTCAGCCTGAAACTAGGAGCAGTAGTAAAGTGAGTGAGAGAGAGAGAGAGAGAGAGAGAGAGAGAGAGAGAGAGAGAGAGAGAGAGAGAGGAGAGAGAGAGAGAGAGAGAGAGAGAGAGAGAGAGAGAGAATGGTGCTTGCGTGTGCAAGCTTGTGCAGCAAGAGAAAGAAAATAGTGAAAATATTGTGCGAGTGTGAGATAGATAAACATAAAGAGAGCTTGAGTTGGATACTATTCCTTATCCCTTCGTACTAATTCGATTTTAGTTAAAATTGTTCTCTCTTCCGTGACGTAAGTATTGAGGCTGAAACATGTAAATATTGTGTATTCTTTCCGTGTTTTTTGCCCATGACCATGAGAGGATCCTACTTATATGGGATCATGGTCTCGCGGTGAAGTTTGCTTGAAACCTTTCCAAAAATAGTTTGCCAAAAAAGTTTTCCACATCAGTTTGCAAGAAGAGTAAGAGAAGGGAAAAAAGGCGAAATACAAAAGGAGGTAACGAGGATAGCAGGGGCGGCTTTTATACTTCGAACACATCCCATTAACTATTACTACAACCGGGGGCGGAGCCAGGAGGTTAGGTTAGCGGGGTCAAAATTTATATATATATGCAAGTTATTTTTTCTATGTACTCATGGAAAAAAGTAACTAAATTAAGAGATCAACTATAACGTAGATATATAGTAAGGTTCCACTTCTCCTCCGGACTCCGGACTTCCGAACCTCCTTGATCCGAGCATTTTTTTGACGATCCGATCCGTCCAATGTGTTCAGAAGGTGTTTTCCAAGGTCCACGCGGGAAATCTTCAAAACAAAATACCGGGAAGGGTTTGATCCAAACAGTTTTTTCACAAAACTGTAAATATACAGTTTTTGCGAAAAACTGCTTGGATCAAGCCCTTCCCGGTATTTTGTTTTGAAGATTTCCCGCGTGGACCTTGGAAAACACCTTCTGAACACATTGGACGGATCGGATTTTTCCAAAACAATTGGCAACACAAAAAAATACCCCAAGAGCTTCAATCCGGGGGTCCGGATAAGAAGCTTGGGGTATATAGTAATACATGCATTTTTGCTTTATAATTGGTCCCAATGACTTATTATATTTTGCTTTATAATTGGTCCCAATGACTTACTATATTTTGAAAATAATGAACGATAGCATCATTTGTAATACTATTAACTCTCAAAAAGAAGATTGTTTTTTAGAATTCTATGTATTTAAGCAAGTAGGGGCAATTTATGAAATTTTTACGGGGTCAAAATTGCAAAATTTACTTCCAAAGTATGAAAAATCTTGGTTAGAAATTAAAGTGAGAGGGATCAAGTGACCCCTCTTGTACCTAACTCCCTCCGCCCATTACTGCAACTAAAATCAATAGTCTTAGGAATTACTGAGAATAGCAGCAAATTTTTTTAAAAAAAATTAGAAAATTACATGTCAACAACAATACCTTTGTATAGGTGAGCAAGCAATCTTGGTTTAGCAATGGCATGTAAAGGGGTTCTCATGTAAGTCACCATTCCCGGGTTCTCTGACATGTCTATCTCTTTCGGCTTCACACCTTCTGGTGGGGTCCACAAGAAATGGTGGAGAAGGTGACCAAGCATCGATGTCACCAAGTTGATTCCGAGCTGAGTCCCGGGACAAATCCGTCGGCCAGCCCCAAAAGGCAACAACCGAAAATCATGACCCTTCATATCAACATCCTCCTCCAAAAACCTCTCGGGTCGGAACTCGGCAGGGGTTTTCCAAACTGTTGGGTCACGGCCCACAGCCCACACGTTCACGTGGACTATGGATCCTTTAGGGATATCGTAACCGCCGATCTTCACGTTGGAATTAGCCTTGTGGGGAAGCATCAGTGGGGTTGGAGGGTGCAACCTCATGGCTTCTTTGGCTACACACTGCAGGTAAGGGAGGTTAGAGAAGTCGGATTCAGTCATTACCCGATCAGATCCGATGGCCCGATCTAGTTCCTCTTGAGCTTTTTGTTGGACCCTAGGATTTTTTATCAACTCAGCCATTGCCCACTCGACAATGATACTCGTTGTGTCTAGGCCTGCATGCATCATGTTCTGAAAAAACAAGAAGGCAAGAAATTATTAGCTACTAAATTGTCTTACTAATCTCATTTTTTGCTAATATATAGTGTTTTGTTTTTTTGGTACACAATATGCAATATCTAAGGATGACGGCACAGGGAGGCTAGTAGGAGCTTCTCCCTTGCAACAATTTAAAAAAAACCGTACTATTATATTGAAAAAACTCCACATATCTAACCCGTCCCCCCTACGCAAAAATCCCAGTTCCGTCTCTGCCAGTTTTTGTGCTACCACATAACAGTTTCGCTGGCAATAATATATGGAAGATTAGCAAATTGACATTCAAGATAATAATGGATAAATATTCGTACCCAAAGAAGCCCAATAATTGTAACCTCGCTAAGTTCATACTCCTCTTTCGATGTAAGCAATGCATCCACAAAATGCTGCTTGGTATCGCCGGTCTTGTGGCGGGCGAAGGTGTGCTCCTCCATGATGGCCTTGGTGAGTCGGTCTCGTCGCTCCCTGTGCTTGGCGAAAGCATCTTCCTCGAGAGGGAACATCCACCGAAGCCAGGGGATGTGCTCCGCCAGGGTCAATTTCGCTTCCAGTTCAAAGCTGAAGGCCACTAGTGATTTCAACTCTAGGCCTTGATCGTCTATCTCGCCCTTTGTATTCATAAATCGTTTGCCGAATGCCAGCCTTGTTATGTTGTTGAATGCTACTGCTCCCAAGTATTTTCTCAATAGCAAACCCTTTTCTAAATTTTCTGCACATTCAGTTCTACAAAACTGTTACATCACTAAGTTGATCATAAATTCGCAATTTAGGCCCGGTTTCATTTTTTACCGGCGGAATCATTTCACATACACAAACATTGGCCACATAAAATGCATAAATGGACATCTTTTTTTTATAGGTGAAACCATTTTCCAGAGACTTAACTCATGATATCACGATTTCTACTTTCTCATGAATGTTGACTTTTCTCAAATGTTTTTGCTTAATTCTAAAAATTGACTTAAGTCAAGAACCGACTTAAGTTGCTTTTTGATTTGATGTATTTTGAGAGAATGACCTATTTTGTAAAGTGCAATAAGCCAGCTTTTAAGTTAATTTGGGAATAAATCAGTTTTGTGATAGTACATAGAAAGTGTGCTCCTTAAAAAAGACAATAGAAAATCAAAATTCTATATTACTTGGGTAAATTTCATTGACCTCCTGCGAGGTTTCTCACAAAAGCAACCACCTCCCCTGAGGTTTCTGAACAGTCACTATCATCCCTTACTTCACCTGACAATAACTAAATACACCCTTCTATTTATTATCCCACCAAACGGGCGTGGGCGAGTACGTCCCCATAGGGCAGCAGTGCGTGCCACCCCATAACTCAGCCGTTTTGGCTCCCTTTTTTTTTTTTGGGGTAAATTTGGCTCCCTTTTGTAACACCCCAATTGTGATATGATTTATTGATATTTTGTGGGGCTTATTTCGGGTTTTGAAAAGATGATTCAAACTGAGTGTTTTTCTTAGAAATTTTTTATGGCTCCTTGCAAAAATTAGCTTAACTCAATATCGATAAGGACTTTTCCAAATTCGTAGGGCGCTCTATTAATTATGAAAAAGCCTTACCGATATCGAATTGAGTTAATGTTTTTTTTTTTTTGCAAAAACCCATAAAACACTGTACACATACTAAGAATAATGAGCGGCTATCGCATCACAGTTTTTCATCCCCATGGTGGAGCGTTTGAAACATGCAAATGATTGTTTTTAATTCATTAAAATGGTAAATTACAAATCAACCCCTAAGATTTCTAGCAATTATAGATTGCCTCTTACATATGGAAAATTACAAATTACCCCTACCGCATCACAAATTACCCCATTGTCGTGTTGTAGCCATTCGGAAATTCGGCAGAATCTGTCTGACATCATAAAATCCTAATTACAAAGGACCAAACTGTCATTTTTAAGCTTGTGAAAGGCTGCAAAGGTATGGAAATAAATTTTTAGAGGCTACACGAGGATAATTTGGTCCATTGAAAATAAGATTTGATGATGTCAGACAGATTTTGTCGAATTTCCTTATGGCTACATCAACTGCTTGCAACGGTGTTCTACCCAATCCCTTGCATTTTTTTGACTAACCACCACCAATCAGTGGTGGATCAGATTTCACAGATTTCACCGTGTACAGGGACGGAGCCACGATTTTGGTGTAGGGGGGACGGATATAAACAATAAAAAAATTAAAATATGACAACGATATGAATTTTTACTAACTCAAAAAAAAAAAAATAACACCAATACATATGAAACTAAACACATTTCCAATATCAACTTAGATTGCAAAAGATATTAACGTTTATCTAATCCTATCTAGTATCTACTGAAATCAAGCATCAGACCACATTAAATGAGCCTTAGTTCTTAAAAATGAACGGACCTTGAGTTCCTGACTTTAAGTGAGTTGAGTTATAAATTTTAGGCCTTGTTTTGTTTAAAAGAATTGTAATTAAACTTCATTAAAACCAATTTTAGTACAAAGTTGTTTCATAGCTTGATAAATATTAAAGTTGTTACTATTTTTTTTTTTTTAATGAAAAAACGGAGGGGGGACGGGACTATATAGTTTGATGATAAATTTCTTTTTTTGAATGTAATAGTACGAAGTTTTAAAACGTAGGGGGGACGACTGCTCCTACTAACCCTTCCCTGGCTCCATTCTTGCTGTGTAGTTCCAATTTCTTCAGCAACAGTGGAGGTGGCAATAGGCGTGCCCATGGTGGGTTTTTCCATCGCCTCTTCCATGAGGAAGGATAGTTTCAAACATTGGAGCTTCATTTTCAACAGGTTTTATTTTCTGTTCCTGTTTCTATATATTGATCAAGATCTTGTTCTTTTTCTTTCTTTCTGTTTTACTATAATTTACCTTGTTTAATAAGTTGAAGTTCTTACTCTTTAAAAAGAAAATGAAAACACTCCACCAAGATAATTTCTAATTTACAGAAACAAGAAGGAAAAGAAAAAGAAGGAATCATACCAGGGTTGGTGCAGTCATTGAATAAGGACTCAACCATGGCCGCAACCTCTTCCTCCCTAATGGGCCTAAGGGCCTCAATCCTCTTCGTAGAAAACAAGTCAAGTGTACAAACTTTCCTAACCTTCACATAGTGAGGCCCATAATCAGCCCAAACAAGGTCCTGTCCATCATCGGGGCTAGTCATGCTCACCGTCCTGCTCCTATGCCTATCCGCCAATTGCTGATCCTTCTCCTTTAGCACCTCTTCTGCAAGCTCCGAGCTCGAAACGACCACGTGTAGCATCGAGCCCATCCACACCGATATGATCGGGCCGTAGACTTGGGACCACTCCGCAAAGCACCGAAACTTCACCGGCTTTACGTCGTAGAGGTTGCCTACGATTGGCAGTGGGCGTGGGCCTGGTGGAAGCTTGAATCTCAGCCGTTGGTAGATGTAGGAATAGTATGAGAGGAAGATTATTAGACTGATTGAAAATAGGGATATGATGAGAGGCAGTGTCATTTTTCAGAGAGAAACAAAGGGATATGTTTGAGACTCGTTATACATGGAAGATGCATGAGTGGCAGGAGCTTCATTTATATATACATGGACAAGGTGGGTTAGGTGAAGGTGTGCTGGTGTACATGAAACTTATTTCACACGCAAGAAGAAAAATTGCATGGAAACGATCTAAGTTTCTGGCTTTCCCTTTTTTTTCTTTGTTCCTCGTGTCGAATTCATGGATAAATTCGAACAGGAAAATGACGCTACACCTCTGAAAATGATCCAAGTTTCTGACTATCCCTTTTTTTCTTTGTTCCTTTTATCGAATTCATGGGTGAATTCGAGAAGAAAAATGACGCTACACCTTTTTCTCATACAATCTTTCTTCTTTCGTGTGAAATTAATTTCGAGGAAGTCGATATAAGGAACAAAGAAAAAGGGCACTCAGATCGTTTTCATACAAATTTTCTTCTTTTGTGTGAGATTAGTTTCCGGGACTTCAGAAAACAATTCCCGATATTGAGACTCCGTTTGTTTTGATCGATGTAAATTGTTTTTAAATGTGAAATTGTTTTTACAAGTAGGTGTAGCATCATTTTCAGCCATGAATTGGATACACAGAACAAGGAAAAAGGGGAAAGTCCGAAACCTGATGTTTACATACGGTTTTTCTTCTTGTTGGATGTAGACACGTAAAATTTCTGGCCTATCACAAATCACCACGTGTTGCTAGGGCACACAAATTGGCTAATCAAATGTTGCCAAGTGTCCACAAGTCAAAGTCAAAGTTTTACGGACAAGCCAATCGAATGCTGCCAAGTGTCCGTAGGTCAAAAGTCTGAGCACAATAAGTGGCCAATCAAATATTGCAACGTGTCTACAAGTCAAAAGTCTGAGATATGTGAAAGGACCATTGCCACCATCATATGAGCATCTTCGGACTACACTGATCTACATAAAAGACACTCTTGGGCTTGGCGAGGTTGTTGTTGTATACCTATCCCACGAGTCGATGTGGAGGAAGGAGAGCAAAAGGATATCAGAGGAGCGTGTTATGGTTGCTTTCGATCGGGGTAGGACAACCGAGAGGCAAAATGGTTTCAAACCAATGGGCGTTCACACTCGCGAGGTGGTGAGCCACGGGTCGTTGATAAAAGGAAATGCTATTTTTGTAACGAAGAATGACACATAATGAAGTTTTGTCCAAAGCTCAAAGCAAGGATAGATGAAGAGTAGGAAAAATCCAAAGTTGTGGTTGTTGAGAGTTTTGAGTTTCGTAAAAAATGAAGGTGATTTACTCACGGTGACTCCGGAAGGTACGAATTTTTTTGATTGGGTTATGGATTCCGGTTGTTCATTTCACATGTGTTCAAATATTTTTTTTATTATTTATTCTTATGAGGCGTGTGATGGAAGTACAGTTAGGATGACAAACAACACTGTGAATAAGGTTGTTGGCATAGGAACGGTACTATGATATGTGCTGATATAGTTGGACGAACAATCAAAGATCGTGAGGGTTGAGTTCTTCTATGATCGCGGTGAGTTTCTTGGAGGGCTTATGAAGGGCAACGCTATCGATGACGATTCCATAAGTGAGATGTCTACAAGCTGCCCTATCTTAGTGGTTTGTTTTTTTTTTGTCCTTATTCAAAAAAAAATTGCATTTGTAAATGTTGTGTTGATTTTTTGTGGTTTATTTATTCGTCTCGATGAGAGAAATTTAAAAAATACAAAATTATTAACCAAACTTAAAATTTTGTTACTCTCTCCGTCCGGATTTGTTGGTCCGTTTTGGGGATTCAAACTTTTTTTGCATTACTTTTTGTGTTGGTTGTTTTCACATCATCAAAAGTAATTTTCCCCTACTTTACCCTTTAACTTTTGAAAATGGACAAACATTTTCGGACTTGAAAAAGTATATTTGTGGACCAACAAATCCGGACGGAGGGAGTAATAAAGACAAGGGTCAATTTCACTTACCTCCCCTGAGGTTTCTGACAAATACAGAGACCTCCCCTACTTTTTCTGAAATTCTATTGCCCTCCCTTACTTTTGGAAAATAATTGTCACTTACCTCCTCTGCTGTTACTTTAAGGCTAACAGTGTTAACTTTTTGCGTGAAATTACCGAAATGCCCTTACTATATATTCTCCACCCACTTTTTTTTTTTTAAAGTAGAGTTAAAAAAAAATTCCAACAAAATTAAATCGTTTTTCATTTTGAAAAAAATAGTTTTTAAACAAAAAGTATCAAATTTTTTTTTTTTTTTCATTTTGAATATTATTTGTATGGAAAAAAACTAGTTTTGAAAATAGTTTTTTAAACTTTTTTTTTGAAATTTATTTTTCCGATTTAAAAAAATAAAGTTAACTTTATTTTTTTTTAAATAAGGGTTTACTAAAAACTAATTTTTTATCCAAGACAGTTTTCAAAAATTTCACATTTCAAAAACTGTTTTAAAAAACTTTTTTCAAAATTAGTTTTTTTCACTAGAAAAACTTTTTTATGATTCGGTAGGGGAGGTCAGTGAAATTTACCCGAGAAAAAGACAAAAGTAATCCAATAAACCACAAAAATTTGGATTATTTTTGTCTTTAGTGAATTTTTTTAAATTTTGATCATAATTTTACACTTTCTAGATTCCTCTCGTTGAGACAAACGAATAAACCACAAAAAATCGACGCAAAATTGACAAATGCAATTTTGTTTTGAATAAAAAAAAAAAAAAAAACCAATTTGATTTTTTTAGCCAAAGCTAAAAATGAATAATCTCAATCTTAAAATGGTGTAATCTGTACCTTTACATACTGGTCCGCACTCCTCCCTTGCATTCAATAAGTCAAATCGTCCTTGTTAGTACTAAAAAAGGCATACCTTAGTCTTATATTATGGTGTTTTGTGTTCAGAGCATTAAGGGCATGTTTGTTTGGTAGCATTTGAGTGCCATATTATGCTATATTAATCTATCTATGTCGGACCGCTTTTCCACCAACTCTCCTAAAACCAATTGGTGTTAGGAAGGGCTTCAATTAAGTCTTTTATGGCATTCGACATCGCACCCGCAAGTCTGTTTTTAGAGCGGTCGCAGGGAGTGACATTGTGTAACCAAATCCATGGGGGCACTCTGGGCCCAACAATCTGGACTATGTATCCAGTATTTGAGAAAAAAGATTTACGGTATGGTTTAAGTATCCATCGTACTTCATATCCCACAAATGACGGGATATCCTATATCATTGGAGGTGGAATATTATTGATCCTCACTTTCACATATCCTTTGTAATCATCTATCCGTTCACAATTAGTCCCGTCAAACAAACGAGCTATACTGTTCTAATTTTTGGGACCTGCAGAACTAGAACACTGTTGCATTCCAGGAAATTAACACCTTAAATTATAAAGCTTCAAATCAGCACAACCAAGTTAACAAGAGTAGGAGTGAACAGAAATCCACTCCATTTGTTCCTTCATCATAACATTCATTCAACATATGCATTAACAGCACATATCGCTTTATATTCAAACCGAACGTATCACTTTCTTGTCTTCAACAACCACATTTTAGCACATGTAAGCAAGCAAAAGCAGGAACTCAACTAACACTGACCTATCCCTTTCAGGAATTACAAGTCAACAGCAATACCTTTGGATGGGTATTGTAAGCAAGCAGGCAATCTTGGTTTAGCAATGGCCTGTAAAGGGGTTCTCATGTAAGTCACCATTCCCGGGTTCTCTGACATGTCTAACTCTTCCGGCTTCACACCTTTTGGTGGGGTCGACAAGAAATGGTGGAGAAGGTGACCAAGCATCGATGTCACCAAGTTGATCCCAAGCTGAGTCCCGGGACAAACCCGTCGGCCAGCCCCAAAAGGCAAAAACCGGAAATCGTGACCCTTCATATCAACATCCTCCTCCAAAAACCTCTCGGGTCGGAACTCGGCAGGGTTTTTCCAAACTGTCGGGTCACGGCCCACAGCCCACACGTTCACGTGGACTATGGATCCTTTAGGGATATCGTAACCGCCGATCTTCACGTTGGAATTAGCCTTGTGGGGAAGCATCAGTGGAGTTGGAGGGTGTAGCCTCAATGCTTCTTTGGCTACACACTGTAGGTAAGGGAGGTTAGAGAAGTCAGATTCGGTCATTACCCGATTGGATCCGATGACCCTATCTAGTTCCTCTTGAGCTTTGTGTTGCACTCTAGGATTCTTGATCAACTCAGCCATTGCCCACTCGACAATGATACTCGTTGTGTCTATGCCTGCATGCATCATGTTCTGAAAAAAAAAAAAACAAAAACAAAAAGGCAAGAAATTCTTAGCTACTAAATTGTCTTACTAATCTCACTTTTTGCTAATTTATATTGTTTTATTTTTTGGTACACAATATACAGTATCCAAGGATGGAGCCACATGGAGGCTAGTAGGAAGCTTAGCCCCTGCTACAATTTGGAAAAAACCCAATTATTACATTGAAAATATATCATCAAATTATATAGCCCCACCCCTCCTCCACATATATGGCCCATCCCCCTACGCAAAAATCCTGTCTCCGTCCTTGGATCAGTATTATCTGTGCTACCAAATGCATATGCATAACAGTTGACATTAGTAAATGGACATTCAAGATAATAATGGAAAGATGTTCGTACCCAAAGAAGCCCAATAACTGTGGCCTCGCTAAGTTCATACTTCTCTTTCGATGTAAGCAACGCATCCACAAAATGCTGCTTGGCATCACCGGTCTTGTGGCGGGCGACGGTGTGCTCCTCCATGATTGCCTTGGTCAGTCGGTCTCGTTGCTCCCTGTGCTTGACGAAAGCCGCTTCCTCGAGAGGGAACATCCATCGAAGCCAGGGGATGTGCTCCGCCAGGGTCAATGATGCTTCCAGTTTAAAGCTAAAGGCCACAAGTTCTTTCAACTCTAGGCCTTGATCGTCTATCTCACCCTTTGTATTCATAAATCGTTTTCCAAATGCCAGCCTTGTTATGTTGTTGAATGCTACTGCTCCCAAGTATTTCCTCAATAGCAAACCCTTTTCTAAATTTTCTGCACATTCAGTTCTACAAACTGTTATGTCACTGAGTTGATCATAAATTTGCAATTTAGGCCCGATTTCATTTTTTATCGGCAGAATCATTTTACATACACAAACATTGGCCACATAAAATGCATAGATGGACATGTTTTTTTTTTAGGTGAAACCATTTTCCAGAGACTTAACTCATGATATCACGATTTCTACTTTCTCGTGAATGTTTTGACTTTCTCAAATGTTCTTACCTTGTTCTAGAAAATTGACTCAAGTAAGGAACCGACTAAAATTGCTTTTTGAGTTGATGTATTGTGAGATAATGACTTATCTTGTAAAGCGTAATAAGTCAATTTGGGAATAAATCAGTTTTGTGATATAACCCAGTACATTGAAAGTGTGCTCCTTTAAAAAGACAATAGAAAATCAAAATTCTATATTACTTGGGTAAGTTTCACTGACGTCCCGTGAGGTTTCTCACAAAAGCATCCACCTCCCCTGATGTTTCTGAACTGTCATTGTCCTCCCTTACTTCACTTGACAATAGCTGAATACACCCTTCCATTTATTATCCCACAAACGGGCGTGGGAGAGTACTGTCCCCATGGGGAAGCAATGCCTGCCACCCATCATAACTCAGCCGTTTTGGCTCCCTTTTGCAACCCCCAATTTGGATGATGATACGCGTACAGAAGCTGGGGGCCCGAAATTGTACCGATCGCACACGGGGACCCACTTTTGGGTCCCACACAAGTGATCCAAACCGTTCATTGTTCTTAAAACATTTTTCCGAGGGGCCCCACAAAATTTCAGCTTAATCGGACGGTTAGAAGTGCTCCAACCAAAGTCCCACCGTTCCAACCAAAATTTTTCGGAAAAATGTTTTAAGAACAATGAACGGTTCGGATCACTCGTGTGGGACCCAAAAGTGGGTCCCCGTGTGCGATCGGTACAATTTCGGGTCCCTTTTTTCTGTACCCATATCTTTGTCCCCCCAATTTTGATATGATTTTATTGCTATTTTGTGCGGCTTATTTTGGGTCTTTGCATCAGGTTAAGGGCTTTATAGAATTCGTAGAGTGCCCTATTAATTCTAAAAAAGCCCTTACCAATATCTAGTTGAGTTAATTTTTTACAAAAACCCATAATAACACGTACTAAGAATAATGAGCGGTTATCACATCATAATTTTTCATCCCCATTTGTTTGAAACATGCAAATGATTGTTTTTTCTTCATTAAAATGGTAAATTACAAATCAACCCTAAGCTTTCTAGCAATTACAGATTGCACCCACATTTGGAAAATTACAAATTACCCCTAGCGCATCATAAATTACCCCATTGTCGTGATGTAGCCTTTAGGAAATTCGACAGAATCTGTCCGATAATATCAAATCCTAATTACAAAGGACCAAACTGACATTTTGTAACTTGCGAAAGGTTGTAGAGGTGTGGAAATAATGTCAGATAAATTCCGTCAAATTTCCTGATATCTATGATATGGGGTAATTTGTTATGCGGTAGGGGTTGTAAGGACCCAAAAATTTGAAAAGATTTTTCGTTAATAAAGTTGGGGAATTGTGGAAAATTATTTTAAACACTTGATTGTGGGTTAATGTGATAGAGGTGGGGGTTGTGGACCAAATAGAAACGCAATAGAAACATGAGGGGTGTGTTGCGTAATAATTTGAACTTGGGTATAAAAGGAAGGGAGGAGAGAGAAAACACCATCTTCCCCTTCCCCCAATCAGCGGACCTTCTCTCTCTCTCTCTCTCTCTCTCCATTCTTTTCTCTCATCTTCTCCACTAAATCATCCACAAACACTCAATCCCCACCCCAACCAACTATAGATCAATCACTTACATGCATATTGAAGCCCAGGTCTCTTTGCAATCACTTCGGGAGGTCAAGATTTGGTACATCTTTGATATATGAGAAATGTAATAACTTTTGAGTACTTTACCAATTATTCATTTGGGGTGCAAGTATCTGTTGACTAGTATCCATGTATGACTTCGGATAGTGAGAAGACTTTGGACTTTGGCTAAAGGTTACGTTGACATATATTTTTGACTAAATGATATTTGTTTATGTTTACAAAAAAAAATTGAGGGCGTGACAGGGGTAATTTGTAATTTCCCAAATGTGAGAAGTAATCTAGAATTGCTTGAAACCTTAGGGGTTGTTTCTAATTTACCCTTCCTATGAATTGAAAAAAAATCATTTTCATGTTTCAAACACTCCACCATGGGCACAGGAAAAATTACAGTGTGGTCTCTGATTCACCATCAAGTGACCCAATACCATTCTCCACCACATATTGATGTGGGTCTAGACTAATTGTATGGAAATTACATGACTTTGTGATGGAGTAGTGTTTTGAGACAAAACGTGGCGGTATCAATAATTACTCGTATGGGGAGATCAAAACCTAACGCCATACCCCTCTCCTCTTCCTTAGCAGCCCACCTCCTCTTTTCCTCTTCTCTCTTCTATCTCTAGCACTTGTGTGGATATAGGTTGAGACACTCGCTCTACGTGAGATGCATGGGATCTACCCAATCCCTTGCATTTTTTGACTAACCCCTTTGGTGGATCAGATTTCACAATGTAGTTCCCATTTCTTCAGCAACAGTGGAGGTGGCGATAGGCGTGCCCATGGTGGGTTTTTCCATCGCCTCTTCCATAAGGGAGGATAGTTTCAAACATTGGAAACAGGTTTTATTTTCTGTTCCTGTTTCTATATATAGATCAAGATCTTGTTCTTTTTCTTTCTTTCTGTTTTATTGTAATTTACTTTGTTTAAAAAAAATGAAAACACTCAACCAAGATAATTTCTAATTTACAGAAACAAAAAGGAAAAGAAAAGGAAGGAATCATACCAGGGTTGGTGCAGTCATTGAATAAGGACTCAACCATGGCCGTAACCTCTTCCTCCCTAATGGGCCTAAGGGCCTCAATCCTCTTCGGAGAAAACAAGTCAAGTGTACAAACTTTTCTAACCTTCACATAGTGAGGCCCATAATCAGCCCAAACAAGGTCCTGTCCATCTTCGCTAGTCTTGCTCACCGTTCTGCTCCTATGCCTATCCGCCAATTGCTGATCCTTCGCCTTTAGCACCTCTTTTGCAAGATCCGAGCTCGAAATGACCACGTTTAGCGTCGAGCCCATCCACACCGATATGATCGGGCCGTAGACTTGGGCCCACTCCGCGAAGCACCGAAACTTCACCGGCTTTACGTCGTAGAGGTTGCCTACGATTGGCAGTGGGCGTGGGCCTGGTGGAAGCTTGAATCTCAGCCGTTGGTAGAGGTAGTAATAGTATGGAAGGAAGATTATTAGAATGATTGAAAATAGGGATATGAGAGACAGTGCCATTTTTCAGAGACTCGTTATACAGGGAAGATGCACTGTAGCAGGATCTTCATTTATATATACAAGGTGGGTTAGGTGTACATGTACTGGTCAACATCACTGGTAGGTGTAGCATCATTTTCGAATTTGGGCTTGTAATGAGTCTCGTCTGGTCGTCTATTTCGGCACTAACGGCTCGGATTTAATTCGAACTTCAAATGATCCGAATTGTTCATTGTTTAGATTCAAATCCAAGTGTTCATTATTGAGATGAACGACCAAATTCGCTTACTACACCCATGTAGTGAGCCCCTCACTACGGGGCCTATCATTTTCACCCATGAATAAGATATAAGGAACAAAGAAAAAAGGGAAAGTCAGAAACTTAAGGAACAAAGAAAAAAAAAGAATTAATCAAAAAGAAAAAAGAAAAAAAAGGAAAGTCAGAAACTTAGATCGTTTTCATTCAATTTTTCTTCTTTCTGTTGGAATTATTGGATGGCTCCCATCCACTCACATTGATGAGGGAGTGGGAGACCCATGACTTGCCAGCAGCCCATTGATATTGGTAGATGGATATGGATGGGTTCCCATACCCATTGCTTATTGCTTTGTCTGCCAGAGCATGTGATGCTCTTTGTTTGGCTATAATAAGCCCTCTGCCTTTGTATTGTAAATCACCAGAGAGTGTGGTCTTGAGTTCTCCAGTAAGGGAGACTTGTGTCTCTGAGTGTGAGAGACTTGTGAGGTTTGTTTGTATGAGCAATTTTGTGTAAAATCAGAGTATAGTGAGAGAGAGTCACTTGTAAAGCTCGTGGTTTTCCGGTTAATGGATTGATTGCTCCGGTTACCTCTGTGGACGTACCCGAATTTGGAGAACCACGTAAAATACTTTGTGTTTGGTGTGTGTGTGTTTTGGTTTGGTCTTGGGGCACAACACTTTCGTGTGAAATTAGTTTCCAGGATTCCAAAAAACAATTCCGATATTGAGGCTCCGTTTCTTTCGATCAATGTAAAATGTTTTTAAATGTAAAATTTCTTTGGCTGAAAACAAACTTTTTTATAAGTAGGTGTAGCATCATTTTCAGCCATGAATTCGATACATGGAACAAAGAAAAACAGGAAAGTCCGAAACTTGAACTTGTTGGGGAATTACACTGGCAACGAAATTCCAAAATGCAATTTCCATTGATACCAATAAATAGAATTACAAATAAAAGAACAGATTTGAAGCGTAAATTACAAAATCAAAATACAAACTATATTGACGAAAACGAGCCAAGTACTGTGTTAGACATAGTCTCTTTAAGATAGATTTGCTGTCTACCGTTGGTGTTGTAGAATTCATGGACATCTATATCCTAGGATGAAACGGCAAATCACGAACGTGAGAACACCGCTAGTGAACGGTTTGGCGAACTAACAGTTATCTGTATATCTCTCTCTCTCTCCCACAAAAAATGGAATATCAAAAGGGTATTGTATGGAACTCGTATTTCTGGTATCTAGAACCAAAACGAGATTCCAATAATATAAGCACCAAGAGGGCTCTTGACCTGCCAACAAAGAATTCAATTCCAAAACTGTTGAAGCGAATGTAGAGATTAAATTATGCCATAATCCCACATCATGAGGGGTCTTCAACCAGCTATAACCGCTAAACTCTTTGGTTGCCTATTTTGTGTTGGGAAAAATTCGGCAAAAACTTGAAATTCCAAAGAACAATTTCCATTATAATAATAAACAAAATTACAAATTTCAGAGACTTAATAAACAAATTAGACAAGCCGAAAACAAGTTGAAAACCGAATCGAGTCATGTGTGATACCACAGTCTCCTTAACAAAGATTCGCCGCCTACCGTGGGTGTTATAGGGTTTACCGGCGTCTTTGTCCCAGGATAAAACGGCTAAAACCACAAGCCGACAGAACACCACCGTCGACTGCCTTGGCGAACTTACTCGTGTTTGCCCCTCTCTCTTTCAAAGAAATGTATTTGCGGAAGTGAATTTTTGGAGTACAAAGGACTTGTCACAACTAGAAGGAGATGACTTATTTATAGGCAACCAATGGGCAAGTCTTTGGCCAAGTCATTGCCAAGTCTACCCAAGTCATCCAAGGAACTTAGCTCACAAGTCATGAGTGTGGAAATTGACTTCCCCGAATTGAATGAAGCCAATGAATCTCACCACAAGGGGGAATGTACGGCAAGACTTCCTTCCCATTCGTCCGGATACAATGTACACGTAATGGAACACATCGGTTGCCTCGAGAGACTCTCCGCGTGCCCATTTTAATTCATACCGAAATTATAAAATTTCCAACATTTTGTTCATAAAATTTTCAACACATCTTTCGCGGGAATTAGTTTCCGGGACTTCAGAGAACAATTCCCGATATGGATTGAGGAAACCTATTCAAAAACAGTTTTCTACATCAGTTTCCAAGAAGAAAAGACTAACTAAAGGAAGGAGGTAACGAGGTTAGCTGGGGCGAAAACTGGACAATCTCATTAACTGTTACATTCAAAATCAATAGTCTAGGAATTATGAGAATGTCAGCAAATTAAACAGAAGGGAAAATTACATGTCAACAACACCACGTTTATACAGGTGAGCCGGCAATCTTGGTTTAGCAACTGCCTGCAATGGTGTTCTCATGAAGGACATAATTCCCGGGTTGCCCGACATGTCTATCTCTTCTGGCTTCACACCTTCCGGTAGCTAGGGACCATGAAAAGTGGTGAAGAAGGTGACCAAGCATTGATGTCATCAAATTGATCCCGAGTTGAGCCCCGGGACAGACCCTTCGGCCTGCCCCAAAAGGCAACAACCGGAAATCGTGACCCTTCATATCAACATCCTCCTCCAAAAACCTCTCAGGTCTGAATTCGGTGGGGTTTTTCCAAATTTTCGGGTCACGCCCCATGGCCCACACGTTTACGTGGACGATGGATCCTTTAGGGATATCGTAACCGCCGATTTTGACATTGGAATTAGCCTTGTGAGGAAGCATCAGGGAGAGTGGAGGGTGTAGCCTTTCGGCTTCTTTGACTACACGCGCGTCGTAGGTAAGGGAGGTTAGGGAAGTCGGATTCGGTCATGACCCGTTCGTAACCGATGACGCGGTCTAGTTCCTCTTGAGCCTTTTGTTGCACCCTAGGATTCTTGATCAGCTCAACCATTGCCCACTCGATGGAGATAATCGTTGTGTCTATGCCTGCATGATTCATGTCCTGAAAAATATAAAAGGGACAAACTATTAGCAGCTAAATACCTTAATACGCAACGGTGATATTAGTCCATCTGAACGACTAATTGAGTTTCCCGTTTCGCTTTTAGCATTCCCGACTCTCATTTGCTAAAAACAGCAAAGTGATTTTAGCAACTTAAAGTCTCTGTGGTATTCTTGTGGCCTTCTTCTTACTTAAAGCTTTTAAGATAATAAAGGATAGACATTCGTACCCAAAGAAGCCCAATAATTGTGACCTCGCTTAGTTCATACTTCTCTTTCGATGTAAGCAACGCATCCACAAAGTGCTGCTTGGTTTCGCCGCCGCTCTTGTGGCGGGCGGCAGTGCTCCTCCATGATGGTCCTAGTGAGCCGTGCCTTCAACGCACGGTGCTTGGCGAAAGCCTCTTCATCCAGAGGGAATATCCACCGGAGCCAGGGGATGAGCTCTGCTATGGACAACGATGCCATCAGCCTAAAACTGGTGGCCACTAATGAATTGAACTCTTTGCCTTGATCGTCTATCTCGCCCTCCGAATTCGCAAATCTTGTCGAAAGCAATCCTCGTTAAGTTGTTGAATGGAGCTACTCCCAAGTATTTCTTCACTGGCAAACCTTTTTCGGAAATTTCTGCATACGAAAATTTTATATACTTTAGATTAAACGACTTGAAATAGGTGAAAGCATTTGTTAGCCTATATGTTCTTTGATCAGTGGCTTCATATAAACCGTTTTTAATGAAACGATTACCCAGCGTTTTGTTATTATAGTTTTGACTGCTTATAGTTTTTTCTTTAAAGTATTTTTTTTTTTATCTTTTCACCATTTTGCTTTTGAATTTTGTAGAGGTTCCCACTTTAAAAATTTTGGCATCAAGCCCTGAAAAATTTAGAGCCGGCTCAGAATAAAAGCCCACTTACTCCATGCCATCACTCCCTACAAAAGTTGGGTACCAACACTATTTACATCATTGTCAGGCTGAGTTTTCCAAAATAAGTCAAGGTGCTAAAAGTCACTTTTAAATTTCTCCTTTTTTTTTTTCGCATTTGTTAGTTATGTGTCAAATTTTTGTAGCTTATTGGCTCATCTTCGATGAGGGAAACCAGAAAAGTAAAAAATTATGGCTTATTGGCTCGTCTCGATGAGAGAAATCAGAAAAGTAAAGAATTATGATTTTTATCTTTAGTAATAGCTTTAGGGCATCCATAATCGACTTCCTAAAAATAGCTCTTAAGTTGACTCATAAGATGTACACATAAGTCTAATTGGAGTCCATTTTTCACTCCTAGAGCTTGCTAAATTTAGAGAGCATATGTGCACTCAATGGGCTAGCAAGAGCATTCTCTATTTTCAAATAAAATCATTTATCTTTTGAAAATTTCATATTAAAAAAAGATTAAAAGGCTTAGGTCCCACTTAAAGCTAACTGCAAAGCTATCTAAATTTAGCTAATGATTTAGGAGACATGCTTAGAAGCCACCCTTAAGAGCCTGTTTGGATGGTGTATTAGTTTTGAAGTGATTAAATAGTAGGTCGGGGGGCGGCCCACACTTATGTGACATATGAAGGTAGATGAAATAGTCGATGGTTTGGATGCATGATTAAAAAGGGGCGATAATGAGGGTAGATAATGTAAAAGTCTATCAAATGACATTTTTGCCCTTGTGAATGCCCATATTAGATTATACATTTAAATAATTGTATAAATACAAAATTAATTATTTTGTTATATTTGTCGACAATTAATTTATAATACTTTATTTTAATTAATTTTTGTATATAAATTAAGAATAATCAATAGTTTATACATTTTTCATTTTAATTAACTAGTTTTATTATAGCTACTAGTTTTTTTTTTATTATCATATGGGGTCATAATTTAGGGCTTGAGGGAATTAACAAATTAAATAGAGGGGGTAAAGTGTAATTTTTACACTTAAAAAGAGAGAGAGAGAGAGAAACAGCCGTCCTTTTATCTTTTTCTTCCTATTCTTGTTCCTGAACCCAACCAGGAACCAAACAACACGATGGCAGAAATCTGACTAAATCGACGACGATGGTCCGGAAAATCCCTCACCCAGATATGTTTTTTTTTTACCGATCGTTTGTATTTGTTATGAAATTTCTAGATCTGAAAATTTTGATCTCTATTTTTGTTGGTTGTTTTGGGGTATTCAAGTAATTCAACCACCCTCATCCCCCATGACTGAACTCCTCCCCCAGATTTTATTTAGTCCGGGTTCTCCCGGATTATTTAGCCGGCGGCTATTTAGTCGGGGTGAGTTTTTTGTTCCCAAACCATGGGCTAAACGTCCCATCACCTCCTCATCCAGCCGAATTGCTTCATCCCTCTTCTTAGTACTGCATCCAAACAAGCTCTTAGAGCATCCTTATCAGGAGCATCAAATTTTACACCAAATTTAACTTCAAAAACACCTTTTACAATTTAGCAAACCACTTTTACAAAAGTTCACAGAATCAGACTCTTTATTCAAACTTTACCGCATTAAACTATTATTTATTTCTACTCCTACTCCCCAAAAGTAATATTAAAAAAATGAGCAGTGCGTGAATAGTGCATGAACAATGTGTGAATAATGCCCTGGTGAGTGAACAGTGCCGCACCAAATTTGATGCGGTACTATAGCAAAGTTAGAAGCTTAACCAATTTGATCAACCATTTGGTGAGCCTGATTTTGGCTTATTTCGGGGGTTTGACTCTCTACTTTAACTCAAAAGTTAACTACTTTAACTCAAAAGTTAAAGTAGAGAGCCACATAAGGATGCTCTTAGGAGGTTGTATTGGGAGCCCATTCAAGACCATAATTGATCAAATGGTTTGCTAAATTTTAGGAGTCTCACCTAGAAGCCATTTTAAGAGTCCACTTAGGCCTCTGAAAAGCCCTGACGAATGTATATGGAATTTCACAAGATGTGTTCTTTCATCCGAAGTAGTGTATAATTAATAACACAAATTCTTCCCTTGTATGGTATATCATAGTACTATCTATCTATATCAAATCTGGACAAATAAAACGGAGTTGTTTAATGTTCCTAATGGTAATCATGAAAACAATGGAATTAAGGGGCTTATCCCAATAAGTTTGGCTTTCGGTTATTAATTTCAAGACCCAGAGATTAATTGAAATATGTGATAGCTGACCAGAACACATGAATATCCAAATGGAAACAATTAATGAAAAATTGAATAGTGGCATATGTCTTATGGTTCTAGCCATTTTAATTTCTCGGTCGATCATTTGAACATTTCAGAATGCACACACTCCACCATTATGAACACCGTATTTCAGAGTGCACACACTTCATCATGCATGCATGAATATGTAAACACTGTAGAAGAATATTTCAAATTTACAGAAACAACAAAAAAAAAAAAGAGGAGGAATCATACCAGGGTTGGTGCAGTCATTGAATATGGACTCAACCATGGCCGTAACCTCAGATTCCCTAATGGGCCTAAGGGCCTCAATCCTCCTCGGAGAAAACAATTCAAGTGTACAAACTCTCCTAACCTCCACATAGTGAGGCCCATAATCGGCCCATATGAGGTCCTGACCATCTTCGGTAGACTTAGCCACCGGTCTGCTCCTATACCTATCTGCCAATTGCTGATCATTCTCCTTCAGGACCTCTTTTGCAAGGTCCGAGCTCGAAACGACCACATGTAGCGTCGAGCCCATCCACACCGATATGACTGGGCCGTAGACTTGGGCCCAATCAGCGAAGCACCGGTACAAAACCGGCTTTACGTCGTAGAGATGGCCTAAGATGATTAGAATGATTGGAAATAGGGATAAAAGAGGGATTGCCATTTTTTGGAGGGATTTATTGGAGGCACAAACTTTGAGATGTGTTTATATCAAGGTTCTGAATCTCGTACCGGTTAGGGTACCGGTTTTTCTACTGGTACGGTACGGTACCGGTACCGGCCTGTTCTCGGTACCGTTTCGGATTTAGCGCTATTACAATTATATATAATTACAAATATATATTTTGTAGCATATTTTATACAAAATATTTTTTTTATGACATATTTTATACAAAATATATTTTTATGACATGTTTTACACAAAATATATATTTTTAGAACATCTTATACAAAAAAAATAAAAATTTTACATCAGTTTTTTTCATAGTAGTGAGTAACTAGAGCCTCATTTTTGGTGTACCAAAAAATTAGTAACTAAAAGCCCAAGGCCCAACCTTACACAACACTATAAGCAGCACTACCCTAATGTATACCCTAGAACGAACTTACAGAAGTAACAGAACACAAACAGCCGCAGCAGCAGATCAAAAAAGAAGCAGAGGCGCAGAGCGCTGTTGGTCTCCACCGATGGAGAGATGTCGCCATTAGGTCTCTCCCTCAGTCCCTCTCCTTCTCTCGATCTCGCTGTCTCTCACTCTCTCTATCTCTCTCGATCTGCAACACTATATATGAACTTGTTTTCGAAAAATTTACGATCTGCAAAATCTCGGCCGGTACTGCCGGTACCTGTGTACCGTCCGGTATCGTCCGGAATGGCCGGAACCTCCCGGTATTGGCCGGAATTGAGGACGGGACGGTATTAGGGGGTGACCTTACCGGTTTCATGAAAATCCGGTACGTACCGGCCGGTACGGTACGAGATTCACAACCTTGGTTTATATGCCTCCAATCATAGGATCTTTTAGAGAGATGTACGCGAACTATGAGATGTGTTTATGTGCTTATGAGATGTGTTTATATACCTCCAATAATAGGATCTTCGTGACATATAAACGATACGCAAGTGACTGGAATGAAAACTTACTGTGTCGTCGAACAATGAGAACCTAAGCTAATCTAATGACACGTAACGTAAATTTCATATGTTCTTAGCAATGAAGTTTTAATTTATAGCGATTACATAATTTTAAGATACTAATGAAGTCATCAATGTCTATAAAATATATGTTGTTTGTATCTAGTAAGGGATCCTGCATACTACTTAGGTGCAGACCTCATAGTTCTCAATCGAATTTTAATGATTTGAACTGTTCAATGTGTTTAGAACATGTTTTTAAGAGTCCCCGCAAGGAATCACCCAAAAAAATGACCAGGGAGATCTTGATCCGAGCAGTTTCTCAAGCCTTTCCCAAACATTTTTTTGGTGATTCCTCGCGGGGACCTCTAAAAACATGTTTTAAACACATTGAATAGTTCAGATCCACAAAATTCGATCAGGAAATAGGAGCTCCGCACAGAAGGATGTTAGAGTTTTTCAAAATAAATAAACTTTTATTTTGGGTGTTTTTAAAATAGGAAAAATTTCAAAAAAACCCCTAAACTTTCGCCAAATTCTTTAAAAAAAACACCTGGACTTCGTCCGTTAGCAAAAAGACACCGGAACATTATATTCCGTTAGCAAAAAAACCTCTATCGTCCCATTCCGCGACGTCTCCAACAGAAGGGATCAACGGAGAGACTTAACCCCTCAAATTGGCGTTAAGTTGGGGTTATGTGGACCCACAATGGTAGGGTTGAACCCTTTGACCATGCGCCTGACCGCTTTGACTCGCGCGTTGACCTATTTGACCGTATTCTACACTCCATCTGGCGCATGCGCTATACCCTCGAGAGTAAATCTGACGCGGTTACACGCGCCACCTATTTCCGGTGCGTGCAGCCGCCTCCGACGTAGGACGGCGACTTTCCAAACACTATTGTGACCGTCTTCATGAGGGGAACAATTCCTTGTGCTCAAAACTTGTATCCTATCGCTCTAACTGATATCGATCTTCAACAGATCCTCTGCTTGTCTTCCGCCGCCGTCCGCCACTATTCAAATCTTTTTTCTGGCATTTTCCGACGTCCACTGGTGAAGATCTTGGTACATCCGTACTTGTCTCCTCAAGGCAAACAAAACCCTATCCTTGAATCTCGTCGATCGAGTTTGATCCGAGCTCAACCACAAAAACCACTCGATTCCAACGATCTTGCTTCAAATCGACCATGTGAGCTCCTCCAGTGAGCAAATCTGTCGATCTACCTACCGTTGAGTTCGTCTCAACGACAGGAACAAAACCTCATGCTTAAATTTTCTCCCCGATCACTCTAAACAAGACCGCTGAGCACCAACCATTCTGCCTCCTTCCGCTAGTCTTCAAACTATCCGTGCATGAGGGTTGTTCCGGCATCCGATACCGACGATCTACCCACCATTGAGATAGTCTCTGAGAGGTGCCCACCCTTGCTAGTTCGATCATGTCCTTGAACGATGTTGATCTCATCCCTGTCAAACTGTCCCATTGTTCTTCAAAACAGCCAGATGACCCCAACTTAACGCCAATTTGATGGGTTAAGTCTCTCCGTTGGTCCCTTCTGTTGGAGACGTCACAGAATGGGACGGTAGGGGCTTTTTTGTTGACGGAATATAATTTTCAGGTGTCTTTTTGCTAACGGACGAAGTCCAGGTGTTTGTTTAAGAATTTGGCAAAAGTTCAGGGGCTTTTTTGAAATTTTCCCTTTAAAATATTTCTATTCCTTTGGAAAGTGACATTTCATACGTGGAGTGTTGCAACTTTTAGTTTTTTTTATGCCTAAGAGTTGCTTTGGTTATTTTTGTAGAGAGAAATGACTTTTACTTTAATAATGATTGTGCACGTGTGTTGCACGTGGTTTTTTTAGTTTTTGTCTTGGTGTTTATAGTGGCAAACCAACCTAAAATATACAGTTTTATGAAAAATTGCTCGGATCAAGCCCTTCCCGATATTTTTTTTGTTGTTGATTTCTCGCGGGGACCCTTAAAAACACATTTTAAACACATTGGACAGTTTGGATCGTCGAAATTCAATTGGGATGTATGAGGTGTGGACGAAGTCCTCATTTTAAGGGTTTGGATAGGAAGTTTAGTGTGTGTGTATGTGTGTGATGAAACAGATAATCAAATTGACGTACTCCAATTAACTAATTCAAAATTCAAGTGAAAATGCTTCCTCTTAGATTGCGTACCTATAAATAAGAGAGTTTATTACCATTAAGGTCACAAAACAAATATTTATTACCATTAAGGTCAATCACTCTTTTTAATTACCATTAAGGTCAATCATTCTTTTTTTAACATTTACAATCACTAAGGAATAACTAAATTTTAATATATGTTATGCAATATTTTTATTTTATCTATACTAGATCCAATAAAAAAAATAAGGGAAAAACACTTGGCTAAAAGGGCCCTCCAAGGAGTTGACTCTGGGACAATAATCTCTGACATACACGCACGCACCACTCGAGCTAGCTCCCAACTTTAGCTAAATCACATAATAGTTTATATATAATATATCATATATCTACGACTTCTATGGAAAATTGGCCCATACTTTTTTGGCCTAAAGCGGCCGCACCTTCGGCTTTAATCCAGCGCCGGCCCTATTCGAATGTTGCAACTTGTGGAACGATCCTGATAAGTATGTGCTACTTTGTTTTCACGTTTCATTTTGTGTAATTGTTTATACCAAAAAATGATTTTTTTTTTATTAAGCCGTCATGTAATAAATTACACAACGACGAATGAATTTTAATCGAGATGTTGGGTTTTATTGGTATAGACAATAGCCCAAATAGAATGTTGAGTGAGTTTCTTGATTCATGGGTTAAAAATTAACCCAAATAACTAGTGTTTAATCCGTTTGTTTGAAAGCTGATGGATAAGGCCTAAAGGGTTTATATTTAGAGTGCACTTTCTTGTTATATTGTTTTAGTGGTTTAGGCACTTTCATAGGGTACCCTAGGATTTTAACCACTTTCATAGGGTACCCTAAAGTTTAAGGTACCCTAAATTTACACTATACATTTAGAATTTAGACCGTACAATTAGAACGTACATTTTAGAATTTAGACCGTACATTTAGAATTCAGACTGTACATTTAAAATTTAGACCGTACATTTAGAATTTAGAATTTAGCACTTTCATAGGGTACACTAAGATTTTAGGCACTTTCATATGATACCCTATGGTTAGGTTTAGCCACTTTTATAGGGTACCCTAGCATTTAGGCATTTTCATAGGATACCCTCAGGTTTAGGTTTCGGGTGCACTTTCCTAGTATAAGGTTTTAGTTATTTAGGCATTTTCATAGGGTACCCTAAGGTTTAAGTTTATGCACTTTCGTAGGGTACTCTAGGATTTAGGCACTTTCATACGATTTGGGGGTTTAAAATTTATAAAAAAAAAAAAAAAAGGAGAGAGAGAGAGAGAGAGAGAGAGAGAGAGAGAGAGAGAGAGAGAGAGATGAGTGGAGTTTTTGACGTATTTTTCGAAAATTGATGGAGCTTGACGTGTACGATCCAAAAAACTAGAGCTGTCCGTGCTTTTCCCTAAATAAGATCCATCACATTGCTCCCACATCAGGAATTAACAACGATACCACATGCATGCGGACTAAAGGCTGCGATGTTTACCGTTTGGGTTTAAAAAGTGGCAATTGGATTATTATATCGAGACGTCGTGACTGTCCGGTGTGTTGGCCAATGGTTACCATGGTTTACAGTTCTATCAATTGAAGAGGTGTTGGGTTACACCGTTTCACTTGGTGAGCAGAATGCGTGTTTTTGTATGACAAGAGTAGGGCTTTTTTGGAAAGGAAAAAGTATAAAACTTTTTTGTACATTTAAAAGTAGTAGTATATTGAAAAAAAAAAAAAAAAAAACTTTGAACACCCACAAAACATCTTCTGCTATTATACAGTTCGGCTTTCCTATTGTGCATTGTTGCCTTGCAAAAAACAAAAAACAATGGTTCTTGATTTTCTTATTTTCACATAGCGGATATTCTGTTTGTTTTCGTTTGTGCAAACGCAGACAGAAAGAATTTTGAGTTCGGTTTCGGTGTATCTTGAAGGCAGATTTGCTATAACCCGAACCACACCATTTGGTGGGGGCAAATAATATATTTAGGAAAGCGTTGTTTCAACATGCCTCAAATTGTTTTTTTCGGAGCAGATTGGAGTAGAAGAGACGACGCCCATCATCATCAAATTTTTTCCAAGATCTTATTTCTAATAAAGGAAAGTAAGGAATCCCTTATCTGATCCGTGGTGACACTGTACATATCCAAAAGGGTCACTTTAGTGAGGAAGCTTGTTACGAAGAAAAAGTCTTCTTTTAACATATTGGATAGCCTTTTTCTATACTAATTCACTAGTAGTGTGAAGACCTGGGTTGCCTACGCATTGTTTAATATCTTGTGACCTATGCAACAAAATATTTTTTGCTAAGCACCTATGCAACAAAATATTGCATAGATCATCTTCCACTATTTACTCCAAAAGACAATAAGTTCAATGCCATTTCGATGTTTTTCTTGTCTCATCCATGTAATATTTGCATGGAATCATCTTCAATATTGCATAGAATCATCTTACCCGTTGTGAATGCTTTTTTGAAGGAGCTATCTCATTCAACAAGGCTTTAAGATCTTGTGTCATACGCAACAAATTGAAGGATTGGATGGAATCATCTTGCCCGTTGTGAATGCTTTTTTGAAGGAGCTATCTGTTGGAAAAAAATATTTTGAATATAATATTTTATTTTAAAATGTGAACGAAAATTGAATTGATTTAGAGTTATGTCTTTTTAGTGACACCTGTTCGCTGTGGACGGACGCGTCCTTTCGTGAACAGAGGTGTCTCTTCTCCCTGGTGACTATTCGTAGAGTCACTAGTTTGCTTATATATATGGCATCTTTCTTTCATTTTTAAAAGGGTTGTTAATTTTTCTACACTTCCATTGAGAGTCTTTTCATTGGAGAGAGTACAAACACAAGTTTGGTTCGCCTACCGAACAGATTGGAGTGCTACTTCCGTTCGGTGAAGATCAAGTAGTGCTGGGAGATAGACGTCCATGCAAACTGTAAGCACCGTAGCGGGGGCAAATCTGTCTTAAGTACAGAGTGTTAAACACTCGCCTTGATCACCATTTTGTTTTCATCGATTTCCAGGTTTCAAGTTTTAATTTTATTGCATTCATATTTTGGTTTTATCACAAAAAGTAAACATACTTTCCAACAATCTTAAGACAGATTCTGATGTTACTTTTTGTGATTATGTCTACGGCATATTTTAATTCTGATCATTTTATTCGGATATATATCGGGATTTGGGATTTGTTTACGCGGGTACAAACTGTTCCGAAACCACCGAATGGATTTCTCTTGTAGATCGATTTACTTTTGTGCATATTCTGCATTTGAAGCAATTAGAGAACATACATAATTGTTGAGATAATTGATGCGTAGATATAATATTAGAAATTGATCAGAATAGTAAATCGATATTTCAAGGAAATTGAAGATGGTTGACAAGGCATGTATCCTTACATGCATCTAAATCTAATGAACATGTTACTCTTGGCCTAGTGTTATTTGTATGCATGAATATATTAAGGTTTCTTTCATTTTAAATTGCTCCTACTCGATGAGGGGATATATCGCTGCATCAATCCGTGCGTCTTTTGGATTGATTCCTGTTGGGAATGTTAGTTACTATTCCAATAGTTCGGCTATAGGTGCTACTTTGCATTGGGCACAATGCTTGGTTTGTAAATGTCTATTCAGAACCAACAAATCTATTAATAAACATCGCACTTTTTCGTGATGCCGTATATTTGTCTTTTAATTTTTTGCCTTACTCTGTGTGTTAAGCATGTACTATTGTTCGTAAATTTGGCTTAATTAATGTTTGAATCGATCGATAGTCTAATAAATTGCCGACAAACCTGGATTATGTGATATTTGTCATAGGCACAAATTAAAGTGGCACTCGCACTGATTGCAGATCTTTTTTTTTTTAATCTCGTGGTGTTCTACTCTGGATAGGAACAATTTTTGCATAGTACTTTGTTTCCAACGTGATAAATTATATATTTACATGATTGCGAACAGTTTCCTAGTTTTTGTTACCGGAACAATCAAAATATGTTAATTTTAAAAGCATGAACTGTTGATCATTGATGGCAAGCAGTAGTTCTATTTTGTTTTCCACCGTTGGTACTGTTGGCATTAAGTTGGTGTTTCCCACCCGCATTGGAACGGTGCTCACCTCTTGTAGTAGATCATTGAGTATGCCCACTTCTGTTGTCTAAACCATTCTCGTGGCTATTCTTCGGTTTCGGTTTTCCCATGTAATGCACGGTGACGAGTCAGGTAAAAAATTGACGTACCGGAGTGGTTATCGGGCTTGACTGGAATTCCTGTGGGCTTTGCCCACTTAGGTTCTTATATTGCCGTCCAGGCCTTGTGGGGGCTGGAGAGTATATTTCATGCTTAATGATTGCAGTATTTTAATTATTGACTTCTATGTATAGTTATCATCATTTTGATGATTTGCATTATGTTTTTCCTAGTGTGTTTTGTAACGAAATGAAGATCATTGATTTTTAGAATTTGGTTTGCATTGGTTCGGCAATAAGGTGTCACTTAGCAATAGAAGCTTTTCTGTTAGTTGTGACTCTCTAAAATTGTCATCACATTTTTTTTTTTTTTTTTTTTTGTATATGTGAATGTAAAGTTGTGACTTTTGAATACATAAAAAAAATAATAAAAAAGGATGCGACTTTTGGTGAAAGGGTGCGTCCCATGGTGAAAGGGTACGACTCTTGATGAAAGGATGTGACCTTTGGTGAAAGGGAGCAACCTTTGGTTTCAAATTATTCAAACGAAGAGATGTGACTTTTGGTTTTTAAACATTGGAGAGGTGTGACCTTTTATTTTACATCAAGAGATGTAACCTTTTGATTCAAACTAAGGGATGTAAACGATGAATTTAAAGTAAAAGGTGTAACTATGTTTAAACTTAGTCGTGACTTACCAAATTTGTGAGAAACGGTTTCTTTTAGTGGCCATTAATTGTTGTTGGGGCATCTCGATCATTATATGATCTTTTTATTTTACGGCTTTGGTTTTAATGATCATATATGCGTAGAAGTGGAATGTGTACTCCATACACATACATGTACTCTTGACTGCTTTTATTTGATTTGATTTAATTTTTCGAGCCAATTATGTTCTAGAATAAATTCAAATCATTTGGAAATTGGTATTGACATTTGGATTGCCGTCTTGCCACTGGAAAGATATGAATACTAATGGCAAGATATGAATACTGATTGGGCAACTCCCATACTAATTCTAGTCTTATGGGCAGTTTGTATTTTAACATTTACATATTTAAATATTACAATTACCGGGTGTGGTGTCCTCAAAAATCCAGTAGAGCCTCTTGAGCAAGCCTTGACCCGAGTGAGCAGCGAGTGATTGTTGAGTGAGATCCTTCACGAATCCCTGCGCATGTAACACACGCCGTTAGTGCCAAACCTGGCCGGAGTGTGGCCAGGAAAGGCACTCCGACGATCTAGTAAGTGATCGGAGAAGAAAGGTATTGCAACCAAGTACAGGGGCAGATCGGTCAATCTGGCTCGGATGACGTCACCGAGCGTCACTAACTAGATCTGCATGCATCGCATGTTCGCGTCCTCCAATCACAGTTGAGCACGTAACGTAACCGTTTTGGATATTGCATGTCATGCTGACGTAAGGACAGCTGTCACATGCACATGTGCCTTCCCAAGTTTGTTACGAGCGTTAACCGCCTCGGGTGACGTCACGAAGGTCGTCACCGAAATCTCGGATTATCCTTCCGAGCCATCTCGGATATGATCCGTCTTGGATGGCTCGTCCGGTTCATGGTCTACCGGCTGAGACACCGGTTTGTTTCGGATGGGCCAAGCTTGGTCGGCCCATGGTGTTTTGTTCCCTGGTTGGTCCGGAGGTCCATCTGGGCCCAATCCCCTCCGGGCTCATCAACCGAGCCCCATTTGGGTTGCTAGATTTCGGCCCACTACACCAGGAGTTGCACCCAGTGAGTTTTTCTTAAGCCCTTATGGTTGTGCTACAACGGCTTCCCCTACATATCTAAATATGCCGTTCATACTTCTCTTGTAAAAGAAGTGGAATCGTTTTTCATGTTATGGAGAGTATCCAATGAACATGGGAAAGTACATGGAATGCATGTTGCATTTTTTATAAAATTGTGGCAATTTTTCAAGTGGAAAAACGTGAAAATTGAGTAAAGAGTTACTCGATTTTGGGTGAGTTACTCAAATGTGGGGGTTGTTTCATGTAAATGGGTCTTGCAGCGCAAGAGAAAACGAGAGTTTTGACATAGTTTGTGACATGTCATAAACTACAAAAAATATTTTGATAAATTCTGAATAAATTTCAGAATTGTGGGGGAGTAATTATATTTTTCGCAAACTTTTTAACTATGTGTTGCACTATAGATTATATATATCCAATTGTACTCTAGAGCGTAGAGTAGTCAATTATATATTTGATTTAAAAGACTAAAAATCCACGAGTGGATACATGTCTTTACACTTTGAAAGTGCAACAAAGGTTTGCAAATCCTCTAAACTCACATGTGTATAGCAAGGTCTACGATGCAGTCTGATCAACTCATTGTATTAGACAAAAGCTACAGTATTAAATAGAGTGGCTAAGCCATCTCTAAGAGGATGTTCCAATGTGGTTCAATTCTGTGCCAAGATTTATAATACGATAGCCATCGGTAGTTTGAAAGGCATGGAAGACCACGAAGAACGGTTAGTCTCGATATTGTAGACATATGCACTGTTAAATATTTATTTTCGCTAAAGAATGAGTTAACGAAATAAATGTAAATGACATTTTTTTGGAGGTCACAAATATGTTTGATTAAAATACAAGTATGAGTTAATAGTTGTGACACTGATACCTGTCCGGACTTAAAACAATCATGTCAAACTATAGGTGATTATGTGAATATTCTAGATTATTACATAATTATAAGGAAAGTGGTGCTTTTTTGCAAATTACTCGATTTTTGCAAGTAACTCATACGTAGCCTTTTGAAAATTACTCATATGAGTAATTTAATTCTGTGCCAAAAATTGCAGATTATTCTTTGATTAGTATTCATAAGTTTGACACTCAAAGTTAGATAGGAAGTTAGATAGGCACAGGATAGTATGGTAAGTCCTGACAAGATAACTGCAGACACAATACCATACAATACTTTGTTCTCAATTGAAATTTGCTCCATTGAAGGTCAATAATAAAATACGGATCCGTTAACCAAATGGTTTTGACCAGAGAACAAATGATCATCGAGGGGAATGAGTTTAAAGCCTACCAATTAAAAGACTCTATAACGGCAATCCAACCTAGCTGACTGGAGATCCCAAGATCTAGGTTCAACGGGACAACCGAGTTATATGAGACTTAGGAGTATCACTGAGGAGATATATCTCTCGAACTCATTTCTATGGTGAAACAGTGATGCCTGCAGCGATTTAGGTTAAGTTTTAACTTTTAATGATTCTTATATCTTGGTAAATCCAAGTGGGGTATATTGTAGGATACTCTTAATAAGAGATCACCTATGTGAGTGTGAAGTGGGCCGCTTCTATGAGAATTTTAAGGCTGAATTCTTTAAAAAACACTCTCTGAAACCAGTCACGTGTTCCAGGGCCAAAATGGGAACAACCGTAAGAATCAATTGTGTTCGGAAAGATTCTGTGTGTTGACTATTGTCTTGGCTTACACAAACGGCTGAACAGTTCAAGACATCGCGTTCACTGGTTAGCTAGTAAGTCCGATAGTTATTCACAAGACGAGGTTCAAAGCCAAAAGCTACCTAACCCCATGCAAGAAATTTTCACATGTACTCTCTCCGTTGTTTGCATTGGTTTTGCATTTGTTATCGAGTCAATTTCATTCATGTGGGGGATTGTTGGAAAAAATATTTTGAATATAATATTTTATTTAAAATGTGAATGAAAATTGAATTGATTTAGAGTTATGTCTTTTTAGTGACACATGTTCGCTGTGGACGGACGCGTCTTTTCGTGAACAAAGGTGTCTCTTTTCCCTGGTGACTATTCGTAGAGTCACCAGTTTGCTTATATATATGGCATCTTTCTTTCATTTTTAAAAGGGTTGTTAATTTTTCTACACTTCCATTGAGAGTCTTTTCATTGGAGAGAGTACAAACACAAGTTTGGTTCGCCTACCGAACAGATTGGAGTGCTACTTCCATTCGGTGAAGATCAAGTAGTGTTGGGAGATAGACGTCCATGCAAACCGTAAGCACCGTAGCGGGGGCGAATCTGTCTTAAGTACAAAGTGTTAAACACTCGCCTTGATCACCATTTTGTTTTCGTCGATTTCCAGGTTTCGAGTTTTAATTTTATTGCATTCATATTTTGGTTTTATCACAAAAAGTAAACATATTTTCCAACACTATCTCATTCAACAAGGCTTAAGATCTTGTGTCATACGCAACAAATTGAAGGATTGGATTGAATCATCTTAATTCGACTACTTTGAAAAATCTACATGTTTTGATTCAACTATTAGATTTCAGTGATTGGTTCAGAACACCTTTTGTTCACTCGAAATAAGTTTTGTCTAGTTATTCGTACACAACCCGTGTTTCAAAAAACCGAAAGTTCAAAAATTGTTTATGATAGGAACCACGGAAGCATCGATACGGAATTATACGTTCACAGTCTGTTATTTTGTACAGGTCGAGGACCTGAATCGTAAAATAGATTCAGAGAATATTCACTACCAAAATTATTCTCGATGATTATTGTGGGATCGAATAAGATGAATCGTAAAATAGATTCAGAGAATATTCACTATCAAAATTATTCTCAATGATTATTGTGGGATCGAATATCTTATTCGCAAAATTATATTCGTTTTTCATTGGTTGTTGCTTATACTATATGTTAATCAAAGAATCAATTTAGTATTTCAGTGTGAGTTTATTATGAAGACAATTAGGTTGCATGAGCATGACCTCACTGCAGGTTGAGCCCCGTTCCATATCTATTTAACGCACTACTACAAAATGTGATAAAGGTCACGCTAAGAATATCTTAGTTTTTGTAAAATCGTGATAAAATAATATAGACTGGATTTTTAGTCTCAATTATACCCAAAAAGTGCGGCAAAAAGATTTTTTGATCTCAGTAATCTAAAAAACTGAGATTGTTTATGAAAGAATAGATCTTGCATTTGAAAAACTGAGATTGTATTGAAAGAATGGAACTCGCTTTTGAAAAACTAAGATAAATATGAAAGAATATATCTCGTTTTGGAAAAACTAAGATTATAGTTAAATATTTTAGATCTTGTTTGGTAACAAAAGATCTCGTTTTGGAAAAACTAAGATTATAGTTGTATGTATACCAAGGTAGGTACCATACATGTGATCTATTCACAAATTAAGTTACTACACTTGCCTATGTATCCTGTTAATTTCTTGAGAATGTTATTTCTGGGGTTTTTGATTATTGTCTTCTTGTTATTCAGTTTGCAGCTTTTGTTTTATAAGAGGTGTTTTCAATTTATTTAAATTTTTGTTGTGTTATGACTTATGGGCAGTTGCAATGTGGTAGTGAGATTGGTATGGTTTAAACTTTAGAGGTTCATGGAATTGAAACCTCTTAATTGTTTACTAGGTGAGAAACCCCCTTCGTGCTTTGTACGACATGTGTAACCTGTTAGCTTTTATTTACACGAAAAGTGTAACACGTTAGCTTTTACTATGTGGTGTAACCTGTTAGCTTTTACTATTTGCGTTTCGACTTCATATTTCGACTGTTATTCTACGTATCAATCAAACTGAACAATAGTTAAATACAGGTACAGATCATTCTTGCATCCCATTTAAAAGCATTACACATTGTAAAGACACTGAAAGCCCTCAAAAGCATCTCCTACTTACGCCATTTCTTTTCATAATACCACAAGCCACACATCCTAGTTAATAGTTAGTATAGAACCTAGTTAGCACAGACAATTTCTACAAGCAATTCAGAATTCAAAACAGTAGCTCTTCACACAAACCAAGATACATAACACCTAAGCCACATAGAGTATTAAGAGCAAAATATGCGATTTCCACGAACAAGTCTTAACAGCAGAAAATGAGGTTACATCCAAGCATAAGCTCTCACTGTCCTCTTCTTTGTCGAATAGCACCACAGAGAGCTCAAGTTGTGGCAAAACTGCAACGAAGATGTAGTTGTGGCAAAACTGCAACAAAGATGTAGTTAGGACACTGCAATTCCAGAGTAGCAACAGATTCATTGAACATAGGAACATTGAGTTGTATGTCCTGTAGTGGGACAATCCATGCACAATTTGCCATCTTAATAACAATATGAGGCAAGTCCAAGCCTAAAAGCACATGAAGTCGCTGCTGGAACTCCTATGATTTGAGAATGAGAGTTTAATTGACCAATAAATTTAGGTGTATTTCAAAAGATATGAACCTAGTATGTTTTTACCTGCCGAAGTTACATTCCTGGAACATACAAACAGCTAAACTTAAGGATAGTCAACTGGTTCTCACCAATCGAAAGCAGAACAGAAGCACAAAGGTTATCTAAGCAAAACAAATGAACAAGATAATTAGAATGCCAAATCATCAACTAACCCTGAATACAATTTGAAGAATAACCACTAAGATGCACAATTATGCTCAGTTGGGGTAGGGTGCAAGATTTGCCAATTTGGATCTTCGTCCAACCCATTTATAGAAGGCTTGCACGCCATCTTCATTAAAGATTGTGGTATTGAACACTCATTTACTCTCACAACTAAAAAAAACAAGCTTACAGCTAGGCCTCAATCCTTGGCAACACAAAAGTCAAGCCATCCATGGCCAAACACATTATCAACAACTTAAAAAAGTCAAGCTCCTGCGGCGATGCTCTATTAAGACCCTGATGGCCCCTTGTCCTTGAAAGAAAGGTCGAAGCCTATCTGGCAAGGTCTATGCCAGAAGAAGCAATGTAATGAACTTCTAATTAAGAAAACAGACAATTGCCAAAATGATAAATTTGGTGCTTTAAAGGGTGTTTAATCTAGCTTAACTTATTTTAAGGCTGCCAATACATTGATAGGAAATTTTTGAGAGCGCAAGGATAATACTAGACAAAAAAAACCCCTTAATGAACCTCACCACTCACGCGCACCATGTGGAGGAATCTTCTGCGGACAAAAACGAAAGTTGGGTGTTGTTCCCATGTGGACAATTTACTGTTTGCTGTTTATTGAAAGCGAAAGGTGGGTGTTCCCATGTGGACATTACCCCAGTCCCCGACATTTTGTGACCAACCCTCCCCGTCTGACACTTCTGACCCATCTCTCTCTCTCTCTCTCTCTCTCTCTCTGATGCGTCATTAATTGATAGCATGAGACAATTAATTTTTCTCTTTTCAATTTTGGGTCCAATTTCAGGGGGTTTAGGCTTTTGGGGTAGGTTATAGTAAGTTTAGGCATTTTGGGTTTGGGCACTTAGGGTGCACTTTCCAATTATAGGGTTTAATGGTTTTGGCACTTTTATAGGGTACCCTAGGGTTTAGTTTTTGACACTTTCATAGGGTGCCCTAGGGTTTAGGTTTAGGGTGCTCTTTCCAATTATAGAGTTTTAGTGGTGTAGACACTTTCATATGGTACCCAAGGGTTTATGTTTAGGCACTTCCATTGGGTTTGGGGGTTTAGGCACTTTCATAGGATTTGGGGGGTTTAGGCACTTCATATGCTAGCAGGGGCATTTTTAGAATGTGTAGGCGATTTGTCCTCTTGGCATTAAAGAATTAATTTGTGTCCTATTTCCATTGTTGACTCCTATACCTTGTCATTGCCGAAGGAAGACCCTTAAGAGAAACAAATGCAGTAGCTTGTTAATTCAAATGAAAACAATAAACAACACGACCCAAGCAAGTAGACAAACATTACAAGCCAATGAGCATCACCAAACGTGCAGAGCAAATACTATTTGAAATTTTTATACTACTGCAAGGATTAAATGTTAGCTCAAACAAAGATAATCGATCACACACAAATATGAGTAAACGCACGACACAAAAATTTACGTGGAAACCCTAAATGGAAAAAACCACGGGAAGGAATCATGCACTAAAATTATTGTACGATTACAAGTATTCTTATCACCTGACCGTGTATCCTCAGCACGAGTCCTAAGAACTACCTGCCGAATCCACGCACATCGTACCTTTGCATGATCACCGATTCTTGAATCCTCAAGCCTTCCAGAAATACCTTTCAAACTCCACAAAAGGGTTTTAACTCGACAATGAAAGTTGATGGAATGAACCTCTTGAAGTTGGGTGGTTAGCACTTGGATTTCATGATCCTCCAAATTTCTTCAAGATGCAATAAACACCAGTGGCGTAGCCAGGAATTAGGAGCAGTGTGGGCACAAATGACAAAACGAATAATCTAATATGAACTTCATTAGAATCACTAGCAAAACAATCCCACATTACAATTAACAATGTTTCCATAAGAAACACGTACAAAACTATCATAGCCACGAACAAAAGTTACTAAAGTTAGGCTTTACAATAGACCACGACGAGTTTTCATGTTTTGAAAGCTTTGCATGATATCTTCATTGTCAATGCTTTCAAATATGTCTTTCTCTATATATGCAATCATGCTATCACTCGTCCATTGATCACCCATTCGATTGCGCCACTGATTCTTCACATAAGTCATAGCTAAAAAGGCTCTTTCAACTGTAGCAGTTGCAACCGGTAAAGTTAATGCCAAAACTAGAAGCAAATAAACCAATGGATAAACTCGGTGTCTTCCAATTTCTACCATTTTCTCTGCAAGATCACCAATTCCATGCAAAGTGGAGAACTCAATGCTAGTGTGCATATCAACAATGTAATTATCAAGTTGATCATCAAGTATCATGAGTTCCATTGAAGAAAAATCATTCGGATACAACTCGGCCATGTGGATCAATTTTTCCTTGTCAAAACAAGAGAATGAGTTAGACGGATTCAAACATGCCACACACAAAAGCAACTCCATAGTCAACTCTGTGAAACGAGCATTAAGTTCATGAAGTTGCATATCAATAACGGAGTAGAATATCTCGACTCGAAAGTGATGCAAGTTTGTCACCTTATGAGTGTTGCGCCTTTTCCCCCCTCGAGGTACAAACAAATCATCCATATTAGGAACATCAATTTCATTTTTTTCACAAAAAACGGACGAAGCATTCAATAGAGAGATCCACCCACTTTCCCTCATTGTTTGGAGCCACCTTTTTGACAATTGAACTAGAGCCATGGCATTAACAATATCTTGATCTTTCCTTTGTCGGAAAGTTATGGTTACGAGGTTGGCAAGGACCTTTCGCTAAATATGCCCTACGGAGTTGGTCTCGATCATTTGGCTTGCAATCCATAATCGAAGCACGTAGCCCTGGATCCGCAGTAATTTCTTTCAAATTGAGTTCCACTTCCACAGAACTTTGTTTGGGGGGAGAAGAATTGAGTTCATCCTCTTTTTGAGAATCAAGGATTTCATCAATTCTTGTCTTTGTTTTATAGAATCTCTTCATATCTGATTCAAAAAAAAACAAAAAAAATGGATTGAAACTTGTATATCAGTATTGCATCAATTAACATTCGCAGAGGAAAGGGGGGTTAATCATCTTGAAACAATTGTATCACTATATCACTATCAGAGACTCAGAGTAGACATATAACAAAATTTCACTCTATAAAACCAGAAAAGAATAGATTGAATCAATGAAACATACTAAAACTCCTTTCTCTTAGGGTTTTTCAAAGTTACCAGAGATTTACCTTATTGTTTGGTGAACTCGAATGTGATCTTAGGGTTTCAAAGGGATGACAACCGGAGAACATGGGAGAAGATTGAGATTTGAGAGTGAATCCATTGATTGATCAAGCTCAGCATCATAGAGTTTCAGAATTTTTCTGTTCTTCTGCATCATAGAGTTTCAGAATTTTTCTGTTCTTCTTCGTTGTCTTTTTGGCGTACAAGTCTCTTTTTTCTTTAGTCGTGTCTCTTTTTCCTTTTAACTGGGTAATGGGTTCCCCTTCTGCCAGCAAATAGAAATCTTTAAAAAAAAAAAAAAAAACTGGAAAATTATCCAGTGTGGGCACAGGCCCACACTGGCCCTTTACTAGCTCCGCCGTTGCGGCAGGACTTGTAAGACTTAGTACCCATATATCGTAGACACGGCATAACTCCACAAAGTAAGGCGTCAGCCTCGTTCTTGGTAAGCCAACTAAATTTAAATAACAACAACCGTATGGATATTTGGTTGGATCCGAGGCTTCCTCGGACCTACTCTTTCAAGGCCCTCAGGAAACCTCAATTGCGGCCTGACCCTCTGCACAGCGTTCACAAAGTTTCGAACTTTATTGATGAGGATCTACACCAATGGAAACATGACCTTGTACAGGAACTTTTTGTGCCCAATGATGAGGAATCAATCCTTGCCATTCCTATTATCAGCCAAGGTATCCCAGATGAAGGTGTATGGCATGGCACTATACAGGAGATGAAGGTTTCACGGTACGTTATACTTATTTTTTGGCTAAATCCCTTGCTTTGCCTAAACGAACTAGGGAGAAAGGGGAGACCAGTGGTGGTAACCATAGTAGTTTGGATTGTAGTTCAGTTTGGAAGATCCCAGTACCGAATAAGGTAGATCCCAGTACCGAATAAGGTGCGGCATTTTATTTGGCATTGTTTAGAAAATTCCTTAGCTGTTCTTGCTAACCTTCATCAGAAAATATTTGATGTCGATCCTTATTGTTCTTACTGCCATAAAGAATTTGAGCCTATTGAACATGTGTTATTTCGTTGCAAAAGAGCTAGAGAGATTTAGGATCTCTCCTCCTTAGTCCCTAATGCTACAAAGGATTGGAAATGCTTGAAATTTTGTGAATGGTGGACCACCCTCTCACATTTCCCTGCAGAAAATGGGCGTGATTTATTAGCTTTTGCAGCTGTACTTTGTTGGTTCATATGCAAGGGTCAGAATACTGCCCATTTTGATAAGCAATTATGGACTGCATGGGAGATTCTCGACAAGGCCTCTTCTGTGTGGGCTGAGTTCAAGGAAAGCGATGTATCGATGAAGACTCACGAGTTCAACAAGCTATTCAAACCCAGATACTACGGTGGCAGCCTCTCCTTTTTGGTGATATTAAAATCAATGTGGACAGCGCCTTCGATTTGCAGAATCAAATAGGGGGAGGTGGGCTTGCTGCACGTGATATGAATGGCGCAATTGTTGGAGCTGCTATGACATCCTTCAAAGGGTCCTTCTCGCCACGGATTGTTGAAGCGATGGGATTTCGGCATGCGTTGATAATTGCACGGACTTGGAATCTATCCCGGATTATAGTGGAAGGTGATGCAAAACAAATGGTTCAAGCTCTAGAGGGAACTACAGTGTTTCTAGATTGTGACTCGATTATCTTAGATTGCATTCAACTTGCCTCATATTTTACTTATTATTATTTTTCTCATGTAAAACGTGTTTGCAACAGGGTAGCCCATTCAGTGGCTAAGCACTTAGATGCTAGTATGATTACCTGGAGGGATAATTTTCCTTTGTGGTTGTCTGCTTCAGAATTAGATCGATGATGTTCAGGCCCCCAGGCTTTCTTCTTTGCCATAACAAAATCTTCTTCTTTCTTGGCAAAAAAAAAAAAGAAACTTACGTTTCATGTTAATAATGCAAATTTATAATTGGTACTCTTTTGCCATTGTGTTTATCTGTCTTCTTGCACGGATGCCAATTGTGAAGTTTGTTTACCGGGTTATATGTCCTATAGTTGAAGAAGTGGTTTGTTAGAGTCCAAAAGCACTTTTCTTTTACAAGACTATGTATTAAATAGCACCTTTTTTTTTTATAGGCAACTAACACATTTTCAAGTGATTGATTTAGCTAGAAAGGGGCTGAGTAATTAAAGAAAAATCGAATTTTATGAGCTGTGTGAATATTCTCTGACTGAAACATTTATCTCCTCTTGCCACGGCACTGAACGATATCGGAGCTCCAAAATGTTTTGTGTTTGGTTTCACTTGTTTTTATGGTTCCCGTAATAAAACAAATGAAATATTCAAAAGACGAGACAGTTCCATATCTTTGGTTCATTTATGTCCCAAATCAGTTTTCTAGATTTCAGAAAACTGAAGAAGAGAGTGTCTTCAGAAAAATATTTTTCAATATGACTTGCCAGAGGTGTTTTCCAAATCAGTTTTTGTTTTCTGTTCACAAAATGAATGCGAAAGAAAACATACTAAAAACAGGGCGCTATGTCATGCCTAGTTTTTAGTTTTGGCATCAACTTACCAGTTACCACTTTAACAAATTACAATCTCATAGTTAGAGTTCAAAACCAGACGTATTATGTAATGATACGAAGAGCAGCAAATTAAGCAAACAAAAGATTACTTGTCAACAGCAATACGTTTGTCCAGGTGAGCAGGCAATCTTGATTTAGCAACAGCCTGTTAAGTGGTCTCATGAAAGACACCAATCCCAGTTTCTCTGTCATGTCTATCTCTTCCAGCTCCACCCCTTTTGGCGGGCCCGCCAAAAATGGTGGAGAAGATGACCGAGCATTGACATCACCAAGTTGATCCCCAGTTGGACCCCAAGGCACACCCGTCGGCTTGCCTTTCTGGAAATCGTGACCCTTCATATCAACATCCTCCTCCAAAAACCTCTCTAGTTGGAACTCGGCTGGTTTTTCCAAACTTTCAGGTCACCAGCCACAGTTCACGCGTTTACATCGACGTTGGATCCTTTGGGGATATCGTAATCGCCGATCTTGACGTTAGAACTAGCCTTGTGGGGAAGCATCAATGGGGTTGGAGGGTGTAGCCTCAAGGCCTCTTTGGCTACACAGTGTACGTAAGGGAGGTTGGAGAAGTCAGATTCGGTCATGACACGTTCGTATTCAATAACCCGGTCTAGTTCCTCCTGAGCTTTTTGTTGAGCCCTAGGATTCTTGATTAGCTCAGCCATTGCCCACTCGACTGAGATAGCCGTTGTGTCCATGCCTGCAAAGATCATGTCCTGCAAAATATCAAATGGACAAAATTCCTTAGCTGCTAAATTGACAAATATCATGCTCTTTTTTTTTTTACCCAAAAAAATCTAAGTAAATTATCACATTATTTCTTTATTCCTCCACTCTTATCTACTCATTTCAACGACCAAACAAACTATTGCTTAGTTAATCCCTCGTTATTAACTAATTTTCACTTACAGCAAATCCGCCTCTTATCCCCTTCTTCCTAATCGTCAAAACCTTATTCGTCAGCCAATCAAAATATTTCATTTCTGTACTTCTTCGTGGATTTTGTTGATTTACAGCATTCAAGATTCTAATGGATACATACCCCAAGGAGCCCAAAAATTGTGACCTCGCTAAGACCATACTCCTCTTTTGATGTAAGCAATGCATCTACAAAATGATGCTTGGCCCCACTGCCGATCTCATGGCAGGCTGCGGTGTGCTTCTCTATGATGGCCCTGTTGAACCGGTCCTCCTGTGCAACATGCTTGGCGAAAGCCTCTTCGTCCAGAGGGAACATCCACCGGAGCCAGGGTATGTGCTCTGCCATGGACAGCGACGCCCCAAATTTCTGGCTGTTGGCCACTATTTCCTTCGACTCGAGGCCTTGATCGTCAATCACGCCGTCTGAATTCACAAACCGTTTCGCTAACACCAGCCTTGTTATGTTGTTGAATGCTACTTCTCCAAGGAATTTCCTCAGCACCAAACTTTTATCGCAATTTTATGCATGCCGAATTTCAAAAGACTTAGAAATAGTCATATCCTCGTGTTGATCATAAGTTTACAATCTGGGCATGCCTTTGTTTTCTACCAACCAAATCATTTTATGCACACATTCATTGCCTCATTGGACACAGAAGGGAATGGAGGATGAGGGTGGGTGCAGTCATTGAAGAGGGACTCAACCATGTTCATAACCTCATATTCCCTAATGGGCCTAAGGGCCTCAATCCTCTTCGGAGAGAACAGTTCAAGTGTACAAACCATCCTAACTTTTGCATGGTGAGGCCCATAGTCAGCCCAAATAAGGTCCTGCCCATCTCTGCTAGACTTAGCCACGGCTCTGCTCCTATGCCTATCCCCCAATTGCTGATCATTCTCCTTCAACACCTCTCTTTCGCTAGCTCCGAGCTCAAAACGACAACGTTCAGTGTCGGGCCCATCCACACCGATATGATTGGGCCGTATACCTGGGCCCAATTCGCAAAGCACCGGAACAATACCGGCTTACGTAGATGTTGTCATGTCGCCAACGATTGGCAGCAGGCGTGGGCTCGGTGGAAGCTTGAATCTCTGCCGTCGGTAGAGATAGTAGGAAAGGAAGACGATTAGAGTGATTGAGAAAATGGGTAGTAGAGGCAATGCCATTTTTGGAGAGAAAAAGGGAGGGATGTGTTTTGAGTTGTGCTGCTAGATTACATTAAGGATAGATGTGTACTTAAAAACAGGAAAGAAGAGTAGCTGAAAATGGGCAGATGGTGAAAAATAGGGTGGCTGAGTTGATTCTGAACATGATTTATACTATAATCAAAGTGTTGACATCCTTCATTGATCTATGCTACATAGAATTAGTTTTTCGGGCTCTTTCGGGTCTTATTGGTTGTCGTCTTCGGGGTTTTTAGCAGGGGTGCTTCGGCTAGGCTTGTTTTTTTTCTGCTGTTGTATGTGTTTTTTTGGCTTGAAGCGGCTGTTTTGGTCTAGGGTGTCCTTGTTCTTTGGTTGGTGTCTTTCCTTCCTTTTCTGGATTTCAGGTAGCGTTTTCGCCGGTGTGCCTTCGTCCGTTTAACCTTGTCTTTCTTTCAAAGATTAATAAAAAAATTCTACTGATTTGGAAAAAAAAAAAAAAACACTTGAACACAATACAAATTACAAACTTGTTATTACAGTACAAAACAAGTCTTTAGTACTTCAAAGGATAGCACCAAATTACGAATACAAAAATTACATGTCAAAAACAACACGATTGTAGAGGTGAGCAGGCAATCTTGGCTTAGCAACAGCTTGTAAAGGGGTTCTCATGTAAGTCACCAGTCCCGGATTCTCTGACATGTCTATCTCTTCCGGCTTCACACCTTCTGGTGGGGTCCACCAAAAATGATGGAGAAGGTGACCGAGCATTGATGTCACCAAGTTGATCGCAAGTTGAGCCCCAGGACAGACCCGTCGGCCAGCTCCGAAAGGCAACAATCGAAAATCGGTACCCTTCACATCAACATCCTCTTCCAAAAACCTCTCTGGTCGGAACTCGGCCGGGTTTTTCCAAACTTCTGGGTCACGGGCCACAGCCCACACGTTTACGTGCATATTGGATCCTTTAGGGATATCGTACCCGCCAATCTTGACGTTGGAATTAGCCCTATGGGGAAGCATCAGAGGGGTTGGAGGGTGTAGCCTCATCGCCTCTTTGGTTATGCATTGCAGGTATGGGAGACTGGAGAAGTCGGATTCGGTCATGACCCGCTCGTACCCAACAACCCGGTCTAGCTCCTCTTGAACCTTCTGTTGCACCCTAGGGTTCTTGATCACCTCAGCCATTGCCCACTCAACTGATATAGCCGTAGTGTCCATGCCGGCAGTTATCATGTCCTGCAAAAATCAAATGGACAAACTGCCTAAACTATTGAAATGGGATAACAATCTCATGTAATTGAATATGTACGTCAACAAACAAAAAGTTTTGTAGCCGAAAACCGGTTATCAAAAGTTTTGTTGTCCCAGACATCTAGTTATCAAAATTTCCAAGATTCGAAAACCTGAAATAGTGCCATTTCTTTTCCCAAAATAATTCAAGACATTTATTGGTAAACATACATACCCAAAGCAGCCCAATGATGGTGACCTCACTCAGATCATACTTCTCCCTTAATGTAAGCAACGCATCCACAAAATGCTGCTTGGCAGCGCCACCGCTCTTCTGGCGGGTGGCAGTGTGCTCATTCATAATGACCCTAGTTAGTCGGTCCCGGCGTGCCCCGTGCTTGGCAAAAGCCTCTTCCTCAAGTGGAAACATCCACCGGAGCCAGGGGATGTGCTCCGCTGCAGCCAGCGTCGCCCCCAGTTTCAGGCCTTCCTCCGAAATCGCCTTGAATTCCAGTCCTTGTTCGTCCAAAACGCCGTCGGAATTCATAAACCGTTTCCCAAATGTCAGTCTTGTTATGTTGTTGAATGCTACCGCTCCCAAGTATTTCCTCACTAGCAAACTTTTCTCCGAGTTTTCTGCATTGCCAATTCTAAAGTAATTCAGACATATCACTTCATTCATTGAGTGACGGATACAAAGGTTTCACAAAAACCAGGTCAAATGCAGGATTATTATTTTTTACTTTGGAGGCATTAAGGTAAAACGAAAAAAAAAAAATCAATATTGAAGGGAGTAAGACACTCAATTTCATTTTGAACTCTGTATCAATAACTAAATGTCCATTTACCTGATTGATCCAATCGGACCGTACTCTTTTATTAGCAAACCTAACAACACTGCTATATACCCAGAACCAATATAAAGAAAGTATCCAGAATTTGCAATGCAATGGACACTTTCTGGATACCCATTCTGAATACCTAGACTTTCTGTTTACTCGGTGTAATAGCAAGTCCACCTTTGTTCTAAATCTCATGCCAAAGGTAATATTTGGCGTCAAGAGCGATGGAGTCAATGTCAAATATTGGCACTGCCATTCTTTGTACCAAATTTACCACCCAATTTGGCAATAGCCAAACTTTTCGAATAATCCAAGCGATATTATTTGCATCGAGAAAAGAAATGTGTTATATCCAATAGTTTAGATTTTAGATTGTGACAAAATAGCGCCAAATTAGTGCAACAACATTGCTATTTCTTTTCGCTTTTGGCACTATAGTAAGCTTTAAAAAAAATAAATTGACAATGCTCGTGTACCAACAAGTGGACTTGCTCGAAGAGCATCCTCATCAGCTGTTGTAAATCACGGTTTCAGACAAACTGGCGAGGGAAATCCTTAAAAACCACTGAAAATCAGACTCGCTTACTTCATCGCTATTTTGTAAATTTCTTCAACTTCACTACAGTGCCTCGCCTCAACAAGCGTAGCACTATTCATTGGTTTGTTGATATTTTAATACTATTAAGTGTTATTTCTGTTGGTTTTCTTCTTTTGTCCATTGGTTTCCCTGAGAGAGAGAGGGAGCAGACTACTTTGCTGTTGGAAAGTGTACCTTCATTGCACTGTTCACCCACGTGGCGACGTGTGTGTGGCTGTAGGGGAGAAATGTCAATAGCTGTGGGGTCCACTTCTCTTTTCTCCTGACCGAATACTTCTCTTTTCTACTGTTCACGCACCAGTTAAATTTTTTTTTTTATAGATTTGAGGGAAATAGTTTAATAAAATAAAGTTTAGATAGAAAGTATGATGTTTTGAGTTTTTGATAAAGTGACTTGCTAAATTGTAAAAGGTGTTTTTGTGGTTAAATTTGGTCCAAAATTTGTTGAGGCTGACGAGGATGCTCTAAGGAATTAACTATTTTAAGATAACAAAATGATGCAAAAAATTAATATAGAACTTAACCTCTCGGTTGATTTTTCTGTTATAGTACTAGCATACTAAACTATTGTGGTTTCCGCGTTAAGTGTGAACCCCAAGTAATGATGAGGTCACCAGCTTTCTACCAACCAATAAACCAAACCTCCACCAACTTCATTTTATGTTATTTTAGCATTTTGTAAATTTTAAATAAAATGGGATCTAGGACATTATCTGTTTGACTCGTTCTCCATATTAATTTCCTCAGCTATGATTTATCATTTGATCAAAATATTACTCACGAACTCCAATAACGATAGCAACTGAAAATAATATACTCTCTCCGTCCCAAAAAGGACGCCAATATTACTCTTTTAAACGAAACTATTTCAATGTAACTTATCCCTCTCACCAGACATTATCTAGTTGACTCGTTCTCCATATTAATTTCCCCAGGTATGATTTGTCATTTGATCAGAATATTACTCACAAACTCAAAACAACAACAACAGTTGAAAATGATATACTCTCCTGTCTCAAAAACGACTCCAACATAACTTTTTTAAACGAAACCATTTTAATGTAAGTAATCCCTCTCACCAGGCATTATCCAGTTGGCTCATCCACCGTATTAATTTCCCCAGGTATGATTTATCATTTGATCAGAATATTACTCACGAACCCAAACAACGACAACGATTTGAAATAATATGTCTCTCCGTCCTAAAAAGGATGCCGATATTAATCTTTTAAACGAAACCATTTGAATGTAACTTATCCCTCTCACCTGTTTCAGTAAAAACCTTTTAATACTCTACAGTGTCGGCAACCAAGAAAAGGAAGACCTATTACATTTACTTCAATTCTCTCTAGACTCTAGTAATTACTATATTATACACAATACATACCATGTTTCTATGAAATATTTTAGAAGCAGTTTTTGAAACTATAATTTACTATATTATACACAGGAAGGCGGTCTCCTAAGGGATCCCGCATACAAAATTTGGTGCGGGATTGGCCTTTTTTCAACTTTCCGGATCAAATTTTGACGATCCGAACCGCTCAATGTTTTTAAAATGCATTTTCCAAGGCCTATGCGGGAAATCTTCAAAAAAAAAAAATACCCGGAAGGGCTTGATCCAAACACTTTTCAATAAAACTGTTTTTAAATTTAACCATTTCGAAAACTGTTTGGATCAAGCCCTTCCGGGTTTTTTTTTTTTAAGATTTCCCGCGTAGGCCTTGGAAAATGCATTTTAAAAACATTGAGCGGTTCGGATCGTCAAAATTTGATCAGAAAAGTTGAAAAAAGGCCAATCCCGCACCAAATTTTGTATGCGGGATCCCTTAGGAGACCGCCTTCCATTATACACAATACCTAATATTTTAGATTTTAACAATATTGAAATCTATTTTTAGATTTTTTATAGTACAGAGTATTAAATATTTATCTGCTTCTACATGGATTTAAAATTGAATCTGCTCTCAGCTCCTCCCCTTACCCAATTTTTTTGGATAGTAACCAATTATATCATTTGTTCATGCTGTCCTGCAGCTATATTGTTGGACATTAACCAATTTTTTTTTTATTTATTATGTGAGAACCATTGTTCTTAAATGCGGCAGCCCTGCTATTGGTACCCATTTGCGAGGTCCATTTTCGAGTCATGCACAAAAGCTCCGAGCCGTTCATTAATTTTAAAATATTTCTTCGAATAACCAAATAAAAAATCAACTCAATCGGATAACTATAAATGATTGATCCACCAATGTACCCATTTTTCATACAGAAAGTAGGATTCTGAATGAACAATATCTACATGGGATCAATCATTTGCAGTAATCACATCGAGCTGATTTTCCAAACACTTGAAAAAATATTTTTAAATTGATAATCAAATTTGGATCTTTTGTGCGGGATCTAAAAATAAGCCCACCAGACCAATCTGTGCGCCATGGGTATAATTTATGGAAGAGAATCCGCTGTCCCGAACAACCAGTCCCAACTCCCTATCTCGTCCATCCGAGCCGTCCATCCGTGCAATCAATGGCTTGGATTCCATCTCACACCAAATAAATCTAAGCCAAACATGTTCATCTGCGAATCTGAGCCGTCAATAACTCGGATGGACGGCTCGGATGAACGGGACACGAAGTTGAGACAGAGTTTTCGGGACAATAGATCCACAGCCATAACTTATGCGCAAATGCTGCCATCACATCAATGGGTAACATGAAAACCCAGCAATTGAACCGTGGTAATTTAGTAAGGGGGTGTTGTGCACAGCCGTGCTGTCCACAGTGCTGTGCACCCCTCGACCGTTGGATCGAGTTTTGGACAGCTCGGATGTGTTTTAATTTTTTATTGGTAAAAAAAAATCAAAATTAAAGAAAAATTGCCGAATGCATCTGAGCCGTCCAAAACTCGATCCAACGGCCGAGGAGTGCACAGCACCCCGAGTCCAATAATTTATGGTTTCTCAAGTCAGATCCATCCTAGAATAAGACAAATCAACACGGACCCGTACCAATTGGCAGTGCCCCTGCCTCGTCTTGTTCAATCAACTTTCTGAATGCCTCAGACCGAATGTACTATCAATTTTTTTTACTCCTCCGTAATTTGTTATTCCATTTTTAGAATTCATGTCACTTTTTAAATAATTATATTTTATAATTTATAATATTTTATGTAATTTTAAAAATATTTTTTTATAAAATAATCAAGATCTATATTGTACACATAATTACTTACCAATTTAAAATATCCTTAATTTTTTATTCGGTTGCAACAGAACGAGGGATAATCAAATCCGAACGGAGAAAGTATCAACATACCAATACGGCAAGACGGGCTGTTTGGCAAAAAAACCAGAGTGGTTTTTTTTTTTTTTCCTTATTTAAATTTTTTCCGCATTTTATTAGTTTTGCGTCGATTTTTTATGGTTTATTGATTTGTCTCGGTGAGAGGAATCTGAAAACGGTACGAGATTGAAGCCCTTATTACTTTCTATTACCTTAAGAGCACCTCCAGCCCTTACCCTTTTTTTTAACCAAATTCAAAATTTGGGTAAAAATCCCCAAAACCCACCTCTAGTCCTTTCATCAAAGGGCTTTTTGTGGGCGGGTCCTATAAACAAGTCTTATAGCTTGTAAGGTCCGGAACAAATAATGCGCATAGTTCACTAGGTCCTGGACATAAGTTTTACACTTTTTTTTCCGAAATTACCCCCATTCTGAAAATTAGAATGTACATTTTGAAAATTAGAATGTACATTTTGAAAATTAGAATGTACATTTTGAGTGTTAAAATATACATTCTAAATTCTAAATATACGGTCTAAATTCTAAAATGTACAGTCTAAATTCTAAAATGTACATTCTAAATTTAGGGTACCCTAAACTGTAGGGTACCCTAAATTCTAAATATACAGTCTAAATTCTAAAATGTACATTCTAAATTTAGGGTACCCTAAACTGTAGGGTACCCTAAATTCTAAATATACAGTCTAAATTCTAAAATGTACGGTCTAAATTCTAAAATGTACATTCTAAATTTAGGGTACCCTAAATTGTAGGGTACCCTAAATTCTAAATATACAGTCTAAATTGTAAAATGTACGGTCTAAATTCTAAAATGTACATTCTAAATTTAGGGTACCCTAAATAGGGTACCCTAAACTGTAGGGTACCCTATAAAAGGGCTTAAAATCCTAGGGTATCCTATGAAAGTGCCTAAACGGTTAGTAAAAACAAAGAGTAACGACGAGGAGGATGGGCAAAAAGGTAAAATCCCCAACCATATTTGTGCCCCAGGACCTCTCCAGCAATAAATTTTAGCCGAGGACCCGGTGGGCCAAAATTCCTAATAATAGGACCTGCCAATAAATTTCTTTTCATCAAGCCCATACCAAATTGAGTTTTACTCAAATTTTTACCCAAATCAAGGGAGAACCAAGCCTTGAACCAAATTTCAAATGGCTACTTTCTGGTGGTAGGTCGTGGTGCTTGCTGGTGGTAGACGGTGGTGCTAGTTTTTGGGCAACGGTGATGCTGGTTTTTGGGCGACGGCGGTGTTGATCGGCTACTGGTGGTGGTCGACGCTGGTAGCCTGGTAGTGGTAGTGGTGGTGGTGGTGGTGGTGGTGGGTCGACGCTGGTGGAGGTCAGAGAGGTGGTTGTAAGGGTAGAGAGGTGGCGGCGGCATATCTGGGATGTAAGATCTGGTGGTCTACGGTGGTGGCTATGGCGGTGGTGGTGGTGGCTATGGCGGTAGTCTACGGTGGTGGAGAGAGGAGAATGGGAGAGAAATTGTTTTTGATTTTTTTTAAAGCCACATTTGAGTAAAAATGTTGTTGATGACTGGAGAGAGTGTACCCAAATCAAGCTTTTTACTCAAATTTAAGTGAAAATTTGGTTCTGAGTTTGGTTCAAGACTGGAGTTGCTCTAATACACATAAATGTATTAAAAAAAAAAAAATTAACAATATCAAAGAAACATTGGAAAACGAAAGGGGAAGGATTCATACCAGGATTGGTGCAGTCTTTGAACAAGAACTCAACCATGGCTGTAACCTCTTCTTCCCTAATGGGCCTAAGGGACTCAAGCCTCTTCGGAGTGAACAATTCAAGTGTACAAACCTTCCTAACCTTCACATAGTGAGGCCCATAATCAGCCCAAATGAGGTCCTGCCCATCTTTGCTAAACCTGGCCGCCGATCTGCTCCTATGCCTATCCGCCAGCTGCTGATCCTTGTCTTTGAGCACCTCTTTCGCCAGCGCCGAGCTCGAAACGACTACGTTTAGCGACGAGCCCAGCCAGTACGAAAAGATCGGGCCGTAGACCTGGGCCCACTCCGCGAAGCATCGGAACTTCACCGGCTTTATGTCGTAGAGGTTTCCGACGACTGGCAGCGGGCGGGGGCCCGGTGGGAGCTTGTATCTCAGCCGTGGGTAGAGGTAGTAGACGACGAAGCTTATCAGAGTGATTGAGAAGATGAGTAGTAGAGACAATCCCATTTTTTCCGAGGGGGGTTGGGGGGATATGTTTTGGGTTTGTGATGATATGTATTGATTAGCCTTATTGTGGCTAGCTAGGCTGAAGGGATTGGTTGGAGGGAGGTTGATATATAATACTATAATGTATATATCTAATGAGGTGTGGAGGTGGTGGAAGAGGGGGTTGGAGGGGATAGGTTTTGGGTTTGTGGTGATATGTATGGATCAGCCTTTTGTGGCTAGGCTGAAGGGATTGGTTGGAGGGAGGTTGATATATATACTACTAGAATGAGGTGGGGAGGTGGTGGAAGGGTTGGTGGGTTGGTTCACTACAAGAATTTTTATCCATGAAGCTTAAGAAAAAGCAGCTACAGCAATTTCGTGCGGCTGCCCACATTTTTGCACGATTTTTCCAATTATGCCCCTCCACTTGGAATCCTCAAGTGTAAACTGGAGGGGTAAATCAGTCTTTCCACGTTGTGATGTGCTGGCACGCTTTACTGCATGCAGAGGACTCGCTCGCATCCTCTGGGGCTTTGGCCTGTTCTACAGACTATTCGTAGAAAATGAAAATCTATCTTCTAGATTTGATTCTTCCTCCTCCATCTTACGCCTCTCCCTCTCTCACGGATGAGATCTGAAAATTATTCCACCCCTTGCCCTCTCTCATCTGATGCACCTCTCTCTCTCTCTCTCTCTCTCTCTCTCTCTCTCTCCCTCTCTCTCTCTCTCTCTCGGTCTCCTCAAACAGAAAACTCCCGCCGATCTACCATGCACGGTGACATTCTGAGCACACTCTATCTCTCTCTCTTCAACAGCCGCATGGGCCGTCGTCCGCCTTCGTAGCATCGGGTAAGTGTCCTTTCTCTACCCTCCCCTTCTGAAATCAAAAACCCTAACTCTGTTTCTCAGCAAACTGTGTCTGAATACTTTTTCCATCATTGATTCTATTTTTATTGTAAAAATATATTCTGTTTTATCGTCATATGATTACGATTGCTTAAGTCCAATTGATCTTTTTGATAGCCCTAGCTTGTTTATATTGGCTTTCTTCCAATGAAATATGATTGCCGTTGGGTAGTTTGATCCAAAGAGGTAAGAACTACATCGATCAATTTATGTGTTCGTCTCTCTCTTGTAACATTAAAATTATATGGTTGATTAATGCTATTGAACCAAGACAGGTGACATTTACATTTAAGGTCCTTCATTAGATGGAACCAAAATTGAAAAGTGAAGTATCACTAGAAGATGTGACTACCCCTGTGGAGTTGGGGTTAGAAATTTTTCGCATTTCGCAGAACAAACTTTATTCGCAGGTGGTGCTAATACTTCAGAATAAAATCCATTGTTTTTCATGTCGCTCTTTTATTTATGTTTGCTACATAGTGGTTCCACTTCTGTCAATTACGTAAGATAGGGAGGTATCTTAGTGAAGTTACTGAACAAGTACCGAAAGAAGCTGTCCTTAAAAATCCAGTGGCGCCCTTTCTATGGTACATTGGTCAATACGCACTTTACAAGGCAAGTATTCATTTACCCTTCCATTTTTTTGAGTATCCATTGTTTTACTACACGAGTTTGGGTAATACGTGTCAATCTTTTTGTGTGCAGAATACAGTCCTGTAAATCTATACCCTATTATACTTTTTTTGAACTCTTTGATAGTAGCCTTTAGAACTTGATATAACAGTGGTTATTCACTGTGGTACTTTCATATAGTACTTATAATTGTACAGTTGGCGCTTTGGAGTTTGATAATTTTTTTGGTAAATTGAGTTTGATATTCATTATAGACAGTCTTGGTTGATTTTTTTCTAACATAATTCTTATGACCTGCCGAGCTATCCAACTTTGTATCTCAGTATAGTAATAATCATATGACTGGCCTCTGATGGCTATGCGCTGGTACAGGAATACAGGCCCAGAAGGGTGGATATTGAGACATAGTACATTTTGAGACTGTTACTTCCCTGGTTCGATCCTGCCGGAGGTTCTTCCCACCAGGTTCTGCGTCTGAGATATGGTCTGAATTTGGGTAATTTTTGAAGCCTGTAATTATTTTTTTGCTATGAGTTTGGTAATGATGTTGATGCATATGTCATATCCTCGTGAATCAGATACGAATAACCTAACTTGTTTCCTAAGGCTTCATAGATTTTCTTTGCCTTCTTGTTTGAGCTACTTTTAGTTTTAGTAATAGGCTGAAAACCTCTCAAAGAGAAGCATTTTGTGTTGGTTTTGACATGTTAACTTCTTCATTCATGTTAACTAGCTTGAAGCAGGATGAAGACGAGACATAGAACTTCCTTGTGAATTTTTTGTTTTACTTTTACAGAGAGCCGATTTATTGTTCACAAATATTGGTTAAATTAGTGAGGGAATTTGAGTCAAGTCCAGCACGGACAGCCTTTCTACTAAATGGTGCTAGAACTAAATCACTGCTTTTGTAGTGTACGTGGGTTATAGTGTCTTGAAATGTGACAATGAAGAGGAAGTGAGGAATTAAAGGTCATTGTTTAAATGACTACAATTAGGATTAGAATTTTGGACTTTTTTGAGACAGAGTATAATGGAAGTTTCTCAATTCAAACACGGCATCCTTATGTTATGAGGAAGACATATTACTGTTTTATTTTTTATGTTGGCAGCATGATTATCAAAATCATCTGGACAGGAGAGCGAGAACAATAACAAAATTACGGCCAAATATGAAGACTGTGAAATCTGAAGTAGCTAATCTCCCAGCCTTAGAATATAGGCTCATAGAATGAAGAAAAGAAATCAAAGGCTCTACCACAACCCAACTTCTCAAGAGAATCTGCAATGCTATTACTTTCTAAAATAAATGGAGCTAAAAGGGATTTGTTTTTGTTGAAGGCTGTGTGGCTGTGAAGGTGAACTTTGTTAGAGACTAGGTAGGATCTTTGAGTGACAGTTTGTAGTTATAATAGTTGTAGGTGCAAGCAGTGGAATAACAAGGAGCAATTGTATGTTTCAAAACGTGCAAAATCTGTTTTAGATCAGTATATCATTGTATAGCGTAGTTGTTATGGTAATAGATACATGCTTGATAAGATTTGGGGTTTCAGTGCCCATTAGCTAAAAGTTTTATAAGAGAACTGTTGTTGGTATTTGCCATAGTTCAAAACATTAGTTTTGGCAAGTATTCCTTATAGCCTGACATGATAGCATACATTACCACAAACCCGCGTGTAATTTTGTCGCCCCTATAGCCGGAACGACATTGTTCAAATAATAATGTATTTGACAAGGAGTCTTTCTATTTGTTGCATACTGGGACAGTACAAGATTCAGAAAAAGAGAGCGGCTAAAAGTCATCCCTTCCTTTTCCTTTCAATTAGTTGATTGGTTTGTTGTATGTTGTTGTACGACAGTATGAGTACATACAGATTTTATAGATAGAAGTCATCAAGGGAATCCCGTGAAGGTGCTGCGTTCGTGAGACTGTTTCTTCCTACAAATGTTGACAACACCGACTTCTTTTCAGTGTAAGGAGTGCCAGTACATTAGAATTCTCATTCTTCGCAAGGATCTTGGTTTGACTGTTGGAATTGATCCTTCCATTTTGATGGCAACAATTGGATTAAAATATGTATCGATCAGTGGGATTCAGTGCCAAATTGCAAGTTTTGGGACTTCCAGTGGGCAGCTGTTACAGCTCGTGTGATAAAGAACTGCAAATTTATCAACTGGGAATGTTTCTTGCCTATGCTTTTCACAAGATACTTGAATATGTTTGAGGTGAGTGTACTTGTTCACTCGGTACTTTCTTGAGTTCAATACTTGTTCACTCAGTACTTTCTTGAGTTCAATACGTGGAAAATGCATCCTGACAGATCGTCACCTGGAATCCAACATGGACCTTAGTAGTGTCTTTGCTTTTTTAGCTCCCTTCGACTTCAGGGACGATTGATTTTTTTCCACACTCTCCTTAAAGACCTAAAACTGATGACTTTCACTACATGTGATTACTCGGCTATTAGGCCGCCATATGGTGATTACACTTATTTATCTTTTCAGCGGGTAAAGAACTTTGAAAATGCATTTTAAGGCCTTCGGACGAAGTTTGTAGATCCCCAAATAGTTGTTGTCAGTGAAGCATTTCTTGCTTGGATTGCTTAGCTCTCATTGCACGAGCCCCATTCACATTGTAATAGAAGGTTGGATCTTTGGATTAGGGTTTTACATGAGGATACGAAAGAGATGAGAAGAAACAACAAGGAGTGAAAGCAGTTTGAAATTTACATTTTATGCTTCACCTCTCATAACTCTGCACGTGTAGTTCTCACAAGACCAAAATATCATGCCAAGCTGAGCCTGCATACTGAAGATTTTATTTCCTTTAGTTGGCGGGGTCAAAAAATCAGGAAAGGAAAATAAAATGTTCTCAAATCGAGTATGATTACCTCATGATTTTCCTTCTAGCGCCAATGTTCCAGTTCAGGCAATTCTGCCTTGACATATTCACCTTTACTGAAAGAGCAGCCTTGCCATCTTAACAGGAGGCTGCAGCCAAGAGAATAATCAAAAGAGGGTGTCAAAAGAAAACAAGTAAAGTATTGAATGCTAAAAAAGAAAAAAAGAAATACAAAATAAAATATACATTCGTGAGTACTTCTAACTTTTCGTGATCGAGCACTTATTTTTGTGTTTTAAATTTCGCATCCAACGTTTTTGGCCCCAGTACTTACGAACCCCTTTGTTTTATACGAAATGTTTTTTGGTGTAATGATTAATGTGTTTAGTAGTACTTGTTTTCCAGCAAATAGATCCAAATTATTAAAGTTTCACGGGCAAGCCTAAGGTGATCATTTTTCGTTTAAGTTGTGGTTCTAAGCTTATCGTGAATTGTGGAACTATTGAATTCATGCATTACTTTCCATTCTTGTTTCCAGTGGTTGAGGCCTGAGGGGCAACCGGGCAATGAGATCTTTGATTGTCTCTATCAGTGTAACATTTTCCTGCGGCCTTTTCTCGTCTTCGAATGGACCTGTTCTTCTGCAATTCGATCTGAAATGTCGAAAGTTTTGGGTTTTGCGAGTTCATTCACAGTGGTTCTACATCTCTACCTGGTTTCTTTGAGAGGTTAGATTCCCCCTTCTTATTTTGTTGCTTCGTGTTTAATTACTTTCAGTTGGGTTTCATTAGAAGATATGGAGAGAGGAGTGAGGGGTTTTAATGGAAATTTCAATCAAGAGAGCTCTTTCACTGTGTATGTCGACAATCTGCCGAGTTGTGCTGCTATACCCTGGGTTAGAAAGTTCTTCTCTACCTTTGGGAGGGTTGTGGATGCTTTTATCTGTCTTTTATATTTATTGGAACCTATTATTTTTCATACCGCGGTCTATTCTTACGATAGTGGGTTGATACTTGCTTAGTATTTCTTTCAGGTGAAATGTAATATGTTCTACATCTATCCCAATGAGCCGTCTATCGAATCGTTGCAATTGATGTTCGGTCTCGAAGAGAAGGAAGAGATCTTGGGAAAGTGGGTTTTTATGATCCGATAAAAAATCAAACTTATTTAAATGTTCCTGCTATTCTATATTTCCTTGAAAAGGGTGCTCAACCTACAGAAATGGTTCAGGATATTTTAAAAAAGGCAGAGGTTTTTAAAGAATTTCGCCCTAAATTAAAGGAAATTTAATTAATTAATTAAGGAAATACAAAAAGTAGAGAAATTTTCTCTACTTTTTGTATTTCCTCTTTTGTTCTATTCGTACCTATTCATGATTCCATACCGGTTCCAAATTAGAGATAAAGTAGTTCAGTTTTAGTTTGATTTAAATTCCATTTATTATTATGAAACCATTTTTACTGTTCCTAGTGAACAAAATAGTCAATTCAGTGATTGTACGCGGACTCTTTTGTGGATTTATGACCACAGCCACCGTAGGTCTCGGCTACGGCTATTTCTTCGTTGTAGCCAGCATCTTCATAAAAGACAACTGGAGGAAGACAACTGGAGACGGGTAGGAGTGGTGGCTGCTTTTGGTACGGCACAGTTCGTGATGTTCGCATCGGTCTATAACAGGCCGCTCCATGAAGGATTGGTTCAACCTCATCGCATAAAAATGTTCTTGTTCTTTCTGTCATTTTTCTTGCTTCAACTCTTATGGACCAGTCTAACAACTTTGCGCAACTGGCCGCTTTTGGATCTTAATGATAAAAGAAAGCCCGTGGTAAGTAAACGAAGGCGTGTCGTAAAGCGCATCTTCTTTCTTCAATTGGAATTTTTGATGAATTTCTTTGTGCAATTATACAACCCGTACCTTAAACCTAATTCAATGATCCCCGAATTAGTCAACTTTTGTCTCTCTCGCTATAACAACGACAACGAAAAGAAGATTGTATTTGTAATAAGTAGTTTGGCTGGTTGGTTAATTGGGCACATTTTCTTCATGATTTTCTTCATGAAGTTGCTGGAATTCATATTGATCATAATCATTTGGGTAAGAAAGAACTTTTTTGAATCTGATGACGAAGATGAAAATGAAAATAAGTGAAATAGATCAACCTTTATCTATTTCACTTATTCGACTGGAATGGCAGCGAATCGAACAAAAAAAAGTCATCAAAAAAATGACTGAGATAATCGAGTTAATATATATCGTGAAGATGCTTGCAGAATGTGTCCGCCGGATGCTCATTTTCTTCTCTGAATCTTTGTACGAGCATGATTTTCGTAAGAAAGGAACTTCTTCTATGCAAATGTTATTTTGATTTTGGGGATTTCTTTCTTCTGTTACAAACAGTATGTTGGTGCATGAGTAGGCTGCTCATATACGGCACTGATTCTTTCCTAAGCAATTGTGCCGAGGAAAATTGAGTTAGTTTGAAGGGGTAAATTGACTGTTTGAACTTTTTCATATACTTCTGTAGTACCGTAAGACCAATAATTCTTGGACCCATATGGCTTGTTAGCGGAACTTTAAAGCTGAAAAAAAAAACCCAACCTCTTGGAAGACCCAAATTGGATTAGCAGTTCACTGTTATTATGTGTTGGTTAGCTCTACTACTTTTTTTCAACTTCTGTTGCTTGCTTCCCCTTGGTGCATTTCGTTTGTTCTACGTATTTCTTATGTTCTTATGTTTCCTCAAAAACACGTAGTTTTGAGTGTTTTTTTTGTTGTGCCTTTGGGACCCCAAAACGAAACCAACAGGTTTCACCAACGTGCGAAGCACGGCGGATCTCACCTAGTTTTTACATACAACTCATGTATATACTACATATGTGGCAAAGAGTTGGTCAGTGAATTTTTCGAGGTGGTCTTATTTTAGGCATAGTTTTTCAAAAGATTTTAGCAACTTAGTTGCAATCAACCATAATTTTAGCAAATGAGATTAGCAGGTGCTAAAATTAATTTTTTGAAATAAAAAAATGAAATGGTTCTGTGTATTGTTTTTCAATTTTTTTTCCGCATCAAATTAAAGTACTTCTCGTGTACTTTAATTCGGTGTGAAAATTCAAAAAATAATACACGAAAAAACTTAATTTTTTGATTTAAAATACCATGATTTTAGCACCTTCTGAACTCATTTGCTAAAATCATGATAATTTTAGCAACTTGGTTGCTACTGTAAAATAATATATTTATGCAAAAAAATCGGCTTGATGAGACATCGACAGGTATATCAAAAATTAAATTTTAGTTTAAAATACGGACGGCCGTGATTCTGTCAATAGGCTTTTAAAGTTAAAATGAGCATGACTGTACGTCCCATCTAGCTATTTTTTGCGAACATTGGTCAATTGTATAAGGAGAAAACTCACCGCCAACGTAGTTAAGTATCCGAGGGACGGAGGATGTTTGTAAATGGGAGGGATTTTGACTATATTTGGGGGTTGGTGGCATGTGATATTATTGATGATGAAGTCACTCAACATGTTCGTGAAGGAAAAGTTTGGTGAGGGAAGGAAAACCCTTTTTATTCACTTTGGTGAAGAAACCGTACCGAATGTGACGAATTCCAACGTGAAGAATAATTGTGCGTGTTTTGACATTTTGGAAAAAAACGTTCGCCGGCATGTTACCAAGATTTTTCGGATTCGGGAGCTAAGTTACGAGGGGGAAGGTTTTTAAGGCACCCCCCTCGCCCGGTTACGAAAACCGGTCTCTACTAAGGGCATCCACAGTGGGCTAGCAATATGACTCCTAAGCTTGGCTCCTAACATTTACCTAGCCATGTCCTCAAATATTGCCTTCAATGGGCTCCCCAAACAAGCTCCTAAGGGTGGCTCCTAAAATTGGCTCCTAGCACAATAGCTAAATTTCGGTAGCCTTCTAGCTAACTCTAAGTGGGGCCAAAGTCTTTAATTCCTTTTTTAATATAAAATATTTGAAAAAGTTGCCGTTGGAAAAATCTCTCAAAAATCATGCAACTGAAGGTAAGATCTTTGATGTGGTTGTTTATCACTAGTTCCTTTATGCCATTTTTTTTTTTTTTTTTGTGAAGTGAAATGGAACAAAAGAATAGAGGAGAAGCATTTTTATTTCACAAGAGACATTACAATGACAGCTTCAAATTGCACTATTTAGTTAGCAAAAATACTATGTTTTGCATTAGACTATCATGTTTTGCCTTAGAGAAATAGTAACAAACGAATATTAATCAAAGTAATGAGAAATTCAAAACGGTAACAAGTCCATATTGTAGCCGTTAGGATTATCAACGTACGGGTCCCACATATTAATTTTTTTTTTTTACAAATAGAGAAGGATATTGCTAGCCCATTGAGTGCACACATCCTCTCCAAATTTAACAAACTCTAGGAGTGAAAAGTGGACCCCAAGTATGCTTATGTGTACACCTTAGGATACAAGTTAGAAGCCATTTTTTGCACTTGTTTCTTGAACTCAAATCACATGAACAAGATAAGAATGTAAAGATTATCACGATTAATCATATGAAAGTGGATACTTGTGATCGTGTAAATGACATGGCATGATAATAGAATGACATGAATATTAATAACAGTGACCATAAACTGTGAACAAAATGACACAAAAGCTTTTTGAGACCCTTTCTTAGAAAATCTAATTTGATCATTCTACTTTCTTTCAAACACCTAAAGGTATGTTTCAAACGCCTGAAGCTGAGAGGATCAGGCGCCTGAAAGGGGCTTTAGGCACCTGAAGCTACTGCTTCAGGTGCTTGATCAAACCCACTTCGACCTCTGTTTTGCCTTTGATATTGATAGTAAAATGACGTTAACTCATTGTAATGAGAGAAACAAACTTGAAAGCTTCACTTAAAAACTCATTCACACCATGAAACACCATTAATCCCTCATAAAGAACAAGTTTTTCATCCATTTAAATAGCAAAATAGAGATATTCCACTCTTGCATGCAAAGAAAATGACCTCCAATAGAGATTTTGTGATAAATACATGGTTTTGACTACATTGATGGTCATTTTCCTCCTTAAAAAGTATGATTTTCACCTTTTGGAGGGGAAAACAGAAAGTAAACAGTTTGTTCCTGAGATTTAAACCATCATCATCATAACTATAGGCCAAGATAAAGCATTTTAAGATAGAAAGAGATGAAAATGAACTGAGCCTGAAACTGCTGTTTCAGGTGTCGAGCAAAAAATGCTCTTTTGATATATTTGAGTCATTGTAAGCCCATTATTGGTATCAAGAACCAACATGAGCCTACTGCCTTCCCTCAACAAGAACTTTGCTACACTGATTGGGTAGATTAACTACCTTTTTGGAGCTTGAAATGGATGATTGAACAATGGGGAAGGGTTTTTTTTTGGTGGATAATGGAGGTTTGAATGAGGTTATACACTAACTTTGGGTGTTTTCTTGAGAGAGAAATGGCTGGTTTGGCTATTATTTCAGAAAAGATGATGGAACCCCCCCCCCCAAAGGAGGAGTATGAGGGTTTAAATAGGGCTCCCAAGGGTAGTTTAGGCCCCCTAGGGGTCATTTTAGGGGTTGATTCAGGCCAAGACGCTCTTCCCCTGAAGTAATCTGTAGGATCACCCAAAATTGCATCATAATCATTACAACCAGATATTCCCGCTTAAAATTTAAAAATTCTGAAAAAAGAGCTTCAGGCGCCTAAAGGGAAGGCTTCAGGTGCATGGGCAAGGTTCAGGCGCCTAAAGGAGATGTTTCAGGTGCATGGGCAAGGTTCAGACGCCTAAAAGAGAATGCTTCAGGTGTGTGAGAAAGGTTCAGGCGCCTGAAAGAAGGTGCTTCAGGCACATGCAGATGCGCTTCAGGTGCATGGAATGGGTTCAATGGTTTCTTTTGGTTTTTGGTTAGGAAGTGTTTTGGTAAGGTTTTGGATAAATTTCAATTATCCTTTCTAAGCTCTAAAACTTGTTCGAAAGTTCATTTTTCATCATCGGGAACGCAACGGATTTTCGTACGCCCAAATTTGGGTGTCTACACCCCTTTCACTAAGCGGATTATTTGGCTTTTGGGACTATTTGGGGAGGCATTTTCACGCTTTTTGAGACAAATTATTTTCCTCACATATATTAGCTAAAAAATGCTATAATAAAACCAGTAGACTTATATTAAAGTTTAAGAAAAGTGTTGAAATGTGTGAAAATTTCATAAAAGTATATGTAAATGTACTAAAAATTGTAAAATGTGTATTGAAATGCGTTTTTTTTTTGTCATTTTCTATACTTATTTTAAACCCAATGAACTTACAATAGCAACACCCTACCGAAAAAATGCTATTAGTACCGATATGGAGGAGACTTAGGGTTGGTCATTTCCCCCGACCCGTTCGAATCCGATCCAATCCCCGATCCGAACGGATCGGCAATATAGAGATCTGTTTGGAGATTGGATAGGATATGGGGATTTTTTTTTAAAATATTTGGGGATCGGGTAGGGGGTGGAGATAGGCATGTCCCCGCCCTGAATCCGCTCCGAATCCGTTCCCCGATCCATGCCCACCCCGCTCCTCCCCGTCCCCGATCCGCCCAGTCCCCGAATCCCTGAATATAGGGGTCTATTCATGAGTTATGAAACTTTTGGGTCCCACTAAATTTTCTCCAAACACATGGGGTCACACTAAATTTTCTCCAAATATTTAATTGATAATTGAACTTTGTAATACAATAAATGTGATTAAATAAGAAATGCATCACGATAATTTAATACATCCCAACTAGGTTGACATTTACTCAACCATCAATCATATGTCTTCCTTAAAATAAACACAAAAAAATGCAAAATAAAAACAATATTTTTCCAATCGAGCCGTTGATTTTGTTGTTCCTATTGATGAAATTAATTGTGTAAAGTTTCTTCTCGATCGAGTTTAGAAAGCTTGTCGATAGGGACCCAATTTGTGTTTTTTAATGATACTTTTCATCCAATTAAATGCCTACCGATACGCGATCCACTTAATTTTTCTACGACTGATAGATACCATAATATGTAAAAGATAGATGGTTTTGTACTTTACTATATCTTAGTGCTTCATATGAAGTTGAAGATCACACTACCTAAATACTCTTTTATGTTATCTTGTTTGTGGTTCCTTTAGTATTGAAATTAAAAATCCAGTTGATACTTGATACAACTTGAATTGAAGCTGGCAAACACTTATGCTTACACATGAATACCGTGCCGTGCCGTGCCAACGATAAATATACCGTGCCCGTGCCGGCCCGGCCCGTTGACACCTCTACTTGTAACTTGATTTTAGCATTTAATTTGTAACTGGGATTCTAGATTTTCAGTAATCAATTTTTTTTTTTAAATGATTGGATCCCTGAATCCCCGTGTGGATCCCCATTCCCCATTTGGAGTGGGGATGGAGGATGAAAATAAAGCCCCGTTGGGGATCGGGTAGGGGATGGATATGGAGAAGGGGTTTGGGGATTGGGGGTCAAGATAGTATTCTCCGGCCCCGATCCGTCCCCATGCCCATCCCTATACATCTTGCACAAATTTGACATGGCTTGGCTGAGTTGGAAAAAAAAGGGGACGTTATCATATCTAGTTTAGGGCTACAAATGAGCCGAGCTGCTCGCGAGCAGCTCGTTGCTTGGCTTCGCTTGACTCTTTTATTAATTGAGTTGAACTCGAGCTCGAGCTTTGGGCTCGTTTACTAAATGAGCAGAGCTCAGCTCCTAAAAGCTCGACTCGTTTAAAGAGGCTCGATAAGTAAATTAGTCTGGCTTGTCTCGTTAAGCGCTCAGCTCATTTATGACCGAGCCGAGCTCGAGCTCGAGTTTTGGGCTCGTCCAGCAAATGAGTCAAGCTCAAACACTATAAAACTTGGCTCGACTCGGCTCGTTTGCAGCCCTAATCTGGTTTTCCCCAAATGGAACCCCACTATTACCATCCTCTCAAAACGTTATTGTCTCTGTACACAGTAGCCCTAATGTTCTTAGAGAGAGAACCTTCATGGGACTTTTTTTTTTTTTTCTTGAAGAGAATCAGAGTATATAAAATCTACAAGAGGTTCATATAACAATCAATCCATTTGCTGGATTTGCTTCCAGTGGATCTCCGGAAGGCTATTTGGAAGGCTTGAAGATTTGAGACGACAGCTATCAAACACTGGGGATAGTGAACGAGGATTCAGCAATCGGCTTTTAGTAAATTGTGATTATATAGTAAGGTCATTTTGTAACCATACAATGATTATTGTAGTGTTTGATTCCTTCCTATAATTTTTATTTTTTTTGGGGCTTTACATGTATATCTGGTGTTCATCATATTTTATTTATGTCTTACTTATTGCTTGGTAATATGTTAAGTAGGAACTAAAGTTGTTCACTTTTGTTTTTCCCGTGGAGCCACCATTTTGATACAACAATGGTACAACCACACACATTTTACACAATCACACTCACAAGTGTGTAGACTCCGCACACACTGGATGTGTAAGTATGGGTTGGTTGTGAGTGCGACTTTGTAAATGGGTACGTGTGTAAATAGGTGCGATTCTATCATTTTTTATTTTGATAAATCCCGTTAAAAATTGAGGTTGTAATATTTAAATTTATTCCTTCCTCAAAAATACCAAATCTAAATTAAGCATGTAATTATCCGAAATTTTAAAAAAAATTTAGGATTATTTAATTTCATTTAATTACTTTAATTTCGTTATTTAATTTCTAATTGCACTTAGGGCCCTTAATTTGCAATTACTACGGTTTATACCCTAATACTTCAAATTGCTACAAATTCGACCCTAAGGGACGTTTACATTTTAATCCCGAGCATTACATTTTTATAAATTCATTTCATACGTAATTATACACGTTCATATACATACACAAGCAATACTAGTACACATACACACACATATGTGCATACATGTACTTTATACAGCATCCTACACTACCCAACCACCACCAACCATCACCAATACCACACTCTACCTCCTCCCATCATCCAAAATCAGTCAACATGGCCCTCCTTGACTGCCATACACTCCACCACCCTCCCCCATCACTTCCTTACCCTCTATGGTACTTCTTTCACCCATCCTACACTCCAAACTCCACCCGAAACTCATTTTATACTCCCCCAAACCCCAAAATCCGTCCAGAAGCTCTACTGCCCCTCTCCTTCACTCTCTTCCTCCTCCAAACTCTCCCAGAACTCCCAAACCAAGAACACAAAGCCCCATTACCATCCTTCAAGTTCTAGAGTGAGAAAAGTCATGAAATTTGGGTTTTCACTTCAAAACATCAACCACAAGCTCCCACCTCTCATCTTCCACTTCAAGATCATTCAACACACTCCAAGGTACCCAAATTTCACCACCAAATCCACCCAAGGCCAGCCAAAGAGCTCCCTCCACCGGTTTTTTGCAAAAACCCATTTTTCACCAAATCTTCGCAAAACAAGGTAAAAACTCGTACCCAACCTATTCCAAGATTTTGAATGAGTTAGAATAGTCTAGGAGTAGTTTATAGTTGATGGGTTAAAGCCCCAAGTCAAGGGTTTCACGAAACCCAAGCCAAAACGCGATGTGACCCTTTTTACCCCAAACCGTGTTTTCGTGCTTAGTAAACCTTAGATTCATTGTAGTTAATGTTTTTAACTATTCCAAGCATGTTTAAGACTTTACTAAGTGTTTATGGGAGTTTCTCCATTAATTTATTGTGCTTAACCTTGTTCTTGATCGTTGTGTTAAAGTTAGGGGTTTAAAGTGTAATTTTGTGAAAATTGGCGTGCGTACTTGTGTATTATTTACGAAACCTATTTTTATCAACTAAGAGTCACTACTGGAAATTTAGGAGTGTAACAAAATGACCAAAATGCCCTTCGGGTGTAAAATGACCATTTTGCCCTTGTGTGTGTAAATTACATAATGTGTAGTTTGTACTTAATAAAAAAATCAAGGAATTGCGTTTTGTGACAAATTAGGACTTTACTAACTAAAATAAAGTATTTTTACGTATTTACCCTTGTATAAAGTTTATTTACAAAAAGGCTCCCAAAGCTAGTAAAATTTTGCTAAGGACCCTAGAACCGTGAAATTAATTTTGTTACCCTTATACTTACTTAAAATTTCGATGGCGACCCCTTATTTCTATAAATTATGTTTATGACCCTATAATTTATTTAATTACGTTAAGGCCCCTTGTTTTCAATTACTTTGGTTTGTGATGACTTGTGAACTTGTGAATCGTGTTATTTGATTTTGTGACCCTTAGAATATCGTTATCGCTTTGCTTCTACTGTTAAGTGCACTTTCCATAAACATGTTGAATGTTAGAATAGACAACTAGGTTCCCAGGTTGGGTGATCGTACGCAAATATCACATAGACGATGAGATTAATGGAAAAGTGAATTGAAATTGATTGATGGGGAGTTACCCCGAGCTTGTTGTTGAATGGCAGTTCCGCCAAGTGATTGTTTCGAAGGATTGTTTGGCAGTCTGCCTTGATTTCGAAACCCTAGGATGTGACACTCTGTGATTTGCTTCATTTGAATTATAAGGCATTATAAGGGTGAAAGTATTATAGACCAGTTTCGGCTATATACATACAGGACCTGGCAGTTGTCATACGTAGTCCAGTGGTACAGTTTCGTCCCTGGGAAATTCATCCTTGCGAGGCGGCTGACGGCTGGATTAAGTACGTAACTTATACCTTCCGTCGGGGACCCCGAGTGAAGGGCAAGCAAGGGGGGAGTAAATCACAGTTTTGTCATATTCCTTAGTGGTTAATTGGGAGGAAAGTTCTCTAGGTTGAGAACTTAGATGAATATGTAAGTTAATGGCTAGTAATGAAATCAGTTATGTGTTTATTTTCTGCTTTACAATTTATTTCCTGCTTATTCCTTTAATTACTGCTTTTCAATCATATATTGTACTTGTATGTTAAGCAAGAGTTGGGAGGGTTAGAGTAGTTATTGAGTGATTTATCGCTCACGATGTTACACTTTGTGTGACCCTGGTATAATACTATGATGTTGCTTCGCGACTCGGACGTATTATGCCAGACTGTGATCAAACAGGTACTGTTGGTGTCGAAGGAGACGGTTATTTCGGAGCCGAGGGTTTTCCGGCAGACCAGGCTCTGGAGGAGCCGTGGAATCCAGAGTTGAACCTTAATCTATAGAACCCACCCCTTTATTTTTAATGTTGGATCTGTAATATTAATTTCTTAAACCGTACTAAGTATTTTGTAATGGGCTGCACTTCACGTTTTCCAACGTGTACTCTGATGGAAACTCTTTTTATTAAATTAATCCTAATTAGTTGTCTTAATTAATGCTTCCGAAAATCGGGGCGTTACAACTTGGTATCAGAGCTCTAGGTTCAAACCTTCGCCTTGGCTAGATTGGGTAGATCACTTTCCGAGAGCGTAAACTGAATAGTAATACTATCTATTGTCTATGTTACTTTATGATATTCTACTTAAGTCTATCTTATAAGTACTTACGAACAGTCGTTCGACTTAGACTCCGAGTGTGTACCGTGAGAAAACATAAGTTCTGTGTGATGGCTAGCAAATAATGTGACTGTATGTGGTATTTCTTGTATTAAAAACTATTCAAAATTGTAAAATGTGTATTGAAATGCGTTTTTTTTTTTTGTCATTTTCTATACTTATTTTAAACCCAATGAACTTACAATAGCAACACCCTACGGAAAAAATGCTATTAGTACCGATATGGAGGAGTATACATCTTGCACAAATTTGACGTGGCTTGGCTGAGTTGGAAAAAAAGGGACGTTATCATATCTAGTTTAGGGCTACAAATGAGCCGAGTTGCTCGCGGGCAGCTCGCGGCTTGGCTTGGCTCGACTCTTTTATTAGTTGAGCTAAGCTCGAGCTCGAGTTTTGGGCTCGTTTACTAAACGAGCCGAGCTCAGCTCCTAAAAGCTCGACTCATTTAAAGAGGCTCGATAAGTAAATTAGTCTGACTCGGCTCGTTAAGGGCTCAGCTCATTTATGACCGAGCCGAGCTCAAGCTCGAGTTTTGGGCTCGTCCAGCAAATGAGTCAAGCTCGAACACTATAAAACGTGGCTCGGCTCGGCTCGTTTACAGCCCTAATTTGGTTTCCCCCAAATGGAACCCCACTATTACCATCCTCTCAAAATGTTATTGTCTCTGTACACAGCAGCCGTAATGTTTTTAGAGAGAGAACCTTCATGGGGACTTCTTTTCTTTTTATCTTGAAGAGAATCAGAGTATATAAGATCTATAAATCAAAGTTGTTCAAGAGATCTACAAGAGGTTCATATAACAATCAATCTATTTGTTGGATTTGCTTCCAGTGGATCTCCGGAAGGCATGAAGATTTGAGACAGCAACTATCAAACACTGGGGACAGCAATCGGCTTTTAGTAAATTGTGATTATGTAGTAAGGTCATTTTGTAACCATACAATGATTTTTATAGTGTTTGATTCCTTCCCATAATTTTTATTTTTTTAGGGGCTTTACATGTATATCTGGTGTTCATCATATTTTATTTCTCTCTTACTTATTGCTTGGTAATATGTTAAGTAGGAACTAAAGTTATTCACTTTTGTTTTTCCCTTGGAGCCACCATTTTGATACAACAATGCTACAACCACACATTTTACACAATCACACTCACAAGTGTGTAGACTCCACACACACTTGATGTGTAAGTATGGGTTGGTCGTGAGTGCGACTTTGTAAATGGGTGTGTAAATAGGTGCGGTTCTATCACTTTTTATTTTGATAAATCCCGTTAAAAATTGAGGTTGTAAGATTTAAATTTATTCCTTCCTCAAAAATACCAAATCTAAATTAAGCAAGCATATTACGTTGTTCAATTATCCCTTCAATTAAATGCATGACGATGTCTACTTCATTTGTTGCTTTCTTTTATCTAATTAGGATTTGGGTAACCCTACTCTGACTTGGGTAAAACTAAAAGTACTCCATAGTGGTGTTGGAAAAAAAGGTTGGCTTTCCATTCCTCATTGTCCATTTCCTTCTATGGGCACAGCTTGGCTGCACATATTATGCACACCACCACCTCGGGTCCCAAAAGATGATCCAAACCATTCGTTTTTCTTAAAACTATATTTACGGGTTTCTATAAAAAAAACCTGCACAATCAAATATCGATACAGTTTTTTTCAGGCTGAGTTTTCACTATTATTTAAATGGTTACTATTTTCATTATTTTTGATATTTTAGACAATTTTCACAAAAATACCATTTACCAGAAACTATACATACTTTTGACAGTAGGAAAACTAAATAGAAATTCACCCTAAGAAACCGTAGGACGAACCTAAGTTTTTTGCCTTAAAAATTCTGAAAATTCTTTTTACCGATATTTGATTGAGCTATTTTCTTACAACAACCCATGAAAAATGATTTAACAAAAATATGCGATTTAGACCAATCTCTGTGAAATCCAAAGTGGACCGTCCAAAATGGTCGATCTGTGCAACCAATCTGTGGGCACAATCCCTCTGTTTCTTTTCGGGTGGAGGTAATACCACGACAGAGTGGGTTTGGTGGGATGGTTCTCATCCAGTTTATCCCCTCCGGTTCCCTCCAGTTTTAAATTGTTTTAGGTCCACTCTGGATCAAAAAGATGATCGGAAGCTTCATTTCGTGGAACTCATTGAGAGGAGTATATCCATGCTAAAAATCAGTTTGATCCGACTTTATTTCATATATGAACGAATCGCTTTTTTGCTTTCTTTTTTTGAACGAATCGCTTTTTTTCTTTCTTTTTTTTTTCCTCGCTCAAACGCAATTCGTTTGTATATGAAACGAGGTCTTATCAAACGTATTTTAGTCGAACCCGGGGTATCTAGATGTGTTTTGATTTTTTACCGGTGAAAATAAATTAAAACTGCCAAATGCATCCGGGCTGTCCAAAACATGATCAGATGGCCGAGGGGTACACATCACAATGCAAAGCATCCCCCTGGTTATTCTTGTATATGAGTACTACAAAATGATAGCAAGTCCACCCCTTACTCTTTTTTTTTACTCAAACTTAAAATTTGAGTAAAAACTCTTAAAATACTCCTCCATTCCTTACCCATATTTATACCAAATTGAGTTTTTATTCAAACTTAAATTCAAATAGAGTTAGACTCAAACTCTTACTCCAATTTTGAAGGCAAATTTGAGATTCTCTTGCATTTGGCAATAATTGTTAAGGCCCGTTTGGCCCAGTTGGTACACTGTCCACTGGCGTTCGATGACAAAAACAATTACTACCACCACATGCCTTCCTTTTTTTTTTGGAGATGCTCTTGCATTTGGCAATAATTGTTAAGGCCCGTTTGGCCCAGTTGGTACACTGTCCACCGGCGTTCGATGACAAAAACAATTACTACCACCACATGCCTTCCTTTTTGTGTTTTTTTGGAGATGCTCTTGCATTTGGCAATAATTGTTAAGGCCCGTTTGGCCCAGTTGGTACACTGTCCACTGGCGTTCGATGACAAAAACAATTACTACCACCACATGCCTTCCTTTTTGTGTTTTTTTGAAAGAAACAAATACTCCCTCCGTCTCAAAAAGTTTGGCCTACTTTTAAATTTCAATATTTTATGTAGAATACACAATGTTACCCAAAAATTTTAACTTTCCAAGCTTGGCCTTCATTAGTTGACCCTAATAAAATAAGAGTTAATCAAGTTTTGAATTTAAATTGTTTTTTGGAAAGCGGAAAATCTTGCTGCCAGTAATCAGAGAAGGGGGGAGATGCTCTTGCATTTGGCAATAATTGTTAAGGCCCGTTTGGCCCGGTTGGTACACTGTCCACTGGCGTTCGATGACAAAAACAATTACTACCACCACATGCCTTCATTTCTCTTTCTATCTCTCTCCAATTATTACACCTCTCTCTAATTATTACTTTTTCCAAAAATTCATCCAAACACTATCTCAAAAATATTTCTCAAAATATTCTTCTCAAAATTCTCAACCAAACAAAGCCAATGGCTGTGTTTGGATGGGTTTTGAAAATAAATTTTTGAGATAGTGATTGATTTTTGAAAATGAGAATAATGAGGTAATGATAGAGAGCGATATAGAGAAAAATGAGGATAATGAGTAGAGAGAGAAATGTAACTAATGATTGAAAAAAGGAAGAATCCATTTGAAAAGAATTTTTTTAAATGGGAAAAAAAAAAAAAAAGGGAAGTGAACAAAGCATTAGGTTCTTGGAATTAATTTAGAATCAAAATTTATGTTAGATACATCGCTAACACAGATTCACGTATGTAGTACATAAAAAGTCTAATAAATTTGTTCGATGTATGTTTAAGGTACGTGCATTATGTATCTTGGTTTATGTGTACAGTCCATGAATGTTGTTGAATGAATGTAGTTGAAGAGTCATTTGTGCTATTCATGTATCTCTGCCTCAAAAGATTTTGGATCAAATTACACTTAAAGAGTTTCTTTTCTATTTTAGTCCATCACTTTTTTAAAAGTATATTGCATTAGACTCTTTATTTTAACTCAATTTTATTTAACTGTTATCTCTTTATGCTTATAATTTCCAATTTAAATGTTATTGTTTTAATGTTTTTGAAGTGTTATACTTTTCTTACTAGATCTATTCTAAGGGCCATATTTATAAGTTATAACTACTACATTCCAACGATCATATTTGAAACAACTATTTTTTTAAGTGTTAAATTGCGTTGTTTTGGTCATTTTAAAATTTTATTGGTGATCTGGAAATAAAGCACTCACCATTAAATCCCAAAAACCTCTCTGAAAATAATAAAGATCGCATTTGAGAAGATATATCAAATACGTTTAAAAAAAGTATCAAATATGTTAAAAAAAAGGTTTCTTTTTCACAATGTTCTTTGATGAATTTTTTTGAAAGATGAATTTTTTTTTTTTTTAATGTTTCGGTTGGTCTAATCATGATTAGCAATAGAGGGGAAAAAAAAAGTGCCAAAAGAGAAAAAAATATACAAAATATTCAGTCTAGGACATGTAAGACTCAGTACCCATATACCGTAGACGCGGCATAACTCCACAAAGTAAGGCGTCAGCCTCGTTCTTGGGTAAGCGAACACAATCTAAATATCAACCACCATTTGTAGTATGGATATTTGGTTGGATCCGTGGCTTCCTCGGACCTACTCTTTCCAGGCCCTAAGGAAACCTCAATTGCGGCCTAACCCTCTGCACAGCGTTCACAAAGTTTCTGACTTGATTGATGAGGATCTACACCAATGGAAACATGACCTTGCACAGGAACTTTTTGTGCCCAATGATGCGGAATCAATCCTCGCCCTTCCTACTAGCAGCCAAGGTATCCCGGATGAAGGTGTATGGCACTATACAGGAGATGAAGGTTTCACGGCATGTTCTCAGGCCCGGCCCTGAGATTTTTGTGGCCCCAGACGATAATGTAAATCAGGGCCCTATGTTTTTCTAGAGAGAGAATTAAAGAACCACTATTTATTTCAAATTATAAATACCGTATTCCATATTTTGTCTTTTTTGTAATTCTTGTCTTCATGTTAATAAAAAATAGTTTTCGGTCATAATTGTCTATTCTTATTGCAAGTATTAGAAAATCAATTGAAATGGGCAATGCGAACATTTTATGAATACGCATGAAGTGTTTTATTTATTTTTTCCCTAATTACTACACTGGCATTTTTTTTTTTAAAGAAGTCAACAAATGATAAGGAAAAAGAAAAGAGAAGAGAAATGGCAAGAAAAAAGAAAAGGGAAGAGAAGGTAGAAAAAGAAAATAAGGACCCATGGGAATTGAACCCTGACATCTACTAGGAAACACACAAACCTTTCCACTATGCCAAATGCTTCTCTATTTCTTATGGTGCAACATTATATATTTATTACTTGTTATAAACATATATACTTAATTGGGGCCCTAAAAATGGGTTATTTTTGGTGGGCCCCAGACCCGGGCCTACCCAGCCGGCCCTGCATGTTCTACTTATTTTTTGGCAAAATCCCTTACTTTGCCTGAAAGAAAGGGGAGACCAGTGGTGGTAACCATAGTAGTTTTGATTGGAGTTGAGTTTGGAAGATCCCAGTACCGAATAAGGTACGGCATTTTATTTGGCGTTGTTTACACAATTCCTTAGTTGTTCTTGCTAACCTTCATCGGAAACAATTTGATGTCTATCCTTATTGTTCTTACTGCCATAAAGAATTTGAGCCTATGATCGAACATGTGTTATTTCATTGCAAAAGAGCTAGAGAGGTTTGGGATCTCTCCTCCCTAGTCCCTAATGCTACAAAGGATTGGAAATGCTTGAAATTTTGTGAATGGTGGACCACCCTCTCACATTTCCCTGCAGAAAATGGCTGTGATTTACTAGCTTTTGCTGCAGTACTTTGTTGGTTCATATGGGAGATTCTCGACAAGGCCTCTATTGTGTGGGCTGAGTTCAAGGAAAGCGATGTATCGATGAAGACTCACGAGTTCAACAAGGTATTCAAACCCAGATACCACGGTGACAGCCTCCCCTTATTGGTGATATTAAAATCAATGTGGTAATTAAACCATTAAAGAAATCGATTTTATGAGCTGTGTGAATATTCTTTGATTGAAACATCTATCTCTATTTACCCAAAAAAAAAAAGCACACATCTATCTCCTCTTGCCAAGGCACTGAACGATATCGGAGCTCCAAAATGTTTTGTGTTTGGTTTCACTTGTTTTTATGGTTCCCTTACTAAAACAAATTAAATGTTCAAAAGACGTGACGGTTCCATATCTTTTGTTCATTTACGTCTCAAAACTGGATTTCACAAAACTGAAGAAGAGAGTGTCTTCAGAAAAATGATTTTTCAATATAACTTGCCAAAGATGTTTTCCTTCTCAGTTTTTGTTTTCTGTTCGCAAAATGATTGCAAAAAAAAAAAACATACTAAAAGCAGGGCAGCTATGTCATGCCTAGTTTTTTGGTTTTGGCATCAACATCTCACTTTAACAAATTACAATCCCATAGTTAGAGTTCAAAACCAAACGTATTATGTAATGATACGAAGAGCAGCAAATTGAGCAAACAAAAGATTACATGTCAATAGCAATACGTTTGTCCAGGTGAGCAGGCAATCTTGATTTAGCAACAGCCTGTAAAGTGGTCTCATGAAAAACACCAATCCCAGTTTCTCTGTTATGTCTATCTCTTCCAGCCCCACCCCTTTCGGCGGGCCCGCCAAAAATGGTGGAGAAGATGACCGAGCATTGACATCACCAAGTTGATCCCCAGTTGGAACCCAAGGCACACCTGTCGGCTTGCCTTTTGGGAAATCGTGACCCTTCATATCAACATCCTCCTCCAAAAACCTCTGTGGTCGGAACTCGGCTGGTTTTTCCAAACTTTCAGGTCACCAGCCACGGCCCACACGTTTACATCGACGTTGGATCCTTTGGGGATATCGTAATCGCCGATCTTGACGTTAGAACTAGCATTGTGGGGAAGCATCAATGGGGTTGGAGGGTGTAGCCTCAAGGCTTCTTTGGCTACACAGTGTAGGTAAGGGAGGTTGGAGAAGTCAGATTTGGTCATGACACGTTCGTTTGATCATAAGTTTACAATCTGGACATGCCTTCGTTTCTACCAACCGAATCATTTTATGCACACAATCATTGCCTCATTGGATACAGAAGGGAATGGAGAATGAGGGTGGGTGCAGTCATTGAAGAGGGACTCAACCATGTTCATAACCTCATATTCCCTAATGGGCCTAAGGGCCTCAATCCTCCTCGGAGAGAACAGTTCAAGTGTACAAACCATCCTAACTTTTGCATGGTGAGGCTCATAGTCAGCCCAAATAAGGTCCTGCCCATCTCTGCTAGACTTAGCCACGGCTCTGCTCCTATGCCTATCCCCCAATTGCTGATCATTCTCCTTCAACACCTCTTTCACTTGCTCCGAGCTCGAAACGACAACGTTCAGTGTCGGGCGCATCCACACCGATATGATTGGGCCGTATACTTGGGCCCAATTCGCAAAGCACCGGGACAATACCGGCTTAATGTCGTAGATGTTGTCATGTTGCCAACGATTGGCAGCGGGCGTGGCCCGGTGGAAGCTCGAATCTCTGCCGTTGGTAGAGATAGTAGGAAAGGAAGACGATTAGAGTGATTGAGAAAATGGGTAGTAGATGCAATGCCATTTTGGAGAGAAAAAGGGAGGGATGTGTTTTGAGTTGTGCTGCTAGATTACATTCTGGCTAAGGATACATGTGTACTTAAAAACGGGAAAGAAGAGTAGCTGAAAATGGGCAGATGGTGAAAAATAGGGTGGCTGAGTTGATTCTGAACATGATTCATACTATAATCAAAGTGTTGACATCCTTCATTGATCTATGCTACATAGAATTAGTTTTTGGGCTCTTTTTGGTCTTATTGGTTGTTGTCTTCGGGATTTTTAGCAGGGGTGCTTCGGCTAGGCTTGTTTTCTTTCTGCTGTTGTATGTGTTTTTTTGGCTTGAAGCGGCTGTTTTGGTCTAGGGTGTTCTTGTTCTTTGGTTGGCGTCTTGCCTTCCTTTTCTGGATTTCAAGTGACGTTTTCGCCAATGTGCCTTGGTCCATTTAATCTTGTCTTTCTTTCAAAGATTAATAAAAAAATTCGACTGATTTGGAAAAAAAAAAAACACTTGAACACAATACAAATTACAAACTTGTTATTAGAGTTCAAAACAAGTCTTTAGTACTTCAAAGAATAGCACCAAATTACGGATACAAAAATTACATGTCAAAAACAACACGATTGTAGAGGTGAGCAGGCAATCTTGGCTTAGCAACAGCTTGTAAAGGGGTTCTCATGTAAGTCACCATTCCCGGGTTCTCTGACATGTCTATCTCTTCCGGCTTCACACCTTCTGGTGGGGTCCACCAAAAATGATGGAGAAGGTGACCGAGCATTGATGTCACCAAGTTGATCCCAAGTTGAGCCCCAGGACAGACCCGTCGGCCAGCCCCGAAAGGCAACAATCGAAAATCGGTACCCTTCACATCAACATCCTCTTCCAAAAACCTCTCTGGTCGAAACTCGGTTGGGTTTTTCCAAACTTCCGGATCACGGGCCACAGCCCACACATTTACGTGGACATTGGATCCTTTAGGGATATCGTACGCGCCAATCTTGACATTGGAATTAGCCCTATGGGGAAGCATCAGAGGGGTTGGAGGGTGTAGCCTCATCGCCTCTTTGGTTACGCATTGCAGGTATGGGAGACTGGAGAAGTCGGATTCGGTCATCACCTGCTCGTACCCAACAACCCGGTCTAGCTCCTCTTGAACCTTCTGTTGCACCCTAGGGTTCTTGATCACCTCAGCCATTGCCCACTCAACTGATATAGCAGTAGTGTCCATGCCGGCAGTTATCATGTCCTGCAAAAATCAAATGGACAAATTGCTTAAACTATTGAAATGGGATAACAATCTCATGTAATTGAATATGTACGTCAACAAATAAAAAGTTTTGTAGCCGAAAACCGGTTATCAAGAGTTTTATTGTCTCAGACATCTGGTTATCAAAATTTCCAAGATTTGAAAACCTGAAATAGTGCCATTTCTTTTCCCAAAATAATTCAAGACATTTATTGGTAAACATACATACCCATAGCAGCCCAATGATGGTGTCCTCACTCAGATCATACTTCTCCCTTAATGTAAGCAACGCATCCACAAAATGCTGCTTGGCAGCGCCACCGCTCTTCTGGCGGGTGGCAGTGTGCTCATCCATAATGACCCTAGTTAGTCGGTCCCGGCGTGCCCCGTGCTTGGCAAAAGCCTCTTCCTCAAGTGGAAACATCCACCGGAGCCAGGGGATGTGCTCTGCCGCAGCCAGCGTCGCCCCCAGTTTCAGGCCGTTCTCCGTAATGGCCTTGAATTCCAGTCCTTGTTCGTCCAAAACGCCGTCGGAATTTACGAACCGTTTCCCAAATGTCAGTCTTGTTATGTTGTTGAATGCTACCGCTCCCAAGTATTTCCTCACTTGCAAACTTTTCTCCGAGTTTTCTGCATTGCCAATTCTAAAGTAATTCAGACACATCACTTCATTCATTGAGTGACGGATACAAAGATTTCACAAAAACCAAGTCAAATGCAGAATTATTACTTAAAGAGTTTGGAGGCACTAAGGTAAAAAGAAAATACAAAATCAAAATTGAAGGGAGTAAGACACTCAATTTCATTTTAAACACTGTATCAATAACTAAATGTCCATTGATCTGATTGATCCAATCGGACGGCATGTAATCTTTTATTAGCAAACATATCATTTACTCGACGTAAGAGCAAGTCCACCCTTGTTCTAAATCTCATGCCAAAGCTAATATTTCTAGATTTTAGATTGTGACAAAATAGCACCAAATTAACTGGTGTAACGACATTGCTATTTTTATTTTATTTTATTTTTGGCACTATGGCAAGCTTAAACAAAATACTTTGGCAATGCTATTTTGGTACCAACAGGTGGACTTGCTGTAAGGAATTAACTATTTTAAGATAATAAAATTATGCAAAAAATTATATGGAACTTAACCTCTTGGTTGATTTTTGATTTTTCTATTATAGTACTACTAAACTATTGTTGTTTCCGCGTTTAGTGTGAACCCCAAGTAATGATGAGGCCACCAGCTTTCTACCAACCAATAACCCAAACCTCCACCAACTTCATTTTATGTTGTTTTAGCATTTTGTAAATTTTAAATAAAAGGGGATCTGGTACATTATCTTGTCGTTCTCCATATTAATTTCCTCAGGTATGATTTATCATTTGATCAAAATATTACTCACCAACTCCAACAACCGAAAATAATACATACTCTCTCTGTCCCAAAAAAGACGCCAATATTACTCTTTTAAACGAAACTATTTCAATATAACTTATCCCTCTCACCGGACATTATCTGTTTGACTCGTTCTCCATAATTAATTTCCTCAGCTATGATTTATCATTTGATCAGAATATTACTCATGAACTCCAATAACGACAGCAACTGAAAATAATATACTCTCTACGTCCCAAAAAAGACGCCAATATTACTCTTTTAAACGAAACTATTTCAATGTAAGTTATTCCTCTCACCAGACAATATCTAGTTGGCTCATTCGCCATGTTAATTTCCCCAGGTATATATGATTTATCATTTGATTAGTATATTACTCATGAACTCAAACAACAGTTAAAAATAATATACTCTTTTTATGCCAAAAAGAATGCCAATATTACTCTTTTAAACAAAACCATTTCAATGTAACTTATCCCTCTCACCTGTTTCAGTAAAAACCCTTTAATACTATACAGTGTAGGCAACCAAGAAAAGGAAGACCTATTACATATTTACATTTACTATAGCTTAATTATTTATTTCACATTTACAACAAACATATTAACCTGCTTCTACATGGATTTAAACTCTAAAACTTTTATTTAAAATCTGCTCCCAGCTCCTCCCCTTAACGTGGCAGAATGTCCTGCAGCTATATTTTTGTAAATTAACTTCTTCTTTTTTTTCCTTTATGTGAGAACCATTGTTCTTAAATGCGGCAGCCCTACTATTGGAACCGATGAAGGTGTACCAATGATGCACAGGTCGGTTTGGGGCCTACTTTTGGATCATGTACATAAGACCAAGTCGTTCATTAATTTAAAAATATTTTTTTGAGTGACTTGACGGAAAATTAGCTCGGATAATTGTAAATGATTGATTCAACTAAAACATTTTCATGGAAAAAGTAAGATCCTGAATTCTAAAAGATGCATACATTGGATCAACCATTTACAGCTATGCGATTGAGCTTATTTTTCAATAAGTGACTAGAAAAAACATTTTGGCCCTGTTCGGTTAGGGAGTTTAGTTTTGGTTTAGTTTTGTTGACATCATCATTTCCCTCATTCCTCTCTCTAACTCTCTCCACTCATTACAACTGCTTACATCATCAAAACTAAACTAAACTAAATTACAAACCAAACACAGCCATTAAAATTAATAAACAACTTGAAACTTTTGGGCACTTTTGTGCAAGGCCCGGAAGTGAGTTCTGCAAACTGATCTATGCACCATCAATACATTTTCATCCATACAACTTATGCACAAATGCGGCCATCGCATCACATCAATGGGTAACAAGAAAAACACGCAATTGAACCGTGGTACTTTATGGCATCTCGAGTGAGATAGTATTATAGAATCAGACAAATCAACATGGACCCGTCCCTACCAATTTGCACTTCCCCTGCCCATTTTGTTTAAACAAGGTTTTGAATACCGTGTCACTGTATCTGGCAATGTATTGATTTTCTTATTTCAATGGATTAATCTACCGTCCGCCCAATGGACAGACAATTATGATTGTTTTGTGTTTTACCGTCCGCTCAGTGGACGGATAATAGAAAGATCCTATTTCAATTTACGGTGCGGGATTGAAACCCTTTAATTCAATTTACCTTAATACGAAAAAAATTTGGATACCGAATGGGTACTACTAGCAGAGTCTACATGGTAATTCGAATGTTGTATCCAGACCGTTCAATACCCAGATCAAAACCCTCTATCTCCTCACTCTCTCTCTCCCTCCTATGTTTCTCTTTCTATAATCTGGAGCGTCCAAACAGAAAAACTGAAATAGACTGCCCAAATCGTTGGCAATGAAAAATTGCTCCCTTAATACACATACATGTACAAATATACAGTTTTAAAAATATCAAAGAAACATTGAAAAACGGAAGGGGAAGGTGTCATACCAGGATTGGTGCAGTCTTTGAACAAGGACTCAACCATGGCTGTAACCTCTTCTTCCCTAATGGGCCTGAGGGCCTCAAGCCTCTTCGGAGTGAACAATTCAAGTGTACAAACTTTCCTAACCTTCACATAGTGAGGCCCATAATCAGCCCAAATAAGGTCCTGCCCATCTTTGCTAAACCTGGCCGCCGATCTGCTCCTATGCCTGTCCGCCAGCTGCTGATCCTTGTCCTTCAGCACCTCTTTCGCCAGCGCCGAGCTCGAAACGACCACGTTTAGCGTCGAGCCCATCCAGTACGACAAGATCGGGCCGTAGACCTGGGCCCACTCCGCGAAGCATCGGAACTTCACCGGCTTTACGTCGTAGAGGTTTCCGACGACTGGCAGCGGGCGGGGGCCCGGTGGGAGCTTGTATCTCAGCCGTGGGTAGAGGTAGTAGACGACGAAGCTTATCAGAGTGATTGAGAAGATGAGTAGTAGAGACAATCCCATTTTTTCCGAGGGGGGTTGGGGGGATATGTTTTGGGTTTGTGATGATATGTATTGATTAGCCTTATTGTGGCTAGCTAGGCTGAAGGGATTGGTTGGAGGGAGGTTGATATATAATACTATAATGTATATATCTAATGAGGTGTGGAGGTGGTGGAAGAGGGGGTTGGTGGGTTGGTTCACGACAAGAATTTATAATTTACATACAACTCTTGTATATATATGTGGTAAAAGAGTTGGTGAGTGAATTTTTCGAGGTTGTCTTATTTACCAATGAGGCGCCATAAGCTTTTGCGGGTTCCACTGAGCGTACATCTTATATAGTATAACAGAATGACTTTTCGTGAGAAATGCTCTCATCGCGACAAGTGACATAAAATAGTTGGTTTGTCGTATTGGATTTTGAGTGACACATGTGACAATAATTCAATTACCATAAGTAGGTAATTTCAAATTTCAAGCAAGTTCCATGATTTAAGGAATCAGCACTCTAGATTTGTAAAGAAAATAATCTGTGAAATAATTTTAAATTTCAAATACTCATCAATCAATAAATTCTACAAATGAAATAACTAATTAGCTAATTAAAAATTTCAAAATAATTTAAAAAATCACTCAAAAATTGCAAATAAAAACAATAATCAATTAGTTTTAAATTCCTAATACATCAAAAACTCATAAAAATAAAAATGTCCATCCCCCATTTTCTCAACCATTAGTCTAAAAAACTCTTAAGTCTCGCAATCCAACCAATTATATTTTCGTGTAAAGCTTATTGTTGTTCTTATACTTTGGCTAGGGCCATGGTTGGCCTGGTGCAAATGAACAAATAACCTATGTTTTGGTAACGGTGAGTTAGTTTGTAATAAAAAAATTTCAGTTTTTATTAATTGGTATTCATTTTTTAAAAAATCTATAATGGCTTTCGATGCCGAAATTTATGTTGGTTAAAAAATGACTCGGCTTTTACAGGATCGATGTGAGAACCTTGATGAGAAAATCAATCGATTGAAATTGTCAAAACAACATTTTGTACGCAAAAATGGTCAAAGGGTTACATAATTGGAATATTATTCTCAATTTAGTTGTAAGTGTCAAGTTAATAGTTGCTATTGCTAAGATCTTGAAAGGTACAATCTATTATAGTATTGCAGAATGGGTTTTCGCGAGCAGAGACATAAGGGCGACAAGTGGCATAATTTCATTGGGTTGTCATGAAATTTTAAAGCAACGCATGTGACATACTCTTATTGTTAATCTTAAAAGTTATCCAAAAATAGTTTATATGTTACTATTAAAAAGCAAACATTTACCTTAATATGTGGAAACCCTAACTAAGCCACCAATTAGTATTTCCTTACCAATGGATTTTAAAAGGAAAAGAACCAGCAAATGGAAACTATGAAAATAGCCTTGAATGGAATTTTTTAGTCCCCTTCCTTCCCTGTACCTCCTCCCTCTGTGATTTTGAAACTAATTTGAACATATAAAGGTAGTTTCGTGGATTATGTATAGAACTAAAAATATTTGATCTATTCATTTTTTGAACAGCATTTGATTTATTCATTATATATCTCCTTTGTAACAATGTCAATCTCAAAGTATAAACGACCATTTCTTTATTCGTTGTGTTGTAAAGTTGTTACCAGGTCACTTACAATCTCTGGGAGAATTCCATTTTGTTAGATAATCCTTAATTTCTGGGATAATTCTTTCAAACTTGAAAAATATTTAAAAGTAGGATATTATTATGCAATGATTTGTGGAGTAAATTAAGGAAACATAATTATAATAAATGGTACAAGTATATCCTACCAACAACCAAATTAGGTCTAAAAAATTCCTAATTATGATGTTGTTTTCCAATTTTCAGGTGAATAATTTCAAAGACAAAAAGAGCATTGGTGGAACCATAAGGTCCAGAGACGGAGCCAAGATTATTGTGGGGGGGGGACGAGCTATATATGTAAAGGAGAGACGGGGCTATATAATTTGATGATATATTTATATACATATAGGATCCCGTTCTACTAAGTACTCCCTCAAACTCGTAATTTGCGGACCTCATGGATCGGGGTCGAATCTCGACGATCCGAACCGCTCAATGTGTTTAAAACGTGATTTTAAGGGTCGCCGCGAGGATTCGTCCAAAACAAATAGTCAGAAGGGCTTCATTCGAGCATTTTTCGATAAATTATATATGTACGGTTATTATGAAAAACCGCTCGGATGAAGCCCTTTCGGGTATTTTTTTTTTGTGATTCCTCGCTTAGGCCATGGAAAACATGTTTTAAACACATTGAGCGGTTCGGATCGTCAAAATTTGGTCCGGAAAATAAAAAAAGGGGTGGTCCTCACGGAGGAGATCTTTGAGGGAGTCCTCAATAGAACATCTTCCATATATATATCATTTCAAATAGAATTTAAAATATCACTTAAAAGATTGTTTACCATATTATTAATTTAAATATTATTAAAATATCAATTGAAATGTTATTAATTAAAATATTTCGAATAGATTTTGTACTATAGAAAGTTTCCAATTACTAATTGAACTATTATTAATTAAAATATTTTTTGCAGCATCGTTAATTAAGATATTATTAAAATATCATTTGCAATATTATAAATCAAAATATCTTGAATAGATTTGCAATATATTGATTTTGCTATTATTAATTTAAATATCGAACAAGGGCAGGGGTAATATGGTCATTTTATCTAAAAGGAAAAGCTAGACTGCTAAATGAGCATACAAAAGTATCTTCAGGGTTGGTTATCAAATTGTGTCTCCATTTACATAATGCATTATCATAATCAGGCTCCCAAACAGCCAAAATGGGAAACCGCAAAATGCAAAATGCTTAATGGGGCTCCCAAACGGCCCCTTAGAACTTAGATCTAGGGTGGGACAACATGCGCTCGCACACTTTATGTCTTCTTTTTTTTTTCACGATTAGTATAGTCCATACGAGCTCAAGCACACATCCACTAATCCTTTCCCTAGTGCAATCCACGACGGAAGTAAGAGATTCACACAAATTTTCTTTCTAATGGCATAATCCTAAAAATCAAACATTCGTCAATTACGTAGGGTGAAAACTGAAGAAGGGGAGGTGCTGCGCAGCCCTGTGCTGTGCAGCGTGCTGTGCAGGCTCATTTCGGTGCCGCGCCGGCACTGTTCCGACGATCGGAGACGTCCACCGCGTAGAGGTCGTCGAGTACTATAAGTATACCAAAAATCAACTCAATCAGATATCGTTAAGTGCCTCATCGGAAAATAAATAAGTTAAAAAAAATGGTTTCAATGGTTTTCATCTAGTGTTTCAAGACATGTGTTCCAATTTTTTTCAACTTATTTTTGCTCCGATAAGGCACTTAACGATATCCAATCGAGTTAATTTTTGGTACGTTTGTAGTACTTGACGAGCTTTACACGGTGGACGTTTCCGATTGTCGAAACGGTGCCAGAGCAGCACCAAAATAAGCCGTACAACACCCTGTGCAGCACGGGACTGCGCAACACCTCTCCGGTTCCGGTGAAAACCACTGGCCAACTGGAGTTACCACCCGAGGGACTTGTGAGGATGTTTCTAAATGGGAGGGATTTTGACTAATTTTGCGGGTTGGTGGGATGTGATATTATTGATGATGAAGAAACTCAACATGTTCGCGAAGAAATCAAAGTTTGGTGAGGGAGTAAAACCAAGGTTCTGAATCTCGTACCGGTTTTCCTACTGGTACGGTACGGTACCGGTACCGGCCTGTTCTCGGTACCGTTTCGGATTTAGCGCTATTACAATTATATATAATTACAAATATATATTTTGTAGCATATTTTATACAAAATATTTTTTTTATGACATATTTTATACAAAATATTTTTTTATGACATGTTTTACACAAAATATATATTTTTAGAACATCTTATACAAAAAAAATAAAAATTTTACATCAATTTTTTTCATAGTAGTGAGTAACTAGAGCCTCATTTTTGGTGTACCAAAAAATTAGTAACTAAAAGCCCAAGGCCCAACCTTACACAACACTATAAGCAGCACTACCCTAATGTATACCCTAGAACGAACTTACAGAAGTAACAGAACACAAACAACCGCAGCAGTAGATCAAAAAATAAGCAGAGGCGCAGAGCGCTGTTGGTCTCCACCGATGGAGAGATGTCGCCATTAGGTCTCTCCCTCAGTCCCTCTCCTTCTCTCGATCTCGCTGTCTCTCACTCTCTCTATCTCTCTCGATCTGCAACACTATATATGAACTTGTTTTCGAAAAATTTACGATCTGCAAAATCTCGGCCGGTACTGCCGGTACCTATGTACCGTCCGGTATCGTTCGGAATGGCCGGAACCTCCCGGTATTGGCCGGAATTGAGGACGGGACGGTATTAGGGGGTGACCTTACCGGTTTCATGAAAATCCGGTACGTACCGGCCGGTACGGTACGAGATTCACAACCTTGAGTAAAACCCTTTTTGTTGCACCGATCTATAGTCAGAAGAAACCGTACCGAATGTGACGAATTTCAAGGAGAAGAATAATTGTGCGTATTTGACTTTTTGGCCCTTGGATTACACAAAAAAAAAATTACAAATAAAATGATTTCGGTATTTTCTGTATTTTCCTTTTTTTTGTCATTTTTTAGTAGGTTGTATTAGGATTTGTTTGGTGGTTAATGGAAATTTTCTCTATTTCTCAAAAAAAAAAAAAATGATTTCTTTACCCGCCGATGAAGGCTATTATTGGCATAGTGACAGCAGAACAAATTACTTGCAATTTAGGATATTTAGGGTGTGTTTTTCAACCGATTTTTGGGACATAAAAATCTCACATTTTATGACACTCTAATTTCAACACATAAAATGTAAAAGTAATTTTATGAGATTTTCATAAAATCCTCCAAAAATCTATAGGAAAACCACTACATTTTATCAGTTGGGAAAACAACTCTATTTTATCACCCCTCCATAAAATGTTCATTTTATGAGATTTTCATAAAATGCACCTAAAATCTATAGGAGAACAAGGCCTTAATCTTATCGGTAAGAGTACTCAATGCAACTCAAGCGAGACTTCTTGTGAGAAACTCACTATAGAGTGTAGTCAATTGTGATTATGTAGTAAGGTCGTTTTGTAACCGTACAATTATTTTGATAGTGTTTGATTCTTTCCCATAGTTTTTATCTTTTTAGGGGTTTTACATATATATCTGGTGTTCATCGTATATAATTTATTTCTTATTTATTGCTTGGTAATTTGTTAAGTAGGAACTAAGGTTTTTCACTTTTGTTTTTTCCTTGGAGCCACCATTTTGATACAACAATGCTACAACCACACACATTTTACACAATCACAGTCACAAGTGTGTAGACTCCACACACGCTGAATAATTAAGTATGGGTTGGTCGTGAGTGCGACTTTGTAAATGGGTGTGTAAATAGGTGCGGTTCTATCATTTTTTATTTTGATAAATCCCGTTAAAAATTGAGGTTGTAAGATTTAAATTTATTCCTTCCTCAAAAATACCAAATGTAAATTAAGCAAGCATATTACGTTGTTCAATTATCCCTTCAATTAAATGCGTCACGATGTCTACTTCATTTGTTGCTTTCCTTTATCTATATAAATAATTAGGATTTGGGTAACCCTCCTCTGGCTTGGGTAAAACTAAAAGTACTCCATAGTAGTGTTGTCAAAAAAGGTTGGCTTTCCATTCCTCACTGTCCATTTCCTTCTATGGGCGCAGTTTGCAAGGATGGAGCCAGGGGACAAGTGGTGGCGGCTCCCACCACAAGGTTTTCAAAAAATGCAATTATTACATAGAAAATAGATTTTTATTCCCAAATTATACAGACTCGTCACCACTAGATTTTTATGTTATTATAGTTTTTCATAGAGTGGATGAATATTTGTAATATGGTTTGTCTCTTTATTTTTTTTAGTACATATTTTCGCCACCACAAAGGTAAAATCCTGACTCCGTCCCTGGCAGTTAGGCTACACATATTATGCACACCATTTTTTTGAGACCACCACCTCAGGTCTCAAAATATGATCTAAACTGTTCATTTTTCTTAGAAATATTTTATAGATCTTTACAAAAAATCAGTTCGATCAAATATTAATACATGCTTTTTCAGGCTGAGTTTTCACTATTATCTAAATGGTATTTTCAGTATTTTTGGTGTTTTTGACAGTTTTCACAAAAATACTATTTAACAAAAACCATACATACTTTTGACTATAGCGGGAAAACGATTTTTTTAATAGAAACTCACCCTCAGAAACCGTAGGACGAACTTAAGTTTTTTGCACTACAAATTCTGAAGAGTCTTTTTACCGATATTTGAGGCTATTTTCTTACAGCAACCCATTAAAAATGATTTAACAAAAATATGCGATTTAGACCAATCTGTCTGTGTACACAATCCCCCTGTTTCTTTTGGGGTGGAGCCGTGGAGGTAATACCACGACAGAGTGGGTTTGGTGGGATGGTTCTCATCCGGTTCATCCCCTCCAGTTCCCTCCAGTTTTAAATTGTTTCAGGTCAACTCCGGATACAAAAAGATGATTGGAATCTTCATTTTGTGGAACTCATCGAGAGGAGTATTCGTGCAAAAAATCAATTTGATCTGACTTCATATCATATATGAACGAATCGCTTTTGTGCTTCTTTTTTTCTCTCTTAAACGCAATTCGTTTGTATATGAAACGAGGTCATATCAAATCAAACGTATTTTAGTCGTGGTTATTCTTGTATATAATTGCTACAAAATCAACGATTTCGATCATTTTTTTGGGTCCGGAACAAACCCAAAACAACTTAAAACTTGAGGGAGGATAAAATGGATGAGAAGCAGTCATGGGTTTGGTGATCTTTAGCATGGATGGGACCCACTTGGAGTTGGTGGTGTGGGTTGGTGAGATGTGGAAATGCAAAATGAAAGGATACCGACATTTGGCAGTAAGTGTTTTGGGAAAAGCAGAATGAAAGGATAAGGCCCGTTTGGCCCAGTTGGTTGACCTAACTCCATTGATGTCCATTGGCGTTGGATGACGAAACAATTACTACTACAACATGCCTTCCTTTTTGTTTTTTTTTTTTAAAGAAACAAATAATATATTCACCATTTTCATTTTGCTGGGAAACCTCCTTTTCAAAAGTCGACAACATAATTAGGGTATGTTCCAGATTTAAGGGTGTTTTTTTTTTTTTTTTGAGAAATTTTCTTGAATTAAGTTTGTTTCAAGTGTTTATTTATGATTTAAGGCGGTCGAAACCTGAATTTGGCAACAGGTTTGGAGGCCGGCAAGGAACAAATATTTTGAAGACACGAATGTTCTTGGGATTAATTTAGAATCAAGATTTATGTTAGATACATCGCTAACACATATTCGTGTATAGTACATAAAAAGTCTAAGTTTGTTCGATGTATGTTTAAGGTACGTGCATCATGTATCTTGGTTTCTGTGTCTATGAATGTTGTTGAATAAATGTAGTTGAAGAGTCAATTGTGATATTCATGTATCTCAGTACGTGCATCATGTATATTGGTTTGGGGGATCCAGGGATTTCATCTCGACAATGAATGGTTCGGATCATGCAAGCAGCAAGATGAAATCCGAGCCGTTGATTGCGCGATCAACAGCTCGGATGCCGCACTACAACCCTGTAGTGCGGCAGTGCACTATAGGATGCCCTCTTCCGGGTTGGTGTAGAGTCTATGAATGTTGTTGAATGAATGTAGTTGAAGAGTCATTTGGGCTAGTCATGTATCTCAGCCATAACATATTTTGGATCAAATTACACTTAGAAGTCTCTTTTCTATTTTAGTCTCTCACTTTTTAAAAAGTATACTGCATTAGACTATCTATTTTAACTTAATTTTGTTTAACTGTTATCTCTTTATTCTTATAATTTCCAATTTAAATGTTTTATTTTTAATGTTTTTGAAGTGTTATGCTTTTCCTACTAGATCTATTCTAAGGGCCGTATTTATTAGTTATAACTGCCACATTCGAACGATCATATTTGCAACAACTATTTTTTTTAAGTGTTAAAATACGTTGTTTTGGTCACTTTCAAAATTTATTAGTGTTTGTAACTTTGAAATGTGTTATGTTTTAATTTCAATATTTATATAGTCATTTTTTTTTTGTATTGGAATGATCCTTCGTTTTAATTTTATTCATTTTTCTTCTTCAATAGCCTTAACTTGAAAATGCGATCATTTTTTATGTAATTTTTATTGGAAGGTAAATTGTGTCATGATTTAAGATTATTGGAAAGTAAATTATGTCATGACTTCTTGAAAGTTACCAGTGTTCCTTGAGCCCTGTGCATTTCCACAATTTTATCATTCTTGGTTATTCTCCACATAAATGTTTATGTTGTTTGTGCCCACCATATTCCGCAAAGACCCCAAACTAACGGAATTTGGGGGTGTTATGCACCCCTCAGCCGTCTGATTGTTTTTTGGACTGTCCAGATGTGATTTGATTTTTATCGATAAAAATAAATCAAAATTAAATTAAAATTTCCGAACACATCCGGACTTTCCAAAACATGATCAGACAGCGGAGGGGTGCAAAGCACCTTGGTGCACAACACCCCCGACATAAATTATTATTTTTTGTAATCTAGATCCAATACGATAACCTAACGGAAAATTGGTAATCTGGAAATAAAGCACTCACCATTAAATCCCAAAAACCTCTCCGAAAAGAATAAAGATCGCATTTGAGAAGATATATCAAATACGCTTAGAAAAAGGTACCAAATACGTTAAAAAAATGTTTCTTTTTTCCAATGTTCTTTAATGAATTTTTTTGAAAAGATGAATTTTTTTTTTTTTAATGTTTGGGTTGGTCTAGTCATGATTAACAATAGACGGGGAAAAAAGTGCCAAAAGAGAAAAAAATACAAAATATTAAATGTATGATTTTAAAAAATTGATTTTTTTCAGATGGGGCTTTTTGGATATTAATAGGTTGGGCAGTGGGCTAACCCAGGTTTGGTAGATAATGGATTCTAATAGGTTGGGCCTGGTCCTATTACGTCCCTTAAACCCTTACACAATTTTAGTGGGCGTCTTTCAGCCATATGGACCATTGGGTAGTGGGCGTCTAGGCTAACCCAGGTTTGGTAGATATTGGATTCTAATAGGTTGGGCCTTGTCCTATTACGTCCCTTAAATCCTTACACAATTTTAGTGGGCCTCTTTCAACCATATGGACCATAAGGTATCCACGGCTTTCCACTCCACTCTCACTTTTATAAACTACTTTACACTTGCAATATCTAATTTCGCTCTCGAAAACCCTGCTCTGTCTCTCTCTTCTTTTTTTTCTTTTAGTTAAAAAAAGGAAATACTTCCATAAAATTAAGAGTACAAAGGAAATACTCTACGAAATCCTTACTCTAGCTCACGTTCGAAAACCCTTCTTTCTTTCTTTTTTTAGTTCAAAAAGGAAATACTTCCATAAAATTAAGAGTACAAAGGAAATACTCTCGGAAATCCTTGTTCCAACTCATGTTCACCTCAGTAGTTATCCATATAGAAAATATGCAGGATACCGCACAGAAAATCGTTTAGCAAAGAATAACAGTCATCATTTTTTATAGTAATAAAATTTGGCAATTTTGAGCAATTTTGTTGAAACCTTTACACTTTAGAACTGCACCACAATATGTGAAATGCATGTAGACACTGGTGGCAAGGGCATTCTAGGCTACACTCGGAGGAAACGTAAACGGGAGATGGTTATTGAGGACTGCTGTGCTGACCCTCACATTTTCCGTATCCCTCAACGCCGGAATATCTTTTATTAGTCTTGTGTCTTGCGCCTAATCTTTGTTTTGCATGTTTCAATCTTGGCATTGAGGGATTGGTCGGTTAGTTTTTAGTCTTCGAAGGGTGTAGCTTTTTTACCTTGTGTAGACTGTTTTCTTGGGCTTTGTTTTGTTTTATGCTTGCATCTGAATGTTTTAATATCTATTGCATGGACTATGCAATTATGTGTTGCTCTATATTTTATGAATAGGATGATCTTTGCTTGCTCAAAAAAAAAAAAAAGGGTGTGAAGTATGCATTTAAAAGCTATTCTTTTTGGACATTGTCTTGGGCTGGAAAGACTGAATAGATGAAGTATAATTTGGGTGTAGTTTTTTTTTTTTCCCCTTCCCTTAACGCTTATCTCAGGAATTCGTAAAAGGTTCATTTTATATTATCGCTTTATGCCCTTGAAAAGTCAGGGATGGCCTTGCAAGCTAAGATTTACTGACTGAGATTTACGAAAGGTATGTTACCCAAACTTATTAGTGTGTTCACGTCAATATTTTCCTTTGGAAAAAGGCCTTCTACGGACTATGGGTCTGAACTTTGTGACCGAGGTTAGCAACTACCCACTCTGTCCCAAACTAGAGTTTTACAAAGGGTTCCGGCCCCACACCGATGCCGGTAGCATCGGGTCGCTCTTCCAGGACGATCGGGTCACCATGTCCCCTACAGATTGCCAATAATGCCCAGTGGATCAATGCGACATTCCATTGTTGTCAATCTTGGTGACCAACTTGAGGTACCGAAATATTTTCAGTTTTCTACCTTTTACTTTAATTTTCCAAGCTATAGAAGACTTGATTGATTGGTGATCTCAAATTAGCTCTAGTCAGGGACGGAGCCAGGATTTTGACGTATGGGGGACGAATATACAAAAGAGAAACAACGATATGAATTTTTACTAACTAAAAAAAAAATGCAAAATAACACCGATACATAGGAAACTAAACATGTTTCTAATATCAACTTAGACTGCAAAAGGTATTAAAGTTTATCTAATCTTATCTAGAATCTACTGAAATCAGGCATCTTGAGCTGTATTCGACGCTCTTTCTTGTTATTAAAAGCATCAATGATAAAGTTCGTGTCCAACCCTCAAGCAATATTTTTCTCAATATAAGTGATCAAAAAATTGCTAAATGATCATCCTCCATCCTGTTGCGAAGTCTTGTCTTCACACATTTCATAGCAAAAAATGCATGTTCAGTTGTAGTCGTTGAAACAGGTAAAGTTAATATAAGCCGAATCAACCTATTAACAAGATGATATATCGTGCACTTTCTTGTCATCGCCAACACTTCACTCGACTTTCTGGATCATTGATGATGTCTCTTAAAATTGAACAAGTTGCACTTCACAAATCCATCAAACTAGAAATAGAACCCAAATGAGAACCCCATCGAGTATCAGCAGCTCGTTGTTTCATAGCTTGATAAATATTAAAGAATTGTAATTAAACTTCATTAAAGCCAATTTTAGTACAAAGTTGTTTCATAGCTTGATAAATATTAAAGTTGTTACTATTATTTTTTTTAACGAAAAAACGGAGGGGGGACGAGACTATAGTTTGATGATAAATTGTTTTTTTTTTAAATGTAATAGTATGAATTTTTTAAAACGTAGGGGGGACGAATGCCCCTACTAACCTCTCCCTGACTCCATCCTTGGCTCTAGTAATGTTCATTCGAATTTCACGGAATTTTTTTTCCCCGGAAAGGTAGAAATGTTGGGGAGACAGCGAGTATTTTCACAACTTTCAATGTTTTATCATTAAGGATCATATCAATCTGGCCGGAAAAAGTGCTGGAAAGTAAAAGTCAGAGAAAATGAGATCCCTCATAGCATCTCTAACAGCCTAACCAAATTTTTTGCCATATTGGCCTAAAAGAGTGCCAAAAACTATTTTGGAAAGCCACCCAAAAGATGCAACACCCAACAGCCTAGCCACTTGACTTAAAAAAAAAAAAAAAAACCCATAATCGTCTTCCACCTAGCGGATGGGTGCGCAACACGCGCGAAACTAGATCTAGCTCGCCAGCACGCGCCACCTTTGACCGGCATGTGCGAGATCACCGGATCTCCGTCGGCGACAGATCTTGCACCAATCGACTCATCTCGACGAGGGCTACGTTTTGGGTGTCTGAACACGATTTTAGAGTCTGAATGTTCCGACAAGCCATTTTTCCGGTGAGCGGGAGAGAGAGAGAGGCTGGCGATCTCGCCATACCTCACCTATTGTGGCGAGATGCTGTAGCAGCCCGGAATTTGCCGAGGAGGTTGTTGAGATTGTTGGGTCTCCGTTTTCACGCCATACCTCGCCAGTTTGGTCTCGCCGGAGCATATGGCGAGACCATTGGAGATGCTCTCAGATCAACTAAGCATACGTTTTTTTTTTAATAACTCAGTGTTCGGCTCGAAAGATTCACTAATCCAATAACCAATTCCACTTTCCACTAGCAAGATAACTATAATTTACAAAGCATCAACTCCATCTTATGCCTTAAACACATGCATCATAATATCTTATAAATCAAGTTGTTTTGCAGAATGCACGTCATTTTTCATTCTTTTTCTTCACTAAATCAAGCTGGTTTGTCGATCGAATACATCCTTTCATCAATTGACATTATGGGAACTAAGCCGATCGGATAATAGCAACATTAGCGATGAATACTATAGGGTATAAATAAGCAGAAAACAGGCGTTCGAGAGAGCCGAACCCAAGATATATGCTACTTAATGCCTCGTATTGCATCAGAAGGAGAAAAATGAGAGAGATCATTCCTCTTTGCTGCAGAAATGCGTTCCAGAAAATCCTCTTCTTTTTCATTTTATTCTAATCCAAAGCAGGAACTAATTAGATGATCTTCCGAGTAAGGAAATGATGAAGCGAATGCCCTTTTGAACTTCACTTTGGTCCATAATTTACCCTCTTTGAACAGGAAAACGACATTGGCGGATGCTTAAAGGTAGAAACGTCGAACAACTCCATGAACCTCTGATCCGAAATCCTAGCTTTGGCAGCTGCAAATCGCTGGTACTCGTCGAATACAGACGATAAGCACCACCTCTGCAGTTTTCTCAAGCACCCGACTACACAACCAGTTCGATGCTGAAATAATCCAGTTATTAGCAGCTAGAACTTATTAAGGTCTTAATGCTGGAAATCAAGCGATAAGTTCAGAGAAAACGTACCTTCCCCCGATTGCAGTGGATCAATATCGGATGATTCTTTACATCTGCATTGCAGGAAAGTAAGAGTTAGTATTAATTAACGAAGCGCCTATCGATTAGTCTCTAAATTGGAAGAGAGAAAATCTGCAGCAAGTGTTAGTAAATTACGATACCAAGGACGACTTTTAGTGCTTCACGAATAGTATCCTCTGGAATGTTTACGAAAGGTTCCTGCATACACGAATTCACGTATCAGTTATTCGATCAAAACTGTATTCACGAAGACGATCCAGCAATTCCGTAAATTATGGTACTGATACGTATCCCAGTTCATATAACACCTAAGTCGTCAAGATTAGGGATGGGAACTTCCAACCCGACACGAGAACCCGACACGAAATTAGCGGGTTAGGGTCTGCTATTTTTTACAAGACACGATAACAAGAAAAGCTAAACAGATCCGGTTAGGGTTGGAAGAATTCTGACACGAACACGAGATGACACGACATGACGCGGGTAGGAATTTGTGAAAGGACACGATAACACGACATGAATACAACATGAAGTCAGCATGTAAGAGTTGGCTATTTCTGATACGGAACACGAATATGACACGACACGATAACATGACAAGCTAAACAGGTCGGGTTAGAGTTAGACGAGATGACACGACACGATGCCCGCCCCTAGTCAAAATCATGAGAAACCAGTACGCTAAGTTCAGCCAAGAACCCCCCAGCCTATACTTGAACTATACCATTACAACAAACTGAAATAGCAATCACGAAAGAACAATACCAAACCGAATATTAAGCCCAAGAAAACTAGTAAGGATTAAGGAAATCAAACTCGTTGTACAAGTACAGATAAAGGAGATAGAAGAGAGGCAGCAAATCTTTGTTTGGAAACTTCAATAACTATACTCATTATTTTTGAACTTTCGTATCCAAGATCATTAAAGCCTAGCAATTGTATGGTATAAGTCAACAGACGGGGCTGGATAAAATACAACCGAAGTGATCATCCCAGAGACAATCTTTTCAGTCATCGACGTGTACTAGACCTATTGATGAATTTTTCCGATCAATGAAACAGATACAATCCACTAAGTGAATTGGCAAACAAATTAAGTCAAATGATGCTCAACAGTATAAATCCATGAGAGCCAAATGCCAATTTACATGCATTGAAGTCGAACAAAATTTAATGTGATCTGTTTCATTGAGTGTGCCAATCAGTTTATCAACATAATCACACGTAAAATGAGATAATTTTAGCGAAGCGAAATTGGATTGCAGATGAGACTTTGTACCCAGAGCCTATGTTACATGGACTCGGGTACGAGTATTAGGTGCAGATGCAAGTCCAATCATCGGACTTTCCTAATCTTAAATCTTAGGATATTGGGATACGTGTCCCCAAATTGGGTATGGATATGGGAACACGTCTTGAACACTTGTTTGTATTATATATTGCATAAAATTTTCAGGTTATGTATCATAAATCATGTTTACAAATATATTCAAACAAGAAGTGGTTAAGAAAAAGACGTTTTTGCTATTTTCTGTCCATGTGAGACTAGAAATATCGCTTTTCTTGCTAATTTGATGTTCTTTCTCAGTAAATATCATAGCAATTAGAGGATCCGAATGTCAAAATGAATACGTTTATCGGAAACATCGACACAGGTACTTCATGTAAAACAAAGGATCCGTGTAACAGGCCAGAGCAAATTAAGATTAAAAGATCTTCACAACTTGTCATATGATTCTTATGTAACCTCATCAATCATCGAAAGTAACTAATTTCAGACCCTGACTGGAACTAGGCAAGGCCTTTGAACTATAGGACAAAAAACAAACAAGACTGAGCAGGTTTATCCACCAACATATTATCATACTTTTCTTTTAACAGTAAAGAAAGAGACTTTATTAATATTTGAACAATAAATACTAAGATTAAAGGGACCAAAGAGCACGATGGCGTCATAACGAGAAAAAAGTATCCCAAACAAAGTTAACACTCGACACCCTAACTTCTCGACAATTATAAACTCCAAGGGGTTGGCAAAGTGGTCTTGCCTTTGGACTTAGGAGTTTGCTCTCACCTAAGATCTCAAGTTCAATTCCCCTTGCCAACAAACTCTTGGGGCCACTGGAGATTTATGCCCGGTCGTTACCTCCAAGGTCCCGGAATTAGTCGAAATGCGCGCAAGCTGGCCTGGACAACCGGTTATAAAAACTTTTCGGCAATCATATGCCATGCACTCAAGACCCTAAAAGGAAAGGAGCAAGTTGGCCAGAAACCAACTAAACGAAACAATTAACACAAAACTAAAACCACCCTTAGCTAACCATATGCAGTTGCAATGAATCAAATTGATAGTGGGGCCTAACTTTTAAGGCAAGTTGGTATGAGATTTGAATGAATCATTAAGTCATATAACCAAGAAAAGTAGAGTATATCGTGCACCAAGTTGATCCAAATTTACAATAATAGAAAAAGGCACTGACCTGCTTTCCTTCAGCTTTTACTCCAAAAGTAGACTTTCATAATTCACATAAAACAGCACAAAAACAATGACATAACCATTGCAAATTGAAAATTAACAAACGAACTATATAATGCTACTACTATATATGTAACAGGAAAGGGCAACAAGTCTGTCAAATGGGACGGCATACCAATGCATTTAGACACATTTCTTAGTACAATTCATCAGTTGGGAAAGAGCACATGCCCATCTCCTACACGGAGGATCTAGCCTTAGCAGGGCCCGAATCACGTGTAGTTCAACGGTGATAATAATAGTTACATTTCATCTCTATAATATAGCCACTTGGTACGTAGGTCTAAATTTGTCTGTATATATATACATAGGCACTATCATATTTTATACACGCAATCAGAAAATGTTCAAGACTTAATTAGAGTTATAGTGAGTTTTTTTTCCCATAATAACACTTATTTTAAGTTTTTTTTTTTTAATTCAAGGGACTTGCAGGGGTTCATCGTATGTATCAAATTTGTCTAATTAACATGAAAACACAATTGAAATGAATATTTGGAGTTGTCTAGGGCCAGGGCAACCCCCAGCATCCCCTTCTATCTGTTACTGCCAATCTCAGTGAGTGTTTGTGTCATTGTGTGTGTACAGACAAAAACAACCTTATCTTCAGATAGTAACATAGATTAAGTTCGAGTGCGATCATACCAACACTAATGCACCGGATCCCATCAAAACATAGATTAAGTTCGAAAAGATAACAATAGAGATTTTATGACAATAATTATCTAGTTTTATATGGAATTGAGAAAACTAGGGCAATTAAGAGGAGTTTAGATTTTCTTGGGTTGGAGAAGGATATTACTCTTTCCTAATAATGATTAACAACTATGCTGAAACATAGTAATTGAAAGGTGAAACTAACACCACAAAGCTCGAACATGTCTCCCAATCCACACATTCAAGATATACACGCAAGCTGACTCAAACACTTGATTAAGTAACAAAGCATCTCTCGTTTCATTTATCACTTGTGACATTAACATAGCCAAAAGAAGAAAAAAAAAAATCTAAGAATTCACATGATTAAAGTGAACTGCATTATCACAATCATATTTTGCAACAAATTTAAAATTTTCTGGTGAGATTCAAATAAGAAAAAAAGATCAAAAAATGACAAAAACTAATATCCATTAGCACCAAATTAGCTAATAATAATACAAGCAAATGAGAAAAACAAAAATTCAAAAAGTGTACCTTACACCCTTCGATCCCAAACTGAAATAACTGAATCCCGTTGGACTTCACGAAATGGGCGTTGCTCTCTGGATAAGGTTCCGGGCAAAGACATCTGCAATACACACACAGCTCGTGACTTCACCCCACATATAGAGACACACATATATCTATTCACTTTTTCATCACATCTTTCCAAGACTTTACACACCATAAAAATATTAACCTCTATTATCTATCAAAATGATTTCGACACGGACGTCTCCGGACTCAATTCCACTGCGTCAGATAGATAATAAAGGCATCATCAGATCCGAACAGACATAGAATCCACAATCCTCGAATACAATTTTGTTATTTTTTAAGACTAAATTTTGTAATTCAAAGTGCGCACACTTTACATTAGACTAATTTTGTAGGAGTACAAATTTCAGTGCTCTATATGACTGCGAATCAAATTTCAAATACATATTTACAGTATTTTTTTATAATTGAAGTGTTCGAACCAGTTTACGTGCACTCCGATCAACAGACATTAATACTTACAAGATGGAGCGGAGGCCAAGGGATTGGAGGAAGGAGAAGTTTGCGGAGTCTGGGAAACCGGACCTGAAAATGCCGTTATCGACCAACGAGAAATTCAGCGGAGGAATATAAACTTCTTCATCCCCGACGTCAATAACCGGCGGCGAGAGTTTCGTGACCGGAGTCACTTGTTGTGGCTCTACTACGGAGATTTCGATTGTTCTGCCCATGTCGTTGCCGCCTCGGACTTGGTCTACTTTCATGGAGAGAGAGAGAGAGAGAGAGAGAGAGAGAGAGAGAGAGAGAGAGAGAGAGAGAGAGAGGGGGGGGGGGGGAGGGGGATTCTGTCTGTGGTATATTAGTGAACTTTTTCAACAGTTTGTATAGAAGGAGGGGCTTGTAAAAGAGTGAATGTATATGCGTGTATATATATCGGGGGTGGAGAGAGGGGAGGAGGTGGTGGTGGCGTGTAGTCGATGGTATATGCGTATGAATCCCGGGTTCAGCCAAGTGTGTATGAGAAAACAACAAAGGGCTTGCAACCGAGAGGTTGAAAATTCGAATCTTACGAAGACCAAATGTTACATAACTCAGGATCGATTTGTGTGATTATTAACTTCAAGACCTCAAAATTATTCGAGATAAACGCAAATTGTCTCGGGTATCCGATAATAATAAAAAAAATGATGGTATATCCGTGTGTATGTGGAAGTTAGAGAGAGAGTCAAAGGTAAAGAGAGAGCGACGGCAAGCAAAAGGATTGGGGGCTATGTGTGTTAGAAAAGTATTCCTTATTTAATACTTCTGGCCTTTCTAGCCACAATTACGTGTATCTTAATCTTTCAGTAGAATCTCTCTTTTCTTTTTTTTTTGGTGAAAAAAATCTCTCATTTTTATTCTCACAAATTTTGAGACATTAAAAAATATTTTGAAACGCGTTTTTGTGCTTGGGATGTGCATTATGTAACTTAGACGTCGAAACAGTTAAACATGGTTGTATATAAATATAAGTGAATACTTTTACTGAAATTTATAATGTGAGGGATTGAGGCATTATGTATCCGAATCAATGAAACATATAGAAAATGAACCAAAAAAAAAAAAAAAATGAAAATGATGATAGAAATGAACGAAATAAAGAATCTAAAGAGGATTTTATATTTTCCCAATTATATATATATATATATATATATATATATATGCATTTATAAGTTGGGTACTTTGTCTCGGGTAATAATGTATTACCCCGTGTTTTCTTTTTGGACAGTAAAAACGTTGTGGCTCTTCTTGTGAAAAAATAACATGTTGTAACTGGTGATCGATTGATATATTCATTTTTAATTTTTGGGAAACATTTTGTGTGTTTCTTAAACTGTTTTCATGTTTTTAAAAAAGTTCAATTGCCCATTAATTTGTCTACACAAAAGCAACTTAAAAGTTTAAACATTTGAGTCGCGTAATCAGTAAAAATAATAATTAAAAATGTGTTTACTGCTTTTTTCAATTGTTTCAATGATATTTATTTTACTTTCCTCCTTTTTGCTCTCGTTTAGTGAATTTAAATATGGAAGCAAAAGCTAAAACAATTAGGATTTGAATTTCGAATTTATTGCATTGGCTTAAAAAAAACACACAAGAGAAAATGAAAATAGCTGGATATAATCCCTTAGTTTCCCTATAGTTTCCCCCACAAATTCATAGTCAAAGACTCAAACATATATCAGTACTTTCTCATAATTTTATTTAGAGATGGCAGTAAGATTTGATTATTTTTGTCAAACCTATGGAGCCCTAGAAGGTCACTTTAATTGAATTTGTGAATTTGAATTAGTCCAACTTTTTTACAATGAGAGGTTAAATAAGAATTATCCATTGAATTCCAAGTTGAAAATGTCTTTTGACTAGTGACCGAATTTCAAGTGCGAGTGCTTAGGGTTGACCAACTGAGTTAACTCTGTTAATTGAATTTGTTACGTGTAGGTGTGATTTTATTTAATGTGATTCTTTCTAAGATCTATAACGTATCTCCTAATGATTGATAAACAAAATTTAGTGGCGGAGAACAATGAACACGATTATTAAGAGTCTTAATTACATATTTTTTCAGGTTATTAACATTAACGTCAATATAATTTTGATACTCCTCCGTTCTTAATTGTTAGACAATTTTTCAGTTTTGGAATGTTCAAAATGTTAGTGCCTCTTACTCATGAGTCTAAAATTAGTTATTTTTCAAAACTATCTTAAAAAAAATGTACGAGCAAAAGTCAAATGAGTTAGAATGCGGGGCAATATTAATAAATTAAAGAAATATCACCCTTAAATTTGACTTAAAAGTGTAATCATTGCAGGTTTCATTAAAAAGTTGGAATTCGTAAAATAGACCAACGCTACGGAACGGATGGATTATATTCTGCCTGGATGCTAAAAGGTAAAAGTTTTGGAAAAAAAAGGTATCCAATGTGAAGCAAATGGAGTGAATATGCACATCAAAAAGCATTGTGCAAAATGGAATTTGACTACTCACTTAAAGTGATTAATACTTCTTCAAATGGGCAAATTTTAACTCCATCGTCAATCATTGGAGCTAGCATTCTCTTGGCCAGTGATGATGTTGGCCTAATATATATGTAGGCCAAGAGATGTTGTATCCGATTCATAGCTGACGAGGCTCCCACACTACATCGACGATGTCACAAGCCTTGTTTGGATGGTCTGAATTTGAGAGAGAAACAGGAGAAGGGAAGAGGAGAGAGAAAGAGGTGAGAGAGTGTTTTAGTCTGGACCGTCCAACACACTTTTGGACGGCCTGGATGTGCCGAAGGGGTACCACATCAACTCCTACCCTATTCGCACCCAAGTTTTTCTCTTTGTTTGGGGTCTCTAAAAATCTTATTAGTTTTTTTTTCTTAAAAATAAATAAAGAATGGAATATATTTTGAAGTTTTTTCAGTTGTGTAAACTGTAAATAGACTAATTAATCATAGAATTTTAAATATCATTCATATTTATTACAAAAATACAAAGAAGAAAAAGGAAAAATCCGACATTCTCTACTTTTTTTGCTTCATGTTCTCTAGTTGAGATGGATCGGAAGAGGATACGGTACATGGAAAAGAGTGGTCGTAAGCGGAGTGGTAGCTCGACGGTAGGCACCATGTACTCTCATGCATTAATAATAGTTTAAATCTCAATAACTACAACTAATATTACCGGCTTTCACCGAATAAAGGGAAAAAATGGTTAAGAGGTGCCCTCTGCTTGTAGTTTGCAATTCCTTTGTCCAACACTTGAACACGATCACGACCTCTAAAAGAGTTATGTGGTTATCTCTGGCTTACTCGTTTATTTTCTAGGATCTACTTGGTTCATTTTGTTCCTCTAGTTGTGTTTGTTGAAAATTAAAAAATTCAAACAAAATACACAAAACTCTGGGGAAGCAAGTGCTGATTAAGTTGATTGGCTTAGTGGCGAATGTCAGAGATTTAGGGTTTTGTTTTCTTCCTAAGGTCTATGCGTAAGTATATGAAATGATTGTGAGAGAAAATGTAGAAATTAATTTTGCACTTAAATTTTTTAAATAGATAGACTCCAGAAGTTGTATTTAAATTTGTTCAAATTACGCACAATACAATTTCAAAAAATATTAAAAGGAAATCTGTAAAAGAAATGAGATGCAAAAATCATTCCTCAAAAAATATATAATGAAAAATTTTCCTATTCGACAAAGTCCATTCAAAATGTGTATTCAAGGACCAATTATTACCTCCACCTGATCCCCCGACACTCTTATTCACTATAATTTCTATGGAGTCCAGTATAAGGTTTAAGAGTGTCGAGACATCACGTGACACTACCCGAAACCATCGAATAATTTAGTCATTGTTAAAGGGGAAGCAGTAGGCCCAAGCCCCAAAGAAGCCAACCGATTGAGAATCATGGAAGGGTTTTTTTCTTCTTATTTTAATTATTGTAGTACAGTGGATCCATTTAAATAGATATTCTTGGTTTGTTTTTGTGTGCGTTTTGTTGTTTTTAGGGCGGTACAAAAGAGTACATTCGAAGGAATATGCTACTTGGAAGAGAAGTGCCCTTTCTTTTCCTTCTCTCTTTTCTGTGATCGGAAAGGTAAGTGCCCTTTTGTTTTTCATATTTTTGTGACGTTCGTTGTGCTTTTGAATGCGAGACCTGTGCGCCACGTTCTTTCTGTTCGTCGCTTTGCAAGGGCAAGTCACGCGCCCCCACCACACCAAGGCACCAAGCATTATTCTATTCTAGTAAGGACTAGAAACGAGCCGAGCTCTGAAAGATTTGAGTTCAACTCTTTCAAACTAGTTTATCTCGAGCTCCGTTCAAACTTGATTGAATCAAAATAATCAAGCTCGAGCTCGTTTGTTTAACATCTATTGATGTTCGAGTTTGGTTGATTTACTAAACATACCTTAAGAAGTATAAATGAGTCTGAGCTACTACACAAGAGCCTAGCTCTTAACTCCAGGGGTTGACTTAGTGGTCAAAATTTGAAATTTAAGAGTTTACCCTCTGCCAATATCTAAGGTTCAAAACCTCTCATGTGCTATTAAGTCCTTTGGAGTCAGTCCATACTGATACGGAGCATTGCTCATTTGCTCTGGTTTTAATTAGGCTATTTGCAAGTGAGTTTGTGGGATTTTGCCCTCATGATTAATCAATGCGTACGTAAGCTGGCCCAAACACCTGAGTTATAAAATAACGAACCTAGCTCTTATAAACGAGATGTTTAGGAGCCAAGTTAAAACTAACTTGGCTCATTTACTAAATGAGTTTAAAACTCGAGATCGACTCATTTAGTAACGAGATGAGTCGAGCTTAGCCGAGTATCGATCTGCTTACAAGTAGCTCGATTCATTTGCAGCCTATTTGTAGCAGCAGAGCAAGCATCTTGATTGAACACGTAGGGCTGACTACACAGTGTTTGAGTAACATAGATGTATGCCTATGTATTTCTTCTTTTCACTACTACAAAAAGGTATAAAGATCACGCCTCAAAAATAAGAAAGATCTCAGTTTTTGTAAAACCGTGATTAAAAAATAAGAGTTAGATTTTTTTTATCACGGTTAAGTACATAAACCGAGATGAAAGACAGTTTTAATCTCGGTCATCTATAAAACGTGATTGAAAATAGTAATAAAATTAAGCTTTAATCTCAGTCATTTAAAAAGTGTGATTGTAAGTAAGAGTTTTAATCTCAGTCATTTAAAAAGTGTGATTGTAAGTAAGGTGAGATAATTTTATTTTTATTTTTAATCACGTTTTATAGATGACCGAGATTAAAACTGTATTTCATCTCGGTTTATGTATTTAACCATGACAAAAAATCTAACTCTAATTTTTTTTTTATCACGTTTTTACAAAAACTGAGATCTTTCTTATTTTTTCTGTCTTGTTAAAGAAAGCTCAGAATGTGATGGATATTGGAGAACGGTTGGGAGTAAAATTTTATGGGGAAAAAAATTTCAATTTGATGAAAATTATTGAGTTGGAGGATCATAATTATGCTGAGAAAGAGAAGAGGGATTTAGATGTTTTGATGGAAGGAATTTTTGCTGAATTGGAAGATGGGACAACCCTTTTAAACCAAAAAAAAAAATTGTTGTCAGAAACTCATAGAATATGAACAAAAAAAATTATTTTTGTAACCAAAAATTAAATTTTCTCAAACAAGATTGGAAACTAAAAGAGTACATAAAGCCTAGAAAATCATAGTCAATGTTCAAGAAACTAATATGGGCAAGTGAAAGACCTACAAAAACTATTATATATATTAAATAGTTCAACAATATAATGAAATGCCAGTTCAAAAAAAAAAAACAATATAATGAAATGCATAATTGGTGGGATGGATAGGTGTTGCTTGTCTTGTGCAAGAGGTCAAAGGATCAAATCTAGATGGAAGCAAGATTTGCAAGATAAAGCAATTTTTGGATGCCTATATTAGCGAGAAATTTTTTTTCATCACGGTTTTTTCCATTTTTTAATCATGGTTTTACTAAAAACTGAGATCTTTTCTCTGTAAACAATCACGGTTTTTAGGAAAAACTGAGATGTTATATTGTTAAAGATCATAGTTTTTTTTTTTGTTTTAATCACAGTTTTTTATGAGTTTTTATCACGGTCTAGAAGCGTGATTGAAAGATGCAGACTTTTAATCACACTAGGTAAGATCACGGTTTTTCGACCGAGATTGAAAATAAAAGATCACACCAAAAGACCGTGATCTTTATGCTTTTTTGTTGTAGTGTTTGATCTCTTTGAGTAATGAAATTTTCTTCTCCGTTCAACAAAAATAATGTATGCCTACATATTAAGGCACTACGTGACGCCGTCATCGATCGATTGTGCTTTAGAAGCACTAAATAATTTAAAGAAAGAACAAAAGGAATCTCTGGTTTGTTCACGAAAACTCAAATAATTATAATATAATCAAGAAGATATTATTTGATAATCAGGAAAGTAACTTAAGAATACTTAGCTGATCAATTTGGGAAGATGGTGTTTACATGCTGCATCAAAACTGAACACTTTTGGTCCATGACTCCATAACCAAAAATCTGACCCGGAGAGAAAATGTAGGGGAGAGGACAAAACTTTACTATTGCTAGAATAAATTTGAGTGGAGAAGAAAATTTCATATTTCTAGTCCAAATCAAACGTACACTTTGGCCCGATAAGGATTTGAAGCTTCGGGATTTACTTCCGCTTAGGATTCAGGCTCAAAACTTCTTATGTGTTACCAGTATTTGTTGAGCTACTTTACAAGGGATTATATCAATGAGACTGCCACTGGTTAATAGCAGAATGGATCCCTAGGAATTAGTTGATGTACGAGAAGATTAATCCGATCCGGATGCTCTGAGCAATGTTCTAAAGAAGGGTTTGGAAGGCCGAGTACTCGTTGCCTAGGTGCTAGAAGACCCCTCACTGACTAGCCCGACTAGTCATTGAGTACTCAACCCTGAAAGCAGAAGATGCCCGGCCGCCCTCGTAGCACCTAGTGAGTTTTGGAACCTTGACTCTGAGTTATAAAAAAAAGTAGCATCACCCATGCATCAATGTCACTAATTTTTAAAAATTCTAATTTCAGACATAATATTAGAAAAATCACCACCCAACCTCTGGCCGACCATCACCCCACCTCTTGGCCGACCACTTCCGGTGACCAAAAAAATTAGTGAGATGTTACTAATTTTTAAAAATTCTAATTTAGAACATATAATTCAAAAAAATCACCACCCCACATCCGGCCGAAGACCACCCCACCTCTAGCCAACCACTTCCGGCGACCAAAAAAATTAGTAAGATGCCACTAATTTTTAAAATTTTTAATTTCGAACATAAAATTTAGAAAAATCACCACCCAATCTCCGGCTGGCCACCACCTCACCTCTTGGCCGACCACTTCTGGCAACTAAAAAAATTAGTGAGATGTCACTAATTTTAAAAAATTCTATTTCAAACATATAATTCAAAAAAATCACCACTCCACATCCAGCCGACCACCACCCCACCTCTGGTCGTCCATTTCCGGTGACCAAAAAAATTAGTGAGATGTCACTAATTTTTAAAAACTCTAATTTCGAACATAAAATTCAGAAAAATCACCACCCAACCTCCGGCCAACCACCACCCCACCTCTTGGCCGACGACTTCTGCCAACCAAAAAATTAGTGAGATCTCACTAATTTTTAAAAATTCTAATTTCAAACATAAAATTCAAAAAAATCACCACCCCACATCCGGCGGACCACCACCCCACCTCTTGGCCGACCACTTCTGGCAACCAAAAAAAATAGTAAGATGTCACTAATTTTTAAAAATTCTATTCTCGAACATATAATTCAAAAAAATCACCATCCCACATCCGGCCAACCACCACCCCACCTCCTGCTGACCACTTCCCGCGACCCAAAGCATTAGTAACATCTCACTAATTTTTAAAACTTGTAATTTCGTATAGGAAATTCAAAAAAAAAAAACTCCTACCTCTGACTACCACCCCACCTCTGACATTCCGGCGACCCAAAAAGTTAGTGACATTTCACTAATTTTTAAAAGTTTTAATTTTGTACAAAAACTTTAAAAAATGACGAATTAGTCAACTCCTGAAACTAGTGACAACTCACTAAACTTCATAAAACTTGAATACGATTTATACGCTTTAATTTGTCAATAGTACTTTTTTGGATAATATGCATATATTATGATCCTTAACTTAAGGAAATAATTTTCACACCCCCTATTTTGATAACAGCACCCCCTTTCTTATCCTATAGCAAAATTATCTTCATAAGTGGAATAAAGTTTTTGTTTTTTTGTTTTTAATTTAACAACTATGTAAGTTTGTCCATCCAATGTATTTTAGTTTAAAACCTAATACCAGTCATTCCGAGTTTCGTTAAAAATTTATTGTACAGAATAAAAGAACGTCGCCTGCAATTTTAGATTACGACTTTTATGGTGATAGCACAATAGGTTTTATATTTTGCGTTTAAAATAGTTACAGATGCACAATATGCATTTACGTAATTATATACTACTATCATAGTTTTATAATTGCATGTATCGGTTGATCAAAAAGTATAGTACACGTACATGATAACCCTTTTGATCGTATTTTGCAATTTATAATGGCATAATTAATAGGGCCACTTATTGTGTCTTTGTGTTTGATTGCAAATGTTCCTTGTCTTTATGTTTGATTGCAAATGTTCTTTGTCCTTCACTTTAAATAGGCAAAATATTGTGTCTTTAGGTTTGATTGCAAATGTTCCTTGTCTTTATGTTTGATTGCAAATGTTCCTTGTCCTTCCCTTTAAATAGGCAAAATATTGTGTATTTATGACTAATTATTCCCAAATTATGGGACGGAGGGAGTATTACTATTAAAAAATTATTAGTGATTGATATTCTTTGGAAGCAATATTAGCAAATAATTAATATTCGATACCCATGATTTATGAATAAAAGTTCGCAATTATGGATTCTTAATTGAAAAACGAGTATTGAAATTTTAACTTTATTAGCATTAAAGTGAGTATTATCCACACTTATTGGCCAATGGTAAGTGAAATTTTAATCTTAAAACGAAGGGAAATTCATATTTTCAGTGAGATTACTTCATAGTTTGAGCAAAAATAAAATTGTGGGATGAAATTCAAAAAAAATTAGCAAAAAAATTAACCAATTTAATAGATAAATGTGGAGACCAGTGGGGTCAAGTGATCCAGTATAGATCTGCCGTTGGTGTATGGTTATAATAATTGGCGAGAGTCAAATTTGATGTATAATTCATCAATTTTAATTTTTATGACTACCTAAAAATTTGGTGCGGTTGCTTCTAAGGAGGCACCAAAAAGAAATTTGACCACGGAAACATATAACTGCAGCCATACACATGTCAGGCACGAAGAATTTAGTTTCCACAAGTAACGAATAAATAAAATGAAAATTTGGGCTGACTTTTCACTAAAAATACCGTCTTCCAATTGTGATCAAAATACCAGTTATTTCCTACAAATGTCAAAGTTATCGATGTATGTAAGAAGAATGACTTACCTCAAAATCCGTGCAACCAAGTGCTTTAGCCCATTTAGACCCAGGGTGAAATTTAACCGAAAAAACCGACCGAATAGTTGGTTCGGTTCGATTTGTAGTTTCAGAGTTATTTTTCCGGTTCTTGGAGTATTTGGACCGAAAAAACCGAACCAAGGCAGAGATCGATCGTTGCCGGTCAGTTTCGGTAGCTACATACTGAAAATCGAGCTGATTATTTGGTTTTTAAAATCTCCAAAAACTGAACCGGACCGAACCGATTTCACTCCTAAATTTTCAACTCAGCTTTGATCACATTATATTAAGGCAGTATTCACGAGCTTTGTGTGCAAGAAAACTCAAGCCAAATGCCTAATTATCAGCCGTCCCACGCATAACCCATGACTTTTTTTTGTACCGCTTTTTCATAAACTACTCCAGTTTCTTGTGAATCTTTGGTATGTCTTCCGGGGGGATTTTTTGAAGAATCGAGAAGTGCTTGATTTTCTTGGTTTTATTCCAGACTGTGTCCGAGTAAACTCGGTGTATGTGAGATGAATGATTGCACGTACTAGACCGACTTGAAGCCGCCCATTGAGGAATTTTAGAGGGGCGATAACTCAAAAATTCAAATTTATATAGAGGAATTTGACATAGAGGGGCTTCGAATTTATTTGTTCAAATCAATAATTAGGAGATAAATTACGATCAAGCGTAGACTTAATTGTGTCATGGTGGAATGAAGTTTATATTACTGGTTATTGAAAAGGATGGAAGAAGAAGACATCACTGATGATCATATGTGGATAAGATCCCAAGCATTGTGATTTTGTGTAACTAAACTCATGCCCATGGCCTCTATTGCCCTGGGAGGTACTGTGCAGCATGCTGTGCAATTCCGTGCTCGGCCACGCCTGCATCTTCTGACGATCGGAGACGTCCACCGCGTAGAGCTCGACGAGTACTACAAGTGTACCGAAAATCTACCCGATCAGATTTTGTTGAGTGACTCATCGGAACACATATAACTTGAAAAGAATGGATTCAGTGGTTTTAATCCAATATTTCAAATCCATTAGGATTCACTTGTTTTCACGTTATATGTATTCCGATGAGGCACTTAACGATATCCGATCGGGATAATTTTTGGAATACTTGTAACACTTAACGAGCTCTACGCGGTGGACGTTTCCGATCGTCAGAACAATGCCAACACGGCTGCACTTGGGACTGCACAGCACGCTACGCAGTACCTCCCCGGTTCCGGCCTCTATTCATCCCTGCTACGCAAACATGATGACTTCAAAAAAAAAAAAAAAAAAGCAAAGTTTGGGAAGGGTTGATGTACGCAGCAGCATCGTTACCTCTGGAAGCAGAGCGGTTGTTTTCGCAACCGGAACCCTCGACCAATGCGACAACTTTACTGATGTATTAGACCCACCTTTCATAAAAGTACTCCTAAATTTTCTTGTGCGGGTTAATTTGTCAACTTAATACCAAACTCTGCATGGATTTCGTGTTTATATATCTCTGCTGAACAAATCTTCGTACAAGTTTGACATAGTTTATGAATGATTGTTTTTCTCAAAACATACTGTAACGTGTTTCCACGATTGATCTTATAAGTCTACATCAACCACTTATAGAGCTTTCGTAAATAGTTATCCAAACGAAATTTGGAGAAATTGGGCTACCCGTATTTGCAATGGCTACTATTATTATTGTGGAACACTTATTTTCAAAGTTTCTACCGACACACAAAGAAACACAGATGGAACGAGAAAAAGTTGTATGCCGAACGGGTACTGCCACATGGTACCCGTCGGCGCATCCAAACTATCCAAACATGTTTTAGACGGTACAGATTTGTTGGGGTAAATTTGCCCATTTGGGTCATCCAAAACATGTTTGAACGGCTCGAATGCGCCAACAGGTACCACGTGGCGGTACCGTATCCGCATACAAGTTTTTCTCAGATATGGAACTGACTACTGAGAAGTTTCCATTAGTCTTCGTTTTCAAATTTCAAACACTGCTATTAAAGGAGATCTAGTCAGGTGCACTGTATCCATCGTGACTATGCCAGGGCTCGTGGTCACGCGTTGGGGTGAAACTCAGCCCATTTTAACTCGACGTGAAAGGATCTTGGAGATGCATGCAATTATCTGGAAATCATACGCGTAAGTAAGTTGAGAGATGGTTGACGAGCATGAGCAGTAAGAGACTTGCTGAGACCGGGAAGGCTAAATATATAAATCATGATCTTAAAGACGAATCTAGAATTTCTACTTAAGGAGCGCGAGCAACCTATAATTTTAGTGCACACAGCATTATAATTTCACAAATTTCCGCAGACAAATAAAAATCTCGAGAGAGGTATAGCACACTACGAGTACGATAGCGCATTTACTATCAACAGGAAGGGGGAAAGGGGGAAAACCTAAAAGTTTCTCACTACAATCTATTTCCACCAATTCCTAATTTCAGATTCAGTTCATTGACATGTACAGAACAAAATTGCAATGATCCACTATAGAATAATCAATTTTCCCTTTTGATTTTTCACTTTTATTCAAATTTCCTTTAATTATGAATCCATATTTTGAAATGAATTTACAATTCAAGCTGCAAGTACCAGCACTTTAATTGTTCCTTGACTGTTAGCAGCCAACATTGTGGGACTATCGCTCTTCCAGCACACTGCACTAATGAAGTAAGATCCGGCATCTTCATCAGTTTCATCCAAATCGGGTGAACCAAATTTATGCGAAGTCACGGGTCTTGAGATTGCCTGCAAATCCCAGAATTTCATTTAGTTCTGGGTTTTAACATATCAGAAATGGCTCCAGCAGATTATTACAAACCTTATGATAAACATATACTTCATTTGATTCACTGCCGCAAGCAATGTATCCACTGTTCACTGTAAGACCCACAAAATTCTTCTCGTTTGTGTGGCCCCTAAAAGTACGAATCTGGACGTGTAATACAGAAAAGCCCATCAGTAAGCCGCCTAGGCTTCCATACACTTCTCAAAGGAAACAATTAAAGCAACTGGAAAAGTATAGTGTTGTTAGTACTGCAAAACGGTGAGGCTCAACGTTTTAGTGCTATCGCTATTCCTAACACGTCGACAGAATCTGTAGGGGAGATTACAGCACCTTGGAGATGTGACCAAAGAAACAAAAAAGAAGCCGCCCCAAACCACCACATGAATGCTTTCTAAGTATTTTTATCGAGTACATATGCACAGGTTCCAAACAAATTGTAATATTGTCTACCACGAAAAAAAATGTACAGTGTGCCATGTCTGAGAACTTCTATTATGCAGTTTAGGGACTAAAAAATGTCCATAGCATCTGCAATATTTCGTCCAATTGTCTTAATTATAAGTTCTATAAGATAAGATAATGAAATGTGGAGCATCCACAATTCACATAACTATATCGCACATAATTTCTGACATACCTAGACAACCGATTCTCTTTTCCTGGTCGGCCTAAACCAGGAGATGGTTTGTCCAGTGTTTCCATGCCAAGTGCCAACCAATGCTAAGTGACTATTTCATAGTTATATACTCCTACAGAATTGCTTATGATTGCGAAATGGAGTGTAAAATTTTATTAACGTGTCACTGACCGGCAAATTTTCCTTCACATCCCACAATCTTAATGTACTGTCAGTAGATGCAGAAGCAAGCTCATCATTGGACAAAAATTTCACATATGAAACAGCTTTCCTGTGTCCGCTGAACACATGGAGTGGATGGCTAGTATTTCTCAAATCATAATAGTGTATATGGTGGTCTGCTGAGCCAACCTGCAAAACATTAGAAAGCATAAATGAAAAGAATCTTTATTTCACAAGAGAATACCAGACTGATTATTGCAAAGAGAAAGAGAAAAAGAAAGATGCAGATTCAGATGATGACGACTTGAATGGGAGAATACCGCAACGTTATAGCTAGATCCTGGATTATACTTGACACAGCAAATATTTGCTTTCATGTCGATGTTAATAACACTAGCTTCCTGCTTCGTGCTCCATATTTTGACCTATTCATGACACAGAGAACAGTATGGTCAGCACAAAAGGGAGATCAATTGAAGAAAACACGGACTTACTTCATGGGAGAAATAGCATTATCAAAGAAGTTAAGTAAAAATGCTCCCTTTTTCTACCTTGCAATCATCACTGCCAGACACAAGCATCGAGGGTTCGGTGCGTGAAAAATCAACGCTCCATGCACGTTTGTCATGCTCCTCATACTCCATTACACTCTGGAAAAAGACTCAGCACATGAAGCGCAATGTAAATGAACATTTCACTTGTACATAAGATGCACATAACATTTATATGTATGAGAAAGAGCTAAGAATGCCAGTTGCCTAATTACCTGCCTTGTGGTAACATCCCAAACAGTTACTATTCCCTCATAATCACTACTAGCAATATGGTTCTTGGTGAACTTGTTCCAGCTCAAGCAACTAAGTTTTGAGCGTGTTGACATCTCCACCACAGGGCAATGTACATCTGCAGGTTCATTTACAACCTGATAAATGGCAACAGGACCAACATAATACCAGTTAGAGAAGGATGTGTTTCTTATTCATTGTGTACAATATATTTGTATTCCAGTTTTCTTTTTGATCAGGTTATATTCCAATTCATAAATGCACATAAACCAATCCACTAGATATAAACACATCACACTGTATGGTATCAACTGTCAGCAAGTCTATGACAAGAATATCGGTCAGCGCATGGTAAAGGACAAGAGTGTTGTATCTAAAGGTGTCAAACGACATCTATAACTTAAGCATGTCTTATAGCTAAGATCTTTACAGAATTAAAGTGCCCTAATGAACCAAAAGGCAGAAACCACCTGAACACAAAATACTTACCGCAGAGAAGTCAAAAACTTTTATACGTCTTGAAACTCCAGCTGTAGCAAACAGCTCATCATCACGGTCAAATTCTATGCTGCAAGAAGACATGAACACTAGAAATTTAAGTGAATATGATTCTGCAGAAAACCGAGGAACTAGTGCAAGAGAGATTCTTGGACATTATACCAATAACAAAAGGTACAAGTCTGAAATTCCATGTGGACATTCTTCGGGGGACATGGCATTAAATTTTAGACTAACTTTCAGTCTATAACAATATTTACTTTGATCAGTATCTTCTTATAGATTGTCTATACCTCATTAGGTCTAATTTCCAATTTGCTAGACAGACTACGGAGGGTCAATTGCTTGTATTAAGAGACAACTTTACAAGTATTCTATCTTTGTAGTTTATCAATGTTCCTAATTTCTCATGTCTTAGTATTAACTTGCTGGAATAGGAAAACTACAGAAGCTCACAAGTTTCTATGCATAGGAAAACTACAGAAGCTCACAAGCATCTATGCAAATTAGCTGATAGCGCAGATCCTTGCAAAATTGGCAGTGCTTTTGCCTGCCTAACACTTCCACAAGTAAAACATTTCTTGTTATCCTTTCTTGCTGAAGTTAAATATACTGTTTCAGGCTACTTTGACTATTTCAAAGCTAATGCAAAGCCCCAACTGCATCTTCTGAACCCTGATCAGTAAAGTGTTACTAATTTCCAAAGCCTTCCCAACCTTTTTGGCCCCAAAAGACCACCAAATGCCCAATTACTCATTGCTATTCCAAGACTTCCAACACAAAACCCTGTAACCAGATACTTGAGAAAAAAACAATCCAATCTTTACTCTTTGCCATCTTGAAATCCACTGTGAAGCGAAGTCCCACATCACCTAGGTACCAAAGTAATATGAAGGGCACCCTCACTTCATGAGCTAGCTTTTGAGTTGAGTTATACACAAGATCGTGTAACATGGTATCAGAGCCCAGGTTGCAAGAGGTCTGGGTTCAAGTCTATCTGTATGCATTTCTCCCCCCATTTGCATTCTGCTTCTCCCCTTCGTATTCTGTTTCGCTCTCTCTATGACAAATTTGCATCTCCACGTGCAAGACGGGGTCGAACATGAAAGAGGGTGTTAGATAGCTTGATATACATTGTTGGGCCTATTTCCTAACAGCTTAAGCTTTTAGGAGAGTTGGTAACTTAACATGGTATCAGAGATGGATAAGGTGTGTGTCTCTCACCTGCACGTGGCAAGTGTTGCCGAGTGGGCATGCTACGCACGAGGGAGGGTGTGAAGCGAAGCCCCACATCGCTTGGGTACCAAAGTAATATGAAGTATCTAAGGGTAAGGGATCCTCACTTCATGAGCTAGCTTTTGGGATTGAGTTCTATCCAAGATCGTGTAACATCCACCACATTGTTTTTTCCTTCTAGCCCATTGAAAAATAAAATTTGAACTCTCCTTGACCTTAACACACCAAACTCTTCTAAACGAAGCTTTTACCAAGTAACCTAAAGTTGTACCCGAATAGAGAGAGAGAACTATTAGGAAAAACACACAACAGCAGAAAGCATACATGCGAATCCAAGTTCACGAACCTATGCTACCAGAACCATCATGAGTTTTTATACCTTATAAAAGCTGCCCCAGTACGTACTAAATTTGTTACCAGCATTTGTTGATTGTGAGAAATTTATACATAAAAAAATAACGTAAATTCATCTTTGGAAGGCTGCTATGTAGCACAGACACTTACACAGGACAGGCGAATTCTAAAACAGTGAACACGGACACGGCGGGGGACATGGCAAAATAATAAATAACAATAAATATGCACATAACAAATATGTAAGCAGTAACAGTTTGTATACATAGATATATTACACTTTTCTTTTGATATGCAAGATATATACATTGTTATCTATGTATATATACCAGAACATACACATACATATGCAAGATATACACACACAACAACTGAGACATGTACATTGAATATATACCAGTACATATATATAGTGAGAGAGAGAGAGAGAGAGAGAGAGAGAGTGTATATGGGACACGCATGTCCACGAACTGTCTGCTGCCAAAAAATAATTTAATTTATGGGGAACGCCCAATACGTGTCCCCGTGTCCTATACGAGGATACGGCGACCTCTAGGAGTGTCGGTGCTTCATAGAAAGGTAGGATACCACCGCAACATGTAGAACATATAGCTTACCTTGATACAATATTGGCAGAATGAAAAAGATCCCCATGTCTAAGTTCAGCAATCACCCTTAGTCGACTGTTTCAGATTGATTTGAGAATTGTAAGCAAAAAGCTGAAGAAAATCAAAGCATGGCTAAATATTCCATGAAGGAAAGTCTGCAGAACATACCTATACCGTGTGAAGGTACTCAGCACAGATTGAAATTCAGTAAGACCTGCAGTATAACCTTCTCTATGTATAACATTAGTTTCCCTTTCTTCCTGCTTATGTGGCTGGTTTGCCAATTGTCGTCGCTTTTGTAGGTAACACTCCTGTAGGTCGTTGAACTGCAGCAAAGCAGGAACGGGGAGAAAACCATACTGGTAAAGAATTAAGTTGTAAAAGAGTACAAGAGTATCGGAGTTTGCTTTCAAAGCTAGAGAATCTAAACCATGCATATATGATATATCCAGGGTGTTCACCAGGCCAGGACAAACTATTTTTCAATGTAACATGTGGAACTTCCACATGTTACTACAAAAATGTAAATATAACCTACATACAATTTACAAACAAGAAATCTTAGGAAAACAAATGAGTCGTGAAAATGAGATTTATGTTATTAAATTACCAATTGTCCCAAAAGCTAAATCTGTTAGGAAATGGACCCATTCATGTATATCAAGCTATTCAACAGATGTAACCAAACATAAGTAGTTGGGCTTGTCAAGTATGCTCATTAACTACTCACTACCGTTAATTAGGGAGGTGGTTAGTTAGTTACACAGTTAATTAGAGAGGTGGTTATTGTTTGTTACACTCTTTCTTGACAGCTCAGCAATTGTAGCCGACTCATCAACCCGTGAGCTTTCTTGTTAGCCAATAGGATACTGTTGTGCTTCTGGTATAAATTGTAATGGATCTCATGTTTTGTATCGATCATGAAACAGAATGGAATGAATATACAGAATTGTTCTTTCTCTTGAATCTTCTTCTCTTGAATCTTTTCAGGGCTAAGCCTTCATTTGAGCTGAATGAAGTTGAACAGTTCTAGATCAGGAAAAAAAGAAAGTTGAATAGGGCTAAGGCTTCATCTTCTTCTCTTGAATCTTTTCAGGATACTGTTGTGCTTCTGGTATAAATTGTAATGGATCTCATGTTTTGTATCGATCATGAAACAGAATGGAATGAATATACAGAATTGTTCTTTCTCTCTCATCTTCTACTCTTGAATCTTTTCAGGGCTAAGGCTTCATTTGAGCTGAATGAAGTTGAACAGTTCTAGATCAGAAAAAAAAGAAAGTTGAATAGTTCAATTAAGTGTTTGCAAGTTGTCAATAGCAAGCTCTCTCCGGTACCAGTATGGGAGATTCCTTAACTGTTCTCATACCAGAAGGACAAAGGCCTACATATTATTAATATGTTTCTACTTTCTTTGTGCATACTTATTCGGGTCACGTTCTAGAAGAATGTTATGAAAAACTCGGTGGTCCACCCAAAGAAAAACCAACCAAATTCAATACCTACTAGGAGTACATAAACCAAATGGCAAAGACCAATTAATTTAAAAGATTCATAGAAAATGAAGCCCAGACAACATTACTAGGTTACTAACCTGCGCGTGCACACGCTTTTTCCTCACTACAGCAAGACCCGATTGACTCATATTTTCTGAACCCAGTCTGCTAATGCTTTCCTTTCTCTGGGGAGCAGGAGTGCTAACTTGAGCCTTTCCATCTGCTTTCTTGGACTGAAAATTTCCAAAACCCATCCCTCCTTGAAAATTACGTGAACTGGAACTATGGCCACTATTATTATTCTTAAGAATTGGTGAAGGCCAAGATTTTGTCGAAGTAGGATCATCACCAAGCATCCGCAGCTTCACCGAATATCTGTCCCTTGCTCGATACAAATCAATTCTGTGTCTCTCCACAGCATTTATGTCCTCCTTGATAAATTGGAGATCAGTTTGTATCTAGACAGGTGGCAAAGGCATCAATCAACCAACCCATTCATTTTAACGAAGGTGTTCATCTCAAGGATAAACTGATTAATCAATAAGACAGCAAGCAAAACCCATGTTGCATCAGTCCTAGAGAGAAATTAAGTAGTATCTACGAAGAGAATCTCAGAACTACATATCTAAGAACTCACAACAATCAGAACCATCTATTTTCACTAAAATAGGTGATTTGAGAAGGCTCAAGCTTGAGTCTCTTCATTGGGTGAATGCAGCCTAACCACTGGGGAATGCAGCCTAACCACTGGGGCTTCCACCATTTTCAAAAATTATAGATGCAAACTGACGAAGATAGAACACAAAATAGAGACGAGATTAAGTAGATGTTAATATATGCGGAACAACTAGGCCGTCACAATAAATCCAAGGCTTAGTCACAAACCTCATTTAACTCATCAACCTTCTGTTTCCTTAGGCAATGCAAGAAGTTCATTAGGATTTGCATGTTTCTCTCAGCTTCTTCTTGCTCCAATTTCCTCTTTTTCTCTGCAAGCAGCGTCAGCAGCGTGTCTAGCTCCTTAACCGACACTTCACACCCCTGTCCAAGAGTCACAAGTGAAGCTGCATTTATTATACACGTCTAGAATAACAGTAATCAGTAATCACAAATCATCTTCATAAAATTTTATAACTACGTTTACTATAATACTCCCTCGGTCCCTTTTCAAAAGTCCCCTTTGTGAAACATGTATTTTATTGGACGTAAAAAATGTATTTTCGATAGTTTTTTTTTAAAAAAAAAATTTGCCCCAAATTAAAGCTCATATATTTTTTGAGGGTTTGAAAATGCACTTATTCCTATAGTGGACACTAAAAAGGGGACGGAGGGAGTATGAAGTAACTGTTAGGACAAAGCAGTAAAATTACTCGAATATGCACACCCCATGAATTCACACATGCACACTCTGTGTGTGCACAACCTCTAGTCGATGAGAAAAATAGAAATCTCAATAATGACAATCTTCTCTAACTATAAAAGAGTCCTTAACATAACTTAACTGCACAATGTTTATCAGGAGTAAAATAGGCACAAATACTTTGAACCTTAATTGAATACCCTCTACTAATTAACCAAATGCTTACCATCCACGTGAGGCAATATTTCATGGAGAGTCCACCTACATGGTTGAATTAATGCTAAACTGAATTCCGATAGAATATTACGGTGCAAACTCACAACTGACCTGTTGCAATGCCTGATGAAATTGTTCTACAGGGGATGCATTTTTTGATACTTGCCGCACAGATGTCTTCTTCAATAGCTACAAATGTGGTTCATAGAAAGCGATAACAATAAGCTGCATTTGGAAGGGGATAATTTCGTGATGCAAATAATTGTCCAGCAAATAAATCAACCTCTTAGCAGAGTGCACATATAAACATAGACGAGACATGTTTGGGTGCATCACCGTATCCAATGAGCAGCAGCATCAAACAATAATAGCAATAATGAACACATGAAACTCAATACAACCATACAAGAGAGCGAGAATATTAAGCAAAGGAACCAATAACAAAAGATATGTCGGCGATTTTGTATTTGGTTTCATCCAATACCAAAGAAATGTTTGGAACTTGATTCCACAAAACAAACTACTGGCAACACTTTCGGCCCCTATTTCGAGAATCCACTGTAGTCCCATTCAGTTGAGTCTGACACGTATAAGAACCACTTTACAACATAGACCATCTCCTCAAGTTATGGAAATCAAAATTACTAAAACCTAAACAAGGACTACTCGATTGTTAGTTGTGTTGCTTCGCTTTTTTCTTTTTTTGTGGCCATTAACAAAACATGTTGTCGTGGTAAACCTTGTCTCATGAGTCATGACTCCTATCACTTAAGTCAAAAAAAGAAAGCACAAAAAAGCACAAGCAAGTCTACACGGGCTAGTAATTAAATCAGTCAGAATAAAATAACGTCCATTTGGTTGCTCATACAATCCAACATACATTGACACAAAACAAGCAACAGGAACACATACACTTAATTTTTTTATCAGCGGAACCCATACACTTAATTGCAATACGACACACTGCACATAGGCATGTAATCATACGTTCCCTATCAATTTTTCAACCAAACAAGGCTCCGTCAATTGAGACACTTAAAAAATCAAGTGTCTCAAACACCTCCCTAAAATGTCGACCCAAAGTTAAATTTCAGTAGTAGACAATCAAAACAAATCTCCCCGCTTCTTGTCCCAAAATATGTCGAAATGAGTTCTACCCAAATCTTAGAAGAACGACGGTAGACTCTTTTCATCAGTCAACATTTTCAAGGCTGTTTTGTGGCTTTCAAATTTATACCTGTATGTTTTACTTGCAATGAAGCTTTCACTCAAATTTTATCGGATGAAGCTTTTTCCCAAAATTGGTACTCCAAAATTGGTACTCCACTTGAGTGACATTTTCAAGTAATGGGTAGAGAGTGTCAAATAACAGTCAAACTCACTAAAATCAGCACAAAATACCAAAAGCATCACAGGAAGTTAATCAAAATCATCGAACCCCTTATCCGAAGCCTACCTTATCAAGGAGAAAATTGGGGAAAAGCTGGTTACTGGTGAGGTGAAGTCCACAGCAAGGGCAATCGCTCTTGTTGTTCAAGTGAGTGACGATGCACATGTAACAGAAACTGTGGCCACAGGCCGTTAGAAACGCGTCCTTGATTATCTCCATGCAAATCGGGCACAACATGTCCTTGTCGTCGATCTCAGTCGGCCCCGGCCCCACCACCACCTCCTCCGTTTCCGATGCAGCAACTGCGCCACCGCCTTCGGCCGCAGCGGATTGTAAAGGCCTGACCTCCTCCCTCTTCACTGCTGGCACCACTGCCCCCGTTGAGCTCTCTTCCATCTCTCTCTCTCTGCTTGGTTCTCTGTTTCTCTCTCTAGGGAAGTTGGGATGGGGAATCAGTTGAGGGTTGGAGATGTGGTGCTGAGAGAGGAGAGAGAGTGGCGAAACGCAGTGGGGAGAGAGGCCCACGAAGAACGGTTCTGAGGTCGGAAACGGCCCACGTGATGTTTGGAGGGTGTGATGACTCGGCGTTTTTTTTTTTTTCCTCTCGGTTGCGGTCAAGATTGCTAGTGAACCCCAACTTCAACTCTGTCCTGAGATTAAAAATCGAAAATAGTTTACTGCTCGAATCCAATAATTTTGTTTTATATTTGTATAGTGAGCTACCAATGTCTGATTAACTCTACTTTCTACAGGGCTATAGTTTATGTCTATCTCTAAAGAGTAAATGGTTGGATCGTATATTCACGCTTCGGAAAAAGGCCCCAATTCGGAGTATAGCAACATGGTGTGCCCCCCTCCTTCGAAAAATAAAGGCAGGGCTCTGATGTCCTCTTTCTACTTTCTACAGGGGTATAGATTACGTCTATCTCTAAAGATTACGTCTATCTCTAAAGAATAAACGGTTGGATCGTATAATCAAGCTTCGGAAAAGGCCCCAATTTGGAGTATAGCAACCTGGTGTGCCCCCCTCCTTTGAAAAATAAAGGCGGGGCTCTGTTGTCCCCTTTCTACTTTCTACAGGGCTATAGATTACATATATCTCTAAAGAGTAAATGGTTGGATTCTATATTCACACTTCGGAAAAAGGCCCCAATTCAGAGTATAGCAACTTGGTGTGTCCCCCTCCTTCAAAAAATAAAGTCAGGGCTCTGATGTCCCCTTTATACTTTCTACAGGGGTATAGATTACGTCTATCTCTAAAGAGTAAATGGTTGGATCGTATATTCAAGCTTCGGGGAGTATAGCAACCTAGTGTGCCCCCTCCATCGAAAAATAAAGGCGGGGCTTTGTTGTTCTCTTGGACTCGGCAGACCCTGCCAATCCCAATTCACACAGTCCAAACTGTTTAGAATGGTTCAGATTTAAAATAAAACTCATTTGTGAAAGAGAAGATTCTTCCACGAAAGAGTTTTATTTTTAATTTGGAACATTGAATGTTGAAAATAAACAGTGCTAGATGAGTTGGCAGGCCCAGCTAACCCCTGGGGAGAGCTCCCGAGTTCCTAGTAGAACACACAAAAGGTATTGACCCTCGGGGGAAAAAAAAAAAGGGGGATACGTACGCAAAAGGAAATAAATTTTCATCGTTTTTTAATGTTTTTTAATACTTGCAGTAAGCTGTTTAATTATTATTAACTCGATGTGAAAAAATTAAAATAAACTTTTTAGACTATTTTTTCAAAAGTTTTTTTGAGTTCGATTCTTCCTTTTTAAAATTTTTTTGTAGTCTTTTCATCAAGAAAACATATAATTGTAAAATAAAGATAATCTGAAAGTAACAAAAATTTCAAAAAAACAAAAAACAAAAAGAAAAGAAAAAGAGACGAGAATTTAATGATAAAAATATAAATCACAAATAAAGTTAGGTCAAACAGCTACAAGAGTTGGAATATACTAAACAAAAGGAAAATTGCATTGACGCTTACCTGAAGTTTACCTGAAATTCCTTTTTTGCTTCCTGACACATTTTCGAAGAATTCATCAAGAAAATGAAAAATAATAGACAATTACACTTATATAGACCATCTCCCCAAGTTATGGACATCAAAATTACTATAAAACATAAACAAGGGCTACTCAATTGTTAGTTGTGTTGCTTCTCTTTTTTCTCTTTTGTCTTGGCCCCTAACAAAACATGTTGCCATGGTAAACATTTGTCTCATATTTCCATCATTTTAGTCAAAACAAGAAAAGCACAAAAATGCACAAGCAAGTCTACACGGGCTGGTTAATTGAATCGGTAAGAATAAAATAACCTCCATTTGGTTGCTGATACAATCCAACATACATGGACACAAAACAAGCAACAGGAACACATACACTTAATTGTAATACAAATAAAGTTAGGTCAAACAGCTAGAAGAGTTGGAATATAGTAAAGGAAAGGAAAATAGCATTGACGCTTACGTTCACCTGAAATTCCTTGTTTGTTCCCCGGCACATTTTCGAAGAATTTCATTAAGAAAATGAAAAATAATAGGCAATTACACATTATTTTATTGGAGAGTTTCGTCGTTAGTTTATTTCTTCCCCGAATGTAGCTATTTCTAGAATTGTTAGAGCATCTCTAATGGAATGGCTAGAATCAAATTTCTACTCCCCCGTCCCAATTTGCTTCTCTTTTGGGGAAGTGAGTTTTTAAGGGGAGTGAAAACTTGGTATTGTCTTTTATGTTTTGCCCCTAAATCCAATCAATATTACTGTGGCCAATTTTGTGGGGCTAATTTTTTATATGAAACTCAAAGCATATGCAATATGAATCTTGTTTGATAGATATCATTTAGTTTTATTATACAAAGTTTTCAAAATCATAAGAACCGTTATAAATCATGGAAAAGCCAATTGAGATGGAAAAATTACTTTTAAAGGGTAAAACTGGAAAGTGACCTTATTTTGATGGATGTTTTAGGAATTGGACAAATATTTTGGGACATCCCAAAATAGAAAGAATGACCAGCAATTTGCGACGGATGGAGTAAATGGTAGTTCTTGATAAAAATAGGACCCACTTAAGAATTAATAAGTGGTCATTAGTTGATTAGGTGGATAATCACTCTAATAGACTAGCTAAAATTAATTAATATATGAAACAAACAAATGGAGTTTAACCCAAACATAAAAGTTAAATTCTGGGCCTAGCCAAAAACAAATTCTAACTGTATTCTGCATTAGAACAAGTTTAACCCTAGGGGGAAAAAAACACACACACACCTCGAAGCATTCCAACATACAGAGAAGGAAACAGATTAATTACCATGGATTTTTTTTAACCCAATCGCCAACTTAATTGTTGCAATAGTAAGATTTTTAGAAAACTTCCCAAAATATTCCAAAAAATAAAAGAAAACAGCTTTTTCATATAAAAATTAGACCCACAGAATTAATGAGTGCAAATAGATGGCCCAATTTATAGGGTGAGTTATTGAGTGATAGGCTAGACCCAATTTATCTAGTGCATTGGAGTTAATTTCTGAACATTCACTAGCTCGTGCCCTAGCCAAAGGCAAAGAACGAGCTTGTGTGCAAGGGGAATTATATGCGATCAGATTAGCTCGTGCCCTAGCCAAAGACAAAGGCATCCTGAACATTTAATTAATAATCTAAATATGCAAACACAACTTTTTTATTTTATTAAATTTTCTCACTATCCACACAGACTGTTCTAACTTTCATCATTTGCGCGACAGCGTAATCTTTATCACGTTATGCAAAGTGCAAGCAAGAAAATTTACATAAATTTGTGAGAGCGAGATTGAAAACGTAAGCGTAATTCAAAAGATGAGAATGAAAGCGAAAGTTTCTACTTGAGAATTTGGGTGACTTAAAATTCCGACCTCCATTGATTGTTTTCTTTATTCCATGTACTAGTCCTCTTTACACACTAGTCTTCTTTTTTTCTCTCTCTTTTTATTTTAATCACTTGCTTGACTTTAAACCTTCCTTTACTTTTATTGGTGACTTTAGACTTTAACGGTTCCAATAATGGACTTGACTTTAACTGTCTATACCAACCTCCAACTGTCTGCTTTATTGTGAGAATTTGTGGTTATTGTTGCATTTAATGATTTACTACCAATTTATTTTTCTGCTTTCAATTCTCACTTTCACAAAATTTAGAAGATTGCGATGTTTTTAAAATACGTCTTCAAGCTTGAATTCACACGCAAGGATGGAGCTAGGATTTTTGCATAACGGAAGCCGGCTATATATGCAGAGGAGTAACAGGGTTATATAATTAGGATGATATATATATTTCAATGTAATATAGTAGGGTTTTTTCAATTTGTAGTAGAAGCGATAGTCCCTACTAGCCACCCCCTGACTCCATCCTTGATATCACGTGAGTAGACTCGCTTGTCCGCTTTACACGTCTGAACAATTATGCCTTCTTCAATTCACTCAATAAATTAGCTAGTCATTCAGTGGAAATTTGACTTGATTATTGATGTCGGATCATTTTTCCACCATCTCTCCTAAACCAATTGGTATTAGAGAGGATTTCAATTAAGTCTTTCATATGGTGTTGGTGGACTTGTTTATCACTAAGTTTTATGTTGTGGATAGAAAGTGTTTTGCTTTTCAAGGAGATCAAGACAAAATTACTCACATTTTGAAGAGGTTTACACGCGAAATTACTCACATTCTGGGGCCAAATGCTATTGTGTTTAATGCAAACACCAAAATATGTATGGGGTAGTTATCAGTACTCCTTATTTCATTCGTTGTTCTTATAAATGTGCTTTGTTGCCTTAATTTCTATTTTGTTTCGTTGGGATGTAATTTTAAATTAATCTTTATATTCTTTTCCCAAAGTTCGCTTTATTCTTAGCACATAGGAGTACTAAACACAAAGGTGTTGGATCAACTGATAAGCCCCAAATGTTGTATATATCCGGGCTTATCTCGCTCGTTGGGATCACACACACGTGCATTTTGTGCCTTTGAATGATTGATTTTGCGCGAGTTGTGTTTTTGATAAGTTTCAGAAAATCGGAGCTAAAAGGTGTGTCCAAAGCTCCAAATAATCCCCGGTTGTATCCGGAAGTACCTAAGGTCCCGCAATGCCGTGGAGGACAATCGCCGAAGCTTAGAAGTCGATTCAAGAAGCTTTGGAAGGTTCAAGGAAGGCCCGGAACAAAGGAACAAGAAATCTAGAGTTATGAGGCTCGAGAAAATCTGACCAACTGATAGAAAAAGGCTCATTACTTTCAAGATACAAATGCTATGAACATGAGGTCAATTGGGATGGAAAGTAGACTCATAGAGCTTTCCAACGGTTCAAGAATCGCCTCATTCCGAGTTCGGACGAAGCCGGGACATGCCCGCGAAGTTGGGTCAAGAATCTGCCTGACCAGAGCAATTTGGATCGATCCAGATCCCTAGTGGATCGATCCAACTTCATCAGAAACCCCCTAAACCACTTTGGATCGATCCAAGGTCATGGTGGATCGATCCAACTTCATTAAAATGCTCCAGATCAACTTGGATCGATCCAAGGTCATGGTGGATCGATCCAACTTCAACAAAAACCCACCAAATCAACTTGGATCGATCCAGAACTATTGTGGATCGATCCAACTCCACTCAAATTGCTCAAGAGCCAACTGGATCGATCCACTTCCATAGTGGATCGATCCACATCAATCCGTGGAGCATTTTTCAAGCATTTCAAGCACTTTTTGTACTTTCTACTTATGGAAAGTTTCTATTAAAAGCATTATTAGGATATTTTGAGAGAGATGGAAGGTGTTTGTATATATTGCCCTCTCCTTCTCTCTCCCCTCACTTTTTTTCCTCCATTAGTTTTGTTCTTAGTTTAGTTCCACCTTCTCTCTAGTTTTTAGGGTAGTTTCTCTTTGATCCAAGGTTTTCATCTGCATTAATGTTGTAAGTGTACTCTTAATCTTTACAAATCTACTGTTTATTTGTATTTTCTTCATGTTTCGTATTTTCATGTTGTTCTTGCTATTTCCATTGAAAACTCTAATTTCTAAGTGTTGTTTGTGATTTTCTCTAGTGTTAATGTTGTAGGCCAACTTAGGTTCTTCACTTAAAATCGTTTTTAAGTTTATTAAGCATGTTTTTAGTTTTCTTCCAAATTCTAGACTTGTTTTCTAGCATAATGTGTGAGTAGTTAAGTAGGCTTGGTCATGGGGTGATTAACACTCCATGACTCGGGCTAATCCGTTCCTCTCATCTCAAAAGCAAACACTTCCTGTTGATCAAAGAGTTAGGATTAATTTTATGTATCAAAATTTGAATTTGTTAATCTCTTTGATCACACGTAGCCAAGGGCTTGACCACTTGGCACGTGTGATGCTTAGGGCGATGTCAATCAAAATGTTTGTCTAAATGGCACAAGAATCCTAATCTTTGTGAAACACATTTTCTAGTCAAATGGTTTTAATCTCTAAATCTTCTGTTCGAGAGCATCTAACGGTGTCCCGAGCCGGTTATCAAGAGTCGAACGGTTTAGCCTTAGTTGTGGTATTTATGATCCCCTAGACTACGCCTTAGTTTTAATTAGTTGATTTTTAAGTTTCTAAGTCATTCTCGAAGTCGAGAGAATTCCAACAAACTCCAAAAGCCAAGTTTGCCGCTTTAAGGCTAAAAACCTTCACTTGCAAGACAACTCTCACGCCGGGTGTATTTGGTCTCTGTGGATTCGACCCGGTCTTACCGGTTATTATGCTATGCTATACCTAGCCCTACGCTTGGGGAGACACCATCTACGATACAATCCAAGGTCGCGAGCATCAACACGCTATGACACTAAAAGCATAACTTCTACATGGAAAATGGTACACTGTGTCTAATATATGTCATAGACTTGTTTTTCAAAGGAACCCGTACAAGTTGTTAACAGTGATGGAGTCAGGGAATTCGGGATCCTGTAGTGCGGTGACACACTACAGGATTGTAGTACGGCATCCAAGCCGTTAATCGTGTAATGCTTGCGTCCTTGGATTGTATTCCAAAACTATTACCCCAAGTGTAGGGTTCAAGTCGACGGCAGCATGATACCGGTAAGTCTGGGTCGAATCCACAGGGACCGAACGCACCCGGCGTGAGAGTTGTCTTGCAAGTGTAGGTTTTTAGCCTTAAAGCGACAAACTTGGCTTTTGTGATTTTGTTTGGTGGAATTCACTTAACTTCGTGAATGACACGAGATTTAAAAAGACTAATTAAAACAAGGCTAAGTCAAAGGGGTTCACAACATCCATGGCTTAGGCCGATTCGATCTCCTCTAAAATGACCGGCTCGGGGGCGTCGTTAGACAACCCCGAACGGAAGATTTGGTTTTTAAACTCATTCAACTAGAAATGGTGTTTATCAAAGATTAGGATTTTTGGTTCATTTGGCAAACGGCCAAATTGACATCGCCCTAAGCATCACACGTGCCAAGTAGATAAACTCTTGGCTACGTGTGATCAAAGAGATTAACAAACCCGAGCTTTGTTACATAAAATTAATCCTAATTCTTTGATTAACATGCAATGTTTGCATCATGGCGAGGAGAGTGAATCAACCTAAGTCACGGGGTGCTAATCACCCCATGACCGAGCCTACTTAACTACTCACACATCATGCTAGAAAACAAGTCTAGAATTTGGAAGAAAACTAAAAACATGCTTAATAAACTTAAAAACCGATTTTTAATGAAGATCCTAGGTTAGCCTACAATATTAGTACTTGAGAAATTATCAAACAACTTCTAAAAACAAGAGTTTACTAAGGAAATAGCAAGAAAAACATAAACACTAAATACTTGAGGGAATTGAAAATAAACTACATATATGGAAAGAGCTAACCACGAGGAACGAGTTTAATACACGGTAAATAAACGGGAAATGAAAACTTACTTGAGAAAAACTAGAGAGAGAGAGAGCTTAAAAATCCTCCAATGGAGGAGTAAAAACTAGACTAAGGAGGAGTAGGTAGGAGAGAGGAGAGAGTAGGGTATTTATACTTAAAGCCCTTTACATTGGCTAATTAACCCAAAAACATACTATAAGTGGAAAGTTTCCATAAATGGAAGATATTAAAGCAATCAAAAATCTCCATAAGATATTTCCTGATCGGGCTCAAAAGTTGCAGAAAAATGCAGCTTCAACCGGTTGAGCAAAAAGTGTCAACCGGTTGAAAAACTCACTGGATAGCTTCAACCGGTTGAGCAAAAAGTGTCAACCGGTTGAAAGAGTAAAAACTGAGATTTCCCTTTGCATTGATCCCTTGACCTTCCGGCTTCGTCCGAACTCGGAATGAGGTGATTCTTGAACCGTTGGAAAGCTCTATGAGTCTACTTTCAAACCCAATTGACCTCATCTTCATAGCCTTTGTATCTTGAGAGAAATGAGCCTTTTTCTATCGGTTGGTCATATTTTCTCGAGGCTCATAACTCCAAATTTCTTGGTCCTTTGTTCCGGGCCTTCCTTGAACCTTCCAAAGCTCCTTGAATCGACTTTAAAGCTCGGCGATTGTCCTCCACGGCATTGCGGGACCTTGGGTACTTCCGGATACAACCGGAGATTATTTGGAGCTTTGGACACACCTTTTAGCTCCAATTTTCTGAAACTCATCAAAAACACAACTCGCGCAAAATCAATCGTATAAAGACACAAAATGCACGTGTGTGTGATTACAACGAGCGAGATAAGCCCGGTTATATACAACATTTGGGGCTTATCATGTAATCAATGGCTCGGATTTCATCTCGACGCTTACACGATCCGAGCCGTCCATTGCCGAGATAAAATCCGAACCGTTGATTGCCGAGATCAACGGCTCGTGCGCCGCACTACAGGGTTGCAGTGCGGAGAGGGCCAGTAGGGGCGGTCGTCCGCGTAAGAAAAAAAAACCTCTAATATTATATATAAAAAAAGAAAATTTTCTGTGAATTATAAAGGCTTGCCCTTGGCAAATTTTTTGGGAAAAAAATTCGCCCTTGCGTAATGAAATTCATGGCTCCGTCTCTGAAAGTGTAGAGATGAAAAGGAGCCTATGTAGCTTCGCGAACATATTTCATTAATACTACAATAAATTAGTTCATGTTAAATTTTTCGTATTCAGAATAACGTCAAAATGCTAGTTATTTTCGGTAAAAATACCAAAAAGTTGGTATTTTCCATCTAAGTGGTATTTTTGGTATTTTTAAAAAACAGTATATTATTGCAGAATGACTTTTCACAATGAAGGCTATGGTCGCGACAACTGGCATTAACTAATTGGATTGTGATTGGAGTTTTCAAGCAACACATGTGAGATTTGATTACACACATCCTAAAAATCATTTTTGAATTTCAAATCCAAAAATCTCAATATTTCACAATTCAAACACTTTAATTTATTCCCATAATGGATAGAAAGTTATCTAATAAAATTGAAAGGTCAAATTTAAAAATCTTTGTAATCAGTCGTGATTTGTGGTTTAAAAAAAAATTCAAAGGAAAGGTAAGGTTTTTTCCTTTGAATGTTATCATTTCTAAAATCGTTACTACTAAAATTCTATACATATACTTGAGTGCAACTGCAAACCATTCATGTTCTTAACTTTATGACGTTAGTTTTTATACTTTGCAGGTGAGCGGCTCAAGCCTCGGACATCTTCACATTGCTTTTCATATGCGATTGGTTTGTACTCTAACTTTTTATGTGCAAACAATTGTGCTTAAATTTTAGATTTTTCACTGAAAGGCATTGGGAATTTCATAATGACAGTTTTAATTGTTGGGTTAAGTTTCAAATATATTTGTTTTACTTTTCTTGAGTTTTAGTAGATGTGATGAATGATCACAAGAAATTTACACTAAGTTGAAATTTGTTGGATATGATTTATTTTTTTTAGTGTCTGCACTTGAAATCTTCACGTACATTAAGGTTAACCTTGAGGAGAGAAATTTAATTAGTGTTACTGCTATGATATAGTTAGACGGAGATATGTAGATTTTGTCAAGAGGATCATGGGCACCCTTAAGGGTTCAGTGGTATTAAGTCATTGATAGTTCAAACTATTTTTTGAATAGTTCAGGCTTTATAGGAAACACTTACAACAATTTCTACAAATATTTTTAAATTGTGCACTTTACATTTTGTTCTAAAAATGACACAAAAAATTTTTAACACGAAAATACTTTATTTATTTATCTAAGAATGTCATATTTATCAAAAACCAAAAAGACCAACAATTGGGACATAGTGAGTATTTTTGTTTTTGACAATTAAATCAAAAGTATATATCTTTGGCTTTTGCATTTGCATCAACCCGATGTACTTGAATTCGTTCCGTGCATAGCACGGGTTTTCTGCTAGTATTCTTTTCATAAAATACTATTAGACATGATGTTGTCTTCACAGTGTTGACAAGAAGTAAAAAATACTACTCCATTTAGAATAACATGAGTTGTTATTTTTGGTAAAAATACCAAAGTTGATATTTTTGTCCTAGCGGTAATTTTGGTGTTTTTAATAGTCAAAATACTCTTTCAAAAAATACTACTCACATGATGTTTATCTTTATAACAAAATTTATTGTTCAGAATATCACTAGAAAATGCGGGATCATCAGAGTAGTTACTAGCGTTGACAGAAAGAAAAAATACTGAAGTACTCCATTTTGACAACAGCGTGAAAAGTATCCTATTGAAGCTTTTTTATTTATAATTTCTGGTGAAGATGTTGACATAATTTCACACAAAACAGGTGTGGAGAGTCACGAGATATGGAAATAGTAGGGTTGTGTTTGGTTTGGGATCAAGGTTATGAATACCGTGCCGTACCGGCAAGTACGTACCGGTTTTGTATAAAAACGGTACCAAGGACCCTCAATACCGTACCGCGTTCAATACCGGGCGGTACCGGCCGGATACCGGCCGTACCGGCAAATACCGGGAATACCGGCCGGTACCGGAAAATACCGGGCAAATACCGGACAGAACAAAACTGCCACCGTATTTCGGCCATAACTTTTTCCTCCGAACTCCGATCAAGGCAAGTTATATATAAAAATTTAAGAGAATTTCAAGATCTACAACATTGTAGTTACACATTTTTTCTAATTTGGTATTGGTGTGACCAAAAAACTATAATTTCTGAACGGGGAGATTATAAAAAAACAGGGTATGTTTTTTATAAAGGGTTTGTGATGCATGGGTTCAACTTCTATCACTACCAAACATCAAACACAACAAGTATGTACTAAATATACATAGATTACGTGGGTTTAAGGGGGGTACCTTGGTTTTTAAGAAAATGGGATTGAAAATGTCATATTCTGTGACAAATTTTATGTCTCTTGAACCCTCTCTCTCAATATATATATATATATATATATATATATATATAGTTGTGGCAAATCCGATACGGTACCCGGTATTGACCGGTACCGGTACCGTACCGTACCGTACCAATAGGAAAACCGGTACTCGTGCCAATACGGTATTCAGAACCTTGTTTGGGATGATTGAAGGAAGAAATAAGGATAATAATTAAAAATAAGAGTTAATAATTAGAGAGAGATAGAGAGAAAAATATTTTAAAATAGGAATAATAATTAAATAATAATTGAGAAATCCGGGTCTTAAAATCCAAAATGAACAAGACCATATTTAAAAATAGGGATAATGATTAAATAATAATTGAGAAAACCGGGTCTTAAAATCCAAAACGAACAAGACCTAGGTTTTTTTTTTTTAACAGCAGGAAATACTGTAGTTAGTAATAAGTAATTACAGTAACATTTATAACAAACCTACCCATTAGTGTCTCGACAAAAACAAATTATTTATTATTTTTTTTTAGAACAAAACCCGTTTATAGACACAAATTTCCATTCAAACCTAAGGACCAAGACATGTAAGCATAAATTGGCAAAATATTTGGTTGGTTGTTCACTGGTCATCATCATCCACGAAAAGTCCTCCTTCTGACGGATGATCTGGTTTTGGCACGTGATCAATCTCTTGTTGAAATCAGAAATCAAAGCAAACCGAAGATTAAAATTGACTCAAGTCACTACATCCCGCCGTAGTGACCTCCAATTGTAAGTCTTCTGAAATTTTTTTGGAGATCAAAACCTTTCATTTTTTTCAGTAATATTGAGCACAATATGGATTCAAAACATTATGATCATCGGAAATTGGTAGACACACAATCGAGACAAATTTGTCTTACAGTGTGTTCTCCAAATGATATTGACCATCTATGTAAATGATATCCGACCATATGACTACCAATATCCAAGTAACATGAATGATCTACTCAACATTCTCGACAAAAATTTACTAAAAAGAAATTTTCCCAAAAATTGTACGTTTTCGATCCCAAATACAGATTATAGAAGTCCCACAATTGAGGTCACTATAGGGTGTAGTGACTTGGGTCACCACAGACACCCCAAATTTGAAGAGGGATATGATGATCAGTAATGACGGACCCAGAAATTTGACCATGTCGAGAAAACTTGTTTCATATAGGAAAATGCTAACAACAACCCTTAGAGTGGAGGATAGATGAAAATTTAAAGAAATAATGATGATTGGAGTTCATGTAAATAGATTTAGGCTCAGTTACCATTAAAGTATTTTCGGTATTTTTAGTATTTCACTAAGGTGGCTGCAGTTAATCAGATTTTGAATCTAAAGGTGTTCCACTAAGGTGGCCTTTTGGCTTTTTACAGCTTTCTAAATTGATGTATGTAAGGAGAATGATCTGTCTAGAAAACTGTGAAAAGTCAAAAAACTAAAAAGCCAATTAGTGGAATAGAGCATAAAATTATGACTTTTCACTAATTGACTTTTCATTTATAACTTTTTCATAATTTTATGCTCTATTCCACTAATTGACTTTTTAGGAGACTCATTTTCAACTTTTCATTTATAACTTTTTGGCTTTTTAGATTATAGATAGAATGCATTTTGAATTTGGTAAAGTGTTCAGGAGTATTTTGCAACATGAGTGGTGTTTGAAAGATATGTACAAATATATTTTGTAGGTGTTTTTGTTAACCAAAATGAGAAAAGTGAAAAATGAGAAGTCAAGAAAGTTCCCCCCACCCTACTTTTGGCCTCTCTAATGTCAAAAAACCAAAATTCATTCTCACAAAATACATTTTGTAATTTCCAACCAAACACCCACAATCCAAAAATGTAAAAAAGAAAAATCGGAAAAGAAGCTACCAAATAGGGTGGATTATTACCATTTGTAGCTTGCTAATATATATGGAAAATGCTAACGTGTGCCTATTGGACACACATTAAGGTTGGAAAAGTGTTTTTTTTTTGGGGGTCATTCGTCATACCTAACACACATTAAGGTTGGAAAAACGTTTTTTTTTTTGGTCATTCGTCATACCTAATCTATTACATGGGGGGAGAGGGAATGAGACTCGATCCCGGAATGCAGTGTGGGGCATCCAAGAACTTTACCGCATGAGTTAGCCACCACTTTGCTGGAAAAGTGTACTGAAGTGTGTGAAAAATATATAAGAATATGTGAAAGTTTATTGAAAAGTGTATTGGAGTGTATTTTTATTTATTTTTTTGTGAAAAAAGTGAGGGTTTTCTTTTGTGTGCTTCTTGTGTGCTCATTGGACACATGGTAGTTATTTATATCTTGCCAAATTCATTTTTTTGCTAGGTCAATTCCCTCTCTTTTGCAAGTGGTGGATAGCTCATGCGGTAGAGCTCTTGGATGTCCTACATTACATCCCGGATTCGAGTCCAATTCCCCCTCCCAAGGGCAGAGGGAAGAAGGAACAATAGGGGTCAGCTGACCCCTCTAAACCTCAAATTTTTACAGGGATATGACTAATCAATGAACAACAAAAAACTGCTAATTGACCCCGCTTTGTTTTTTTATTTTATGCCCCAGCCTATAGCACATATTTGGTACAAAAGTAAAAAAAGGATGGGAATAGACTCCTTTATATTTAGAAATCCCAGTGAACAATTTCTCTCTCTGCTCTGGCGATTTCTTTTTCTGCTGTGGCGAAATCGAACCTCTGGCGAAACATTGTCTCCTCTAATTTCCCTCTCCCTCTCTTTATCTAGGCAGAAAAAACTAAACGAGATTTGAGCCGTTTCCCTTTTTTGTTTTCGATCTCAAATGTTCGAATAAAAATTCACACTTGTTGGAGAATTTCTAAGCAGATTTCAACAATAGGAACAAAAGAAAGGGAATTTTCGAAACCCTATCTCTTCTTGATGAAACCCAAACTCTAGGTAAGTATTTCCCCAATTTTTGTTATAGTTATTTGAGAGTTATGGCTTGTGGGTAATTGTATATTGGACCAAATCCTGTATTGATTTTAATTTATAGTATTTGTAGTCCTTAGAAGTATGGAGCGATTTCTAATTAAGAGAAAGCAACTTGTTAAATCATCTTCAACTTCTACATGTAACAACGATAAGTGGTGGACCCAGGAATCCAACCCAATGTGGGTACCTTATTAATTATAATTGTGCAATTTTTTTTAGTCAACGATCTTGCTAAATTAAGACATTTATTATGGATTATAAGGTTTGAATGCATTTTTTTTTTTTATCAAAAAGGAACAAAAAATGAGCACATAATTAATTCTACATTTTTATTTTTGAGATATATTTAAGTGTGAATGCTAAATATAGTGTTATGTTACATAATTGGGATAAATATATAATATTAAATTATTATTTTTTTGAGTTTTGAGTGGGGGTCAGCTGCCCCTCTTGGATCCGCCCTTGACAACGATCCTCCGAAACAAAGCCGCATAGAAATTGATTTACCCCATCTTCCCACGGATCCGGGGTTGTGACCTCCAATTACAAATTATGGGCCTAATATCCGAGACAGGGTTTGTTGGTGCTCAAAGTATGAAAAGTAGTAGGGGTTGTTTGTAAAGGAAAGCTATTTGGTTTATCAATATATATTTTCCACTAACAAAAAAAAAATTGTTTTTTCCAAAAACTGAGATAGGTCATTCTCTCACAATACATCACATAAAAACTGTGAAAAGCCAATTTATTAAAAAAAAAACTAGCTTAGTGGAACATCTACTTTTTTGATATACTTGTTAATCTAATATTTTTTTATTACCAAATTGGAAAAGCGAATTGCGCATATAGTTCCAATTCTTGACCCCTCAAATAAAAAATTCTGGCTCCGCCTCTGCCCCTCCGGCCTCCCTATTATTTTGCTAATTTCTTTAGCTAAATTTGTGTAAAATTTGACTTTTCCCAATATCTTTCCAAATCAAGATTTTGGTTCATTCACTAAACTACTGTGAAACTCATTACTTGAATATAGGTACCAAAACACGTTGCTTGAGATTTTGGGTAACCGTTCGAGAGATGCTCCTTGTCCACACCATCAAACAATTTCATTGCAGAGAAAATTATTCTGTTTTCTTTTTTTTCTCCATAAGAAGGATGGAAGAAGGGACAATGAAACATAACTTACGCTTTTTTGGGGTGACATAAATATTAAACCACGTACGTAGTGGGCCATGGAATAACCAAAGTGCAATAATTTTTACCGCCCCTCCAAAAGCTATATACGTAAAACTTTTAGTCCAAACCTTCCGAAAATAAGAAAAAAATGATTTTTTTTTGTGTTGTAAATTATTTTTAGAAAATTCAAGCCGTCCAATGTGTTCAGAAGGTGTTTTCAAGGGTCCATGAGGGAAATCTTCAAAAAACAATACTGGGAAGGGCTTGATCCAAGCAGTTTTCGCAAAAATTGTAAATATAAATTTTTGCGAAAACTGCTTGGATCAAGCCCTTCCCGGTATTGTTTTTTGAAGATTTCACGCGTGGACCATTGAAAACACCTTTTGAACACATTGGACGGATCGGATCGTCAAAAAAATGTTTGGATCATGGAGGTCCGGAAACGGGAGGTCCGGAAACGGGAGGTCCGGATTAGAAGTACTCCCATATATATATATATATATAGGGGGAGCTTCTCCTCCGGGATCCGGGACTCCGGACCCCCATGATCCGATCATTTTTTTGACGATCCGAGCCGTCCAATGTGTTCAGAAGGTGTTTTCAAGGGTCCACGCGGAAAATCTTAAAAAAAAAAATACCAGGAAGGGCTTGATCCAAGCAGTTTTCGCAAAACTGTAAAATATACAGTTTTTGCGAAAAACCCGGTATTTTTTTTTGAAGATTTCCCACGTGGACCTTGGAAAACACCTTCTGAACACATTGGACGGATTGGATTTCCCCTAAACAATTGGCAACACATAAAAACACCCCAAAACTTCTAATCCGGGAATCCCGGATTAGAAGCTTGAGGTATATATAGAGTCCCCTTCCTATCCAAACCACTAAATATGGACCTACCGTCCCGACTTCACTTTCCGGACCAAATTTCGACGATCCGAACCGTTAGATGTGTTTAAAAGGTGTTTTCAAGGTCCAACGCATAGATTTGGCAAAAAAAAAAACCCGGAAGGGCTTGATCGGAGCAGTTTTTCCCAAAAACGCTATATCTTTTTGCGAAAAACTGCTCCGATCAAGCCCTTCCGGGTGTTTCTTTTTGCCAAATCTACGCGTTGGACCTTGAAAACACCTTTTAAACACATCTAACGGTTCGGATTTTCAAAAAAAATTTGGGAAGGTGGAGGTCCGTAACTTAACAGAATGCGGGAGTTTGGATTGGAAGCTTGGTGTATATATATGTATACGGAAATTTTCTAATCCGGGGCTCCCGGAAATAAGAAAAACCGTATTTTTTTTGTTTTGCAAATTGTTTTTGGAAAATCCGAGCCGTCCAATGTTTTCAGAAGGTGATTTCAAGGGTCCACGCGAGAAATCTTCAAAAAAAAATACCGGGAAGGGCTTGATCCAAGTAGTTTTTCGCAAAAACTGTAAATTTTACAGTTTTGTGAAAACTGCTTGGATCAAGCCCTTCCCGGTATTTTTTTTTGAAGATTTCTCGCATGGACCCTTGAAAACACCTTTTGAAAACATTGGACGGCTCGGATCGTCAAAAAAAAATGATCGGATCATGGAGGTCCGGAGTCCCGGATCCCGGACTAGAAGGAGACCCTATATATATATATAGGACTCCCTCACAAAAAAAAGTGCGGGAAAACAGTTGTGAGCCGTTGGATCCCTTGAAGGGATCAAATCTGTTCAACAGCGAATGATTCAGATTTGTTTGAACAAGATGCGATATGAGCCATTCATGGCCGACCACGGACGGCCGTGATCGGCTAGCATCCATGTTGTCCCCAAAGGAACAACACCCATCCTCTGTCCCGGTTTCTTGTACTCTTTTCTTAGTATTACTCTTCCACTTAAAAAAATACTTAAAGGAAAACACGGTGGGTACACCACTTAGGCACACCAAGCTAAATATTTTAGGTAAGAGTTAGACTCTTCCGCGTAAGAGTTAACTCATCCATGTAAAAGTCAGCTTGATGTGTATTTGATGTACGTGAGTGATGTACCCGTAGCATTGTTAAAAAAAAAGAAAAAAAAGAAGCCAGACTTCGCACAAGTACAAAGTTCAAAGGGACATCTGTAGCATGTCCGGAACTATATACCTCTGCATTATCCAAAGCAGAACTTAATTTCGGTATTTTTGTCTTCACACAAATACCAACCATTCCAGCTATACCAAAAACTAAACAACAAACTACAAAACCAAATAACGCCAAAATGAAAAAAATTAGGAAGAATGATTTGTCTTTAACTTGAAGACAAAAAAAAAAAAAAAAGACTTAAAATGTGCCCCCGGCACATGATAAGATTTATTAAATGAGTATTATTAAATCCCCACTTTTATAAAAAGTAGTAAAAGTAATAGATATATTTAGATTTCTCATGCAAAAAGTAGTAAAAAGTTCATGCGTATTGTTTATAACTGAGATTTTTCATGCAAACAAATGTTTAATTAGACTCATTTAATAAATTTTATCACGTGCCTGGGGGATATTTTAACAAAATCCATAAAATATATAATGTAGACAAAAATACCAAAATGAAGGTAGCATCTCCAACCATACTTTCATTTCTGTTCTTTAAAACTTCATGCTGAAGAATTTCACTATCCACCCATACGTCAATTTTTTTTTTCTTCAATTTGAAAGACCATTTTTTATTCTCCAAATATTAAGAACCATCCCCCAAATGAAGAAACTTCGTCATTTCATTTTTCATCTTTGAAATACTACTATAGGATATCATATTCTAATTTATCATGAAATTATTATAATCAAAAGTAATTTATAATACCTGTAAGATAAGACCAATCATCAATAAATTGAACTAATTTCTTAAAAATTAAAAATCTTAGATGGAAAATTGAGGTTTGGAGAAAGTAGATGAAAATTTAAAGAAAATGGAGTAATGATGATATATACACTTCCTCCGTCCCAAAATAGATGTCCCAAAAAATTATTTACACCTCTTAAAAAATCATCTATTTTGTAATTTATAACACTTTTTAGATTTAAAAAATATATATATGAATAAAAAAGTGAGATCTATCTAACAAGATCCATATATTTTGTAATTTATAACACTTTTTATGATTTTAAATTTTTTTTCTAAATAAAACGAAGTGAAATTTATCAAACAAGATCCATATTGCTTGTATAATATGTTATAGCTTAAAAAATACAAACGATTTTTCGAGAGGTGTGAATAATAGTTTAGGACATCCATTTTAGGACGGAAAGAGTACATAGATTTAGGTTGGAGTTTCAATAAAGTATTTTTGGTTAGCCATTCGGAAATCAATAAGTCATTCTTCTCAAATACGATTTGATAACTTATAATCGAAAAATACCTAGAACACCGACACTTTGTTCGGTTTGGGTTTCAAAACCCACCCTGTACGGTTTCCAATAATTTTTTTTTTAATCTTTCTCTACTCATTATCCCCAAAACCTTCTCTCAAAACCCAAACGGATTTGGGGTGCCTGCTGTGCACCCACCGCACAGCAGGTGCTGTGCACCCATCCGAGCCTCCATTGCTTGGATGGACGGCCGAGATTTCATCTTGCATGCGCAACAACGAACAATTCGGATGCAAAGGTACAAAGGTGAAATTTGAACCATCCATCAGAGCAACGAACGGCTAGGATGAGTGCACAACACCTACTGTGGGGTGGGTGCACAGCAGGCACCCCGTGTCCCGAAGAAAGCCCGAAACTACCACAGGAAACTTAAGTACGGAGTATTTTTTACTTACTAAAATCACTTTTAAGAAGAACAATGATACATACACTCCCTCCCAACCACTCCCCCTCTCACATGTGGTGAGACCCACCACACGTGGGATCCACGGTGGGACCCACCACATGTGAGAGGGGGAGTGGTAGGGAGTGGTTGGGAAGGGAGTGTATCTATCATTTTTGTTTTAAGAATTGGCTCTGCCACCGTCATTCGTTACGACTACGCACACAGTGATATGTTTCCCAGGAATGTGTACGTGTGTTGTCGCCATTGGCCTGTGGTTTGACTAAATCTCACTGTCGACCCAACTACTTTTTCCTGCTGGATTTCTAAGAAATTCAGAGCTGGTTGGGTTTTAACAGAGGAAAGATTTTGTTCACAATCACATGGGCCCCACTTATATAGAAATTCCCATGTTATTGTAATTTACTAGTACCTGCTTGGGGCCCAAGCATAACCGCAAATTGATCTCCACTTGAAGATTTTTTTTCATTTTTTTTTCAAATAGTTTTATTCTTTTAGAAATAAAATCTGCTTAGGAGGTGTTTCCCAAATGATAAAATCTGGATAAAATCAAAATTTGATAATATCAACCCTCGATTTTTTCAAATGACGCAGTCTCTGTGTCATTTGATAAAATCGAGTATTGATACTATCAAATTTGATACCTGTATCATTTGATAAAATCGAGTGTTGATATTATCAAATTTTGATTTTATCATTTGACTATATAGTACTATTACATAAGTAAAGCGTGTGACATTTGTTTTCATGTAGTAAAAGTTTTTTTTGTGTGTAATTATTGTTTTTATTTTGGCAAATAAATCTTAACTTGTTTGATTCGCAGTCAAAGAATCTAGAAAATGAAAAATTAATGAGTATAAAGGCACCAATATATAGACATTTATTTTTTTGCATTATGACAGGATTTTTTTTTTCAAATTTAGAACAGTTTTTTCCCTTTGTTATAACATACAAAAAAAAAGAAGACAAATAGATTTAAAAACCAGCATACGGAAATATATATACAAAGTAATTATAACAAGAAAAAAGTTATAAAAAATTGCAAATATTTTTAAAAAATGAGATGGCGGTTACTAGTGTCAATTCATCAACTCCGCTTCTATCCATGGTGGAGAAGTCGGTTCCAACCAGCGAGGCAATACGTGCCTAATTAAAATTGGCATTAGTTTCTCATGCGTCAGAAGGGAAAAAACATGGTTCTCATTAAGTACTCCGCTTCTATCCGCGGTGGAGAAGTCCATTCCAACCAGCGAGGCAATACGCGCCTAATTAAAATTGGCGTGAGAATCTCATGCGTTAGAAGGAAAAAAACGTGGTTCTCATTAAGTATGGGCCATCTCCGCTTCTATCCGCGGTGCAGAAGTCGGTTTCAACCAGCGAGGCAATACGCGCCCTAATTAAAATTGGCGTTAGAATCTCATGCGTCAGAAGAAAAAAAACGTGGTTCTCATCAAATATGGGTCCTACGTTTCTCCACCAATCAAAAACTGACCGCTGGCTTTCCAAATAAAACAGAAAACAAACACAAAAAAAAAAAAATTCAGCAGATTTTGCTGATTGAGTTTATTTTTATTTTTATTGCTAACAAATTAAAAAAGGAAAAATGGAAAAGAAGGTCCCTAACAAAGTGGACAATCTACAAAAACAAAAGGATAAAAAGACCTATTTACCCTTTGAAACAGCAGAGAACTTTTCCTCTCTGGGGACAGTTTGGTCTTTACACAACAGACAGCTTCTTTAATTATCCGAGTATTTCGTACACGAGTGCAAAGAACTTTTAATTTATTAAATTTATTTACTGATTTTATTACAGTTCCGATGGGGAAGTTTTCAGACCGTGGGAGGAGATCCGGTTATGATATTCCTCTACTTCCCGAATCTATAAAATTTATTTACACCAATTCTGAATAGAAACAAAAAGTAAGAGAGAGAAAGGAGAGAGAGAGAGAGAGAGAGAGAGAGAGAGAGAGAGAGAGGAGAATTTACTGTGATTCTTCTTCCTTTTTTGGTACTCCATTCACACACACACAAAATCTCTCCCATTGATCAATCGGAAAAAGACCTCCGGTTTCTCAGTCTGGTCTGGTTCCACTTTCTAGAGAGAGAAACTGATTGCTGACTAAAACCAAGGTTTTCTATACATACATATATTGAATACAAATATATTCTGGTGTTGTTTTTACTCTTTGTGATATTGTGTTGGTGATTACCGGGCCTGATGATGCCGGATAATCATAAGGTTGAGAGCAATGGCGTTGTGCCCAATTCGCCCAATCGATCACTCCAAGGTAAAATTTGGGTTTTGGGTTTAAACCGATGATTTTTGGAGTATGATCATAAGTTGTTCTGTTCTTGTTTTGTTGATATGGAAATTGATCAACTGTAATGATTGTATAATTACCATGTTTGAAGTAGTTAAATTAATCAGTTGTTCTTCTCCTTGTGTCTTTTTCCCTTATCTGTTTGTTTGTGATTTTGTTGATTTTAATATATAAGTATCTAACTCTCTCTGGAAGATCAAACTGTCCATATGTGGGGGTGTTTGGGAGCAATTATTTTGTAGATTCTTGATTGTGGAATATAGATTAAATATTTTTTTTATAATAATCTGAATCTGTATAAAAGTGTTTGGAGGATAATGTACGGAATAGATTTCGCACAAGGATGGTGTGTGAATTTGTATTGAGAATCCCAAAGGGTCCTCACAAGACTCATAGAATGCGTTCTTGTGTAATCTGCATATTCTAGAATGCAAAACCTCCGCTCCCAAACGGGCCGTGCATCTACTTATGGGATTGTGATCCTTTCTACCACACCAATGTACAAAGTCCATTACATTGCAGATCAATGCGGTATGTCATTTTGCAAACAAATGTACAATCTTTATGAGGTCACGGACATCCAATATGGCTCCATATATTAGAAGTCTCACCGTTAAATTTCCTTCCCATTTTGAAATGTCACTAAATTGGTCCATGAGGCTTCATCTACGCAACTGATTTGCTTGCCATTTGCGGTGGAATCATCTTTTGTGTGCAACAGACCTCTCAATTACACGAGAGGTTTTGATCCCTATGTATGTGAACAGATCACAACATCAGTGTGAGTGTAGAAATAGTGTATTTGTTTTGAGTGCTTTAATATTCTTGCTTGTGTTTTGATCAGAGTTTAGAATTTTCACCCACTTGATTGGGAGGCTTAGTCTCGTTTATTCCAAATCAATGCATTGCAGAGGCCGTTCAAAGGTTGAAAATTCAGACAACTGATAATGAGGATCGTGGTGCAGTGGCAAATTCTTTCCACTACCCAGATCGGCCAGGGGAACCAAATTGCATGTACTACATGAGAAATGGGTTGTGTGGTTATGGAAGCAAGTGCAGATTTAATCACCCTACTGCTTATGCTGGGCAGGTAACTGGATTTGAAAAGAATATGTAAACTTAAAAGTGCCTTTTTTTATGTCTTCCTTGTCCTGTGTCCTTTGCAGTTAACGTCTTAGGATGAGATTATTACTCGTGTTTATGTACAGGGTGGTCAGCAAAGAAGTGAACTGCCAGAAAGAGTTGGGCAACCCGACTGTGGGGTACTTTTCTTAGCTGATTTGTTCTCTTTTTGCCGCATTTGATTGATGCTTGTAGAACCCTGCTGGGATAGTAGGTAACATGTGTTGTAAGAACTGGATGTAGTTTATTAATTAGGTCTTAGTATGTTTTAGTATGACAGTTCGTATGATTGTACAAAAGTTTATCAATTATTAGAGTCTAATAAGCCATCTGGATATTGAAGAATTGCAGCATGAAATTGAACTTAGTGGTTATCAGAATTTACGACAGAGAAGGCTTTGAACTAGGCTATAAAGAGTAGCTTGGTTATGAAGTTGTTTGATTTATTATTCCAGTGGAAGCTGCTCATAGACCAATTTTAACTATTTGTTTGGTGGCATATCCTTCATGTTTACTCGTTTTAAATTCGTATGAGTTTCAAATCTTGATATCAATTAAAGTCATTGGTAACTAGATTGGTGCTTTACTGCTTTGTCATCCGAAATTTTGAGGATGTGGAGTATTTGTTGTAAGTTTCAGAAGTAATCCAAGTCCGTTTTGAACATTAAGTTCAGCTTGTGAACCAAGTGTTGCAGGAGTAAGCGCATTCTCATTATCAGTTATATATCTTTTACTGTAATTATTAGAATTGGACTTTGTAAAATGTATCGATCTTGCATTTGTGTCCTTCGCACACGTGTGTGATGTATCCCAAATTTGATCCTGTAGTCCCTTTAGTTGAGCTTGAAGATTATTTCTGAGGCTTGAAGTTTATCCTGTTACATTGGCTGATTAAGTCACGTTTTGCTGCATAGTCATATGCTCTTGCTTGCCGTGTAGCTTAGCCAGTTATTGACCGAGATGCTTTATTTTAGTTAGTACATTTGTAGATGTTCCTATCGACAAATTAGGACAAGGACAAGTATATAATGTGACATAGATTAGCAGCTGATGTAAACGTTAATTTCTCAAAAGTTGTTCGATTCTTTGTGATATGTATAGTAGATTATTAGTAAACAAGGAAAGTGTCTATAGTTATTTCCAGCTCTATCTCTCAAGTTGTGATTTGTGGTGGCTAATACTTCACTGTCTATTTTTTAATCTGCACTGCAGTATTATCTTAAGACAGGAACTTGCAAATATGGACCAGCATGTAAATATCATCACCCACGGGACAGGAATGGTGGAGGACCTGTCCCATTGAATAGCTTGGGCCTACCTATGCGTAAGGTGCTTACTTTTTGGTTGTCGTTCCTCCCACTTCTTTATGTCCTGGTAGTTTCATCAATTAAATGATGGCCTGGTTCTTGGAATTGTTAGTCATTTAGCAATTAGGCATAAGTACAGGGTAGAGATCCAATGATTGACTTTTCAATAATTTTCTCAGGAAGAAAATGCATGTCCTTTTTACCTGAGAACTGGATCGTGTAAGTTTGGAGTTGCATGCAAGTTTCATCATCCTCAGCCTACAAGTGGTGGAACTTTTTCACCCGTTTCTGGACCTGCTGTCTATGGATTTCCAAGCTCATCCATTCCGACCTCATCTGGTTTACAATTTCTTGGAGCTCCAACAATGTCCTTGCCAACAGTACAGTATCCATCTCTTCTCTCTACTCAAGGGCCCCAGACATACATGCCTGTGGTTTTGGCTCCCTCTGAAGGCATTGCACCTGCACATGGCTGGAATACTTACCTGGTCAGTGATTACTGTCTTATTTAGGAAAGAAGGTTGATAAGCATTTTCATATGGTACTCCTCTATGGAAAGTGACTTGGTGTCTTAGCAGATTTATTCATCCTTCAGTGTCACATATTGTTTCCGGATTGTGATACATTTTTTCTTTCATGTCAGTCAATATGAGACAGTCAAATATTAACTATCCTAATAATACAGCGTCCATTGTTTATTAAGCTGCCAAAACAATACTTTAACTCCGTCTCTTGAACGGTCCCCTCCTTATGTTGGACCAGTTTCTCACTAGTGATTAGATTTCTATTGATTTGCTTGCATTGAATAATCCCTATGAATACTGGAGCTCGTATTTCTCTTTGCAAGTACCTTTGTGATTCTATGCCATGACGACGGACTTATGATAGTTACGATGCCAGGTAGATAAACTTGCTTAGGTAAGGTAGTACCAAGAGGTAAGTGCTACATGGCCGTTCCCTATGTGTTGTCACGCTATTACGTCTCAACTAAGGAAGACACCTGCAGTAGTCCTCTTGTCATTTCCTATCCTCTCTATTCGAAGGGTGCTCATCTCTGACCTCCTCCAGCGGTCTCCAGCTGTCAAGTGCCCTCAATCTTCTCAGTAAATTAGATGTGCATTTTAGCAAAAGATGGATGTATCCCACTCTACAGTTTTGTGTTCTCTTGTTCATACAAGTATATTGCAAGCAAATTGTTTGGAGTCAAGATACATCATATTAACTCTTAGTTTCATGTGGAGTATTTAAGAACATAGAGTGTTCTTCATTCTTAATAAAAAGGAGACTGAACTTTTTTGAAAGGAATGTTATTCGGAGATAGTTGAGTGGTTTATCTAGCTTGAAGTTCTTAGGTTTAAGGTTCTTGTATCATGTCAATGTTGTATTTACAATAATTGGGCATGTGCGAGGAGGGATGTCATTGCATTCTGACGGGATGTTCTTTCTAAAATAAATGGTTGTTTAGTGCTCTACAAGTGTTCCTGACTGATCTTGTTTACAACATCACAAATCAGGGCGATGCAGCTTTCGGTGGCCCGGTGCGATCGTCTACATTCAATCCTTATCTACCTGAGAGGCCCGATCAACCAGAATGCCGTCGCTTTATGAGCACTGGAAGCTGCAAATATGGATCTGATTGCAGGTTTCATCATCCAAGTGAGAGGATTGCTCAGTGGACGACTAATTTCTTAGGCCCACTTGGGCTTCCATTGAGACCTGTGAGTTCTATATATATTTCATTCACGGCGAGGGATCTGTTTTTGTGCACTTTGTGTGTATTAGGAAATTACTCAGGGATGAAGTTGAGTGAAGATAAATTTTCTCATTGTGAAATCATGCTGAATAATTTGAGACTATGTGGTTTCTGCTAGATCTTGTCTGGATCATGGATATGTGAGGGATTTACGGAAAGGAAAAGTCCAAGTGAATAAGCAAAATTTTACATTGTTTTTTCGTCGCTTTCCTTTCCCTTGGTAAATTGCTCCAAATATCCATGATCCAAACGCAGCCTTACTTCATAATTGCTACTGGTTGAACGCTTTCATTCATATGCTCTTTTAGCGGTATCTGAATTCATGGCTTTACAAATGCAGGGGCAACCTGTTTGTTCATACTATAGCTTTTATGGACTCTGCAAATACGGCCCAACATGCAAATTCGACCACCCTTTGACAGGATATTCTTACAACAATGGTTTGAATTTTCCAACTCTCCCTGTATTTGATCCGACTGTCTTTGCATATCAGAGAAATTTGCTGACGGTCCCCTCATTGGACCAATCTCCTCCTAAATTAACTAGTATTAGCGACTGGGTCATGAAACCTGAAGCTGAAGTTGACGAAAATCCGAAACTGGATATCGAAACTCCTGAAAATGCATCAGAAAATGCTGTTTCTCCGCCAATTCCGTTGCCAGATTCTTCACAACTTTCAGATGAACAATCTGATTAATTTAATACTCTTCCTCCCTTTTTTCTCGGGGTCATATTTTGCAGCTGAGTTTCTGTCAGACAAACGAATTTCGATGACTTGTGCCTCCAGGTCTCCCTTTCACCTGCAGTTCTGTACAAATCGATATTGTTGTATATCGGTTTGAAATAGGAAAAAGCTGGGGGGAGTCGGAAGGCTCTTTTTTGTGTTGAATAAAGTGTAGGTGAAGAGTTGTAACATTCGAATTTTCTCTCCCTTTTTGAAGAAAATTGTTCTCATTGTTTGCCGTGAAATTCTCTAAAGTGGTTTTTTCGAATGCTGAATTTTTTCGTGTGCATATTGTGGCTTCACGACGTTCTGTTTTTTGCATCACCAGAACCTTGAAATATGGCTCCGGCCTCTGGGCCCTTTATTTATACATGTGAAATGGATAAAACCGTCTGCATGTTAGCTTGTTCTCGTATTAGGATTGTACGAGGAGTATAAGTTCTAGGGCTAAACACATTCAAACAGCTGCTATATAGCTGATCTTATGACTGATTTGTCATGTAGATTGTGGTTCGTTTCCTTGTATTCGTAGCTTGCTCTCAGGAGAAAACGAGGTCATGTTTTGTGAAAAACTGATGCGGGCATGGCACCACACGTGCTAGGTTGTTTGTCAGGGGTCATTAAAAGAGCCAACGAGTACAGGGCCGGCATTGAGATTTATCGCAGACATGGCACCACACGTGCTAGGTTGTTTGACAGGGGTAACGAAAAGAGCCAACGGGTCTAGGGGCGGCATTGAGATTTATCGACCCTAAGCAAACTTGAAAAATTAGGCCCCTGCACTTTTACGTAATAAATTCCAAGAAAAAGTTAACTGCAGAATAAAATTGTCACAAAACATTACAAAACGCGAAACACAAAACATCTTATCGTTGCTTCATACTCTATTCGTTTCAAATTGCTGGTCACTTTTGGAAATTCTAACTTTTTAAACATACATGCAATAACTACATTCATATACATATTCATTAATTTCCAACAATGCCCTTATATTTTAATTTTTGAATGAAATGATTGTTGTTGATAAATGGGTTATTTGGAAAGATTGAATAAATTTTGTTTTGACTTTTCAAAAAGGACTAACAATCAGGAATATCCCAAAATAGTTTTAAGTGACAAACAATTTGGAACGGGGGAGAAAATGATAACTAATTTAAGACTTATCAGTATGAAAAATTGAAGATTAAGTAATTCGAGTAATTTTATTACTAGGATTTTGCTACATACAACCCAATGGGCAATGGCTCGGGAATTGAAATGGTTTAGATTACCACAATTATCAATTTATAACTTATTCTCCATTAGTAATATTATGCTTGTAAAAACAATTCTCCCCCATTCTTCCACAAGTGGAGAAAAACATAACTCTCCACAAAAGGTGAGAGATAGGGGAAACTCATCTTTCGATCGACCGATAAAAAAAACTCTATCTTCCGATCTTGCCGATTATTTGCCACTTTGTTTGTTTGGCTCTCGTGGAAATGGGGTTAGAGACAGTGGCAGATGAACAATCTAACCTAGTTGGAGAACGTTATTAATCATAATACTAGAAATTTATTTTCCTAATCAACCACAACATGATTAATACTAAATTAAGACATGCATTCCTAACTACAGAAGGTTGTAAATTGTAATGCATAACATAAGTACGCTCTAAAGTACAGAAATCGATAAGTTTTTGAAATGGTTGAGATGATTTCAATAACTTTCTTTTTAAGTGTAATGGGCCCAGCTGGCAACCTTATTGGGCCCAGCAAATGAGCATCCCAAAGGCTTGAGCGGCCTGTCACGTAAAAGCCTAAGCATCTGGATTCGGAGCTAGACCGAGACGGACAAAGTCCGACCTGAATGAAGACGGAGTCGGCGTGTTAACCAGAAGTTTAGTTTGGTCACGTGGCACTCGGTGCCTCTCTTTCTCTGGAATTTTAATTATGAGATTTTAGCAGTTTTTGGTTTTGGTTTTTTCTTTGGGAAAATTTAAAAAAACCCCCAAACTTTGACCTTAATATAAAAAATACTTCCAAACTTACAATTTTTTCAATCGTACTCCCAAACTTCAATTTCGTAATAAAAAATACTCCTTCCGTCTACATCCGTTTGACAACTAACGGGATTTGCTGACTTAGAGGCCATAAACCGTTAAATGGGCACCAGATCCTCTGTCCTACTCTCCCTATCCCACTCCTCTGTCCCACCCTTCTCCTACTGCCACGTTGTGCCAAAATTCCCTTCCCCTCTCATATTCTCTAACTCTGTTATTGAGACCATTTTAACCCCACTTTCTCGTTTCTTGCAGAGTCTACATTAGGGCATCCTTATCAGACTCAACAAAAAACACACCAAATTTAACCTCAAAAACACCTTTTATAAATTAGCAAGTCACTTTTTAAAAAACTCACAAAATCAGACTCTCTATTCAAACTTCACTATATTAAACTATTCCTCTCAAATCTATATATAAAAAAAACTTCCCACTAAATTACACCTTTTCGGTGCAGTGTACTCCCCCCCCCCCCCCAAGACACGTGTGTGCCATGACCCCATCTCAGCAGTGTAGTGCCCCCCCTCCCTGACACGCGTGCAGCCCCCCATCACTTCTGACGCAAAACCGGAAAAAACAATTAAACTATTCGGTAGACAATGAACAGTGCCTTTACCCAAATACCGAGTTACTGTAGCGAAGTTGCAATTTTTGCAAATTTGCCCAACACTTGTTGAGGCTGATTTTGGGGTGTTTTCTATCCTTTGGCTCAACAAAATAACCATCAGGGGCATTTGCCTCCCCTGATGGGGATGCTCTTAGTTCTTTAATGTAACTCCACATCAATCTTGCTCTCTGACATTAGGAGAATTGTGAGGCATCAAATTAGAAGGAAACATTTGGAACAGTGAAAGACAACTGTTTTTTTTTTTTTTTTTTTGTTTAATTGAACAAAAGACAATTTACAGGAGGATTGTCACAGAAAAGTTACAATTTAGTGTAATAAGCCATTTAGCTAATTTTTTAGTTTTGTGTCAAAATTGGTAAATTGTTAGTTTATTTCAACGAGTGGAAACAAAAAAAAAAAAAAAAATTGGGGTCCAATTTATTTTTTAAAATAAAGACAAATGTAAGTTGAAAATTATTAGTTTATTTCAACGTGTGGAAACAAAATAAAATAAATTTTGGTGTCCAAGCTATTTTTTTAAATAAAGACAATATTAAGCTGAAAAGACATTTCTAGGCTTATTTTTGTCTTTATTAATTAACAGTTGAGCTTCGATCATAATATTTTACCTTTTCGATTACTCTCATCAAGATGATTCAATAATTTACAAAAATTAGACACAAAACTAACAAAGAAGAAAAAATTGAGTAATTAATTTTGGGTCACAGAGAGAATTTTGATTTTGGGTGCCACTTCCGAGTCAGAAACCAGGCTCTGTCCCTGGAACACTTATTAGATTATTGGAGTATTTATTAGGGGGCTAAAAGGGTTGAGTATTAGCACTGAAAAAGAATTGAAAATGGGATCAATTAACAGAGTTATAGAATTGAGGGTGGAAGGGAATTTTGGCAACGTGGCAGTAGGAGAAGGATGGGACAGAGGAGTGGGATAGGGAGAGTAGGACAGAGGATCCGGTGCCCGTTAAATGGCCCAAAACGACGTCGTTTTGGGCCTTTTAAAAAAAAAAAAAAAGAATCCTCTTTCTCCTTCAATTTACAGAGAGAACAGAGAGAGAGAGATAGAGAGAGAGAGAGAGAGAGAGAGATGAGAAACCAACTTCGTTCCAATCAAGAAGAGGAGTACAAAACCTCACAAGTGGGTGAAAAATCGAGAAGGGTTCGACGATCTTCGGCACAAGCTTTTTGCATACCGTTGCGGGGATTTCTGGGTCCCTACTGGAGGATTCAAGAAGGAAGAGATGGATATTCCTGCTGTTAACACCATTCTCTTGGTGGGTTTTCATAATGCCGGCAAGAGTTCACTTGTGAACCTTATGCACAGCGATTTGAAACGAGGTCGCATTAAACCTCACCAAATTCCCCCTCCCACAACCACTCCTATTCCCCAGCGACGCTGGTATCGGACCGGACAACCGATTATTCGACATTGAGGTATCTGTCCGGGTAGGTGGTTATCGTGTAAATCCATGACATTGAGGTATGCACAGAAGGCGAGCTGTGGCGGGATCTGGGCGGAGAAGATTTACCCCCCCTCTCTCTCTCTCTCTCTCTCTCTCTCTCTCTGTTCTCTCTATAAATTGAAGGAGAAAGGGGATTTTTTATTTTATTTTAAAAAAGGCCCAAAACGACGTCGTTTTGGGCCATTTAACGGTTTATGGCCTCCAAGTCAGCAAATCCCGTTAGTTGCCAAACGGATGCAAACGGAATGAGTATTTTTTATTACGAAATTGAAGTTTGGGAGTACGATTGAAAAAATTGAAAAAATTCATTAATCTTTGATGAGTTTGTTTTGTTTGTAGGTTTTTGGTTTGTCTTAGCATGTGTGCGGTTTTCGTTCTATATGCGGTACTTTGGTTGGATCTTACCGTCCTTTCGGGTTTGGTTCTCGTGTGACATTTGCCGGTATGCCTGTGATACATTTAATCTTTGTATCCCTCATCAAAGATAAATGAATTTTTTTGGCCGATATAAAAAACATTGTTATTTCTTTCTTTATTTAACACTACAGCATTTTGGTAAAGTCATTGTTTGCAACGAGTGTGAGCTGTTCTACTGTTATTAATTCTATCACTGCTAGTTATCAGTACCCCCGGGAACACCACGTGACGGTGCCCGATGCCTCTTCCCGCCACACATTTCTGAAGGATCCACATACTTAGTCTTGAACCTTACAAAAATATATGTTCGCCAGAAGAGAAGCCTGGCACTGAATAATTCTTCGGTTTGATGAGGTTATATCAAAATCAAGTTTATGAATTTTTAGACCATGCAGTGAGCCATGTACACTGAACTTTCTTCTTCTTTTTTAATCTAACACATATATCACATTATTTATGTAACACCATTTTATTTGATCAAAATGACATCCAAGGAAAGAAACAGGTGATGAGAACAGCAAGCCAGTAACACTAAATAGAACAGAGCAAAAAACCATAGCTAATTTTACACCATCTATTAATAAGGATGATTATGCTTCATTATCCCTACATGGAACATACTTAAAGGAACACAGACAAAGAAGTCTTCATCAAATGATCAATGATTATGCGATTCGTTTTCTCCGTCGGATGAAATGCATCCCAGAACACATACTTGCTTGCGTCCGTGCATGTGAATGGGTTGTTCCGAGCGCAGGCGTAACCCATCTCAAACATGCCGGTGGCGCAACAAGCTACGGACGTGTCATCAAACCCTGCGTGCCAACGAAAAATCATTCAAGCTTACTAAAATCATCAACGAATGAACGGAGAAATGAAAAACTGCGTCCACACGAAATCAAATACAGCCATAGTTTGTATGTCTTGAAATTGACCGAGTTGGCATCACAACGCGAAAGAAACATTCCAACAAGGTTGGCACCATTTATGCACGACAATCCACAACCTTGTATAATTAATTTAGATTATAGCAGTATTTTTGTCGCATGGAGCATGCTTATGACCTAAAAATACACGAAAGTTAAAGATCGATGGCTACCTTAAACTTGATTTTGGGTGCAAATTTTGTGTTAGCCCCTTGCTTAATTAGTTTATGGGAGCGGTTCCGCTAACACTTATTTTGCAGAACCGTTGATCTTGATGATCAAATGAGTAAAATAGAGGGGCCTGCAAAAAATTATTTCAATTGGATATCGGTAAGGGCTTGATCAAAACAATTTTGCAGAAACTGTGACGACAAATGGTGTTTACAAAACTGTTTTGATCAAGCCCTTACCGATATCTGATTGAGCTAAATTTTTGCAGGCCCCCCTATTTTGCTCATTTAAATAAGATCAACGGTTCAGAACATCACAATGAGACTCAGAAATGTGAGGTGTCAAAATATTTGTCAAAATAAGTTTTAGCAGAAGTGTGGAACCGCCCCCTTAGTTTATATATAGCATATGTACGATGAAGCAAAATTTAAAGAAATTTCACAATGAGCAAAAGCTAAAAACTGTAAAAATACTATATTCAAGCAATACCTAACCAAATACACAAATTCTTTCCTTCGTAACACTGACCAATCATCGCAAGCCACCTCACTTAGGGTTTGTTTCCCTAACATGTTAGTCAAAAGCTCATGTACTTTAGACAAGTTGTTTCTACTAAATAGACTTTTACGTGATGTATATGAGTAGACATACCTATTTTGAAATCCGTGTTTTTGTGGGCTTTAGCCCGTTTAGTCCGTTAAATTACTCCTCAGTTTCAAGACGGGACTTGATTTATGTTTTTTTTTTTTTTGTGTGGTTAAAATATGGAAATGCATGTATGGTACCCGTCACCTCAGCCAGATAGTATTGCTTCCGTCACACCGCGTTACCATCTTTAAACGGATACCGCATCCATGTCGGACCAAAGTTAAGGTCCCGCCACGTAAGGTGGTGTTAGGAGCATGTTTAGCCCCAATATAAGGGGCTATGGGGACTTGAACCATTGTTCAACCAAGCCTAAGTTTTCAACTACAAAACCATCCCCTCATTGGTGACTTCTATTTCCACAGATAAAATAAATGCTAGAACTATGTCAGTACAAAATATGGCCAATTAAAGGCAAAACATACCATACGAAGAGGGTTTTTGAACCATTTGCATCAAAATAGGATATGGGTTTGATAGCACCACTCTAATCCCTGGCATTTCCTCGTTCAGCTTCCCCACCAAACTTCTCAATTTGTCATTAAAAGCTATAGCCACAATATTGTAACTCTGCCTACACTCATTTCCACCCATGAAATTTGTTGTTCTCTCCAATGGCAAACACCCCATCGGCGGAAGCCCGCCGAGGGATATTTTTCTAGCCCCCAAATCATAGAGGTTCTCGACAAACTTCTTGGCGATTCCGACGAGGAAAACTTGGTACTGATCGATGGTATATTGCGATCGCCTTTCGTTGAGTGTGTAGTAGTTTTCCAAGAAGTCATTTGTTCCCAAGCTCATCACATATAGTGCTTGAGCTAAGGTTTGCTTGGCCTTCTCTTCACCAAGATAGGCTTCTAATTTTCTTTGGTAGTCCTTGTAGTACTCTAGTTCTTTCCAAAGAGGTATAACAGACTGCAATAAAAGCATGTAAATGGTACAAATGTATTAGGTGTTAGTTAAAGATATGTGCCCTAAGCAATAATGAGCTTGACAACAAAGGGCAATATTGCTTGATTAAATAAGGGGAATCTAAATTCTTATAAAAAATGGAAAATTCTATAAGTATATTTTTACCGGTAGAGCTACTGGTAAAAATATACTATTACTGGTTAAAGAATGATCTTATCGACAGTCCACTGACAGCTTAGTGAGCTGTCAATAGAAAGACTGCAAAAAAAAATAAGCTGCAAAAAACCATGTGAATTCAAAGTATTGGTGACTCACTAGGACATCAGAGGTTGCATTGTCATAGCCCGTTCCAGCAGACGCAAAATTGACTCCAACGGCGAAATCCGATATACTATAAGCCGGATCCAAATAAGCTGGAACAGTTCTCCGAAGACCAAATGCCTCAGAGATAAAATCGGTTGGAATCCGGCCGTTGGAGAAACGGCCGGTCGGCTTGCCGCCGTCAAAGTCGCGGCCATAAGGCTCAAAATTGCTCCTAGCAATAGTTGGAATCTGGTTGTTGTTCCCTGCATCAACTGATGAGTCTCCAAACACTATTATTGCTGGCACTTTATTTGTTCCTTCAACAAGAACTAGCAATAGAAACTGAGTTAAAATAACACAGAATGTTGCATAAGTGTTTGCCATCTCCCCTTATTTCCTCTCCCCACAGCGTTTTGATGTCTACATATATAGTGAGAGAGTTCAGGGGTGAGAATTGAATTTGGTGTGAAGAAGTTTGTTGGGAGAATCAATTAATGTTAGGATTTATCAAAATAATTTGGCACGAGTATGTTTGTTTCATTATGTGGGCACGATTTAGTAAAGAAAAGGACATGTAGTAACTTGTATAGGTAAATTTTTCTTGCTTTAGATTTTACAGTCCAGATTAAAAAAAAAAAGATTTTAGAGCGAGATAAACTTATTTACGGGTGTGGCACAAATCGCCACCGGCTTTTGTGTGCCCCACCGAGCATACATTGCAATAATCTGAACCATTCATTTTGTATGGCCTGCAAAATAATGTTTCCCTGCTAAAAATTTGCTTGATCGGACATCGATAGGTATGCCAGAAGTTGAATTTTGGTTTAAGAATCCAGACGGTCTGGGTGGCACATCCGGAAATAAGTTTATCTCTTTTAGAGCAAGTGTACTGTCAAGGCCTGAGACATAGGGATTTGCTCTCTACTAAGGTCTTTGATTAGAAACATGTCAAGCGCTATTAACTCTTTGGGGCTACTCCATACGTAGCTTTGTTATGGATTTAATTTGGGTCTCCGCTAGTGAATTGTGGAATTAATCGGGGTACGTGCGCCCAGACATCTGTATTATTAAAAAAAAGGGTGAAATACCTCGGAGCTAGGTTTATGCTTTTTTCTGAAGAGACGAAGAAGATAATGGTTAAAATTAGTAATATGGTTAGGTCGATGTACCCAAAAAAAGTAACATGTTTAAATCAGGGACTAGTGAATAAATGGAATTCAGAAAATGAATTGAATCAGATGGAGGAACCCTGGGGCTCTGCTGTCACCTAGGATGGCAGGCCATCAACCCATCCGAGCCATCTAATTTGGCAATCCACGGTTTAGGTTTACTCTTGATAAAAATGCATATACAAATCTCAATCGTTTGTCAAGATGGACGGCTCAGATCGAAAATTGGCTGAGCTTGCCGTCCTCAAGGGACAGCAGAGCCGGATGGAGATACACTTAGATAATGAGTCTAGTACTGCCCACCCACTTAATTCCATACACCCATTAACTATCAAAGCCCCAACCAAAGTGTTTAATTACTAGTACTTAAAGATTTTGGGGATCAAATCGTTGTCAACACATCGCTTTCTATCTTCACCCACCCACCGAAAAGAACTCCCCAAATAAATTTGGATTTTTTGGAGATATTTTCGTGGGGTTGCTCTGCCTAAGCAAAATTGTAGTAAGAGTTTATGGGAATTGCATTGAACGCTCTCCAGCAGAAATGGAGGCCTGGGGTTGTTGGCTCTTTATGACTTCACATATTTGCTGTTGAGCTTTTAATCATATATGCAAAGTGACAGGATCAGGATTTGAACTTGGAGTATATTACGGGATAAAAGTAGCAAATTCTTTGAACCAAAATGCATTTATTTTAATTATTGTTTTGCAGACCGAACAATCTTTTCTGGAATGGAGGAGTATTTCATACCCAAGAAACACACGCACTTGATGATTAATCGTACATAATAGCTGAAAAAATGCATGTATCGGTGGGAGGTTGGGAACCAGGGTAGCCTGTGCCACCAAGTCCCCCTTAATAGTTCCGCCCCTGTACATGTAGTTTCATGCCAACCAATAGAATCACGTCATTATCGTTTGGTGGTACTCCGGAACCAATCGCACTAGCCGCGACCTTAGACCATTCTCATCAAGATCTCTATTTCATCATTTTGGACGAAGTAGCGAGGAAAAACTAAAAAAAGAGAACTGTACGCCTCACTTAAGAATCAACAAATTATGCAATTACTACAGGTCCTCACTTCTGGCAGTGAGGAACTATTCCTTCAATAAGCTTTATTTTAATGTTTTGATACACATTGGCTTTTGTCTTCATCTGATCTCTTTTGCCACGTCCATCCATAAAGGGTGAGAGAACAATTAGAATTTTGCTTTATTTTATTTTACTGTATTTTATTTTAGATGCGGTGGTGCCGGACCGTTTTTTCAGCATCTCTCCTAAAATCAATTGGTTGTAGGAAAAGTTTCAATTAAGTCTTTTTTCATGGCATTCGACATCGCACCCTCAAGTCTGTTTTTAGAGCGGTTGCAGGGAGTGACATTGTGTAACCAAATCTATGGGGGCATTCTGGGCCCAAACAATTCCTCCCTCTGATACCACTTGTCAGACCATTTTTCACCATCTCTCCTAAAACCAAATTGGTGTAGGAAAGGCTTCAATTAAGTTTTTTACGACATTCGACATTGCACCCGCAAGTTTAGTTTTAGAGCTGTCGCAGTGTGTGGCATTGTGTAACCAACCATGGAGGAAATCCGGGCCCGATAGGTGGGATGCGTAAAAAAAGTGAATAGCTAAATTAGAAAAAGTAGCTTTTGAGGGTTATTTTGATCCAATTTTTGTTGAGCCACATATTGATGCTCTTAGGTCGTGTATCCGCAGCTTTCCACAGCTATTTCACAAAAGCTTTCGCTTGGAGGAGAAGTGACCGAAAGGATTTGAACTAGAGGCTTGTTTTTTGAGACATTTACATTCGCCGTCCATTCTACTTGTACTAGAATCATGTCATTCGATCCTGCGTTACCCAAAGAAATGCCATTGCGTAACTGACTCGTCACACACGAATACTTGCACTCACACGAAAGCTGGGATATTCACTCATAGTCATGGAGCCTTGATTCACCAATAAAGACCGGACAATTCATATTGTATTTGCTTGTGCTGTAAATTTGGCCCAGACGGGCACCCACAAAAACCAAGTCCGAATCATACTTCACAAACCCAACAAATTGTGCTACGGCAACTATGACACATTAAACACAAAAAGGAGAAGTCGAAGTTATAAATGGAACTTTTTAAGCACACCAAAGCATAGTTAATCATTCTTGAAGCTGGATCTTCTTCATAATTCAAAACATACACTGCAAGGTTCGTCCGTGTTAAGAGTTATTGGGAGTCTTGTATTGTTATTGAGGTTTTGTCTTGGCAATGCAAAAGGGTGACATTGCTAGACTATTAGCGATTTTTTGTCAGTGCGAATCCACAAGATTTGTGTGTCATTGTTTGATTTATGATTCCACAACTTCAAGGGCACAAGCTTATGACCTGGTGCTGGCAGGTTAGAGTCGTGAAAATAGCCTCTCCGGTGGTGGAGGTAAGACAACGTATATCTACCCTTCCCCAGACCTTGCAGAAGTCAGAAGTGGGAGCACTAGTAATCTTAATGTAGTCGATCGATGGATAATAAGATTCAAATCTATCTTTTATAGTATATGTGACATAGTTCACCCAGCCTAAACTCGAATGATTATTTGGTTCCTTGTCCTGAGATGCAAATCTATCTTTTATAGTATATGTGACATATAGTTCACCCAGCCTAAACTCGAATGATTATTTGGTTCCTTGTCCTATCAGTGTTCTGATAGCATTACCCATTTCTATAATGAATTTTCAAGCTTCTTGGCAATGCAAACTGTTTGGTCAGCTTGGCTTATTTGCTTCTTCATCCCTTTTTTCTTTCTTTTTTTTTTCTTTTTGAGATATATAATGAATTTTCAAGCTTCTTGGCAATGCAAACTGTTTGGTCAGCTTGGCTTATTTGCTTCTTCATTTTTTTTGTTGTTGAGATATATTGTGTTTGACAATTTGTGCAAATCTTTACTCATTTTCCGATGCACCTCGATGAGACTATTCAGGAGACCAAGAAAATAAGATAATGAACCTTTCAAAAAATAAACACTAAGTCGAATACTGTATTAGCTTTTTTGTCCAAAATTGACATGACACAAGGAAGAAGAGATTTCAACAACAAAGCCAATACAAACAAGGCTAAGAGAAGTTGAAGACATACTTAGAAAAACATGACATATTGGTAATGTGGTCACAACATATTGTTCTTGTACTCACCAAAAGAAAAAAAAAACAAACATACTGTTCTTGCAGATGAAATTCAAAGCATTATTGGACATTCAAATCACCCTTATTCAAATTTATTCTTGTTGGAGATGTACATACTGCAGAGGCAGGACATGGTGTGCATTGCACAGGTGATTGAATTCGTGCTTGCTTCCAACGTTGTCTAGCTGTCAATGTTGCCCTAGCAAGGTGAAACCACGAGGATTATTTACCCCAAAAATAAAAAACCATGGAGGATTGAAGCTAAAGTCAGAAAAAAAGAGAAGGTTAAAAACCATAGAAGGCCGAACTCACAAAATATTGACTAGGATCTTCATTCATTTTCCTTCAGAATATTGTTCTTGACCAGATGAAGCTCCCGGAGTACATTATTTATGCTCATTCGATCTTTTGGGGACTCTGTGGAGCATGCCAGTCCTATCTTTATGATGGAAACCAGATATTCCACCATTTTGCTGCCATGTCTCTCCTCTTGTAAGAGCATGGGGTCTACAATCTCCATCACACCTTGAGGGAAGGCAACCTTCGCAAAGTTATGAAGATTATGGTCTGCCTCAAATATTTTGTCAGTAGGTCTCTTGTTAGTTATCATCTCCAACAACAAGATTCCATAACTATAAACATCTCCACTAGTTGACAACTCGTTTCCGAGACCATACTCTGCCATTTGTACAATTCAAACGTTAAAACAGAAAGATATATATATATTTTTTTTTGGAAAAACAAAAGTGATACAAAGTGAAAGAGTAAACTTGGTTGCAGTACTCCATGTGCGTTTTGTAATATGATACTAACTTGTAAACCAAACTTATTTTACAATCATTATTCTATAATCGCGTGTGCATACCCTTCTTGGTCTGCTAAGAACCACACCAAATTCCAAATCTTAAATGTAATCGATACATGGATAACAACCCATTTAACATGCAATCCTTCACTCAGTTTGATCTACCAAATGTGCTGAAATTCGGTGATTTTGTAATTAGAAAAGGCATATTTTATAGTAGAAAACAAATAAAGAGCTTGTTCTTACCAGGAGCTGCATATCCAATGGTTCCCTTTATTGCAGTTGAACTACTTGTACTTGGAGTGGCGAGCTCTGCACGGAATCGAGCTAGGCCGAAATCTCCAACACGGGCAACCATGTCACTGTCAAGAAGGACATTACTCGGCTTTAAATCGCAGTGAATAATTGGCCTTCCACATTGGTGGTGAAGATAGTTGAGTGCACAAGCCACATCAATGGCAATGTCTATTCTTTGCATAAGATTCAGTGCCACAAACTCATGTTGCCCACTAGTTGCCTCTGAAATTGGATGCAACCAATTATCTAGACTTCCATTCGGCATGAACTCATAAACTAGGGCTTTAAATTCATTCCCTTGAAAATCCACACTAGAACAAGAAGTAATGATCGACACCAGGTTTCGGTGTCGAATATTCCTTAAGGATTCGCACTCTGCCATGAAGCTCTTGGTAGCGCCACGAGTTTGAAGGTCAAATACTTTTACCGCAACAACTAACTCTCCGTTGTGGTTCATAATACCTTTATACACGTGACCAAAACTACCAAAACCAAGCAGATTCTTTGAAGAGAAATCTTCAGTTGCTTTGAGAAGTTCTCCATAAGTGACTTTGGAGAATGGCTCTTTCAAGAATGAAACTGTTGGTTGGGCCTTTCTTTTTTTCTTGAAGCAACAAATGATGATGGATGATACTGTGGTTACTCCAACGAGTACCGAAGCTACCGTGATTGCTAGCGTCTTTAAAAGAGACATCTTATTTCTTGGTTTTTTCGTGTAGCACCGAGGTAATCGTAGTTCAGAAATGCCACCGCATAGCCTATAATTTCCAGCAACAGATATTGCACTTGCGTTAGTGAAAACACCCTTCATTGGTAATTCTCCTTCAAAATTGTTGAATGACAAATTGAGATTCTGGAGGGAAAAAGTCCCCAAGAATATTGGAATTTGACCGGATAAGTTGTTGTGAGAAAGGTCCAAATCCTGAATACCTCTCAAGGATACCAGGGAAGGAGGAATAGATCCTTGAAAGAAATTCTGCTGCATATATAGCACTTCAATGCTATTGCAACTACCAAGAGTGCTGGGAATTTCACCAGACAAATCATTCTCGAAGATGTCGAATTCTCGTAAATTTTGGAGTTTTCCAACCTCAAGTGGCAAGGATCCAGACAAACGGTTGCGATCTAGATATAATCCAATTGACATAGAAGAGACCATGAAAAGTTGTCTTGGTATGCTCCCGTTGAGGTTATTGTTAGAAAGACTTAGCAATAGTAAATTTCGACAATTGCCAAGACTCGAGGGTATGGCTCCCTCCAATGCGTTATTTTCCAAGTAAAGATAATTCAGTAATGACATATTTCCAATAGACTCTGGAATTTCACCCGAGATAGTATTGTTTGAAAATACCAACCTTTGTATCTTATTAAGGTTACCTACGCTATCAGGAATTGAGCCTGTGAATAGATTATTCTGCAAATATAAAATTTTCAGATTCACAAGATTTGCAATTGTTGAAGGAATAGAACCGTACAATTGATTTGCAGCTAGAAACAACCAAGAGAGAGAGACTGATAGATTGCCCACAAAGTCTGGTAATACCCCTCCGAATCGGTTATACTCCAAATCTACTATTTTCAAATTGCTACAATTGGTCAAAGAACTAAGAAAGGCTAGTCCATCAGATCCCATATGCTCAAAGTTATTCTCAGGTATGCTTAACCAATAGAGATTTCGTAGGTTTCCGAAATCAATCGTTACTTTTCCATTGAAATTGTTAACACCCAACCCGACTTCTACCAATTGTGACAAGTTGGAAATTGATAGAGGAAGGGGACCACTGAATTGGTTATTGTATAGCATAAGGAATTGAAGGTGAGGGAATTTGAAACCGAATGTCGGTGGAAGACTACCCTGAAGACGATTATGAGGCACGGATAACCAAACTAGCAATGATAGGTTGTATAAGGAAGGAGGGAGGGTACCTGAAAGTTGATTCTCGCCCAAGATAAAGTCACTTAAATTTTTCAGTTGACCCATAGCATTTGGAATACTTCCTCCAAATTGATTTTGATAGGCATTAAAAACTACCAGAGAAGTAAGATTCCCTATTGATGAAGGAATCCCTCCGGTCAAATTGTTAAACGGAACGGAGAGAGATTTAAGTCCCGGTACTGAATAAGGGAGTTCTTTCGGGAACTCTCCGACTAGCTTGTTTTTACCTAAATCAAGGTACCACAGATTGGAGCAACGAGACAGGCTTCTTGGGATTATACCTCCGAAACCGTTAATGCTCAGATTCAGTTTCTGTAACCTGAAAAGATTACCGAGTTCAGTTGGAATTTCACCGGCAAAAGTGTTGTTATAGAGGATGAGCTCTTGGAGAAAACTGAGGTTTCCAACAAAAGGAGACAAAGAACCCGTTAAACCTCTGGACGTGAGGTTGAGAACGGTGACTCGTTCATGTCGGCGACCACATTTGACACCTTCCCAGTGACAGAAATGGAGAGATTCATTCCATGAGCTCAAGGCCTGTTGATATTCTGAGAAAATATTTGACTTGATGGCCAATAATGCATGGAAATCAGTCTCGTTGCTAGCAGCGTTAATGGTGTTAACGAGACTAAGGGATGTTGTTGTGTGAGGGGCAAGGGCTTTGATTTGAAGGAATGGGATGATCAGGGAGAGAAATATGGCTAGGAGATCAATTGAGAGAGATTTGGCTGAGAGACTCATCATCATGTGTGGTTTGAGCTCTGAATTATGTTTGAACAACTACTATATCTAGAAGATAAATGTCCAATTTCAACCACACGATATTAATTTGATTTAGTCGTCTCCTTGATGTAATGTCGGGCCGCTTTTCTACCATCTCTCCTAAAACCAATTGGTGTTAGAAAGAGTTTCAATTAAGTCTTTTATGACATTCGACATTGCACCCGTAAGTCTATTTTTAGAGAGGTCGCAGGGAGTGACATTATGTACCCAAATCCATGGGGGCACTCTGCCCAACATGTAACTTGCAAGTCTTTATTTGGACTTATGTAGAATTTGAGTGAAATATCTAATGGCAGACTTTGTATTATATTAGTGCATGGGTCCTGAATACATGGAATTATCCACGTAAAGTTAAATTATGTGGGGTTGAAGAAGAAGACAATATTGATATGCATCATAAAGAAGGGAAGAAGCTGATCAACTCTGTATCCCATAAGACTCTTCTAAACTTCATTTTGTACGTCTCAATAGAATTTCAATTACTAATATGAAACGTTCATTTGTAGATGACACGAAAAAATGTCAATGCGGACGATTAGCTTGAGTGGACCTAGATAGACAAGCCAGGGAATTGTGTTTTATTTCGTAAAATCTATTTGCCATCTAAACAAATATGAGAAGTTCGGTTTCCGATCCATGTCCCACGAAACTGCCTTTTATGGAGATATGTTTTTTGCGTGGGGTGGTGTTGGATATTTGGAATTATCCACGTTAACTTAAATAAGGCAACGGCCTTGATGAGTAGCAACTAGGGGTGTACATGGTCCGGTTTTATAGAAATCCGGGGACCGAACCATATCTAATGGTTCCAAAAAATTAAGAACCATAACCAGACCGTTACACATATAGAACCGAACCACACCAAACCATTAGACCGGTCCGGTTTGGTTCGGTTTCTGGTTCTAAACCATGTTAGCATTAAAAAATTGCCCAAAAAAATAGTCGACAAAATTATTGTAATTTCTTCGTAAAACTACTACCACTAAACCAACTCACAAATAAATTAAGAACTCCAACAATAACTAAAACAACTATTAGAGTACTCTCGTATATCATTATTGATATAAATGGCAGATGCAATGCTAAAACTTAAGGCTAGCAAATTTATCAAGTGTGTGTGGGTATATATGAGTGTATATATTATATTATATTTTACTTATATATATGGACCGGTTCGGTTCAAACCACGGTTCCTAATTATGAAACCAGGGACCAAACCAAAATATCCGGTTCTCATTTTTTAAGAACCAGAACCAATCCATTTAATCATAGAACCAATCCAAATAGGCCGGTTTGGTCCGGTCGGTCCGGTTTCACGATTTTTTCGGTTTTCTTGTACACCCCTAGTAGCAACAGGATGAGGAGCGAAATTAGGCAAAAAGAACAATTGAGAGAGATTTTGTTAATAGACTCATCTTCATTTTCCTGTGTGGTTTGAGCTCTCAAATTCTAATCGTCTTATGTTTTGCTAATTTTCAATGTTGACTCTAGTCGTCTCTTTGGTGAAGTATTTTATTTTTTTTGGGTCTAAACCACCGGTATCCGGAAGCCCACTGGACCCCAACTAAATCCGGTTCGAGCCGGGTCGGCCCACGAAGGGGTAAAGCTCTCCCAGCGCAAGTTTTCTCCATTCACAAGACTCGAACTCGAGACCTTGCTTAAGGGGAATAAGTGCCGAACCACTTGAATCAACCTGCGTTGGTTCTTTGGTGAAGTCTTTATTAGTACGTATTGGATTTTCAAAGCGCATGGGATATGGTGGATATGTGGAGCTATATCATGTGGGGTTGAAGAGGACAGTGATTTTGGCAGATTAACGACGTGTCTTGTGAGTGAGCGTAAGTATTTGTGTGTTTCCAATTGTCTTGTGAGTGAGGGCAAGTATTTGTGTGTTTGTGGTCGTAGAATTGTTGTTTCCATAAGTGTGTCAAAAGTGCGTGATTATACTTATAATACTAGATTACGTGGTGTTTCAGAGACCTCACCATCCATGACACATTAATGTTGGAGTCACGCATCTTTAATATACTATAGCAGTGTATTGAAACCCCAAAAGCCTCCAAACCCCCAATCCTAATTTCCTAGAATTTTGATTTTTTTTAATTTTCTAAATTTGGAGAGAGAGAGAGAGAGAGAGAGAGAGAGAGAGAGAGAGAGAGAGAGAGAGAGAGAGAGAGAGAGAGAGAGAGAGAGAGACGTGGGGTGTGGGTTCGATACAGGGGTCGGAGGTCGGTAAGGGAAAAAACACTAATGTATTTTTCCTATTTTTTTCAATGTTGGAATCCTAGACCACATAGGATATAATTCAATTATCTTCTTTTTTTTTTTTACATAAAAAACACTAATGTATTTTTCCTACTTTTTTTAAGATCTGAAGTGGGTTAGAAAAAAAAAAAAGAGTTTCCTATTTTTTTCCTATATGAGCTAGACAAAAAATACACACAACGTGATTTTTTGTTAATCAATTAGTGTTGTGTTCTGTTCGATACACGAGACCGTAACAAACACCAATAACCAATATAATTTTTCTCTCATTGTGCTCGTTCGATACACGGATGCCGAAAAAAAGGCCAATGTAATTTTTGGTCCTGTGCATCGAACGGGTTCAACTTACGCTAGTTTGGTTATGAAAGCCAAGTTAATGTGAGATATTTGGCTAAGAGACTCATTTTCATGTGTGGTCCAACTTCAACCGCATGATATTATTCTATTCTAGTCATCTTATTTATTTCTTTTCTGGATTCCCAAACAAGAGTGTAACTTTCTAAACACCTCCCTGTTACTATCCTGTAATTACTCTCCTGCACCAAGGTCGATTCTTCCTTCCCCTTCCCTTGGGGAATTATACACAAACAGTAAGTTAGAAATAAAGTGAGCTTAGATGCCAGTCACGCTGTAGTTTCTAGCTCCAAGGCTCCTTATTCGTTTGCCAAAGTCATATGGGGTTCTTAAATTTTGTTTCCTTATCTTAGAATGGTTTTCTCACGTAAGGGTTATTAGAGCATCTCTGATGGGAAGAGTCGAATCTTACGTGGATTTTTTCACTTGTCGAAATTGACACAGTACGTCTCTCCACACTTACATTCAAATGAAAGTCAAATCGGCAGATCCTGCATGAATTTGACAAAAACCAATTTGCTTCAAAATTGGCATCAAGTGCCAAAATGCAATAGTGGCTTTTAAGATCTTGTAGCAAATTTGACACCATGATGATAGGAATAATGTTATGGGTGTCAAATTGCCACAGCTTGCATCAATCGCAGCGGCTCCACCACCTACTTACAAGCACCGCGGTCAATTCTTCCTTACCCTTAAGTAGTCAGGTTATATGATTATACACCATCAGTATGCCCTCAAAGTCTTCCTAAACAAGTTGAACTTGGAGTCGTCCTTGCTTATTGAATGCACGTGATGGTCTAAGCTATTTTCCTTTATTATCTGAAAGTTGCCAAATGAGGTGTAGCTTTGAGTTGTTACACGGAACACCTGTCTGTTGCCTTGCTTGAGTTGTGAGTTCAAGTAGCAAATGAGAAGCTATTTACCTTTATTACCTGCAAGTGCAAATAGAAGTAAATTCACGAGTCCTAAACAAGTCAATTCAAGCAATGGGCAATACCTTGTGATGTAGGACAATTGAAAGCATTTAGTCCATTCTAATTGTCTTCTGTATAGCTAATTTCCAAACTTTATTCTAATTGAAATGACAGACTTGAAAAGGCTAATTTAAAGGTCCTGTCTAGTTTTCCTAATGACTTGGTTCAATTTGGCTTTTGTGGTTTCATTTTGTAGAGCTTGTTAAATACATTAGTTGTGTCCAAATTCAGCTAGATCGAACATTAATTACTGCATAAACAGAACATTTTTGTGAAAGAAAAAGTGAACCTTGCTTTGTATTTGGTCCATCTTTTACAAGAGAGAGAGAGAGAGAGCAGTTATAGCCGATCGAAGGATCATTCGAAGTGGGTTCCAAACTCCTGTTCTTTCTTGGAGGATTAAGGAGACGGAGTTCATTATTTTGGTGTATAGTGAATTGTTTGTCCATGGTGTATGTGCGAGTGAGGATGAGATTGTGTGGGGATAAGTGGATATGCACGTGCCCGCCCTGTTTATGTTAATCAAAATATTTTAAGTGAGTAAGTTTTGCGTTTGGTCGAAATTTATTTTCCTAATCAACCAAAACATGATTAATACTAAATTAAGACATGCATTCCTAACTACAGACGGTTGTAATGCATTACATTAAGTATGTTTTAATAACTTTCTTTTTAAGTGTAGTAGGCCCAGCTGGCAACCTGATTGAGCCCAGGAAATGAGCTTCCCAAAGGTTCGAGTACTTGGGCCATGCGGCTTCTCACGTAAAAGCCTAAGCATCTGGATTCGGAGCTAGACCGGGACGGATGAAGATGGAGCGTCCGCGTTTTAACCAGAAGTTCAGTTCGGTCATGTAGCAGGTGTCTCTCTTTCTCTGGAATTTCAATTCCAAGGTTTTGGCAGTTTTTGGCTTTGGTTTGTTCTTTTGGATATAGTTTGTTTTGGTTGTAGGTTGTTGGTTTGTTTTAGTGGATGTGCGGCTTTCGTTTTTTATGCGGTACTTTGTTTGGATCTTGCTGTCCTTTTGAGTTTAGTTCTTGGGTGATGTTTGTTGGGGTGCTTGTGATCCATTTAATCTTTGTATCCCTCATCAAAGATGAATGAATTAAAAAAAAAATATTGTTATTTATTTCTTTTTAACACTATAGCATAATAAAAAATTATTTTGGTAAAGAGATTGTTACAACAAGAGTGTGAGCTGTTGTACTGATATTAATTCTATCACTACTAGTTTGATGGAGTGACTTTCAGTGACCCAAGGGACACTACATGGCGGTGCCCGATGCTTCTTTCCTCCGCATATTTTTGTAGGATTCATACCCTTAGTCCTGGGCCTCACAAAAACACGTGTTTGCCTGAGGAGAGGCCTGGCATTGAATATATAATTTTTCGGTTGGATGAGGTTATATCAAAATCAAGTTTATGAATTTTTAGACCATGCAGTGAGCCATGTACACTGAACTTTCTTCTTCATTTTACTCTCACACGTATAACACATTATTTATGTAACACCATTTTATTCGATTAAAATTACAACCAAGGAAAGAAACAGGTGATGATGTAAGCTCCATCAGCCGAGATCTTTTATTGGTTGTCACATTTATGATCAAAACACACATTTTTATGTATTTCCCTTTATCGAGTTGTAGTTTTATTTTCCATTTATTCTAGTGTGTCTGTATAGGTAAGGCAATGAATCATTTTGATTTGTATTGTTTTTTTTTTAAGTGCCGTAGTTGTTAAGGACGTTTTGAGAACATTGTGCAATTTGTGAAGATTTTGTTTCCACTGGGAATATTGTGAAGTTTTGGGAAGATTTCAGTTTCAATGAAGATTGAGAAGTTAGTGAAGATTGTGAATTTTCGTACATGGAAAGATTTCTTCTTCGTCAAATATGGATAGTTTGCTTTGCTGAAAAAGTTGGATTATGAAGGAAAGGAATATTGTGTCGAATTGGAAAGAGATCATAAGAGATGCAATGGATCATGGGCAACTGGCTACTCGAGCGAATTGATGTGTTGCTCGAGGATAAGTAGATGTCTCTCTTTTTCCTTATAAATATGAAGGCTCTCGGGATCAAAGAAAATAGGGAGAGAAGCTAATATTTCCTGAGGTCATTTTTACTCTCTTAAACATTTCGGAAGGTAGTGTGTTGCATCTTGAAGAACTTTGGAGGATCATGAAATCCAAGTGCTAACCACCTAGCTTCAAGAGGTTCATTCCATCAACTTTCATTGTCGAGTTAAAACCCTTTCGTGGAGTTCGAAAGGTATTTCTGGAAGGCTTGAGGATTCAAGAATCGGTGATCATGCAAGGGTACGATGTGCGTGGATTCGGCAGGTAGTTCTTAGGACTGGTGGTGAGGATACATGGTCAGGTGATAAGAATACTTGTAATCGTACAATAATTTTAGTGCATGATTCCTTCCCGTGGTTTTTCCCATTTAGGGTTTCCACGTAAATTTTTTGTGTCGTGCGTTTACTCATATTTGTATGTGATCGATTATCTTTGTTTGGGCTAACATTTAATCCTTGCAGTAGTATAGAATTTTCAGATGAGACAGCAAGCCAGTCAATGGCGGATCTAGGAATCGAATTTACCCTGGGCTAATCCATATAATTGAATATTTACAAGGGCTAACCATGTAGATCTTTTATTGAAAAAAAATTTTACATGTAAATATTTAATCTTTTTTGTAATTTACTTGGGCTATAGCCCCCACCCTATCATAGGCATAGATCCGCCCTTGAAGCCAGTAACACTAAATAGAACAACGCAAAAAACAGACAAAGAAACACAGACAAAGAAGTCTTGATCAAATGATCGACGATTACGCGATTCGTTTTCTCCGTGGGATGAAATGCATCCATGAACACGAACTTGCTTGTGTCTGTGCATGTGAATGGGTTGTTCCGTGCGCAGGCATAACCCATCTCAAACATGCATGCCGGTGGCGCAACAAGCTACGGATGTGTCATCAAACCTCTGCGTGCCAACGAAAATACACTCAAGCTTACTATTATGATCAATGAATGAATGGAGAAATGAAAAACTGCGTCCACACGAAATCAGATACAGCCATAGTTTGTATGTCTTGAAATTGATCGAGTTGGTATCACAACGCGAAAAGAAACATCTCAACAAGGTTGGCACCATATATGCACGACAATCCACAACCTTGTACAATTAATTTAGATTATAGCAGTATTTTTGTCACGTGGAGCATGCTTATGACCTAAAAATACACGAAAGTTAAAGATCGACGGCTACCTTAAACTTGATTTGGGTGCAAATTTTGTGTTAGCCCCTTGCTTAATTAGTTTATGGGAGCGGTCCACTAACACTTATTTTGACACAATTTTTTTTTCTGGGTTCCATTGTGTTGTTAGGAACCGTTGATCTTGATTAAATGAGTAAAATAAGGGGGCTTGCAAAAAATTAGCTCAGTTGGATATCGACAAGGGCTTGATCAAAACAATTTTACAGAAACTGTGACAGGAAATGGTGTTCACAAAATTGTTTTGATCAAACCCTTATCGATATCCAATTGAACTAATTTTTTGTAGGGCCCCCTATTTTACTCATTTAAACAAGATCAACGGTTTGGAACATCACAATGGGACTTAGAAATGTGAGGTCTCAAAATGTGTCAAAATAAGTGTTAGCACTAGTTTATATATTACAATGAATCAAAATTTAAAGAAATTTCACAATGAGCAACAGCTAAAAACTGTATAAATACTATATTCAAGAAATACCTAACCAAATACACAAATTCTTTCCCTTGTAACACTGACCAATCGTTTCAAGCCACCTCAGTCAGGGTGAGTTTCCCCAACATGTTTGTCTAAAGCTCATGTACTTTAGACAAGTTGTTTCCACTAAATAGACTTTTACTTGATGTATATGAGTAGAATTATCTATTTTGAAATCTGTGTTTTTGTGGGCTTTAGCCCGTTTAGTCAGTTAAGACAATAGGGGAAATTACTTCACAGTTTCAAGACGGGACTTGATTTATTTTATTTATTATTATTTTTTTTTGTGGTTAAAATATGGAAATGCATGTATGGTGCCCGTCACCTCAGCCAGATAGTATTGCTTCCGTCACACCGCGTTACCATCTTTAAATGGATACCGTATCCATGTCGGACCAAAGTTAAGGTCCCGCCACGTAAGGTGGTGTTAGGAGCATGTTTAGCCCCAATACAATAGGAGCATGTTTAGCCCCAATATAAGGAGCTATGGGGACTTGAACCATTGTTTAACCAAGTCTAATTTTTCAACTACTAAACCATCCCCTCAGTGGTGACTTCTATTTCTACAGAGAAAATAAATGTTAGAACTATGTCAGTACAAAATATGGCAAATTAAAGGCAAAACATAGAAGAGGGTTTTTGAGCCATTTGCATCAAAATAGGATATGGGTTTGATAGCACCACTCTAATCCCTGGCATTTCTTTGTTCAATTTCGCCACCACACTTCTCAATTTATCATTAAAAGCCATAGCCACAATATTGTAACTCTGCATACACTCATTTCCACCCATGAAATTTGTTGTTCTCTCCAATGGCAAACACCCCATCGGCGGCAGCCCGCCGAGGGATATTTTTCTAGCCCTCAAACCATAGAGGTTCTCGAGAAACTTTTTGGCAATTCTGACGAGGAAAACTTGGTACTGACGATGGTATATTGCGATCGCCTTTCGTTGAGTGTGTAGTAGTTTTCCAAGAAATCATTTGTTCCCAAGCTTATCACATATAGTGCTTGAGCTAAGGTTTGCTTGGCCTTCTCTTCACCAAGATAGGCTTTTAATTTTCTTTGGTAGTACTCCTTGTAGTACTCTCTAGTTCTTTCCAAAGAGGTATAACAGACTGCAATAAAAGCATGTAAATGGTACAAATGTATTAGGTGGAAGTTAAAGATATGAGTCCTAAATAAGCAATAATGAGCTTGACAACAAAGGGCAATAATTGCTTGATTAAATATGAGGAATCTAAATTCTTATAAAAAATTGAAAAATTCTATAATCAATTCAGTGGGCTGACAATAAGACCATTCTTTGACCGGTAAGAGTATATTTTTGCTGGTATTACCAACAAAAATATACTCTTACCGGTCAAAGAATGGTCTTAGCACTGTCAATAGAAGGACTGTAAAAAAACAAGCTTCAAAAAACCATGTGAATTCAAAGTATTGGTGACTCACTTGGACATCAGAAGTTGCATTGTCATAGCCAGTTCCAGCAGACGCAAACGTGACTCCTACGGCGAAATCCGATATACCATAAGCCGGATCCAAATAAGCTGGAACAGTTCTCCGAAGACCAAATGCCTCAGAGATAAAATCGGTTGGAATCTAGCCGTTGGAGAAACGGCCGGTCGGCTTGCCGCCGTCAAAGTCGCGGCCATAAGGCTTAAAATTGCTCCTTGCAATAGTTGAAATCTGGTTGTTGTTTCCAGCATCAACTGATGAGTCTCCAAACACAATTATTGCTGGCACTATTTTTTCCTTCAACAAGAGCTAGCAATAGAAACTGAGTTAAAATAACACAGAATGTTGCATAAGTGTTTGCCATCTCCCCTTATTTCCTCTCCCCACAGCGTTTTGATGTGTGCATATATAGTGAGAGAGTTCAGGGGTGAGAATTGAATTTGGCGTGAAGAAGTTTGTTGGGAGAATCAATTAATGTTAGGATTTACCAAATTAAATTTGGCACATGAGTATGTTTGTTTCATTATGTGGGCACGATTTAGTAAAGAAAAGGACATGTAGTAACTTGTATAGGTAAATTTTTCTTGCTTTAGATTTTACAGTCCAGATTAAAAAAAAAAAGATTTTAGAGCGAGATAAACTTATTTACGGGTGTGGCACAAATCGCCACCGGCTTTTGTGGGCCCCACCGAGCATACATTGCAATAATCTGAACCATTCATTTTGTATGGTCTGCAAAATAATGTTTCCCTGCTAAAAATTTGCTTGATCGGACATCGATGGGTATGCCAAAAGTTGAATTTTGGTTAAAGATTCCAGACGGTCTGGGTGGCACATCCGGAAATAGGTTTATCTCTTTTAGAGCAAGTGTACTGTCAAGGCCTCAGACATAGGGATTTGCTCTCTACTAAGGTCTTTGATTAGAAACATGTCAAGCGCTATTAACTCTTTGGGGCTACTTCATACGTAGCTTTGTTATGGATTTAATTTGGGTCTCCGCTAGTGAATTGTGGAATTGGTCGGAGTACGTGCACCCAGACATCTGAATTATTAAAAAAAAAAGTGAAATACCTCGGAGCTAGGTTTATGCTTTTTTCTGAAGAGACAAAGGAGACAATGGTTAATATTAGTAATATGGTTAGGTCGATGCACCCAAAAAAGGTAACATGTTGAAATCAGGGCCTAGTGAATAAATGGAATTCAGAAAATGAATTGAACTCAGATGGAGGAACCCTGGGGCTCTGCTGTCACTTAGGATGGCAGGCCCTCAACCCACCCACTTAATTCCATACACCCATTAACTATCAAAGCCCCAACCAAAGTGTTTAATTAGTAGTACTCCACCATATATCAAGTACTTAAAGATTTTGGGGATCAAATCGTTGTCAACACATCGCTTTCTATCTTCAACCACCCACCGAAAAGAACACCCCAAATAAATTTGGATTTTGGGGGAGACATTTTCGTGGGGTTGCTCTGCCTAAGCAAAATTGTAGTAACAGTTTATGGAAAATGCATTGAACGCTCTCCAGCAGAAATGGAGGCCTGGGGTTGTTGGCTCTTTATGACTTCACATATTTGTTGTTGAGCTTTTAATCATATATGAAAGCGGCAGGATCAGGATTTGGACTTGGAGTATAATACGCAATAAAAGTATAGCTAATTCTTTGAACCAAAATGCATTTATTTTAATTCTCGTTTTGCAAACCGAACAATCTTTTCTGGAATGGAGGAGTATTTCATACCCAAGAAACACACGCACTTGATGATTAATCGTACATAATAGCTGAAAAAATGCATGTATCGGTGGGAGGTTGGGAACCGGGGTAGCCTGTGCCACCAAGTCCCCCTTAATAGTTCCGCCCCTGTACATGTAGTTTGATGCCAACCAATAGAATCACGTCATTATTGTTTGGTGGTACTCCGGAACCAATCACACTAGCCGCAACCTTAGAGCATTCTCATCCAGATCTCTATTTCATCATTTTGGACGTAGTAGCGAGGAAAAACTAAAAAAGAGAACTGTACGCCCCACTTGTGGCAGTGAGGAACTATTCCTTCAATAAGCTTTATTTTAATGTTTTGATGCACATTGGCTTTTGTCTTCATCTGATCTCTTTTGCCACGTCCATCCATAAAGGGAGAGAGAACAATTAGAATTTTATTTTATTTTATTTTAGATGTGGTGGTGCCGGATCGTTTTTTCACCATCTCTTCTAAAACCATTTGGTTGTAGGAAGGGTTTCAATTAAGTCTTTTATGACATTCGATATCGTACCCGCAATCATGTTTTTAGAGCGGTTGAAGGGAGTGACATTGTGTAACAAAATCTATGGGGGCATTCTGGGCCCAAACAATCCCTCCCTCTGATACCACTTGTCGGACCATTTTTAACCATCTCTTCTAAAACCAAATTGGTGTAGGAAGGGCTTCAATTAAGTCTTTTACGGCATTCGACATTGCACCCGCAAATCTGTTTTTAGAGCAGTCGCAGGGTGTGACATTGTGTAACCAACCATGGAGGAATTCTGGGCCCGACAGGTGGGATGCGTAAAAAAAGTGAATAGCTAAATTAGAAAAAGTAGCTTTTGAGGGTTATTTTGGTCCAATTTTTGTTGAGCCCGATATTGATGCTCTTAGGTTGTATAGCCGCAGCTTTCCACAGCTACTTCACAAAAGCTTTCGCTTGGAGGCTTGTTTTTTGAGACATTTACATTCGCCGTCCATTCTACTTGTACTAGAATCATGTCATTTGATCCTGCGTTACCCAAATAAATGCCATTGCCTAACTGACTCGTCACACACGAATACTGGCACTCACACGAAAGCTGGGATATTCACTCATAGGCATGGAGCCTTGATTCACCAATAAAGACCGGACAATTCATATTGTATTTGCTTGTGCAGTAAATTTGGCCCAGACGGGCACCCACAAAAACCAAGTCCGAATCATACTTCACAAACCCAACAAATTGTGCTACGGCAACTATCATGACGTATTAAACACAAAAGGGAGAAATCGAAGATATACATGGAACTTTTTAAGCACACCAAAGCATAGTTGGTCATTCTTGAAGCTGGATCTTCTTCAAAACATACACTGCAGGGTCCATCCGGGTTAAGTGTTATTGGGAGTCTTGTACTGTTATTGAGGTTTTCTCTTGGCAATGCGAAAGGGTGACATTGCTAGACTATTGGCGATTTTTGTCTGTGCGAATCCACAAGATTTGTGTGTCATTGTTTGATTTATGATTTCACAACTTCAAGGGCACAAGCCTGTGACCTGGTGCTGGCGGGTTGGAGTCGTGAAAATAGCCTCTATGCTGGTGGAGGTAAGGCAACATACTACCCTTTCCCAGACCTTGCAGAAGTCAGAAGTGGGAGCTCTAGTAATCTCAATGGAGTCGATTGGTAATAACATGCAAATTTATCTTTTATAGGATATGTGACATATAGTTTACCCATCCTAAACTCAAAGGATCATTTGATTCCTTGTCTTGTCAGTGTTCTGACAGCATTACTCATTTCCATAATGAATTTTCAAGCTTCTTGGCAATGCAAACTGTTTGTTAAGCTTGGCTTATTTGCTTCTTCATCTTTATTTTTTTTTTGAGATATTTTGTTTTTGACAATTTGTGCAAATCTTTACTCATTTTCTGATGCACCTCGATGAGACTATTCAGGAGACCAAGAAAATAAGATAATGAACCTTTCAAAAAATAAACACTAAGTCGAATACAGTTTAGCTTTTTTGTCCAAAATTGACATGACACAAGGAAGAAGAGATTTCAACAACAAAGCCAATACAAACAAGGCTAAGAGAAGTCGAAGACATACTTAGAAACACATGACATTGGTAATGTGGTCACAACATATTGTTCTTGTACTCACCAAAGAAAAAAAACAAACATACTGTTCTTGCAGATGAAATTCAAAGCATTATTGGACATTCAAATCACCCTTATTCAAATTTATTCTTGTTGGAGATGTACATACTGCAGGGGCCGGGCATGGTGTGCATTGCACAGGTGATTGAATTTGTGCTTGCTTCCAACATTGTCTAGCTGTCAATGTTGCCCTTGGAAGGCGAAACCACGAGGATTATTTACCCCAAAAATTAAAAAAAATCATGGAGGATTAAAGCCAAAGTCAGAAAAAAAAGAGAAGATTAAAAACCATAGAAGGACGAACTCACAAAATATTGACTAGGATCTTCATTCATTTTCCTTCAGAATATTGTTCTTGACTAGATGAAGCTCCCGGAGTACATTATTTATGCTCATTCGATCTTTTGGGGACTCTGTGGAGCATGCCAGTCCTATCTTTACGATGGATACTAGATATTCCACAATTTTGCTGCCATGTCTCTCCTCTGCTAAGAGCATGGGGTCTACAATCTCCATCACACCTTGAGGAAAGGCTGCCTTTGCGAAGTTATGAAGATTAAGGTTTGCCTCAAATATTTTGTTAGTAGGTCTCTTGTTAGTTATCATCTCCAACAACAAGATTCCATAACTATAAACATCTCCCCTAGTTGACAACTCGCTTCCGAGACCATACTCTGCCATTTGTACAATTCAAACGTTAAAACAGAAAGATATTTTTTTATTTTTTTCTGAAAAAAAAAGAAAGTGATACATAGTGAAAGAGTAAACTTTGTTGCAGTACTCCATGTGCGTTTTGTAATATGATACTAACATGTAAACCAAACTTATTTTACAATAATTATTCCATTATCGCGTGTGCATACCCTTCTTGGTCAAGTAACAGAAAAGAAGACGTTGGTTTGTTCCAAAAGAAGCACACCAAATTCCACATCTTAAATGTAATCGATACATGGATAACAACCCATTTAACATGCAATCCTTCACTCAGTCTGATCTACCAAATGTGCTGAAATTCGGTGATTTTGAAATTAGAAAAGGCAAATTAAAGTAGAAAACTGATAAAGAGCTTGTTCTTACCTGGAGCTGCATATCCAATAGTTCCCTTTATTGCAGTTGAACTACTTGTACTTGGAGAGGCGAGCTCTGCACGGAATCGAGCTAGACCGAAATCTCCAACATGGGCAACCATGTCACTGTCAAGAAGTACATTACTCAGCTTTAAATCGCAATGAATAATTGGCCTTCCGCATTGGTGGTGAAGATAGTCGAGTGCACAAGCCACATCAATAGCAATGTCTATTCTTTGCATAAGATTCAGTGCCACAAACTCACGTTGCCCACTAGTTGCCTCTGAAATTGGATGCAACCAATTATCTAGACTTCCATTCGGCATGAACTCATAAACTAGGGCTTTAAATTCATTCCCTTGAAAATCCACACTAGAACAAGAAGTAATGATCGACACCAGGTTTCGGTGTCGAATATTCCTTAAGGCTTCACACTCTGCCATGAAGCTCTTGGTAGCGCCACGAGTTTGAAGGTCAAATACTTTTACCGCAACAACTAACTCTCCGTTTTGGTTCATAATACCTTTATACACGTGACCAAAACTACCAAAACCAAGCAGATTCGTTGAAGAGAAACCTTCAGTTGCTTTGAGAAGTTCTCCATAAGTGGCTTTGAGAAGTTCTCCATAAGTGACTTTGGAGAATGGCTCATTCAAGAATAAAACTGTTGGTTGGGCCTTTCTTTTTTTCTTGAAGCAACAAATGATGATGGATGATACTGTGGTTACTCCAACGAGTACCGAAGCTACCGTGATTGCTAGCGTCTTTAAAAGAGACATCTTATTTCTTGGTTTTTTCGTGTAGCACCGAGGTAATCGTAGTTCAGAAATGCCACCGCATAGCCTATAATTTCCGGCAACAGATATTGCACTTGCGTTAGTGAAAACACCCTTCATTGGTAATTCTCCTTCAAAATTGTTGAATGACAAATTGAGATTCCGGAGGGAAAAAGTCCCCAAGAATAATGGAATTTGACCGGATAAGTTGTTGTGAGAAAGGTGCAAATCCTGAATACCTCTCAAGGATACCAGGGAAGGAGGAATAGATCCTTGAAAGAAATTATGCTGCATTTATAGCACTTCAATGCTATTGCAACTACCAAGAGTGCTGGGAATTTCACCAGACAAATCATTCTCGGAGATGTCGAATTCTCGTAAATTTTGGAGTTTTCCAACCTCATGTGGCAAGGATCCAGACAAATGGTTGCGAGCTAGATCTAATGCAATTGACAAAGAAGTGACCATCAAAAGTTGTCTTGGTATGCTCCCATTGAGGTTATTGTTAGACAGATTTACCAATAGCAAATTTCGACAATTGCCAAGACTCAAGGGTATGGCTCCCTCCAGTCTGTTATTATCCAAGTAAAGTTCATTCAGTAATGACATATTTCCAATAGACTCTGGAATTTCACCCGAGATAGTATTGTTTGAAAATACCAACCTTTGAACCTTACAAAGGTTACCTACGCTATCAGGAATTGAGCCTGTGAATAGATTGTTCTCCAGCCATAAACTTTCCAGATTTACAAGATTTCCTATTGTTGGCGTAATATAACCACACAATTGATTTCCACCTAGACTCAACCAAGAGAGAGAGATTGATAGATTGCCCAGAGAGTCTGGTAATACCCCTCTGAATCGGTTATAAGCCAAATCTAGCACTGTCAAATTGCTACAATTGGTAAAAGTACTAAGAAAGGCTAGTCCATCAGATCCCCAAGATTCAAAATTATTCTCAGATAGGACGAACTTTTCGAGAATTCGTAGGTTTCCGAAATCAATTGTTAGTTTTCCATTGAAATTGTTATTACCCACCATGAGATATACCAATTGCGACGAGTTGGAAATTGATAGAGGAAGGGGACCACTGAATTGGTTTTCGAATAGGCCAAGGTATTGAAGGTGAGGGAATCTGAAACCGAATGTCGGTGGAAGACTACCCTGAAGACGATTACGAGCCACGGATAACACAACTAGCAACGATAGGTTGTATAAGGAAGGAGGGAGGGTACCTGAAAGTTGATTCTCGCCCAAGTAAAAGTAACTTAAATTTTTCAATTTACCCAAAGCATTTGGAATACTTCCTCCAAATGGATTATGATGGGCAATAAAACGTACCAGAGAAGTAAGATTCCCTATTGATGAAGGAATCCCTCCTGTCAAATTGTTAGATGGAACGGAGAGAAATTTAAGTCCCGGCACTGAATAAGGGAGTTCTTTCAGGAAGTCTCCAACTAGCTTGTTTTTACCTAAATCAAGGTGACTGAGATTGGAGCAACGAGATAGGCTTCTTGGGATTGTACCTTCAAAACTGTTAATGCTTAGATTCAGTTTCTGTAACCTGAAAAGATTACCGACTTCAGTTGGAATTTCACCTGTAAAAGTGTTGTTAGAGAGGCTAAGCTTCCGGAGAAAACTGAGGTTTCCAACATAAGGAGACAAAGAACCCGTTAAACCTCTGGACGTAAGGTCGAGAATGGTGACTCGTTTGTGTCGGCGACCGCATTTGACACCTTCCCAGTGACAGAAATGGAGAGATTCGTTCCATGAGCTCAGGGCCTGTTGATATTCTGAGAAAATATTTGACTTGATGGCCAATAATGCATGGAAATCAGTCTCGTTGCCAGCAACGTTAATAGTGTTAACGAGACTAAGGGATGTTGTTGTGTCAGGGGCAAGGGCTTTGATTTGAAGCAATGGGATGAGGAAGAGAAATATGGCTAGGAGAAAAGTTGAGAGAGATTTGGCTGAGAGACTCATCTTCATGTGTGCTTTGAGCAGTAAATTCTGTTTGAACAACTACTATTGGGTGTGTATGATACACACCCCTCATTTGGGTGTGTATGATACACACCCCTGTAAAAGTTACGATTTTTTGCGAAAAGTTACGAATTTTTTGGAAAAGTTACGAATTTTTTGTAAAGGTTACGAATTTTTTTTTGTAAAAGTTACGAGACACACCAAAATGTTACGAATCATAGAAAATGTTACGAATCATATTGCTGAAAAACTACGAAAAACTAAAAAATGTTACGATTGTCGATGAGGTGACACAATCTGGACTATACAATAGGTGCATATGGTACACCCAAATAAGAGGTGTGTATTGTAGTCATTTCCTTATATATATAAGATGAAGGTCCAACTTCCACCACACGATATTAATCTACTCTAGTCATCTTGTTGATGTAATGCCAGACACCGTCTCTCCTAAAACTAATTAGTGTTAATTAAGAAGGGTTTCAATTAAGTCTTTTATGTCATTCGATATCACACCCGCAAGTCTGTTTTTAGAGAGGTCGCAAGAAATGACATTGTGCAACCAAATTCAGGGGCACTCTGGCCTAACATGCAATTTGCAAGTCTTTATTTGGACGTATATATGTAGAATTTTGAGTGAAATCTCTACCGGCAGACTTTGTATTATATTAGTGCATGGGTCCTGAATATGTGGAATTGTCCACGTAAAGTTAAATTATGTGGGATTGAAGAAGAAGACAATATTCATATGCATATAAAGAAGGGAATTAAGAAGCTGATCACCTCTGTACCCCATAAGACTCTTCTAAACTTCATTTTGTACGTCTCAATAAAATTTCAGTTACTAATCTGAAACGTTTATTTTGTAGATGACACCAAAAAATGTCAATGCAGAAGATTAGCTTGAGTGGACCTGGATAGACATGCCAGGGAATCGTGTTTTATTTTGTAAAATCATATTTGCCATCTAAACAAATATGAGAAGTTCGGTTTCGATCCTATCAATGTCCTACGAAACAGCTTTTTATTTTTTATTTTTATGGAGAGATGTTTTTTGCAACGTCATAAACTAATTATGGAGATATGTTTTTTGCGACGTCGTAAACTAAATAAGCGGTTTGATATTCTGGGATAATATTTGATTTGATCGCCAATAATGCATGGAAATCAGTCTCGTTGCCAGCAACATTAATAGTGTTAACGAGGGATGTTGTTGTGTCGGGGGCAAAGGCTTTGATTTGAAGTAATGGGATGAGGGAGAGAAATAAGGCTAGGCGTTCAATTGAGAGAGATTTGGCTGAGACTCATCTTCATGTGTGGTTTGAGCTCTAAATTATGTTTGAACAATTACTACATATATAAGATGAAGGTCAAACTTCCACCACACTATTTTAGTCTATTCTAGTTGTCTCGTTGATGTAATGTTGAACCGCTTTTCTACTATCTTTCCTAAAACCAATTGGTGTTAAAAAGTAGACCCAATAAATTGAGATATAATCTATACTTCTCATAGAAGTCTAACATGTTTGTCTCTTCTTATAATCTGTACTTGTAATCATGTTTGGTCTAACATTTGGTTAGATAGGTTGTTGGTGCCACTTTGAGGACTAGAACCCTAAGTTGTATATGAAATACAGTAACTTATAAGGAGACCATGCCATAATACCCTTTGTTGTGTATGGAATTACAGTAATTTATAAGTGACCATGCAATAGTCCAGCTCAACCGGATATTGATTATATTCGATTACAGATTACTACAATTTTTGGGTCTATAACTCTATAGACTATGATTAGATATTTTTCCAGTTAGTAGTTCTCAATGTCCGATTGAGTTGAATTTTTGCATGAACTTATTGTAGATCAATTCATAATTGAAATATTAGCGTTTCTCATCCTCGAAGCGTAACCCATAACACATTTCACCATACTAAGATTCAAAATTCTTCAACATGAAGCTATAAAACAATATTTATGAACACCAGTTCATACTGTTCCACCATATAATTAAATTATGTTGTTGGTTACATGACACATTTTGTGTAATTTCTTTTATAAATACAAAACTCTTAACGGAAATAGCTCCACCTGCAAAGCACGTGAACCTTTACTAGTACTTTTGAAAGGGCTGGATGGAGGTGATCCAGAAATGTGCCAAAGAGACTCATCTTCATGTCTGCTTTGAACTCTCAATTATGTTTGGACTGTGTAGGTTCTAAATTGTCTTATGTTTTGCTAATTTAGAACTTGAGTACATCAAAAATTGGCTCGGACACGTGAGTTATCGAAAAAACTTGATTTCACTCGTGCCATTGGTGCAACTTGCAATACTTCAGTGCGTGTTCCATGGGGTGGTGTTGGATAATTTGGAACTATCCCCGTTAGGTTGACTCTAGTCGTCTCGTAATTTGGCGCAAGTCTTAATTTCTTAGAACGTATTGGGTTTTCAAAGCGCATGGGATACGGTGGATATGTGGAGTTGTTGTTCCCATGTGTCAAAAGCGCGTGATGACATAATGTCGTACCATGTGGTGTTCCGGGGACCTCATCGACGACACTTTAATGTTGGAGTCACACATTGGCTGCTGTGCAGCCACCGCATAGCAGCTGTTGTGCACCATCCGAGCCGTCCGTTGCTCGGATGGACGGTTCAGATTTTACCTCAGCACCTTTGCTTCAGATACAATATAAGTTACAAATCAATTCTAGCTTTGGTATTTTTTTTTAGCTTTTGTGTTCTGTTAATGTATCCTTTGATGAATTCATTTAGTAGAAGGACTCTGTGTCCGAATCAAGTAGAAGGACCAAGAGAGATACAAGGCATCTTTCTAGGAATGGTGAAGATCGATTTCACCTGACTGTCGTCGAAATATTTTATTGGGAAACTGAAAAAAAAAAAGCAAAAGAAAAAAAAGAAAAATTAATTATTTGCTTTCTTTTTCTTGTTTGAAACTTAAAGAAAAAGAAATGAGATTTTCTTTTCTTTTTTTAAAAAAAAAAAAAAGGAAAGTTAATACTCCCTCCGTCCCTTTTTCCTGCATTATCCAAACTCATCACACACGAATACTTGCACTCACCCGGAAGCAGGGGAATTCACTAGTAGTCATGGTGCCTTCATTCACCTATAAAGACCTAACAATTCATACTGTATTTGCTTGTGCTGTGAATTTGGCTCAAACGGACACACACAAAAACCAAGTCTGAATCTTTAAAATCTCACAAATTGTGCTATAGCAAAATTTCCCCAAGCTTGTCAAAGACGAGTGACTATTAAGTATTAAGTGCTCCAGCAGCCCGCATTGAAAGGCATTTGACAAAGAAGTGATATGAGACGTATAAATTTAAAATCTTTTCGATCATAAATTTCTAGTTAAAGATTGTTTTCATCAAGAGTCAAGACGAATAAATGATTTTGGCAAAACTAATGTAACATTGACTAAATATTATCTAGTCGAAGTCTTGTATATTAATTAGCACATGTAGTGTTGGAGAGGAACTCTCTAGTCCGGGACTCTTCAGTCCGGAACTCATAGTTCTGGATCAAATTTTCATGATCCGAGCCGTCCAATGTGTTCAAAAGGTGTTTTCCAAGGTCCATGCGGGAAATCTTCAAAAAAAAAATACCGAGAAGGGCTTGATCCAAGCAGTTTTTCCAAAAACAATTTTTAAAAGCATCAAAACACCTCAATCCGGGAAATCCGGGATCCTTGACTGGAGAGTACCCGTAGTGTTGGATATATATGTGGAAAAATCCGCGTGAAATTAAATTCTGTGCGGTTTAAGAAAGGGACATTGATTTTTGTATAGTTTAGAAGGGAGTTTCAATGATATTAATCCGAGGACCAAAAAAATCATTCTTTGCTTATTTAGGGTAAAATTAAAATGTGAACGAATCGCGTTTAATGTTGTCAAAGATGGAGGTTATGTAAAATCATATTTGTCATCTAACAAATATACAGGATTTGCTGCTAAAAATTTGCCATCTAACAATATCTGAAAAGTTCAGTTTCCCTTCGATGTGCAAGAAACCAGTTTTTGATGTGAATTTTTTTTTCGTTGCAGCGTCACAAATTAACTAGTTCGGATCAAAATTTTAGGACTCCTATGAGACCCACAAAAGAGGATGGGATGGAGATGATCTTCTATTTTCTAGAAATGGGCCAAACAGACTGCGAACGGGGACTCTGCTTATCTTTGAGAGACGCAGGACAGCAGAGCCCCGGGTCCAAGAGACTGGCATTATTGGGAGGAGTACAAATTTCAGAAATAATAATTTCTACAAGAACGGCGATACATACACTCTCTGGGAGCCACTCCCAGCCACACCCTCTCTTACATGGGGTGTGGTCCCCACATCTGGGCCCCACACCCCATGTGAGAGAAGGTGTGGTTGGGAGTGGCTCCCAAGGAGTGTATGTATAATTTTTCTTTCTACAAATTCGTCAAAAACGCTTTGGCAATGTCAAGAATTTCCACAAATCTGGTCACTGGTGGGGCCAATGTGTTAATGCCCTTGGAATTTTCAGTCCCTTCAAGAGACTGGCATTATTGGGAGGAGTACAAATTTCAGAAATAATAATTTCTACAAGTTCGTCAAAAACGCTTTGGCAATGTCAAGAATTTCCACAAATCTGGTCACTAGTGGGGCCAATGTGTTAATGCCTTGGAATTTTCAGTCCCTTCGTCAATCTCTGCAAGAATTTTCTGTGTGGTTGGGACTTGGGAGGCCACAAATTCGTATGCATTTTTTCTCTGCATTAAACAGCAGTATTCTTTTCAAATCACATGTCACCCCCTCTTTTATCTGAAATCACAGAGACACGACACCCCTCCTTGATTAACACCGTCAAATGGCAGGTGAAGTTACCAGCATCCCGTTTTCCAAAATATCACCGGAGTGTGTGCTCTTTTGTAGGAGTTGAAAATTATCAGATGGTATCATAAATTACAAATTCGTCGGAGACAAAAATTAGAAATCAGAAGCACAAAAATCAGAAATCACAAACAACCATACCCCCACGAACCGAGAAAATTTTCATAATCCGTGAATTGAAAGGAGAGGGAGATGAGGGTTTGGGCAATGGGGAGTTGAATGATGGAGCTGATCATGGTGGTGGTATTGCAGAGCAGCCCGGCTCTGAGTTTTCTGGGGGCCTATGTGAACATTTTTAAATGGAGCCCTTTATATAATTCACAAATAAAAAATAGATACAAAAATACTTTGAAGAATATCTGAATAATCATCCTATTAATTCAAAATGTATTACTTAAATACAATTATTTTTTGCAGGAAAAGCAGTAATTAAAGAAACTCTTAGATGAGTTAAGCCACCATTTTTTCGGGCATTTGTTTTGAATATTTCCATTTAAATTGGGCCTCAATTTTTATTGGTTATTTTCCTGCTACCTACAACTATATAAAAAATAAGGTTATAAAAATTCTGGTGTCCGAATATAGGAAACAATTTGGGACTGATGCTGTCGCATCCTCGGCGTATGCCCACCTGGACGGCAGTAAGTTTATTGAAGATGGTTTTGGATGATTCTATTGCCATCGACGTGTCATCTCTCTCTCACTCTCCTCTCTGTATTTCGCTGATGATGACTGTTTTTTATTTTCCACTGGGGAAAGATGACAGTGGTTTATCGGGAATTTCAGTAATATGGAGGCTGGATATAATTTGCATTCGAATTGGACACCCCCAGGGTGTGTCCAAGAGAATATATGCTGTGTTTGGAAATTGTGGAAGAGAAGAGAAAGAGAAGAGAAAATAAAAGAGGAGAAATGAGAAAGAAATCTCTTTTTTTTCTTTTGTTTGGTTTGTGAAAGAGAAGAAAATTTGCACTCATGAGAGAGAAAAGGGCAAAAAAGTAGTTAATTTTCTCCTCATTTTCTTTTCTCTTCCTTTTCCTTTCTCCTTCTATTTGAAAACCAAACAAACAAGAGGAATTTTTTTTAATTTTCCCTTCTTTTCCATATCTTTCTTCAACTTCCAAACATAGCCTATGGGTAGGTGAGAAATTAGATTCACCGAATGTACCCAATCCCTAGATAGATATATCTGGCTAAGTCCTATGTCCCTTATTGTGCCGAAACCCGAAGTATGAGAATATAACAAATCAACCAAGAAAATCAAGGACACAGGATTTACGTGGTTCCCTCAAGCACGAAGCTCTAGAGGTACGTCCATGGAGAAAGAGCAAGAGGATTCATTAAAAACTGGGAGAAATACACAGAGTCGGGTATACCCGTAACTCTCACTTGAAGAATCCACACGATATCTAGGAACAAATCTTTGAGACGCGACCTACAGAGCATCGAACGTCTCGCACACACGAAAGAGACACACACAAACTCTAGATATCTCAAATCCCAACTCAAGACTAAACCAATAGAACAATTGAGAAACCCTAACACACTACGGGGAACCTCATGGGGACTCCCTCAAATGGATTCACTCAAGAGTCCAACTCTAATAGCTCCCAATGCCTCTATTTATAAGAAAGTACAAAAAATTAGGTCAAAACCTTCTTAAAAAATGCGTAGCCGCGCACATTCAGCACCTTAGGTCCGGACCTTGGATACCTTGGTCCAGATCAACGTAGTTGCAACCTTATATTTAACCCAAGGTCTGGACCAACGGACACTAAGGTCCGGACCAAGGATGCTTGGACCTTCCAAAGCTTAATGGACCCAAGGTCCGGACCAATGGACACCAAGATCTGGACCAACGCAACTGTGAACATCTTGACACACCGAATTTTGTACCTTTCTTCGAAACGCGCGTCTTGAATTCAAGGCATATCTCCAACATCCCTCTCATATCCTCAATGATAGATATCTTGATCCCCTTCCAGCCGCCCAATCAACCCAACTGTTTCTCCTCTTTTTCACCACGAAAACGGCGTGAGCGAAAAATCAAAATGTGAGTAGATATGCTGGCGTGCTAGGATCATGACGTGATCCAAATGCAAATTAGGCTAGAGAGCCTGATTCTGACTTCTAAGCAGGTGAGTTGTGTGCAGTAGATGAAATCCACCGCCGGTTCCTTTTTGCCTTGCACGATAAGGACTTCACATTTTCTCGAAGTGATGTAGAAAGAGGACCGAGCCGGTGCTCGAACCTTGTAACGCCGTAAGGATGGAAAATACTCGAAATTTTTCATTAAACGAGCACGGTGCTCAAACGTAGATAGCGCTGTAGAAATGGAAATGCTCGGGATTTCTATTATTGTCATCACAATATCGGAGTTGCGGAATTAGAAAATAAAAGATACAAGCAACATCGGACTTGCTAAAAAAGAAATGTGCAGGAAAAAAAAATTCATAGGGTGACCAGAGCCGAAAAAAGATAAAGAAAGCCGGAGCTTTGTGTCACGTCCCAAAACTCGAATAGGTGGTGGCGTGACCGGCCAGTAACATAATTACCAAGGCCTGACTTCATCCTTCTTTCAAACAAAGCAAACGCATATTATCATCTCAAAAGTAATTGCGGAAGCTTCATAGAAATTCATCCTCCAGAGCCAACTACGTGTCTCTAAATACAAACATATTACTATTACTAGTTACATTGATAAAAAACTTAGATAAAAAAAAAAAAAAAAAATCTTGCTATCTAATACAGCCACAACGACCCACAAAAAAGGGCTGCACTTCTTTATGCCTGTATACCTGCTCTTCCAGCCATATCTATTCACATCAACCTGGAAAAGTTTTAAGAAAACATTTCATAAGCGAAAGCTTGTGTGGTACGAAACACCGGGGTTACAAGTTTGGCCATGGAATTGTTTGATACTATACAATACTTCAAATCTTCAGGAGAGAGAAGATGCCAAAATTATCATCAAACATCAACGGCCATAGTATAGCCCTTTCAATCATTTATACTAGTCCAAGTAAAAGAACACATTATCCTTTCATGGAAGGACACGAAAATAATACTAGTGTTCGACGGTATTGCCAGATGTAATGGGGAGCGACCCCTGGTCAGAGAGAGCGACCTATATAATACTGATATCATATTGGTGCCTGGCCTGCACCCCTCCCTTATTTCCTCATGCCTCTAGCTTCTTTACCATCCCCTAGAGCTCGGGACACCATGCGAACCGCATACCATATCAGAACCCAAACAAGTAAGGTATAATAGTCATGCTCACAAATCATATTCCATGGTCTGACTCATCCATAGTGAAAATACACTTGAATAGGCCACTTTCCGATAATTCATGGTTTACTAGAAATAACACGTTTCACAAGGAAAACACGATTTCATTTATATAAATATATATATTTCTTTAGCATTTAAACAGGTAGCACACTGGTTCACAAACATTTAAATAAAACACATGATTCACCTTTTGCAGTCATTCAAGCAAGACTTTTCGGAAAAGCATTTAACAAAATTCAAGTAACCGAGGTATTGCATACTCACCAAAAAGTAGCTTCAAGCTTAATGTGCATCTATCTACTTCTCAGTACTTGCACCTAAACACAAAATTTTATAGATGTCAATTAAGAGCCATATTCTGATTCTTAATGGGAGTAGTATTTGGTTAAGGATCAGCCATACTTGATCCAAATTGGTTCCTTTACAGGGGTTTTAGGGCCTAACAGGAAAACCTCAATTTCATTTTCCAAAGACCCACCCTATAGATTCTGACCTTAACTAGCATCAGCTAACAAGAATTTTAACCCAGGTTCTTGCGACTAATTGAGTCCAAGTAGAGAGCCAATTTATGGGTTTGAGTTCCTAATTTCTGGAATCACTAACTGGTGGGATTTGTGAAACCTAGCTCACCATGGACATACTATGTATTTATATGTATACTAGCTACCACATAAGTTGGAGAGTATAAGGAAGATTACCAGGAGAAGAGAGGAATCGGCGAGCTACGGTGCAAACAGAGGTTGTCGGTCGGAGGAGATATTCTTCTCCAGAAGTTCACGTTCACTTATCTTTCCTTTCCTCTTTTCTTTTGTTAATGGGAGTAGAGCTAACTAATTAAAATATAAGTATTATATATATATGTAAAACGGTGGATTGAGGGGTGAGTTAGATGGGGGAATTACACTTGTAATTCTCCCTTGGCCATACTACACCACGTTGCCCCGTGGTTCCGATTGACGCAAAATTTGTGTGTACGCGTCTAAATTCCGGTGTCTGGAAAATCCCAAAAATTCCTCATAAGCTAATTTAAACACAAGGGTCATCATAGCGTGGTCAGTTTTGTAAGGAAAAATTCTTTTTTCAGGAAGACGTTCTGTATCCCAGATGTTACTCAATGGCTCCTAAATGTAGATAAATATTAATCGAGTATCACACACGACAAATCAATCAAGTCACTTCTGACTCCGTACACTTAAATTGGTATTTAGGATTCCACTAATATTTCAGTCACACCTAGGGACCACGAGACCCCTTCTTTAAAAAAATAAAATAAAATAATAATAATAATATTAGGATTCAAAAATGATAGGTACACACCCTTTGTGCCACTCCCCACCACACCCTCACTCACATGGGGCGTGGTCCCCACATGTGGGCCCCATGTGGACCCCACACCCCATGTGAATGAGGGTGTGGTAGGGAGTGACACAAAGGGTGTGTACCTATCATTGTTCATTAGGATTTTACACTTCGTTGAGAGTTGATCTTAGCGGGCTGTCTTCTGTCTTGATCTTCTCTTTTTATAGGGATTGTTGCCAAGTGTCCCATAAACTAGTCTAAAACCACCCATGATTTCACCAAAGGCCACTGGCATGCATGACTTCACGGAAAATACTGCCACTTGGTTGGATCCGGGGATGCTGCTGTGCAAGGGGAAAACGGCGTTTTTTCATGGCCCATTCGCGGAAAAAAAAATAAAAAATCGTTCAACGAAGAAGACAAAGAAGAAGATGAGAAGAAGAAGAAAACGAAAAAAAAACGAAGAAGACGACAAAGAGATAACAGCAAAACTCAGAGCAGCAGTCTTCACCATAAACCTTAGGGACTCAACAAATAACAGCTTCTCCATTCTCCTCAACAAGACATCATTCTACTCTTTGGTACCAGCAACACACTCCAGCAGCAGCAGCAGGGATCCAAAACTTTGGCATACATCACAGCAATTAACAACGGAGGAGTATAGATAACACCTAGATAACACCAAAATCCAAGCTTGATCAGCAAAGCTCAAGTACTTAACCAAAGCAAGAGCTCCATAACCAATTACAAAAGCCAGTTCTATTCCAATTGTGATACCACCAGATCTACAGAAGAAAAAAAACCCTAGTCTCAGAGAAATTGAACCAGAGAGAGAGAGAGAGAGAGAGACCTTGGGTTCGATTCCTGAGTTCGTCTTCGATTTCGTCTTCTTTGTTTTCGTTTTCTTCTTGTTCTCATCTTCTCCTTCGTCTTCTTCGATTTCTTTACTGAACGACAGTTTTTGAGGGTTTTATTGGATGAGCCAAAACAACGTCGTTTTCTCCTTACACAGCAGCTACTGTGCATTCCTTGCACATCAGCTGCTGTGCACTCCTTGCGCAATAGCTTCCCTGGATCCCACTTGGTCGATCACTTGGTCAATCTGTAATTAAACCACTTCCAAAGTTAATTTGTATTAACTTTGGGTATCATGCTTTGTATTGACTTTTGTAATCACATATTCGCAATGTGGCGCATGTTTATTGGACGGATGGCTGTCACATAGTTCCCTCCTAAAGGCCTTAATGATACTAAAGTCCCTTGATGACTGTCACGCAATACCCACTTAAGGCCCTTTAGCAGTTTTTTAGGACGAATAGCCGGGATCATAAAGATCGAGAACAATTCGAGGAGATTGAAGCTGGAATTTAAGAAAGGAAGCAATGATGGGGCCACTCATAAGACTCAAGAGGAAGTTAGTAGAATGGAAAGAAGGTTGGAGGAAGAATCCTTAGCATCAACAACCTTTGGAAAAATGCAAGAGGAAGTTAGTAGCGACATTCGCACCAGGAATTTGAGGTTGATCAAACAAGCTCGTAAGAATATGGAGAAGAATGCTTTGTGTGTGTGTGTGTGGGGGGGGGGGGGGGTGAAATATTATGAAAGGGAGTGCTATAATGTAAAGAAATATTTAAAATTGGTGGGAGTTGAAATTTCTGAAAAGGAAATTGAAGCTCTTGATGATTTGGAGGAAGGTGCCTCCATTTTAGTGGAATTCTGATTATATTTTCGTTGATTGTGGGAGCCCTTGCGGTTGTCGGTAGTTTGTTGTTTGGTTGTTTTGGCTTTTTGGGATTTTGATTCTTTGGTTGGGTTTTTTTTGTTTCTGTTGGTTTTGCTTTTTTCTTAGCTGGCTTATGGGGGGAGCTTTTAGGGTGGTTTTTTATTTCTGGATCAGGAGTTTTGGTTTCTGGGGTGGTTTTCTTTGCTTTGACTAGTTTCTTACCATCCAGTAGTGTCTTTTTTTTTCCTTCCCCTTTTTGGGTCTGTGACGCCCGACATTTTCTTTTCCTAATAATTATTTTCACATTAAAATTTAGCTTTTATGGTTGGGTCAAAGTTAATTATTTTGCGCGCACTAAAAGTACTATTGGCGTTATTGTAATTTTGGGTATATAAGATTACATTCTGAATAGTAATATATTATTAAGCTAATAAGATAAATATATCTATTTTTATTTGTTACCCGTGTTACTTTAATTAACTGCTTAGCTATAATTTAGGGATACGTGAATAGTGGTAGTTTGGTAGAGTTTCACTTGAATAGAATACGTTAGCTGGCTAGGGCTTAATACTGTATATAACAGTTTGAAAGAATATTGGGAAGAGGCTGTGTGTGTGTGTGTGTGAGAGAGAGAGAGAGAAGAACAACAGTCGCCGCCTCCACCGAAAAAGGGATTTTTCGAGTTGGTTCTCATACTCATGTTCATCTTCCATTGCGGTACGTATATATACAAGTTAATTTTGTTGTTTACATTACTTTAGATCGAAATTGTTGGATAGAGGGGAGAAGAGTTTCTTTGAGTTTACACATTTATGATGTTATGGAATAAGTTGGTGGAGACAACGGGAGTGTGGCTATGCGGAGTGGTGTGTCGTGGTGAGCGGTGGAGTTTACTGATGTAGTTTGGGGAATTGTATTTTACGAATTGATTTGGAGACATGGGGGCTAATGCTTTTGGGTGTTGTTATTGTCTAGCATGTAAGGTTTTGGAGCCGAGTGTTCTACTTGAAGGAAGAAAAAGAACACCCTTCTGGTGCAGTGAATTGTTCTAATTGGGTAATAGGCTTGAATGGTGATTGTCTTTTGGTGGCTACTGTTGGTGTAGCAACGTGAGATTAGGCTATAAGTTAGGGTGTATTAATAGTTAATGGTATCCCTAGTTTTGATAGTCAGTGTTAATTTGTATTAGTTAGTTAATTCATTTGATTCTTTTATCCAGGTTAACCGTTTTGCGTGTTCGAGTTGGATTACCTTTGGATCAGGTGAGTGGTTAAGTATGTTACGTACTTTCGAAACTTTCCGGTGTCCCTGAAATTATTCGTTGAAAATTTTAGAATTTGTTAATTGGAAAAGTGAATTATTTATAATTGGTTCTTTAAATTGGCACGCGATTAAAAGTACTCTTTTTGGTGAGAACTTCATGGACATTATTGGGAACTTTTATTATTGGAAGTCCAGGGAAATTATTCCTTTGTATAGGTGACCCTGGCCATTAGGGAAGAGACCCGGGTTAGGCCGGTGACCCTTTTGCTCAACGACTGTCTTTTTTGCCGGATCGACTTAGGGAAGAGTACCACGGGCTGCCAACACCTGGTGACTCTAAGTTCGATATTGGATCCAATTTTGAGATTATTATTTTGTTGGCCATGGTACTATTTGGTTGTCGTTCCCCATTGTTATTGGATATCGTTTTGTGATCACCATTAAGAATTATTATTGTTTTATGGTACATCGTGAATGCCAAGTTATGTTTACTTGAAAATCTAATTTTATCCTTGCTTTAAAACTTTATTTAATATACATGCTTTACCATGCACTGAGCTTGTCAGCTGACGGATTTATTCCAACATCATTTTCAGGCAAATAAAGTCGATAGGTGAGGACTCTTGGCGGCGTCTTGGGGATTTATTGTGTCAACCTCCATAGGATGTTGCATTCTAGTTTTGTAATTTTTATTAACGCTTCCGCATTTTGCTAAACCTTTTGATAGAAATCGAAAATCCTTTTTCTATTGGTGATATATTCTTATCATTATGGTTTATGGGATGGTTGTGCCCTATGGATATGATTTGGGACCTATTTGGCCTTGGTTGGTTCGATAAATAAAAAAATGGATAACTTGATGTCCGATGACTTTATTTTATTTTAGGCTGCGTGTTGCACGAGCTGAGGCCTCGTGGTTCACGGCCGGTTACTTCTCATTTTGGGGTGTGACAGGGTTCTTGGCGTTCTTAGTCTCGGACCTGTTTAATATTTGTAATTTGTTTGCAAAGATCAATAAATTTTTTACCGATCAGAAAAAAAAAAAGGCCCTTTAGCGATTTTGCCAAAAATGGGTACAAACACCAACAGCATCAGGGTCAAAGTAAAGTAATTGCGGTCCGAAATTGAATTGAAATCATATGGAGATACACTTGATTATGAATCTAGTGCCTACCCATTTAATTCCAAATATATCCACAATCAAAGCCCCAACCAAAGGGTTTACTCACTACCATATCAAGGATAATGAGAGCGTTGGGTTGTGCCCCTTTATGCAATCAGATATTTGATCTCTGAATTCAATTTTAGTTTCTTAATTAGGGAGTCATGCCATTTTCTTTTGGTGGTACTCCGTTACCGATCACACCGGCCGCAACCTTAGGGCCGTACCATAAACCAACCCCTTTCTGCAGCTATTTCCATAAACTTTTGGTTGCGGGAAAAGTGACCCAAAGGATGCAACTGTTAGAGTGTTGAACTAGAGACTTATTTGATCCTGCATTACCCAAACTCATCACACACGAATACTTGCACTCACCCGAAAGCAGGGGAATTCACTAATAGTCATGGTGCCTTCATTCCCCTATCTATAAAGACCTAACAATTCATACTGTATTTGCTTGTGCTGTGAATTTGGCTCAAACGGACACACACAAAAACCAAGTCCGAATCCTACTTCACAAATCCCACAAATTGTGCTATAGCATTCGAAGACATATTAAACACAAAAAGGAGACGTCGAAGATATACATGGAACTTTGGAAGATGGGTTCTGAGTCTTCACATGTACACATGCTTAATGCAGGTTAACCACACCAAAGCATAATTGATCATTCTTGAATCTGAAAACCCACACCGTAGGGTCCGTCTTAAAAGTACTGGGAGTTTTGTACTATTGTTAGTCGTCATGGGTTCGAGTTGCAAAAATAGACTCTCTACTAGCAGAGAACACTACGTACAACTAACCCTTCCCCTGTGTCTGCAGAAGTCAGAAGTGGGAGCCTCATTCTCTAGATATCTCTACGATCCGAGAGATGATTCTACTGGATGTAGGACTTTCGATTTTATCAAACTTATATTCCTTTTGGAGTTGAAGGGCTTCCGATGGTTGAAGATAAACTCATATTTTGAGTAGTCCACTACCCAATGGAGTTGATGGAGAGTAGCATGCATATTTATCTTTTACAGGATTTGCAACATATAGGTTACCTGGCCAGCCTAAACTCAAATGTTTATTTGGTTCCTTGTCCTATCATCGTTCTTAATGCATTACTCAATTATATAAAGAAGCTTCAAGCATATTGGCACTGCAAACTGTTTGGTCAGCTTGGCCTAGTAGCTTCATCATCTCTTCTTCTTTTTTTTTTAGATATCCTTTTATAAATATTTTTCGAAATGTCTTCAAATCTTTATACAGTTTCCAGCGCATCTTGACAAGACTATATATAAGAGCAAGAAAATAACGTAATCAACTGTTCAAAAAGTAAACAATAAGAGGCATATGGTATAATTTCGTTTTTGGTCCAAAATGACGCGATACATAAAAGGAAGAAGAGATTCGAAAAACTAAGCAAATACAAACAAGGCTAAGAGAAGTTGAAGACATACTTAGAAACTCTTGGATATGTGGTACCAACATATTATTCTTGCAGTTGAAGATAGAAGGTTCAAAACTATAGAAGGACGAACTCACAAAATATGGACTAAGATCTTCATTTGTTTACCTTCAAAATATTGTTCTTGACCAGATGAAGCTCACGGAGTACAGTATTTATGCTCATTCGATCTTTTGGAGACTCTGTGGAGCATGCCAGTCCTATCTTTACGATGGAGATCAGATATTCCGCCATTTTGCTGCCATATGTCTCCTCTGTTAAGAGCACGGGGTCTACAATCTCCATCACACCTTGAGGGAAGGCAACCTTCGCAAAGTTATGAAGATTATGGTCTGCCTCAAATATTTTGTCAGTAGGTCTCTTGTTGGTTATCATCTCTAACAACAAGATTCCATAACTATAAACATCTCCAATAGTTGATGGCTCACTTCCAAGACCATACTCTGCCATAAGTAAAATTCAAAAGTCAAAACAAAATAATCTTTCTTTCTTTCTTTCGGCAAAACTAAAGTGATACGAAATGAAAGAGAAAACTAGCTTGCAATACATCATGTGCATTTTGTACAATGATATAGAGCCATTTAAACTAACATGTAAAGGGTGCTCCCCCTCTTTGACTGGAGATGTGAGGCACTATTTTCTGTGGTAAACATACCAATCAACTGCAGTACTTATTTTACCATCATCATTTAATTATCGTGTGTGCATATCGTTCCTATTTAAGTTACGGAAAAGAATTGAATTTGGTTTGTACACCAAATTCCACATCACAAATTTCCTCGATTCATAGATAACAACTCAATTAGCATGCAATCCTTCATTGTGTTAGATCTACCAATGTGCTGAAGTTCCTTAATTTGAAATTACAAGAGGCAGATTAAAGTAGAAAATTGATAATGAGCTTATTCTTACCTGGAGCGGCGTATCCAATGGTTCCCCTTATTGCAATTGAACTACTTGTACTAGGAGTGTTGCGTTCTGCACGAAATCTAGCTAGACCGAAATCTCCAACATGGGCAACCATGTCTCCGTCTAGAAGGATATTACTCGGCTTTAAATCGCAATGAATGATTGGCCTTCCACATTGGTGGTGAAGATAGTCGAGCGCACAAGCCACACTAATGGCAATGTCTATTCTTTGTAGAAGATTGAGTCCCACAAACTCAGGATGCCCATTATTTGCCTCTGGAATTGGATGCAACCAAGTATCTAGACTTCCATTTGGCATGAACTCGTAAATTAGAGCTTTGAACTCATTCCCTTGAAAATCCACACTAGAACATGAAGTTATAATTGAAACCAGGTTTCGGTGTCGAATATTCCTTAAGGCTTCGCACTCTGCCATGAAACTCTTCGCAGCATCACGAGTTTGAAGGTCAAGCACTTTGACTGCAACAACCAAGTCCCCGTTTTTGCTAATAATACCTTTATACACCCGACCAAAACTACCGAAACCAAGAAGATTCATCGAAGAGAAACCATTAGTTGCTTTGAGAAGTTCTCCATAGGTGAGTCTCAAGAGCGGATCTTCAAGCAACAAAACTGTAGGTTTGGTCTTTCTTTTCTTCTTGAACAAACATATGATGAAGGATGATACTACGGTTACTCCGATGAGTACCGAAGCTACTGTGATTGCTAATGTCTTCCAAAGAGACATCTTGTTTCTTGTTTTTTTACTGTTGCACCAAGGTAGTTGTAGTTCAGAAATGCCACCACAAAGCCCATGATTTCCAACAATTGATACTGCACTTGCATTTGTGAAAACACCCTTCATTGGCAACTCTCCTTCCAAATTGTTGAAAGACAAATTGAGATTCTTTAGGGCAAATGTCCCTAAGAATGTAGGAATTTGACCGGATAAGTTGTTATGAGAAAGGTCCAAATTCTGAATACCTCTCAACGATTCCATTGATGAAGGAATAGATCCACGAAAGAAATTTCGCTGCATGTACAGATTTTCAAGGCTGTTGCAGCTACCAAGAGTGCTAGGAATTTCACCAGACAAAAAATTCTCGGAGATATCGATCTCTACTAAATTTTTGAGTTTTCCTACCTCAAGTGGAAAGGATCCAGACAAACGATTGCGAGCTAGATTCAATATAATTGACAAAGAAGTAACCATCAAAAGTTGTCCTGGTATGCTCCCATTAAGATTATTGTCAGAAAGATTTAGCAATAACAAATTTCGACAGTTGCTAAGATTCGAGGGTATGGATCCCTCTAGTCTGTTATTCTCCAAGTAAAGTTCATTCAGTGATGACATATTTGCAATCGATGCTGGAATTTCACCTGAGATAGTGTTGTTTGAAAATGCCAATCTTTGCAACTTATGAAGGTTACCAATGCTATCAGGAATTGAGCCAGTGAATAGGTTATCCTCCAAACCTAAGGCTTCCAGATTCACAAGGTTTGCTATTGTTGAAGGAATAGATCCATACAATTGATTTCCACCTAGTGCCAACCAAGAGAGAGAGATTGATAGATTGCCCACAGAGTCTGGTAATACCCCTCCAAACTGGCTAGCCTCCAAACCTACGTCTGTCAAGTCGCTACAATTGGTCAAAGTACTAAGAAAGGCTAATCCATCAGATTGCCTAGTTTCAAAATTGTTATGAGCTAGACCTATCTTACGAAGGTTTCGTAGGCTTCCGAAATCATTTGTTACTTTGCCATTGAAATTGTTACTCCCCAAAGCGAGACTTACCAACTGCGAAGAGTTTGATAATGAAAGCGGAAGGGGACCATTAAATTGGTTGTTGAATAGCTGAAGGACCTTGAGCTGAGGGAACATAAAACCGAATGTAGGTGGAAGACTACCTCGAAGTTGATTATAAGCCAAAGAGAATGTTTCTACCAATGATAGATTGTACAAGCAAGGAGGGATGGTACCTGAAATTTGAGTGTTAGCCAACGCAAAGAACCTTAGGTTTTTCAATTGACCCAAAGCATTTGGGATGCTTCCTCCAATGGGATTGTCCGCTGCACCAATGTTTTCCAGAGAAGTAAGATTCCCAATCGACGGAGGAACTCCTCCTGTCAAATTGTTCCTATGAACGTAGAGTGTTATGAGTCTTGGCATTGAATTAGCAAGTTCTCTCGGGAACTCGCCAACTAGCTTGTTTACTCCTACATTAAGGTACATCAGATTTGAGCAACCAGATAGGGTTGTTGGAATTTTCCCTTCAAAACTGTTAGTGCTCAGATTAAGTTTCTGTAACCTGAAAAGATTACCAAGTTCTGTTGGAATTTCACCTATAAAAGTGTTGTCAGAGAGCCTAAGCTCCTGGAGAAAACTGAGGTTTCCGATATAAGAAGACAAAGAACCTATTAGACCTCTGGACATGAGGTCTATAACGGTTACCCGTTTGTGTCGGCGACTGCATTTGACACCTTGCCAGTGACAAAAATGGAGAGATTCATTCCATGAGCTCAAGGCCTGTTGATACTCAGGGAAAATATTTGACTTGAAGGCCAATAATGCATGGAAATCAGTCTCGTTGCCAGAAGCATTAACAGTGTTAATAAGACTAAGGGATGTTGTTGTACCAGGGGCAAGGGATTTGATTTGAAGCAATGGGATGAGGAAGAGAAATATGGCTAGGAGATCGGTTGACAGATATTTGGTTGCTAAACTCATTTCGTGTGTGTTTGAGTTCTCGATTATGTTTGAACCATATATGTAAACATGAAGCTCATATGTCAAATATCTGTTAGTCAAAGAAGGATAAAGTAGCAAGTTGGAAAATATAAAAGTTTGGCCGAATGTTGCAAATCTGGACTTTGAAGTTGCAAACTTGGACTTTGGAGTTAGCAGAAGAAAGCTTTTCCACGGTTTGAAAATCTTTGCTTTGATCAGGAACATGTTGAAATTTGTCCCACATCGGTTGATTATCACCTCGAAAACTAGTATATGAGCCTGGGCAACTACTACACTCATTGCCAATTAATTTTGAATTTGATGCCTTAATCGAATATTGGGAACATTTATTGCCCTTCTTGCAGGGGCGGAGCCAATAAATTAAGTAGATTTCTATTAATAACATATAATTTCATTTACAATTGATCCGTCAAAAGATGTACTGAAATGCCAAACAAAAAGTAGCTTACATATATAACCTGTAACCGTGTCCACAACCGACTACGAAAAGCTACACTTGAATGCCAACAAAAAGTAGCTAAGCAGATATTTATTTAAAAACTATAACAGTGTTTACAAGTGACCTGACGATTTTCCGTATTTTGAAATCCTAGTACAATAGCCTCATTTGGGATACTATTAAAAATCTCCTTCTCAATATACACAATCAAGCTATCATGCACCCATTGATCACCCATTCGGTTACGAAATCGATTATTCACAATCTTCATGGCCAGAAAATGCCCTTTCTATTGTAACTATCCCAATAGGTAAAACTAGAGTCAAAGTCAAAAGCTTGAAAACCAATAGATACCCTATATCTTTTCGGGTCTCAACCATCTTTCGAGAAACATCACCAATTCCTTTCAATTTTGAAAACTCGACATTAGCCGTATATCAATGATGAAATTCTCAAGTTGATCCGAAAGTGCCAAAAGCTCAGTACCGGAGAAGTCTTTAGGATAAAATTCAGCTAAGCGGCTTAACTTTTGGTTGTCAGAACTTGCAAATGAGTTGGATGGACTTAGACATGCAACACAAAGAAGTAACTCAGTGTTTACCTCATTAAAGCGATTATTTAGCTCTTGGAGTTGCATATCTATAACAGTAGATTAGTGGTTAAACGAGAGAGAGGGGAGAGATTCGTGTCAGAGTGAGGAGATTAGCGGTTAAATGAGATTAGGTTGTCAAGGAGCGCCGTCCAAGAAACAAGAAAACAAGGTGATAGGACCAAGCGGATACATGGATATATAACAGCTATCTTGCAGAAAATACCCAAAACTATTAAGCAAATCAGCACTTGTAGCCATGAAGTTGTTTCCCCCGCAGCAGCAATTCAACTAGGCCACGAGAATAGTAATGGAGGACCGTGTAGAGCTCCCTTCCGTACTTTATCCACCAAAATCCTCCAAACTCAATTTTACGAGCACCATTATGGGCTCACAATGACGATCCGAACTGCTCATCCGGTAATCCTTGCTAAGAAAAAATGTATATATAAATAAAGCTTAATCGATCATCAGTAAATACACGAACAATTCGCATAACAATTCACATAATTTCAAACTTGAACTGGATCTTTTATACAATTGGTTCATATATTTGTCAATGACCGATCGAGATAATATTTTTTACAGGTATTGTTATTATCGTGAAGTACGGAATGAACAAATTGGATCATTGTTGTGGACACGTAACACAGCCCAAAAAATCAGAGCTTGGAGGGGTTTAGTGGAAAAGTGGTCTGAAGGTGAGCTGATTCCGACCAACGTGTGGACTCATCTAGCCGGAGACTTTTGAAAATGACGTCCCACTTTAAACTCCATCAGAAGCTTCGCATCCGGGTGAAAATAATCGACGACCAAGTCGTTACTGTCTTTCAAGGATCTTTGGAATACACAAAATTTGGTCCCTCGGTGGACAATGATATACCACAAATGATTTGCATCAATTGTGGTCGATGACTTCCCTCCCCCACCCACAAATGATCGATTCGCACCAAGCCCAAACTTCGATTGTCAAACCATTGATTTAAATGGTTTAGATTTAAAATAATATTCTTTCATCGTAGAAAAAAAATCTCTGTTAGAAGTGCTTTATTTTAAATCCAGACCATTGATTGTCAAACAGACGGTTCCTGATGCGGTTGAAAGGGTCTGCCGACTCACGGGACAGTAAAGCCCTGCGTTCGTATCATGTGGGGTTGAAGAGAACAGTGACTTTGGCATATTAAAGACACGTCTTGCGAGTGAGTGTAAGTGTTTGTGTGTTTGTTTGTGGTTGTATTGTTGTTTCCATAAGTGTGTCAAAAGTGAGTGATTATTTAATGTTTTAACACGTGGTGTTCCTCGGACCTCCTCCACGACCCATTAATGTAGGAGTCATGCATTTGGTTGTGAAAGCCAAGTTACTGTGTGATGGAGAATACCCTGGAACACTACGAAGCGGTGCTCTATGAGCACTAAATAATTTTCCGTCAAAGATATTTTTGGGATATTAAGGGGGTGTTTGGGAGCGTCATTTTTTTACATTTTACTATTTACATTTTTTGCCTTTTGGATTATGGCTAGTATATGTATTATGAATTTGTGTAGTGTTTGGGAGAAATGCATAATCTATTTTGCAATAGGAATAGTGTTTGGAACTTGTATGCAAAATATATCCCATATGCATTTTATGTAATCAAAATGGGAAAAGTGGAAAAGCTCCTTAAGCCCTCTTTTTCACTTCTGCTCTCTAACTCTCAAAACAAAATACTCATTATCCTAAAATGTGTTTTGGAATGAGACTGCCAAACACTCATAAGTTGAAAAGGGGAAAATGAAAAGCTAAAAATGAGGTAAAGGGAAAAATGAAAAGCTAAAAATGGGGTTGTTAACCAGGGTCATAAGTTGTAATGAGTTTTGAAAGGAATGAAATGAGAACACCACAAACACGAATTTTTCCTTTCCCATTTCTCCCAAACACTGTACAAATAAGTTGAGAGAAGTGTATTAATATCCGTAAAAATATATTGTTATCCGTGAAATGAGTAGTAGTATCCAAAGTGTATTTCACATATCTTGTTTGTATTCCGCTAGATAGGCGGAGGTTAGAAAGACCCTTAAAAATAAATTGAACTTACACGTTATAGTTCTAGGTGTTGTTATCAGTGCTCTATTTTTTTTCCTCAGTTAAAGAAAGTTAATAATCAAAGTTAAAAGAAACAATCAATCCCAAAGATAAAAAGAATCTTGAACAATAATTGGGACCAATAACTCGGGCATTCATATGCCACTCATAACCCCAAAAAGATTAGGTTGTCAATGAGTCATCCATGAAAACAAGGTGGTAGGACCAAGAGGATACATGGATATATAATACGAGTAGTTGTTTCAGTTTTTCAAAAATAAAAAATAAAAAAATTGACTTAGTGGGAATTAAGTTTCAGCCCCTTTGACATAGGCCTTGTTTGATAACACAGATTCAACACTTAAAACTGAATGAATTAAGTAATAAGTGATTAAGTAGGTTTGATAACTACATTCTACATTACTTAAAAGATTAAGTGCTTCTTAAAATGTAAGCTTAAAAGTTAATAAAAATTAAGTAGCTTTGAGCTACTTAATTTTTGCTGAATTTGTGAATTTTCATTACCACCACCACCATCACAACTACTACTAGCACAACCACCACCATTACATCGCCACTACCACCACTCACACCACCACCACTCCGCCACTGCCACTACCACCACCTCCCACCACCATTATTGCCTCCACTACAGCACCACCACCACTACTCCCACCATCACTCCACCACCGCCTCCTCGATGCCACCACTCCACCACTACCACCACCACCATCTCCACCACCACCACTACCACCAAAACTATAGATGCCACTACTACTCTGCTAATTCCATCCCCACTCCACCACTAGCATAAACACTCTTCCTCCCCCTACATTTCCACCACAAGCCCATCACCACCACCACCACCACCACCACTCCAACCACCATCCCGCCACCACCACAACCACTTCGCTACTCCTGCCACAACTACCGCAACCACAACGACTACACCACCACTACCACCACCACAACTACTCCCCACATCACCTGCCTCATCCACAGCCACCACCACCACTACCATTCCACCAGTCCAACCACCAGATGCCACCACTCCACAACCACTACCACCAACACCATTACTCCATCAGCACTCCCACTATCAATCTACCGCCACTGCAGCTGCCATAACTCCCACTAGTATTCCACCACCACCACCACCACCACCACCACCACTCCACTCTCGAATCATCTTGTCCATATTGTGTTTTTTTTTTAATTGGATAACTATATGTTTTGTTCACTTATTGATTTGATTTTTGCATTCTGGTATGAAATTATAAAAGGCAAAGTAGAAAAATTAGTGAATTTAATACTTCAGCTCTTTGCACACATCAAACAACTAATTTTTTAGTGCTTAAAATTCAGTTCATATCAAACAACTTATTAACTTAACAGATTCAGCATTCAATTTTCAGTACTTTAATTTTAGTTTTCAGCATTATCAAACAAAAAACTTTCATGGTTAGGAGATCATTTCAATCCCTTTTGCATAGGTGGGAACCAAAATATGACTTAGCGGAATGGTGGTGGAACAACCAAAATAACTATTTGCTGGTTAGCCACAAGTCTGTCATAGGTGGGGCCGTTCCATTAATTGCCAAAGAACTTTCATGGTTAGGAGATCATTTCAATCCCCTTGCAAATCTATTTTCTTGTACTCCGTCCCAATTTAGGGGGTGTTCCACTAATTTTAGGAAAAAATTAACTTGTTCCACTAACTTTAGTTCTAGGAAAAAACTGCTGATGATACCAATTGAATTTTTTTTAAAGTTAGTGGAATTGGTTGGTATTTGTGGGGTTTTTTTGTTTGTTAGCGGAATGGAGTAGTTTTTGGGACTAAACTAAATTTTTCTTAGTGAAACACCCCCTTAATAATCCACTTGCACTTTTTTGATTCTCTTTTCAATCATCTATATCTTCAATTTATAACATTTATTTAATATTTCAAAAAAATTGTTTAATAAAACTAATTGAGATCTATCAAATGAGATCCATATTGCATATACAAAATCTTAAATATCACAAGATATAAACCTTTTTTTTTATCGAGTTATAGAAACATGAACTAAATTTTTGGGACGGAAGGTGTATTTTCTAACAAGGATCACAAAGTCCTTGGAGCTCATTTGGATGGGGTTTTATAGCCATGGCCGCCACATTTGACCGCTACATCAAATAGGACCACATCGGATACGAGGCATATTAGTGGGAATGATCAGGATCGATTTCATCCGACGACAATGGTCCTAGGTCTTTATCTGAACAAAAATGATTGTGACACAAACTTTGTGCCACAACCAACCACAACCCCACTCACATGGGGTGTGGGTCCCACATGGGCCCCACACCCCATGTGAGTGGGGTTGTGGTTGATTGTGACACAAAGTTTGTGTATGTATCATTATTCTTATCTGAAACATGAAATTAAGAAAAAGAAAGAAAATTTAATTATTTTCATTCTTTTCCTTTTCCTTGTTTGAAACTCAAAGAAAAAGAAGCCAAAGTCCGGCCACCACTTACCTACAAGCCCCACCACTAAGTCCTCAAAGTCACTCAACAACATTTATTATTGTGTAATGTGATTCAGATATTAATTGAACATGCCGGTCAATTTTTCCTTAATTCCTTCCCCTTCCTTTCGGGGTATTATACACCATCGGTAAGTCGTCAAAGTCAGGCTATGTGATTTAGAAATAAATTGAACTTAGATTCCAGTCACGCCATAGTTTCTAGCTCAAGGTGCTGTTATTGATACTCTATTGATGATGTTTTTAGAACATAACCCTAGTATTCCTTTAGCTATAAGACTTGGTGACTAAGAAACCTAAACAACTTGGGAAAATATGCCCACTAGAGAGCGAAAATCCACAAGGCCTAGATTCTACGGCTCCATACCATATTAGAAAAAGTGAATTGATAGGAAACTTGAACGGAACCAAGAACGAGGACCAAGGGACTCACAACGTGAGTGATTATATGAGAAAATAAAAGATAAGATTCGAGTTTCTACCCAAATTACTCATTTGATTTTTAATAATTTGGTGAGAAATGGAGAGAAAAGTACCAAAATGAAACGTTTTGATTTTTTGCACGTTCCCTTTCTCACAAAAAATGGTGAGATTTGGTGATACAGGACTCCCCTTTCTTATACATCATTCTCTCCATCAAAAGGGGGGGTGTGAGAGTCCAAACCGGGAAAACCGACAAAACAAAAAACAATGCAACCTAGCCGCCAAACACCACGGCAGGGCTGGCCCTGAGATTCTCGGGGTCTAAGACGAACTTATAAATCTGGGCTCTATATTTTCTTTTAAAAAAATAAAAATAAAACTAACCACAAAATAATATAGTTACTTCGTCCCATATTTTTTTTTTCCATGATTCGTTTCGTTGTTTCGAATAAAACTAGTTTTTTTGACATAATAAGTTTTGCAGCAATCAAAAAAATATCCCTTTGGAATTGCGAGTTTGTGAGAGGGAAAAAAATATTGTTATGGCGAAGGAAAAGAAAGGCTTAGGAATTGAACCGTGTACCTATTGGATAGAGCAACTAAATATTTCTACTAGGCTAGCTAGCTCATTTATTATATATGTAATAGATTAAATATATATTATGTACCTAAGTGTACCTATCCGGGGCCCTATTTTTGGCCCAAAATTCGGGGGCTTAAGGCAGCCGCCTTACTCGGCTTAGCTCAGGGTTGGTCCTGCAACATGGCTGAACTAGAACAAAAGAAAACAAAAGATTAGTAAATCAAAGCCTCAAGGCCATTACAGATCACCCACATTTAGCTAGAATTTCTTGATCTTAGATAGTTTTCCCTACGAAAGGCATATTAACCATAATGGGTCGTTAAGGTGCAGTCTACATTTCTAATATAGAATGCAGCAGACTTATCTGATAATGAACATGATAGACGAGAAAAGGTAGAAAGAAGTAGAAACTACAGTTGGGTACTTTTTGGTGGTAACAACCATGGCGTATTTGAGGGATTGTTGGAACTTGTGGCTCATATGGAGAGGTACCAAGGAGTTCTAATGAAAGGCCAGATGCCGGAGCGGAGCGGAGGTACCCGATCTTGGGGAACCACGTAAATTCCTGTGTTGATTTCCTTTACTGTTTTCGTATTCTGTTGTGTGCGTGTGGTGATTATTCTAATAGGGACGTATGATCTCTGCCTCAGTGTATGATATCTGAGGAGAGAAATCTCCAAATTTTCCAGCACAAGCAGCCGGATACCTAGGGGGTTATAAATATGATAGAGAATGATGTGAGAGCTTGTTTGGCATCATGGAGACAGATTGATCCATCTGTGGGAATCAATAACTTAGGTGATATGCGGGCATGCCTAGTAGTGTTTTAGGTAGCCTTAATTTGTCTCTGTTGATTCTATATCTGCCCAGTTGCCTAATTCTGTTATGCTCCAATTGCGAGCTGGGGTATGGTTGTGTGGCTGCAGCTGATGTTCTTTCTTTCCGGTTTCTATTTTGGTTGAGCTTGTTTGGACGGCAAGGATATTCACTTGGTCTTTGTTCTCCACTGCTTTGTGGTTCTAATAAGAATTAACAACAACAACAACAACAATAGAACCCATCGAGTCCCCAATTGTTGGAGGTTTGGGTAGAAGATGATTGGAGACAGACCTAACCTTGGGCAATATGCACAAAGTGGCTGCTCTCAGAATACCACTAAAACAGTGGCCCTCTTAAACCCCCAAGAACCGAGGAGCTACAAGGACATTTTTGCTGCAAAATCATGCCCTCAAATTAAAACCAAAAGCTATCAGGGAGGGCAAGAGACCCAAATTAATTTCTGGGCTCATTATCATGCTTCCTTCATTAATGGTACAAAACATCTCACTAATGAGCACAGACTTCTAATAAGAATTAACTTACCAAAAAATGTTCTCTCTTTTCAGCCCAATAAAGACATTCATAATCCAAAGATTCAAGATTCTGCACCAACAATCATGTCATTCAATCCTACATTTACCCAAAGAAATGCCATTGCCTACCTGACTTAATAGACATGTATACTTGTGGTCAAACGAAAGCAGGGGTATCCACTATACTACTCATAGTCAAGGAGCCTTGATTCACATATAAAGACCTAACAATTCCTATTGTATTTGTTTGTGCTATAGGACTTCGTATGGTAATTCTGCTTGGATGGGTGTATAGGACTTCGTATTTCATCATAACTTGTTATCCAAAAAGGATTTGAGCTTTGGTTGAAGAGCTGGCAATGGTAGAAGCTCAGGACGGACACACCATAAAGGGAGTAAAGAAGGATGAAACTCACTTTCGCTTCTGACTAACGCATTTTATGTATGAACTGATATTTTAAGTAGTCCACTACCCAATAGATTTGATGGAAAATAACATGAAAATTAATCTTTCATAGGGTTTGTCACATATTGTATACCCAACCTAAAAAAAAATAAAATTATTTGGTTCTTTGTTCTGTTAGACAATTCAGGAGAGCAGGAAAAGAAGATAAGGAACTGTTCATAAATTAAATAATAAACGGTGTATAGTATTTGCTTTTTTGGCTAAAATTGGGATTACACAAAAAAGGAAGAGGAGATTAAAAAAACTAAGCCAAATAAACAAGGCTAAGAGAAGTCGAAGACATACTTTGGAACACATGAAATATTTGTTATCTGGTCCCAGCATATTGTTCTTGCAGTCAAATATCAAATGGACATTCAAATCACCACTAATCAAACTGATTCTTGTAGGGGCATGGTGGGCATTGCAAAGGTGATCGAATTCTGGCTTGCTTTCAATGTTGTCTAGCTATCCTTGTTGCCCTAGCAAGGCAAAACCATGGAGGATTAAGCCAGAGTTCGAAAAATGGAGAAGATTCAAAACCATAGAAGGACGACCTAACAAAATATTGACCAAGATGTTCATTTGTTTACCTTCAACATATTGTTCTTGACCAGATGAAGCTCCTGAAGTACAGTATTTATGCTCATTCGATCTTTCGGAGACTCTGTGGAGCATGCCAGTCCTATCTTTACGATGGAGATCAGACACTCAACCATTTTGCTGCCATATGTCTCCTCTTTTAAGAGCACGGGGTCTACAATCTCCATTACACCTTGAGGAAAGGCAAACTTTGCAAAGTTATGAAGGTTATGGTCTGCCTCAAATATTTTGTCAGTGGGTCTCTTGCTAGTTATCATCTCTAACAACAAGATTCCATAACTATAAACATCTCCAATAGTTGATGGCTCACTTCCAAGACCATACTCTGCCATTAGTAAAATTAAAAAGTCAAAACAAAATGATCTTTCTTTCGGCAAAGCAAAAGTGATACGAAATGAAAGAGAAAACTTGCTTGCATTACATCATGTGCATTTTGTACTATGATGCAGGGCCATTTAAACTAACATGTAAAGGGTGCTCCCCTCTTTTACTAAAGCTGTGAGGCACTATTTCTGTGGCAAACTTACCAATCAACTGGAGTACTTATTTTACCATCATCATTTAATTATCATGTGTGAATACCGTTCCTATTTAAGTTATGGAAAGTAATTGAATTTGGTTTGTACACCAAATTCCACATCAGAATTGTCCTCGATACATAGACAACAACCCAATTAGCATGCAATCCTTCACCGTGTCAGATCTACCAATGTGCTGAAGTTCGTTAATTTGAAATTACAAGAGGCAGATTTGAAGTAGAAAACTGATAAAGAGCTTATTCTTACCTGGAGCTGCATGTCCAATAGTTCCCCTTATTGCAATTGAGTTACTTGCACTATGAGTGTTGTGCTCCGCATGGAATCTGGTTAGACCAAAATCTCCAACATGGGCAACCATGTCTCCGTCTAGAAGGATATTACTCGGCTTTAAATCACAATGAATGATTGGCTTTCCGCATTGGTGGTGAAGATAGTCAAGCGCACATGCCACATCAATGGCAATGTCTATTCTTTGTAAAAGATTGAGTCCCCCGAACTCACGTTGCCCATTATTTGCCTTCGGAATTGGATGCAACCAATTATCTAGACTTCCATTTGGCATGAACTCGTAAACTAGAGCTTTAAAGTCATTCCCTTGGAAATCCAAACTAGAACAAGTAATGATCGAAACTAGGTTTCGGTGTCGAATATTCCTTAAGGCTTCGCACTCTGCCATGAAACTCTTCGTAGCGCCACGCGTTTGAAGGTCAATTACTTTGACCGCAATAACTAACTCTCTGTTGTGATGAATAATACCTTTATACACACGACCAAAACTACCAAAACCAAGCAGATTCGTCAAAGAGAATCCTTCCGTTGCTCTGAAAAGTTCTCCATAAGTGACTTTCAAGAAGGAATCCTTCAACAATGAAACTGTAGGTTTGGTCTTTCTTTTCTTTCTGAACAAACATATGATGAAAGATGATACTGCGGTTACTCCAAAGAGTACGAGAGCTACTGTGATTCCCAACCTATGTGTAATAGACATCTTCTTTTTCAATTTTTTCATAGTGCACCGAGGTAGTCATAATTCAAAAATGACACCACAAAGCCTATGATTTCCAGCAATTGATATTGCACTTGCATTTTTGAAAATACCATTCATTGGTAACTCTCCTTCAAAATTGTACGTTGAAAGACAAATTGAGATTGTTGAGGGAAAATGTCCCAAAGAATGAAGGAATTTGACCAGATAAGTTGTTATGAGAAATGTCCAAATTTTGAATACCTCTCAAGGATTCCATTGACTGAGGAATAGACCCATGAAAAAGATTTCGTTGCATATGTAGGTTTTCAAGGCTAGTATAGCTACCAAGATTGCTAGGAATTTCACCAGAAAAAACATTCTCAGAGATATCGAGTTTTTCCAAGTTTTTTAGTTTTCCAACCTCAGGTGGCAAGGATCCAGACAGACGGTTGCGTGCTAGATCTAATGCAATTGACAAAGAAGTGACCATCAAAAGTTGTCTTGGTATGCAACCATTAAGGTTATTGTCAGAAAGTTTTAGCAATAGCAAATTTCGACAATTGCTGAGACTCAAGGGTATGCCTCCCTCTAGTCTATTATTCACCAAGTGTAGTACATTCAGTAATGACATATTTCCAATAGACTCTGGAATTTCACCCGAGATAGTATTATTTGAAAATACCAACCTTTGCATCTTATGAAGGTTACCTATGCTATCAGGAATTGAGCATGTGAATAGGTTATCCTCCAACCATAAATTTTCCAGATTCACAAGATTTCCTATTGTTGAAGGAATAGAACCATACAATTGATTTGCATCTAGACTCAACCAAGAGAGAGAGAGAGTGATAGATTGCCCACAGAGTCTGGCAATACCCCTCTCAATTGGTTATTCGACAAATCTACCCGTTCCAAATTGCTGCAATTGATCAAAGAACTAAGAAAGGCCAGTCCATCAGAACCCCAAGTTTCAAAATTATTTTCACGTAGGTTTGACATATGGAGTTTTTGTAAGTTTCCGAAATCAATTGTTACTTTTCCATTGAAATTGTTAGGACCCAACTGGAGTAGTACCAATTGAGATGAGTTGGATATTGATAGCGGGAGGGGACCATTAAATTGGTTGGCATGTAGCTGAAGGATCTGAAGGTGAGGGAATTTGAAACCGAATGTCGGTGGAAGACTACCCTGAAGACGATTACAAGGCACAGATAACCAAACTAGCAACGATAGGTTGTACAAGGAAGGAGGGAGGGTACCTGAAAGTTGAGTGGAACTCAATCCTAAGTTCCTTATATTTCTCAATTGACCGAAAGTATTTGGAATACTTCCTCCCAAAGGATTGATACTTGCAGAAAAGTTTACCAGAGAGGTAAGATTCCCAATCGCCGGAGGAATTCCTCCGGTCAAATTGTTCTCACGAACGAAGAGTGACATGAGTCTCGGCATTGAATAAGCAAATTCTGTTGGGAACTCAGCAAATTCTGTTGGGAACTCTCCAACTAGTTTATTTTTACGTACACTAAGGTACCTGAGATTGGAGCAATGAGAAAGGCTTGTTGGAATTGTACTTCGAAACTTTTAATACCCAGATTCAGTTCTTGTAACCTGAAAAGATTACCGAGTTCAGTTGGAATTTCACCTGTAAAAGTGTTGTTATAGAGGCTAAGCTCCCGGAGAAAATTGAGGTTTCCGATATAAGGAGACAAAGAACCCGTAGACCTTCGGATGTGAGGTCGATAACGGTCACTCGTTTGTGTCGGCGACCGCATTTGACACCTCGCCAGTGGCAGAAATGGAGAGATTCATTCCATGAGCCCAACGCTTGTTGATTTTCTAGGGAAATATTTGACTTGATGGCCAATAATGCATGGAAATCAGTCTCGTTGCCAGCAACATTAATAGTGTTGAGGAGACTAAGAGATGTTGTTGTGTGAGGGGCAAGGGCTTTGATTTGAAGCAACGGGACGAGGGAAAGAAATATGGCTAGGAGATCAATTGAGAGAAATTTGGCTGAGAGACTCATCTTCATGTGTGGTTTGCGCCCTCAATTATGTTTGAACGACTACTATAGATATAAGATGAAGATTCAACTTCAACCGCATGATATTAATCTATTCTAGTCGTCTCATTGATGTAACTTGCAAGTCTTTATTTGGACGTATGTGGAATTTGACTGAAATGTCTAGTGGCACATAGTGGCAAAGTCAAGATTCTAATTTGGGACGGACCAAACCTTGTGAAAGCCTAATAGTAATATAATAATATTCTAAAATTCCAAAACAAAATTCCCAATTCCTAATTTTATACGTTAGAACATGATGTTATCCAAATTCAACAAATTCATATTTTAAAAATGCAAAACGCAATTCTCAATTCTTTATTGGAATCAAAATTCAGAATTTATGGTAGTAGAAATTAAATTTAAAAAAAAGAAGTTATGACCGTTATAATCACACAAGCAGAAAGGTGGAAACATACAGAGCGCATAAACAAAACAAAGGCGACGCCGCAATGTGTTGTCTCTATGAGAGAGAGAAAGACAAAGAGGAAGTCATCGCTACTCTTTCATCAATCGCCATCACGGCGTCGCCTCGATGTGTGGTCTCTATGAGAGAGAGAAAGACAAAAAGAAGTCATCGCTACTTGTTCTTCAATCGCCGATGGCGGGATTGACGCTGCTGGCAATTGACAAGAGGTTCTCCCTATCAATTACGGGTAACGTGAACATGAGGGCCAAGACTCGATTGGACTAAGGCGTGTGATGGATGCATAGCTGACAAAGATAAGTTTCCTAGGCTTTCCTGCACTGAACTAATGGCTTCTGTTGATTTTGTGTTTTTTCTTTTTTAATACACCTCCGCCAATGGTGGCAGACTTTGTGTTATATGAGTGCATGGGTCCTGAATACGTGGGGTTGAAGAAGAGGACAACATTGATTGCCATTATTAAGAAGGGAAGCAGTTGATCACCCCTGTATCCCATAAGATCCTTCTAAAATTAAATTTCGTACGTCTCAACGGAACTTCAATTTTACTAATCCGAAATGTTCATTTGGTAGACGACACGAAAAATTGTCAATGAAGAAGATTAGCTTGAGTAGGCTTGGATAGACAGCGAATCGTGTTTAGTGTAACGACAAAAATCCGGCCTTTGTTGTACTGGCCAAGTGGGGTGGGTGTTAAGCTGCGAAAGGCCTGCTAATAAAATAGGCATTTCTATCGTCTTTCATTTTTCAAACTATTAGTGCAGTGAATGTGCGCGAGGTGTGTAACCTAAGTCCATTACCAAAAAAAGGTTGCATTATTCGCACCAAACAATTAAATACTTTCTTACATTATTTGTGTGTGAAAATATAAAAATTATGAGCGACTAGACTTTATTTTTTGCCCGAGGCATGTGTGTGGTGGGGACCGTGGGGAGGCCACAAATTCGTAATTATTTGTGATTGTACGAAAGGTGGGATTTACTTACTGCTTTGAATGGATTGAAGAGCGTAGGGCTCTGTTTTGGACTCCGGATGGAGACTGGACGAAAACTCGGGGTCTGGACGGAAGCCTTTGATTGCTGGAAACGAGGGTTTTGGAGAGGCTTTAGTGAGAGAGTTGAGGCTGTATGCTACGAGGGTTTTGGTGTACGTAGGCGAATTTCTAGGTTGAAAAAGGTATGCTTGAGTGTTCTTGAAGTAAATTGAAAACAAAGAACAGAGGGTCCTTTAAATAGGTTAGAAATTGAGCACGGAATGAAAACAAAATATTCCTACACACAATCTTCATGGCAGCAGCCATTTTTAGGTTTAGGGAAAACCCTAATCGTTCAAAATGCCACGTTGATCAATATGGTAAGTTTTCTTCGTGTTCTGCATTCTGGAATTTTCGCTAATACATAAACAGCGGCCGACGTTCCACTACTGACTAGTGGTACAAAACCAGACAACGAACGGCAGGCGACATACTTGCAACGATAGGCGACAATGCTTGTGTCAGCCGACATAAAGAATGACGGCCGATAGATGGAGAATGGCGTCTGTTATTCCTTTTGAAGACTTGTTTTCTTATGCACATTCCACACACCTCTAGGGTTTAGGCAAGGGTATTGTATGAGTGGCGGGACAGACCCCGACTAGTTAAGGGTTGGTAAGGAGGCGGTTTTCGGTGAGTCCACGTGTCCAAAGCTCAAAACAGAAACTCTACACTAAACAATCCAAGCAGAAAACAAAATGTGTTTTGTCGTTGGGACTTCCTCAAGGCGGGGGCTTTAATACTTAAAATGCCAAATTGGAGTGTCTACAAACATGAGCTTTTAAAGTATTTCTTTAGATTTTAGAATTTGTGTTAGCTTATTTTAACAAGACCACTTCTTCTAATGGGACAGAAAAAATCTACTAGCTATCTGTTCAAATATACTAGGAGGACCAAATGAGATCCAAGACATATTTGTTGGAATGGACAAAATAGATTTGATTAATTACTAGTGTGTTCAGACACGAATATTGGAAACTATTTGGGGGCTGATGTGGCTGCATCCTCGGCATATGTTCAAAGTTGACCCTGACCAATATAGGAAACAATTTGGGGCCTGATGTGGCTGCATCCTCGGCATATGCCCAAAGTTGACCCTGACCCTGGAGTGAGCTATTGAGTGTTAGGTTTATGGATCAATTTATCTAGTTCGTTGGAACTTATTTTTGCACTCTCACTCACTAGCTAATCTCCTAATGAGTGACTTTACGTGGTCTATTGGAGATGCTCTAAGTCTTGTATCCCTCTCATATCCTCCCAACAAACAGTCCTCAATGGTCGATATCTTGATCCCCTTCCAGCCGCCCCATCAACGGCAACAGCATCAGGATCAAAAGTAATTGCGGTCAGAAAATGAATTGAAATCCGATGGAGATACACCAAAATGATTATGAGTCTAGTGCCTACCCATTCAATTCCAATTACATCGACAATCAAATCCCCAACCAAAGGGTTTAGTCACTACCATATCAAGGATAAATTGGGTTTTGGGGGAGACATTTTCATGGAAGCGTTGGGTTGTGCCTCTTTATGCCATCAGATATTTGATCTCTGAATCCAATTTTAGTTTCTTAATGTAGGAAAGCAGTACCGAAAAAATAGTAATTGACAATTTTATTTCTGGAAAATGAGAACACGAAATTACATAATACCGAAATTAAACAATCACAAAGATGTAAAGGAACGAAATTACCAAGCCGGGGCCCGTGTTTCACACGGTTTCCTGAAAGCAAATTCACCGCCCCACTTAGGGTGTTTGGGGTTTTGATCGGCATCTGCTTCCCAGGATACAGCGGCTAAAATGACCAACGGTAACACCTACCGGATCATCCTGTCGAACGAACAAGTGTCTGTTCTCTCTTCCACTAAAAATCACCAAATATATTTTGTGTAGCTGTGGTGTGAATCGGTGTCTTCAACAATCCTAGAGACTGCCATTATATAGAAAAAGATGAGCCTTTCCATTCATGGGAATTAAAGCAATAACAATTGCTGCCTTTTAATATGCAAAACTGATATTGCACTAATTTGCAATATTCATATCACACAATCATTCTGCCATTAGGCAGAGATCAATTCCATGGGTTTTCTAATATGATAGCCATCAATGAATCATCCGATTTCATAACTGAAATCTTATTCAGTGCAATCGTAACGGTTCGTGTTAAATTCATGCACCAATTGTCCAAATTCAATATTTCGAACTCACGCAAACTAGACACAGACCACAGACCTCGGACCACAGGCCGCGGGCCCATGAATCCTGAGTCCCGGTCCCGGCCCCGGTCTTGTTCAGGTGTTCAGTGACGGCACGCGCACGCGCGTCCCTATGGCTTTTTCCCATTCCCACAATGAGACAATTCTCATTCATCTTAAAAATGAACTTTGCTCATATTTAGGCTCACCTAAATATTCGAACAAATCTTTCATTTTTCCAACAATTAATTACAGAGTCATGCCAGTTTCTTTTGGTGGTACTCCGGAACCGATCTCACCAGTCGCAACCTTAGGCCGTGTGGCCGAACCATAAACCGAACCCCTTTCCGCAGCTATTTCCCACAAAGTTTTGGTTGTAGGAAAAGGGAACCCGGATGATGCGACTGTTAGAGTGTTGAACTAGAGACTTGTGGTTGCACTCACACGAAAGCAGGGGTATCCACTATCCTCTCATAGTTATGTAGCCTTGGTCCACCTATAAAGACCTAACAATTCACATTGTACTTGCTTGTCCGGTGAATTTGGCCCAAATGCACACGCACAAAAACCAAGTCTGAATCCTACTTCACAAACCCAACAAATTGTGCTATATCAACTAAGACGCATTAAACACAAAAAGGAGAAGTCGAAGATATAAACGGAACTTTTTCAAAGAAGGGTTCTGAGTCTTCACATATGCTTAATGCAGTTGAAAGACACCAAAGCATATTTGATCATTCATGAAGCTGGATCTTCTTGAAAACCCACATTATCAATACAAACAAGGCTAAGAGAAGTTGAAGACATACTTAGAAAAACATTGAAACCTTGGTTATGTGGTCACAACAAGGCTAAGCTGGATCTTCTTACAGTTGAAGATCAAAGCATTATCCGATGTTCATTCAGATTAATCACCATTTGTCGAATTCATTCTTATTGGATATACACATACTGCAAGGGCATAGTGGGGATTGCCATTTGTTAAGCTGATTGAATTCTTGCTTCCACCGTAGTCTAGTAATCCATGTTACCAATTGAATTCTTGCTTCCAACGTTGTCTATTTATCCATGTTGCCCTAGCAAGGTAAAGCAATGGAGGATTAAAGTCGAAGTCTGAAAAACAGAGAAGGTTCAAAACCATAGCTGGACGAATTCACAAAATGGGGGGTAAGATCTTCATTTTCTTACCTTCAGAATGTTGTTCTTGACCAGATGAAGGTCCCGGAGTACAATATTTATACTCATTCGGTCATTCGGGGACTCTGCGGACCATGCAAGTCTTATCTTTTTGATGGGGATAATATATTCCACCGTTTTGCTGCCATGGTTCTCCATGGTTAAGAGCGTGGAGTCTCCAATCTCCATAACACGTTGGGGGAAAGCAATCTTTGCATAGTTGTGAAGATTAAGCCCTGCCTCGAACATTTTGTCAGTAGGCCTTTTCCTTGAGATCATCTCCAATAACAAGATACCATAACTATAAACATCTCCACGAATTGACATCTCGCTTCCAAGACCATACTCTGCCATATGCAAATTTCAAAATGTAAAATCCGAGGATCTTTTTCTCGCCGGAAAAAAAAAATGGTACCAAATGAAAGAGAAATCATGTAACTGTGCCATTTATACTAACATGTAAAGGGTTGTTCCCCTGTATTTTAAAGCTACGTGACAATATTTTCTATGCCAAACCAATCGATGCACTACTTGTTAACGAAAAATAATTGACTTTGATTTGTTCTACGATAAACACACCAAATTCTACATGCAATCTTTCGTGGTTACTAATCTAGTGAATGTGTTGCAATTAGGTGATTTTGAGATTTAAAGTATAAAATGGCTAAAGAGGTGGTTAGTACCAGGAGCTGCATATCCAATGGTTCCCTTTATTGCAGTTGAACTACTTGTGCTTGGAGTGGTGAGCTCCTCACAAAATCTAGCGAGACCGAAATCTCCAACATGGGCAAGCATGTCACCGTCAAGAAGGATATTACTTGGCTTTAAGTCGCAATGAATAATTGGCCTTCCGCATTGGTGGTGAAGATAATCGAGCGCAAAAGCCACATCAATGGAAATGCCTATTCTTTGCAATTTGCAGAAGGTCAGGTCCAACGAAGTCGTGTTGCTCATTATTTTCCTCTGGGATTGGATGCAACCAATTATCAAGACTTCCATTGGGCATGAACTTGTAAACCAGAGCTTTAAGCTCATTCCCTTGAATATCAACACTGGAACAAGAAGTTATGATCGAAACTAAGTTTTGATGTCGAATATTCCTTAAGGCTTCACACTCTACCATGAAACTCTTAATAGAGCCACGAGTTTGAAGGTCAAGGACTTTGACCGCAACATCTAAAACTCCGTTTCGGGAAATAACACCCTTGTATACGCGACCAAAACTACCAAAACCAAGCAGATTCATCGAAGAGAAGCCTTCTGTTGCTTTGACAAGTTCTCCATAAGTGGCTTTCAAAAATGAATCTTCAACCAATGAAACGGTTGGTTTGGTCTTTCTTTTCTTCTTGAATAAGTATATGACGAAGGATGATACTACCATTACTCCAGCAAGTACCGAAGCAACAGTGATTGCTAACGCATGCAAAAGAGATGTCTTATTTCTTGATTTTTCCGTGTTGCACCGAGGCAGTCGTAGTTCAAAAATGCCACCACATAGCCTATAATTTCCGACAATAGATATTGCACCTGTTTTAGTGGAAACACCCTTCATTGATAATTCTCCTTCAAAATTATTGAATGACAACTTTAGATTCTGCAGGGAAAAAGCCTCCAAGAATATTGGAATTAGACCGGATAAGTTGTTGTGAGAAAGGTCCAAATCCTAAATACCTCTCAAGGATACCAGGGATGGAGGAATAGATCCTTGAAAGAAATTATTCTGCATATATATATAGCCATTCAATGCTATTGCAGCTACCAAGAGCGCTAGGAATTTCACCGGACAAATCATTGAAAGACATGTCGAATTCTTGTAAATTTTTGAGGTTTCCAACCTCAGGTGGCAAGGATCGAGACAAATGGTTGTTAGATATATCCAATTCCATTGATAAAGAGGTGAGACCATAAAAAGTTGTTTTGGTATGCTACCATTAAGATTATTATAGGCAAGTGACAGCGCTAACAAATCTCGAAAGTTGCGAAGACTTGAGGGTATGGCCCCCTCTAGCTTGTTTATCCCCAAGCAAAGCTCATTCTGCAATGACAAATTTCCAATAGACTCTGGAATTTCTCTTGAGATAGTGTTGTTTGAAAAACACAACCTTTGCATCTTACGAAGATAACCTATGCTATCGGGAATTGGGCCTGTGAATAGGTTTTCATACAAACCTAAGAGTTGCAGATTCACCAGGTTTCCTATTGTTGAAGGAATAGATCCATAAAATTGATTTCCAGCTAGATTCAACCAAGAGATATATATTGATAGATTGCCCACAGAGTCTGGTAATAGCCCTCCAAAGTGGCAATCATTAAAATCTATCAATCTCAAATCGCTACAGTTGGTCAAAGAACTAAGAAAGGGTAGTCCATCAGATCCCCCGGATTCAAAATTGTTCCCAAATAGACTTAGAAAACGAAGATTATGTAGGCTTCCGAAATCGTTTGTTACTTTTCCACTGAAGTTGTTAGAACCCAATTGGAGATACACCAACTGCAACAAGTTGGATAATGAAAGCGGAAGTGGACCATTAAACTGATTGAATTCTAGCTCAAGGTCCTGGAGGTGAGGGAACATGAAACCAAACGTCGTTGGGAGATTACCCTGAAGTTGATAATTATTAGCCAGTGATAACGTTTCTAGCAACGTTAGATTGTATAAGGAATGAAGTATGGTACCTGAACTTTGAGTGACCCCCAATGCAAGGAACCTTAGATTTTTCAACTGACCCACAGCATTTGGGATACTTCCTCCAAGCGGATTGTAAGACGCATGAAGGTATTCCAGAGATGTAAGATTCCCAATCGATGGAGGAATCCCTCCCATCAAATTGTTCTCACGAACGTGGAGTTTTATGAGTCTCGGCATTGAATAAGAAAGTTCTTTCGAGAACTCTCCAACTAGGTTATCTTTGTTTGCAACAAGGTACCTGAGATTGGAGCAACGAGATAGGCTTGTTGGGATTGTACCTTCGAAACCATTGAAGCTCAGATTCAGTTTCTGTAACCTGAAAATATTACCAAGTTCAGTTGGAATTTTACCAATAAAAGTGTTGTTAGGGAGGGTAAGCCCCAGAGAAAACTGAGGTTGCCGATATAAGGAGACAGTGAACCCATTAGACCTCTGAATGTGAGGTCGATAACGGTGACTCGTTCGTGCCGGCGACTGCATTTGACACCATGCCAGTGACAGAAATGGAGAGATTCATTCCATGAGCTCAAGACCTATAGATATTCTGGGAAAATATTAGATTTGATGGCCAATAATGCATGGAAATCAGTCTCGTTGCCATCAACATTAAGAGTGTTAACGAGACTAAGGGACGTTGTTGTGTGAGGGGCAAAGGCTTTGATTTGAAGGAATGCGACGAGGGAGAGAAATCACGCTAGGAGATCAATTGAGAGAGATTTGGCTGAGAGACTCATCTTCACGTGTGGTTTGAGCTCTCAATTATGTTTGAACAACTACTATATATAGTATGTAACTTGCAAGTCTTTATTCTAGTGGCAGAGTATATATGTTAGTGCATAGGTCCTGAATATGTGGAATTATCCACGCAAAATTAAATTAATAAATAGGCATTATTAAGAAGGGAAGCAGTTGATCACCTCTGTATCCTATAAGATCCCTTCTTAAATTACCTTTGTACGTCTCAACAGAATTTCAATTTTACTAATCCAAAATGTTCGTTTTGTAAATGACACGAAAAATTGTCAATGCAGAACATTAGCTTGAGTGGACTTGGATAGACATGCCAGTGAATAATATTTTTTGTTGTCAAATATATAGGTTCGGTTTCCTACGAAACTGGTTTTTTTAATGATTTTCGCTTTTTTAACTCTTTTGGGCTACTCCATGCGTAGCTTTGTTATTGATTTGATTTGGGTCTCCGCTAGTGAATTGTGGAATTGGTCGGGGTACGTGTGCCCAGACATCTGAATTATTAAAAAAAAAAGTGAAATACCTAGGAGCTAGGTTTATGCTTTTTTCTGAAGAGACAAAGGAGACAATGGTTAATATTAGTAATATGGTTAGGTCGATGTACCCAAAAAAGGTAACATGTTGAAATCAGGACCTAGTGAATAAATGGAATTCAGAAAATGAATTGAACTCAGATGGAGGAACCCTGGGGCTCTGCTGTCACTTAGGATGGCAGGCCCTCAACCCATCCGAGCCATCTAATTTGGCAATCCACGGTTTAGGTTTACTATTGATAAAAATGCATATACAAATCTCAATCGTTTGTCAAGATGGACGGCTCAGATCGAAAATTGGCTGAGCTTGCCGTCCTCAAGGGACAGCAGAGCCGGATGGAGATACACTTAGATAATGAGTCTAGTACTGCCCACCCACTTAATTCCATACACCCATTAACTATCAAAGCCCCAACCAAAGTGTTTAATTAGTAGTACCATATATCAAGTACTTAAAGATTTTGGGGATCAAATCGTTGTCAACACATCGCTTTCTATCTTCACCCACCCACAGAAAAGAACTCCCCAAATAAATTTGGATTTTTTGGAGACATTTTCGTGGGGTTGCTCTGCCTAAGCAAAATGGTAGTAACAGTTTATGGAAAATGCATTGAACGCTCTCCAGCAGAATTGGAGGCCTGGGGTTGTTGGCTCTTTATGACTTCACATACTTGTTGTTTAGCTTTTAATCATATATGCAAAGTGGCGGGATCAGGATTTGAACTTAGAGTATATTGCGGGATAAAAGTAGCAAATTCTTTGAACCAAAATGCATTTATTTTAATTTCTCGTTTTGCAGACCGAACAATCTTTTCTGGAATGGAGGAGTATTTCATACCCAAGAAACACACGCACTTGATGATTAATCGTACATAGTAGCTGAAAAAAATGCATGTATCGGTGGGAGGTTGGGAACCGGGGTAGCCTGTGCCACCAAGTCACCCTTAATAGTTCTGCCCCTGTACATGTAGTTTGATGACAGACAATAGAATCACGTCATTATCGTTTGGTGGTTCTCCGGAACCAATCGCACTAGCCGCAACCTTAGAGCATTCTCATCAAGATCTCTATTTCATCATTTTGGATGAAGTAGCGAGGAAAAGCTGAAAAAGCTTTATTTTAATGTTTTGATACACATTGGCTTTTGTCTTCCTCGGATCTCTTTTGCCACAATCCATACAAGGGATAGAGAACAATTAGAATTTTTTATTTTATTTTAGATGTGGTGGTGCCGGACCGTATTTTCACCATCTCTCCTAAAACTAATTGGTTGTAAGAAGGGTTTCAATTAAGTCTTTCAAGACATTCGACATCGCACCCACAAGTCTATTTTTAGAGCAGTTGCAGGGAGTGGCATTGTGTAACCAAATTTATGGGGGCATTCTGGGCCAAAACAATCCCTCCCTGATACCACTTGTCGGACCATTTTTCACCATCTCTCTTAAAACCAAATTGGTGTAGGAAGGGTTTCAATTAAGTCTTTTACGGCATTCAACATTGCACCCGCAAGTTTGTTTTTAGAGCGGTCGCAGGGTGTGACATTGTGTAACCAACCATGGAGTAAAAAAAGTGAATAGCTAAATTAGAAAAAGTACCTTTTGAGGGTTATTTTAATCTAATTTTTATTGAACCCGATATTAATGCTCTTAGGTCGTGTAGCTGCAGCTTTCCACAGCTATTTCACAAAAGCTTTCGCTTGGAGAAGTGACCGAAAGGATTTGAACTAGAGGCTTGTTTTTCGAGACATTTTCATTCGCCGTCCATTCTACTTGTACTAGAATCATGTCATTCGATCCTGCGTTACCCAAAGAAATGCCATTGCCAAACTGACTTGTCACACACGAATACCTTGCACTCACACGAAAGCTGGGATATTCACTCACGCCCTGTTTGTTAAAGAGATATGCATATGAGAGGAGAAGAGGATTATAATAAGAGAGGGATATAGAGGTGGATATAATTTTGGAGGTATTATTTTAGAAGGGGAGATTTAAAGTTACTTGGTTTGGTTTGTTTCTTTAGAAGGTGGATATGAAAGGGTGGATAATGTACAATTGAGCAAAATTTCTATTTTGCCATTCGACGAAAAAGATCAGATTGCATTTAGGCCTTGTTTGGTTTGGGTCTCAAGACCCAAATTTAAACTTTTTTACTCTTATATCTCTCCAATTATTATTCCTATTTTCAATGATTATACCATATTTTCAATCATTTCTCTCTATATCTCTCTCCAATCATTACTCTATATTTCTAATCATTACCCCTATTTCTCTTTCCACTCAAAACCCAAAATCCAAAAACAAAACCCAAACCAAACAAGATCTTAGTCTCTCTCTTCCCTGTGATCTCTCTCTCTCTCTCTCTCTCTCTCCCCCCCTCTCCCTCTCCCTCTCTCCTAAGCCAAAGCCTGCCACTTTCACAAACCCACCTCTTCTCCATTTCCCATCAAAATCTCAAACTGTAAAACTCAAACTTTCCCCAAGATATCAAAATTAATTGCTCGTCTCAGGAAAAAAACCTCAAATCCAAACAGTATCTTTTGGTAATTAGACACCTTCGGCCAAGCTAAGAAAATCATGCATAAAAAATTTCCCCAAACTCACGTCCGGATATTTTCCGGCATCGACTTTGCTGTCGTTCTGTACCTTATCCAAACGTGTCTTTCTCAGTCCAGTTCTTCTTATTGAAGGAGTTGTCGATTTTTTCTGTTAGAAAAAAATATCGATCAAGGGGGTTTCTTTGATTTCAAAATAGGAATCGATTAAGGCATTTCTCGGACCAAACTCGTCGGATCAACGTTGATTTCATCGTCAGTTTCAGTCTGAAACAATTATGGGTTCATCTTTGTCATCGTCCAGTTCTTCTTCCTGTATCTCTCTCTCTCTCTCTCTCTCTCTCTCTCTCTCTCTCTCTCTCTCTCTTCTCTCTGTTTGTGTACAACTGTGTGGAGTAAAGAGGGGGTAATTTGGTAAAGTGGTACCCCGGATAAAATTTAGACAGGGGGAGGGGTGCCTAAATTTAGTACCTCTGGAGAGGCATACACATATCCTTGGAAATTTTTATCCGGATCTCTTAACCAACCAAATGGTGGATATAGTTCACATGGATATGTATATCTGGGACAAGCTTATATCCCACTCCTATATCCACCAAACATGGAGCCTTGATTCACCAATAAAGATCGGACAATTCATATTGTATTTGCTTGTGCTGTAAATTTGGGCCAGATGGGCACCCACAAAAACCAAGTCCGAATCATACTTTACAAACCCAACAAATTGTGCTACGACAACTATGACGCATTAAACACAAAAAGGAGAAGTCGAAGTTATAAATGGAACTTTTTAAGCACACCAAAGCATGGTTGGTCATTCTTGAAGCTGGATCTTCTTCAAAACATACACTGCAGGGTCCGTCCGTGTTAAGAGTTATTGGGAGTCTTGTACTGTTATTGAGGTTTTGTCTTGGCAATGCAAAAGGGTATTGCTAGACTATTGGCGATTTTTTGTCAGTGCGAATCCACAAGATTTGTGTGTCATTGTTTGATTTATGATTCCACAACTTCAAGGGCACAAGCCTATGACCTGGTGCTGGCAGGTTAGAGTCGTGAAAATAGCCTCTGCGCTGGTGGAGGTAAGGCTGTTGGAAAGTAAACTTGATTTTTAGGAAATTGTGAATTCTAGGGAGTTGTGTAGACACATGATACTTGAATGGTGTGGTTCATGTATGTAGTTGAATAGTCTCTTGAAGTATTCATGTATGTAGATGAAGGGTCATGAATGTAGACATTCATGTACTTGGTTAGGTTCATGTACCTATGTCATCTAGTGATAAAAGTGTGATGGAAAGTAGAGAGATAGAGTAGGGTTGAGTAGAGTGAATGAACTACCATGGAGTAGTTAACTGTGATAAAGATTATTGAAGCATTTTATCACATATTGAGTGTTATCTCCTCCCCTACATCTCTCCTACTTGTTTAAGTGTATTTGGCCCATCACAGATTGCCAACAAATTGGTATCAGAGCTTCTATGATCCTTGAAGTGATCCTAGAAGTGGCAATTGATCATTGTTTGATGACAATGGGTACTCCTATGCATTTTTGGTCCGAGAAATTAATGTTCTCGAATTGTAAAAGAATGCGGGTCACTCTATCTTATTATCTTCAAGCATGTGACTTGTGGGAGGTTGTTGCAGAAGAGCCAACAGCTGATTTACCTAAGAGAATCCGAGAAAAGAAAGAAGAGAAAGTGCTAGGAGTTTTAAAGAAGGCAATTCATGAAGAGGTATGGAAGGACATTAGAGAAACGATATCTCCATGTCAAGCTTGGAAGATGCTTTATTGCATCACCTCTAATTGTGGAGGAAAATCATTAGCCAAGGTGTATTGGCTCCAATGTTTTGAAGAGGATGACTTTGTGGCACAAGATGTTGGAGAATGTAATCCCGCAGAAGTGAATCAATTTGAGGAGAATAAAATTGAAGGAAATGTAGCTAGGGAAAGCATGCTTGAAGATCAGATGAATAGTGAAATTATGGAAGCAACGGAAGAAAAAGAAATTGAAGACATGAAGGAAACAATTGTTGAAGTCAAGGCTCAGAGAGAAGAAGAGACCTCGGTAGAAAAGCAAGAGGATGCAATCGAACCAGAAGTCGGCGGCAGATAGGGCTGAACAAAAAAAAAAGTGAACCGAACCGGCGAACCGGTTATTTTTTTCGGTTCTTCAACAGTCCGGTCCGGTTCTCGGTTCTTAGAATTTCAAAATTTTAGGAACCGGTTTGGTTCCCGGTTCTTGTAATTTTAACCCCGGTTCGAACTGAATCGAACCGGTTTTATATATATAATACATAAATAAGCTATTTTATACTAAAAAATAGTGAGGGGTGAGAATCGAACTCCGTCTGCGCATGTGGAAACCAAGATCCTAACCGATTGGCTGGATGCCTCTTCATGTTTTTATTGGATATGTATTCTATTTATTACATACCTGAGTCAACCAAAAGTATTTACTACTTTCTAGAGATGTGTACAGATATATACATATATACTCTCTTAGTCTCTTTATATCCCATATCACAAAAACACAGGCAACGCCTCCCTCTCTCTCTCTCTCTAGCGTGATATATGTATCATCTCATCCCATCGCCGTGAATCATTCGTCGTCACTGATGGACATCGTCGACTCTCAGCCCTCTCTCACACCCATCCTCGAAACGAAGGCTAGTCTCTCTCTCTCTCTCCACTCGGAACGACGAAGAAGAAGAAGCCTATCCAAGTCTCTCGCTCTCTTTCGATCTGTGTACGTATTTACTGAGTTGTACTCAAATCGATTTACTGAGTTGATCTATAAATATCGATTTCGCTCCAGATCTGTAAATATATATGCATATACATACAGTATGCTTTTCGATTTTTCAAGATATGTATAGATCTGTAAATGTATTTTCGATTTTGCAAGATACATACAGATCTGGCTAGTTTGTGTGTAGAATCTGTGTGTATATCTGGGTTTGTGTGGATAGTTTGTGTGTAGAATATGTGTCTATATCTGGGTTTGTGTGTGGTTATTGTGCCAAGATTCCTCTCTCTCTCTCCCCCGAACCGAACCGGAACCGAACCGATCTCTAAAAAGTCGGTTTCGGTTCTATGGTTCCTCCGAACCGGTTTTGCTCGGTTCAGTCAAAAACCCCTCCGAACCGAACCGGTTACACCCTTAGCGGCAGAGTTCAAAATGATCAAAGGAAGGAAGTGGAACTTTGAATGATTAAAGAAAATGAGGAAATTCAAGAAAATCTTGATGACAAAATTGAAGTTGGTAAGTCCAATAGAGTTAAGAATTATGGGCTTCAACTAGGTGAATTTGTTTGCAAAACCACTCTACTGAAGTGTGAGAATGGAAGCCACGAGGATTTGATTCCTACCAGTTGCAATTCAAAGACGGATTTTGAGAATTGTGCATTTGACACTGGTTGGGTAAATATGGATGAGTTTTTTGATCCGCAAGATCGAAGATATACAAGATTCAAGAAGCATGAAAAATTCAAGAATGGAGGCCGATGCAATGTTCATGTGAAGAATAAACAAGAAAATGTACATTTGAAGGCCGTGCGCAACCGTTTAAGGAAGAAGTCTGCAAGTCTTTACAGAATGGTCAAATTCAAGGTTCTCACATCCATGGAGCTGGTGAAGCAGACTATTGCTATTGATGGTGCTGGATTTGAAGATGCCCACGACAAAGTGAAAGCTCTCATCAATGAATGTTTCTTTTAGTTGTAGAGAATTTTAGTGCAAAATCAAGTTTAAGGGGGGATGTTGGAAAGTAAACTTGATTTTTAGGAAATTGTGAATTCTAGGGAGTTGTGTAGACACATAATACTTGAATGGTGTGGTTCATGTATGTAGTTGAATAGTCTCTTGATGTATTCATGTATGTAGATGAAGGGTCATGAATGTAGACATTCATGTACTTGGTTAGGTTCATGTACTTGAGAGCATATAAATACCTATGTAATCTAGTGATAAATGTGTGATGGAAAGTAGAGATATAGTTGAGAGATAGAGTAGGGTTGAGTAGAGTGAATGAACTACCATGGAGTAGTTAACTATGTTAAAGATTATTGAAGCATTTTATCACATATTGAGTGTTATCTCCTCCCCTACATCTCTCCTACTTGTTTAAGTGTATTTGGCCCATCACAGATTTCCAACAAAGGCAACGTATATCTACCCTTCCCCAGACCTTGCAGAAGTTAGATGTGGGAGCACTAGTAATCTTAATGGAGTCGATCGATGGATAATAAGATGCAAATCTATCTTTTATAGTATATGTGACATATAGTTCACCCAACCTAAACTCGAATGATTATTTGGTTCCTTGTCCTGAGATGCAAATCTATCTTTTATAGTATATGTGACATATAGTTCACCCAGCCTAAACTCGAATTATTATTTGGTTCCTTGTCCTGTTAGTGTTCTGATAGCATTACCCATTTCTATAATGAATTTTCAAGCTTCTTGATAATGCAAACTGTTTGGTCAGCTTGGCTTATTTGCTTCTTCATCTTTTTTTCTTTTTTTTGTTGAGATATATTGTTTTTGACAATTTGTGCAAACCTTTACTCATCCGATGCACCTCGATGAGACTATTCAGGAGACCAAGAAAATAAGATAATGAACCTTTCAAAAAATAAACACTAAGTCAAATACAGTATTAGCCTTTTTGTCCAAAATTGACATGACACAAGGAAGAAGAGATTTCAACAACTAAGCCAATACAAACAAGGCTAAGAGAAGTCGAAGACATACTTAGAAACACATGACATATTGGTAACGTGGTCACAACATATTGTTCTTGTACTCACCAAAAGAAAAAAACATACTGTTCTTGCAGATGAAATTCAAAGCATTATTGGACATTCAAATCACCCTTATTCAAATTTATTCTTGTTGGAGATATACATACTGCAGGGGCATGGTGTGCATTGCACAGGTGATTGAATTCGTGCTTGCTTCCAACGTTTTCTAGCTGTCAATGTTGCCCTAGCAAGGTGAAACCACGAGGATTATTTACCCCAAAAATAAAAAACCATGGAGGATTAAAGTCAAAGTCAGAAAAAAAGAGAAGGTCAAAAACCATAGAAGGACGAACTCACAAAATATTGACTAGGATCTTCATTCATTTACCTTCAGAATATTGTTCTAGACCAGATGAAGCTCCCGAAGTACATTATTTATGCTCATTCGATCTTTTGGGGACTCTGTGGAGCATGCCAGTCCTATCTTTACAATGGTTACCAGATATTCCACCATTTTGCTGCCATGTCTCTCCTCTGCTAAGAGCATGGGGTCTACAATCTCCATCACACCTTGAGGGAAGGCTGCCTTGGCGAAGTTATGAAGATCAAGGTTTGCCTCAAATATTTTGTCAGTAGGTCTCTTGTTAGTTATCATCTCCAACAACAAAATTCCATAACTATAAACATCTCCGCTGGTTGACAACTCGTTTCCGAGACCATACTCTGCCATTTGTACAATTCAAACGTTAAAACAGAAACATATTTATTTATTTTTTTCTGGAAAAAAAAAAGTGATACAAAGTGAAAGAGTTAACTTGGTTGTAGTACATCATGTGCGTTTTTTAATATGATACTAACATGTAAACCAAACTTATTTTACAATCATAAATGTGCTGAAATTCGGTGATTTTGAAATTAGAAAAGGCAGATTTAAAGTAGAAAACTGATAAAGAGCTTGTTCTTACCTGGAGCTGCATATCCAATGGTTCCCTTTATTGGAGTTGAACTACTTGTACTTGGAGTGGCGAGCTCTGCACGAAACCGAGCTAGACCGAAATCTCCAACATGGGCAACCATGTCACCATCAAGAAGGACATTACTGGGTTTTAAATCGCAGTGAATAATTGGCCTTCCACATTGGTGGTGAAGATAGTCGAGTGCACAAGCCACATCAATGACAATGTCTATTATTTGCATAAGATTCAGTGCCACAAACTCACGTTGCTCATTATTTGCATTCAAAATTGGATGCAACCAATTATCTAGACTTCCATTCGGCATGAACTCATAAACTAGAGCTTTAAATTCATTCCCTTGAAAATCCACACTAGAACAAGAAGTTATGATCGAAACTAGGTTTCGGTGTCGAATATTTCTTAAGGCTTCGCACTCTGCCATGAAGCTCTTGGTAGCGCCATGAGTTTGAAGGTCAAATACTTTGACCGCAACAACTAACTCCCCAGTTTGGTCAAAAGTACCTTTATACACACAACCAGAACTACCAAAACCAAGCATATTCGTTGAAGAGAAACCTTCAGTTGCTTTGAGAAGTTCTCCATAAGTGACTCTCAAGAATCACTCTTTCAAGAATGAAACTGTAGGCTGGGTCTTTCTTTTTTTCTTGAAGCAACAAATGATGATGGATGATACTACGGTTACTCCGAGTACCGAAGCTACCGTGATTGCTAGCGTCTTTAAAAGAGACATCTTATTTCTTGGTTTTTTCGTGTTGCACCGAGGTAATTGAAGTTCAGAAATGCCACCACATAGCCTATAATTTCCGGCAACAGATATTGCACTTGCGTTAGTGAAAACACCCTTCATTGGTAATTCTCCTTCAAAATTGTTGAATGATAAATTGAGATTTTGCAGGGAGAAAGTCTCCAAGAATATTGGAATTTGACCGGATAAATTATTGTGAGAAAGGTCCAAATCCTGAATACCTCTCAAGGATACCACGGATGGAGGAATAGATCCTTGAAAGAAATTATGCTGCATATATAGCACTTCAATGCTATTGCAGCTACCAAGAGTGCTAGGAATTTCACCAGACAAATTATTCTCGGAGATGTCGAATTCTCGTAAATTTTTTGAGGTTTCCAACCTCAAGTGGCAAGGATCCGGACAAACGGTTACGAGCTAGATCCAATCCTATTGACAGAGATGAGACCATCAAAAGTTCTCTTGGTATGCTACCATTAAGGTTATTTTCATAAAGTTGAAGTAATAGCAAATTTTGACAGTTGCCAAGACTCGCGGGTATGGCTCCCTCTAGTATGTTTTGCTCCAAGTAAAGTTCATTCAACATGGACAAATTTCCAATAGACTCTGGAATTACTCCTGAGATTTTGTTGTTTGTTATATACAACCTTTGCATCTTATGAAGATAACCTACGCTATTGGGAATTGGGCCTGTGAATAAGTTTCTAGACAAATCTAAGTACTGCAGATTCACCAGGTTTCCTATTGTTGAAGGAATGGATCCATACAATTGATTTCCACCTAGATCCAACCTAGAGAGAGATATTGATAGATTTCCCACGGAGTCGCATCTGCAAACACGTTTTCCCGTGGGCCGACGCCCCCCGTTCAGGCATTGATCTATATCACTTCAGAAGAAACGATATAACAGTACTCACAAATAGAGGTAATAAGCCCACTTGACGAGATTAGATCGTTTCCAGTCTCCCTGTGGGATGAAGCTTCTTTGTTAGGAGTCTGGTAATACCCCTCTAAATTGGCTGTCTAGCAGCTGTATCTCCATCAAATTGCTACAATTGGTCAAAGAACTAAGAAAGGCTAGTCCATCAGATCCCCCAGTTTCAAAATTGTTCCCTCCTATACCTAGCCATTCGAGCTTATGTAGGCTTCCAAAATCATTTGTTACTTTTCCATTGAAATTGTTATAACCCAAACGGAGATACAGCAACTGCGATAAGTTGGATAATGAAAGCGGAAGTGGACCACTAAATTGGTTGTACTGTAGCTCAAGGTACTGGAGGTGAGGGAACATGAAACCAAATGTCGACGGAAGATTACCCCGAAGTTGATAATTATGAGCCACTGATAACGTATCTAGCAACGTTAGGTGAGTTTTTGATCGGAGTAGCACAAATTTTGAAACTTATTCCCAAAGTAGCTACCTTTTCAAACATATTCTGAAACTAGCACTTCACGCATTTTGGTAATGGGTTATAACCATTAATTGCCAACTCGGCATGCCAGATCAGCTCAAGGGGATCAGCTCAGGGGTTCACTGCTAGTTGTAATTGCGCGTAACCAAAATGCGTTGTTTTTAAATCATAACGCATTTGTAAAATGCGCTAGGGTTTTGAAATTTAGGGTTTCATAGCGCATATCTGAAGTGCGCTAGGGCTAAGTAGGGTTTGATCACTTACCCCTTTTTATGACCATTTTCCTCCAATGTAGACTAGTTTTTGGCCCTGGTCCCTTCATGAAAGTTTTAAAGGATGTCAAGTACTTTAATTTTGATGCAAGAATTACCCAAAACTGAAAAATATTGATTGCGCAATCATCATCTAAAGTTTAATAAAATTCTCAAATCTTAACATCAAAACATAGGCTCCATTGAAATTACGTACAACGCATATGGAGAATGCGCTACCATTAGTGTTACTATTAGTATTATTGATTCCCTAGATGGTAGAGCTGCAAATATTGATTCCCTGGTTGGTAAAGCTGCAAACATCGTACAAGTATATATTTTATAATAGCACACTTTCGTTATGCGTTGTCATTCGCATCCAATCCTTGGTGAAATGTAAGCATATTTTTTACTTTTTTGAGTTTTAAAAAGTCATTTGTTTTGGGCAAATAAGAAACTCCTACATCATTTTAGGCCAAAATAAGTTAAAAAATATTTTTTGCTTTTCCCCATTAATATGTCAAAAAACGATAAGCATGCTTAACTTTTTTTAGGCCAAAATAAGCCTTAGTAATATTTAAAAGTGATTCCCCCTTGTAAAACTGCAAAATATCGTACAGATTTAGTAATAGCGCACTTTTGTTATGCGCTGTCATTCATACATCCAATCTCTGGTAAAGCCTGCAACTTGAATCCCTGGCAAAACCTGTAGTTTGATGTGATTTGGGCCTTCCGCATTATCATCGCGCATTATATCTATGCGCTGTTGTTGCCTATCACGCATATTTAAAATGCGTGGTAAGGGTGGCTACAAGTAGTATTGCAGCTTCCCTCACAACATTACGAAATCCAACCTAAATTTTCAAAAATGCCAATATCTGTACTAGTATATGTCGGAGGAAAAGTTCTCCAACAAACCAATGGCGGTTCGTCATACAGTGGTGGTACAACACTCCATTTAACAATAGAACGCGGCATAACTCTTGATCAATTGCAAGTGCTTATATCAAATGCTGCGGGAATGGCGTCCACGCATATGGCAATAACATTTCGCTACCCGAGTATAAGGTTTCCCAACCCGGCGTACGAGTATGTAGGAATTGAGCTTGTGGACAACAATGGTGTAGACCTAATATTTGATGTTCATGGAGAAATACCAGGTTACGTCCCCATTTTGTTCACGGAAGCAATTAACGGTCAACAGCTGCAACCGTACCACATTATCGAACAACACCATCCGAGTGATCGTTACCCCGGTGAAAGCTCTCACCATTATGATAGCTTCCCAAATGAAATAGAACAACATGATGGGGGGTTGGAGGATGAGTCTGATACTTCTTCCTTCGAGGATGTTGATGCGGGCTTGGATACGGACGAGTTGGAAGGCGACGACTTCGAACAGCATGGGTCAGAATCGGAAGACTTCGAAGCCATCCTCAATGAAGGAAACGCAGTGCCAATGCACCAGCCGCCATGCCCCATGTACACGCAGGACACATGGTCAAACATTTTCGACCCTAGTCCACCATTGCGGACCCAAACTCAAGTGGGATGGGACGGGAGATCAGATTTTTTCGTGGGACAGGTGATGTTTGTTTAACTTAATGCACAAGTTACATAAAAATTGAATAAGGGTTTTTTCCCGCAGAAATATTTGATAACTTTTCCTAAGGTGAATATATTTTTTTTCAGGCAGCTCTTCTCTTCAAAGGCAGAGTTGCAACAGGCGATGAAGAGGTATTGCATGCTCAGAAACCATGTCGCCAAGACAGATAGATCATCCCCCAAGGCCTTGGTTTACAAATGCAATAATGATACCCCCTGCAACTGGCGACTTCGGGCATGCCATAAGGAAAATCACGACATGTGGCAAATCACACAATATACAGGGCCACACACATGCTTGGGTGTCAATGTAAGTCAAGACCACAACAGTCTCGATGCTCGGTATATGGCACATGAACTCAATGAAATTGTCGCAAAAGCCCCTGGCACGAAGATCAAAGCCCTCCAAGAAATTGTCAAAAAGTTAGCAGGTGGATACATGCCAACATATAAAAAGACGTGGTCTGCAAAGCAAATTGTTATACAAAATATTCATGGTAATTGGGAGGAGTCATTTGCAACACTGCCAAGATTTCTACAAGTGCTTGAACAATCCAATCCGGGCACGCAGACACGTTTGATTTTGAAAGAATCGGGCATACCTGGAACAGGCACATTTCATAGTCTGTTCTGGGCATTCGCGCCTGCAATCGAAGGCTTCAAAAGATGTCGGCCAGTTATATGCGTTGATGGAACCTTCCTGACAGGAAAGTACAAGGGCACGTTATTGATCGCAGTGAGTCAAGACTCTGAGAATCAGATATTTCCAATTGCATTTGCCATTGTCGAGAAGGAGGACAAGGAGAATTGGGGGTGGTTCCTCACATGCATTAGGCACTTCGTAACAGATCGAAAAGGGTTGTGTCTTATTTCAGACAGACACCCTGGCCTCCTAGCTTACCTAAACGATGATGACGCTTATGATTGGAGACCGCCGCATGCTGTTCATCGTTTCTGCCTCCGCCACTTGGGGGCAAATTATCATCGAAGATTCGGAAAAATAGTGGGGAATGAAGTGAAAATCACAGCAATGGAAGCGCAAAAACACAAGTTCAAGGCTAAACTAAACCGATTACAAAGATTTGCAAACGGCCTTGTCTACGATGAACTCAAAGGCCTCGATAGAAAGAATTGGACGTTTGCATACGATGGAGGTAGGCGGTACGGCACAAAAACTACCAACGTCTCTGAGAGCTTCAATGGGGTCCTAAAAGAAGCCCGACACTTACCGATAATGGCGACGGTTATGACTACCTTTTACAAGTGCGTAGAGTATTTTGATGACAGACTTGTCAAATCCATGCAATTCAAGGCTAACGGGAACGATTTTAGCCTATTTGCCAAGAAAAAGTACGATAAATGGAATGACAATGCAGTGGGACACAACGTAATTGTGATCGACCGGACCGCGGGATTGTATGAGGTACATACGCCAATGAATCCAACAAGTCCATACAAAGGAAATCACAAGCACACGGTTGAGTTGCCAATGCATAGGTGTACTTGCAACAAGATTCAGCTATGGAAACTGCCATGCTCGCATGTGATTGCTGTTTGCAAAAAAATGCGGCTCGACCCTCGCCAATACTTCAACAAGTACTGGTCAATCGACACGACAATTTTCATGTATGGGTCTTTAACATTCAAGCCACTGCCTGACGTACCGTACTGGCCACCATACAATGGGCCTAGAGTTCTTCCTGACACAAAACGTCTCCGAGGTCGAGGGCGGCCGAGAGTAAATCGATTGCGAACTGAGATGGATTGGCTTGAGTCTCAACCGCCACAAACCTGCTCATTATGTGGTGAGAGAGGTCACAACATGCGAAGATGCGGAAGAGTGGGGGGACCATCATCATCTTAATTACATAGTTCAGAAAATATGTAATCTCATATCATCTATGTATGCGAGGATTGAGATTTCTAATCAATTGCACTATCCATGTTCAATTTTAGTACCAATGTACTTGCACTTTGATCTATGTATGAGAGGAAATTAGCTTATTTTTATTCATTTTAGTTTTTACATATTACTGTCATTTTTATACATTGTTACAAATTTTTTTCTTTCTAAAAATGAACAAGGTAAAGTCTAAGTGTTTTAACTAAAATCACACCGTTGATGTTCAACGAAAAGTCCAAAAGTTCAACAAAATAGAGGGCCAAAAGACTACGCAAAATAAGGTCTGATTTGTACCGGTACAAATTAGATCTACGAACTTCAAATGTTATAATCAAACGTCATTTTAAAATAGATTTGAAGTATGCGTTAGTAGGGCAAAATAACACATTCTTACCGCACGTAAGAATGAAAGAAGAGAGATAATGAGGACAGCCAAATCGCGCAGGGAGAGGAAAGAGGTGTACACATAAAAAAAAAACCTAGTGCATTTTTATCCATGTGGCGAGTCAGGGAGAGAGGACGTGATGAGCCACTTAATAGCGCATTCTCCATATGTGTTGTACGTAATTTCAATGGAACCTATGTTTTGATGTTAAAATTTGAGGATTTTATTAAACTTTAGATGATGATTGCGCAATCAATATTTCTCAGTTTTGGGTTATTCTTGCATCAAAATTAAAGTATTTGACATCCTTTAAAACTTTCATCAAGGGACCAGGGCCAAAAGCTACTCTACATTGGAGGAAAATGGTCATAAAAATGGGTAAGTGATCAAACCCTACTTAGCCCTAGCGCACTTCAGATATGCACTATGAAACCCTAAATTTCAAAATCCTAAGGCATTTTACAAATGCGTTATGATTTAAAAACAACGCATTTTGGTTACGCGCAATTACAGCTGACAGTGAACCCCCTGAGCTGATCCCTCTTGAGCTGATCTGGCGTGCCGAGTTGGCAATTAACGGTTATAACGCATTACCAAAATGCGAGAAGTGCTAGTTTCGGAATATGTTTGAAAAGGTAGCTACTTTAGGAATAAGTTTTAAAAAATGTGCTACTCCGATCAAAAACTCACGTTAGGTTGTATAAGGAAGATATGGTACCTGAAATCTGAGTGAAACTCAATCCCATGAATGTTAGATTTTTCAATTGACCCAAAGCATTCGGGATACTTCCTCCAAACGGATTGTAAGCCGCATCAAAGTCTTCCAGAGAAGTAAGATTCCCAATCGACGGAGGAATCCCTCCGGTCAAATAGTTCTCCCGAACGTTGATCCAAAGCATTGAATAAGCAAGTTCTTTTGGGAACTCACCAACTAGCTTATTTTCTTGTACACTAAGGTACCTGAGATTGGAGCAACGGGATAGGCTTGATGGAATTTTTCCTCCAAAACCGTTGACGCCCAGATTCAGATTTCGTAACCTGAAAAGATTACCAAGTTCAGTTGGAATTTCTCCAATCATAGTGTTGTTAACGAGTTCAAGGTCTCGGAGAAAACTGAGGTTGCCAATGTAAGGAGACAAATAACCCGATAGACCTCGGGAGGCGAGGGATATAACGGTGACTCGTTTGTGACGGCGACCGCATTTGACACCTTCCTAGTGACAGAAATGGAGAGATTCATTCCATGAGCTCAAGGCCTGTTGGGATTCTGGGAAAATGTTTGACTTGAAAGCCAATAATGCATGGAAATCAGTCTTGTTGCTAACAACATTAATAGTGTTAATAAGATTTAGGGATGTCGTTGTGTCAGGGGCAATAGCTTTGATGTGAAGCAAGGAGAGAAGGGAGAGGAACATGGCTAGGAGATCAATTGAGAGAGATTTAGTAAATAGATTCATCTTCATGTGTGGCTTGAGCTCTCAATTGTGTATGAAGTATTTTATACTAAATGTAGCATGAAGGTCCAAGTTCAACCACTTGAAAATTATTTTGTCTTCCTAAATTATGGTGAGGTATTTTCTTAGGTATTTCACTCATCGTAATTTCTTATTTAGTTTTTTGTCAAAATTTTTAAGAGGAACCATTTATCTCAACAAAACGAATGAGAAATAAAAAAAAATGAATCAAAGTTGGAAAAAGATAAAATAGGACTATACTAAATACATAAAATAAAAATAAAAAAGAGAAGAAGAAGAAGAAGAAGAAGAAAACGACTTTTCGTTTGTCTTTCGACTGATCGGTGAACCATTTATTTTTTTTTGCTTTTGGTCCTAAGCTTTTTTACTTTTAGACTACTCTTGTCGAAACAACTTTTTATTTTATTTTTTATAAAAAAGATGGAAATATAACAAAAAAAAAAAAAAAACAAAAACACATAAATATCCCAAATAATAATTTAGAAAGTATTAATTCTACTGTCGCATTGGTGCAACTTGAAAGTGTTCATTGGTAATTATTAGTACGTGTTGAACTTGACTGAAATATATGGTGGCAGACATTTATATTACTAGTAAATGGTGTAGTGCCTAGAATTTTATTATGTGGGTTTGAAGAAGAGGACATTAATTGGCATTATTTAGAAGGGAGCAGCTAACCTCTGTATCCCATCTCCCAAGATCCCTCTAAACTCAATTTTTTAGATACCAATAGAGTTTCAGTGTTACTAATCCGAAACGTTCATTTCGTAGAAGATGCAAAAAAGCTCTTACGTTGCCAAACATTTATAGGCATCCGAATGATTTGTGTTTTATTTTGTCAAACATATAAATTGTGTCTAAATCACATTTGCCATCAATAAATTATGAGAAGTTTGGTTTCCTGTCGATGTGCAATGAATAAAGCTGCTTTTTTATTGAGATATTTTTCTTTTGTGGCGTCATAAAACAAACGGTTCAGATAATTATTTTGGGAATCCTATGAGACCCACAAATTGTGTTTTGAAAGGGTTGGCGGATAGATGTGATCTTGTAATTTCCAGAAATGTGCCATAAGTGCCAGAGGTGGGCATTGTTAGGTTCTAGATATAATATTTCCACAAGTGCGCCAAAAACGTATTGGAGTTTTAAAATATAATAATTTCAACAAGTGCGCAAAAAACGCGTAATACATACTGTTGGTGGTATAATAAGGGTGGAGATGCGCAGCCAGTTGTGCGACTTGATATCATTTCCAATTTTGTGGTATGTTATTTTGAGCTATAATGTTGAGTTGGTAAAGCTTACAAATTATTGTCATTTTTAATTACTGCTTTTTGAATTAATTTACACAAATCTTGTCACTTTTTGAGCCATTATGTTAATGGCCTGTGAATTTTCAGTCCCTTTGCAAATATATCCAAGAATTTCTTTGAGACAACACCACCTAATTGATTCAACACAGGCCTGTGATGGGTCTGATATTGGTCCAGGAATACCAAATAATGTTTCATAGCAATGTACCCAGTCTGCCAATATTGGCATCTAGGCTTTGCTTAAAGTGCATGTGTTCTTTGCACTTTTTTTCCCCACATTGAACTGCCATATTCTATACTAACGACATTGGACATATCTATTCTTTCAAATCACATAGATGTCGCATGAACACCGTCAAATGGCAGTTTGAAGATAATTTTTAGTTTTGAAATTTCTGTAGTAAGAATATATAGGGCCCATTCCACAAAACTAGCAATGTGTCCATAACAGTTCAGGGCCGTGGTGTTGAAGATCTCAAACGCTACTGAAATTTGATTGTTAGTCCGCAAAACCAAAAGCAAGAACCCAAATAGTGATGTTATCTTGGATGGTGAAATTCCATGGAGACCCCCTCATCTATGTTTGTTTCCCACAGAGTCCTCCAAACAAATAATTTTACCCCTTAAAAATCGTCCACATTAACCCCCTCATCTGTAATGTTCTCCCTTGATACATAATGGTCTTTTGACAGAAGGGGTCTAATGTGTTAGCGGTTGTAGAATGACCACTTTGTTAGGAAACAGGCAACGAGGGGGTCTCCGTGAAATTTCACCAATCTAGATTGACTATGACCTTTCCAGTACTAGGTTGAGGAGCATTTGTTGAAAGTTCATGCTCCAACAGTTGCTTGAAAAGAAAAGAAAACCTGAAGGAAGCCAACGAACCATCGAAGAAATGGTACGGAAATAGTAAATTAAATGTAAATCCGATCTAGAACGATGTAAAGTAGTATTTTGTGTGAAATGAAAGGGAAAAATAAAATAAAAGAAAAAAAGCTACATTATTTTCCATTCAAATTTGTATCAAAAGATGCCATACCAACGGCTTCCTCCACATGCTTAATAAGCTTTATTTGTTTGCCCAGCTGACATCTTCTGGGAGACTGACATCCTGGTAAGGTGCTGAGGTGAAATGGATCAATGCTTCTTGATTCTCATTTGTCTTTGTAATCTTATCATCAACCTCGTAGATGAGATCGACCCCCCAGTTCTTCACCATTGATGCAGGAGTTGGCAATATTGAGATCTCCACTTCATCACCACCTTTTAATTGCAATCCTGAGTGACCCTGCGGTAAATACATAAGCCACACCTGATCTTGACAGGTTGACTCTATGGGTTTATACCTAGAGTAGACTGGTTCTTTTTCCATTTTATTGTAGATCACCTTGTCAATAAAAAGGCGACAAAATGAATAATCATCTCCAGGACCTGTGAGAGAGAGACATATAATCCACCCCAAAATTTTCTGCTTTAGAAGAGGCGGCACCACAAAAGATATGTATGACCCTCTACCCTGGTACGGGAACAAAATAGGTACGTCACCCCGTGTTGGAACCAGAATTTCAACGACCTCCTTAAGTTCAGCAAGTCAATGTCCCAGTAGTGAGCTGTGCTCTGTCACCCCCTATCATTCATGAACAAGCACTTGGGCTTGAGGGAGACTTTTCAAGACCAAATGTTTTTGAGAAGGAAGGTGAGGATGCTGATGTTTTACCTCTTGCATTGTATGATTCGCATAACACCGAGTATCTTTCTAGTACTAATCCTCTCCCTCTTTCGAGGCTTGAGATGATGGAAAAGAGAGATGGGTTATGTTCCATAGGTGAAATTTCCAAATCGGTGGAAAAGTCGAGTGGTCACGAGAAGTTTTTAGGAGCCAAATCGGATGAGTCGAGCTCAATAAATAAGGTGGTTTCTGGGGGTTCTGATTATGATTATGATGACTCGGATCTTGTATCGAACGAACCTCTTATTAAGTATGTGGAGTGCAAGCGCCGTAAGAAGAATCACAAGACCAAGATAGATAGTCAAAAAAAAAAAAATTATGGAGCAAAAATCCTTTGAAAGCAGCGTTGTATTCTAGGACGGTTAGCTGGGACAGTATGAGGAAAGTCTCTAGGTTGGGATTGAAGAAAGGAAGTTTCGATTGAAGTCTCAATGATCGCACTCATTCGAACCATGAGGTGGTTAGTAGCGTCTTTCATAAGAGGAATTCAAATTTGATCAAGGAAGCCCGGGAGAACATGAAGATGGGTGTCCGTTGTGGTGTAAAATATCATGGAAGGGAGAGTTTTAATATCAAGAAGCTCTTAGAATTGAAGGGAATCGATATTTCAGAACAGGAAATTATAGCGTAAATCATAGCTCTTGACGCTTTGGAGGGAGATGCCTCCATTTCTGTGGAGTTCTGATCTGCTGTTCGTGTTTGTTGGGAGCTATTTGGCGTTTGTTCTGGTTCTTTGCTTGGAGAGGTTTCGTCGTTTTGGGGGTTTCTTGCTTTTTAGGGTGTTTTGTTGCTTCTTGCTTTGTGTCCTGTTTTTTTTTTTTTTGGGTGTCTCAAGAGTGTTTTTCTGGTGTTTTGGTTATGGTTTTTGGTTGGCTTCTTGCCACACTTCTTGCTTGTGGTTTTTTCCCCTCTGGGCCCTTGGCGATTTGAGTCTTGGGTCCCTTTAATCTTTGTAATTCGTTTTCAAAGATTAATAAATTCTTTGCTTAGCAAAAAAAACAAGTGGGGGCAAACTCGGTATTGACATCAAAACACCAGTGAGCAAATGAAACCTCAGTCTGGCTATCTTCCCAGCTTGAAAACGGAGAGAATAATTCAACTTATGTTCGTGAATATAATACGATCATAGCATTGTGCGAACCAAATTGACCATTGGACAGCAACATTACTACAGCTCTATCTCATTCAATGTGGGAAACATAACTGCAACAACCGTATGCAAGTTCTCATCATGTCAACGACATACATTGCATGGGTTTGGGTTTGGGCTGTGGTCTAAAACTATGCAACCCCTGGAAAATATATTGCATTGGTGCAACGTGAAAGACAGCTTGCATTCAACCTCTAAATTCTCCAACAGTCCAACCTCTAATATGTTCAAAGGAGTTACCAAGATATAGATACTTCTTGAGAAACAAAGAGGAACCAAAGATTTTATGGAAAACAAGATCAAATAAACACAGAACAACAAGCATAAAACATACAACAGTTCCATTGAGGGACAAAATAAAAAAATAATAATTAAACAAGAGGACATTGCATAACTTAGAGCTTGTTTTGATGACATAAAGAATTGTGTTTGCATGTTATAGATATCCAGATGAAAATAAAGAGTGCTACTCAAGATGGACAGCTTTAGACAGTTCATGAGTAGAGACTAAGGAATTCACAATTGTATACGTAAAGTCAGTTTATATGACAACTAAATCTGTATTCCCCTAAGTTTGTTGGCCCATTTTCCTCATGGTATATGAGGTCTAATTCACCACAACTGCTTTTGAATGATATTTCAACAATTATACTATTGGGCTCTTTAAAAATTCTCTTGCATTAATCAAACAGTTAGTGTGCGTAATATTGCATCAGTGGATGGTTTTTTTCCGTGAATATGATGCAACGGAATTGTCTAGCCGTGCAAGTTGCGATTATGTAACGTGCATCTCGAATAATCTCTGGGAGACCAATTCCGCCGGCTACTAGCCCTCAGGGGAAGGTGTTTAAAGCTTAATTGCTCTGCCTCAGTGTATGATCTCTGGGGAGAGAAATCTCTGAATTTTCCAGCACAAGGGGGGGGGGGGGGGTGTTATGAAGAAAATAGAGAAGGATGTGAGAGCTTGTTTGGAATCATGGAGACAGATTGATGATCCTTCCGCAGGAAACAAGAACCTAGGTGATTTACGGGCATGTCTAATAGATGTTTTAGGCAGCCTTCGTTTTTGTCTCTGTTTATTCCATGTTTGACCAGTTGCCTTGTTCTGTTATCATGCTCTAGTTGCTAGCTGGATTGGGTGCAGCTAGTTTTCTAAAAGTTGGTGGTCCAATGCCTAGATAAGGCAGCCGACTAGTTGGCTCCTAGTTTCCGCCTAGGCGCTAGGTGGCCGACTAATCAGCACTTAGCGCTAGGAGCCCTTTTTTGCCCGAATAGAGCCTAGCGATTTTTTAGAACATTGGCTGCAACTCATGTTCTTTCTTTCTTTTTTTCCTGGTTTCTATTTTTGCTTATCTTTTTAGCTTGCTGGGACAGCAAGGATATTCACTTGGTCTTTGCTCTCCACTGGTTTCTGGTTCTAATAAGAACTAACTTCCCCAAAAAAAAGTTTGCTCTTTTTGTTGAAAAAATGGAAAATTGTTCAATTATTTTGGTGTGCCTAAATATGAACAAAAGATCCATTTATAGGATGAATGAGAATTGTCTCATTATGGGAATAACAAAAGCCAAATTTATTTTAAGGCAGGACGCGTGCGCCCCGCAGTCGCCCGCCCGGACTGGGCTCGGGCCCGTAACCCGTGGTATTGGGCTCAACCCGTGGCCCAAACCAGCAGCTGTTTTTCCAGCAGAAAACGGTGATGATCTTTGCTTTTACAGCAATTGCTGGCCTCTCCCCATCATCTTCTTTAATGTAGATGACTTCCTTGCCCAAATACAGTTGAGCTATTGAAGAGATGTCTGACCACCAGTTTGAAAACGTAGGTCATGCATGACCTGAATAATTTTGGTTCAAACCAAGTTTTCTGCCTATATAAGGCAGCCCCTCCATGAGTAAATGGATATATTCTGCATCCCATTCCACACCTCAAAAACGTTTTCTTCAGCTTGCATTTTCAGCATTGGGTTTTTCATCCGTGAGAGAGTACTACGCACAGAAATTCGTTTCGAAGCAAGTTTATAGAGTGGTGCACACTAAGCTTTCAACCGATTGTATCATGGGAGACAGATGTCAAATATGTTTTAAGGACACCGTGTCTACACGGGCCTTGGTTTGTGTATCCATATTTATTTCCAGTAAATTTCAGATTCTGTAAAATATTTCAATTTATGTTTTTATGTTTTAAACTGCTGGAATAAGATTTTCAATACACTATTTTTATACCACCGCACGATTGCAACACATTTCACCCCAATAAAGACATGCATCTTGCCTTTGCTTGTGTCATACCCGCAAAGACTCATTAAGCTTACTCAAGATATACAGAAAGCTTTATTCAAGTTAGGTTCTCAGTCGACATACGAGTAATGCAGTCTAAGATACGAAAGCATATTTGATAATTCACAAAAAAAACCACACTACAGTCTACAGGGTCATGGTGGGCATTCAAGGTGATTGAATTCATGCTTGCTCCCACAGTTGTCTAGCTATCTATGCCTCCCTAGCGAGGTAAAACCAAGGAGAAATCAGATGTAAAAAACGACACGGTTTGAGTGCCATGGAAGTCTGTACACGATAAATCGAGTCGTACCCTTTCATGGATGATTTCGATATGTAAATTAAGGATAATGATCTAATAAGGGATCCCTTAAACAAAATTTGGTGCGGACCACCCCTTTTTTCACCTTTCTGAGCCAAATTTTGACGATCCGAACCGCTCAATGTTTTTAAAATGCATTTTCCAAGGTCCACGCGGGAAATCTTCAAAAAAAAAATACCCGGAAGGGCTTGATCCATACAGTTTTCGGTAACGGTAAAACTGTCCATACAGTTTTCAGTAACTGTATGGATCAAGCCCTTCCGGGTTTTTTTTTTTGAAGATTTCCCGCGTGGACCTTGGAAAATGCATTTTCAAAACATTGAGCGGTTCGGATCGTCAAAATTTGATCCGGAAAGTTGAAAAAGGGCTAGGTCCGCACCAAATTTTGTATAAGGGATCCCTTAGGAGATCGGCTTCCTGTAAATTAATATCTTATACAAATTGTCACATATCGTTTACCCAGCCTAAAGGCCCTCAACATAAAGGATTCCTTGGTTGTTTTTCATGTCAGTGTTCATAGCTGATAGGCACACAGTATCATAGATATAAGTGCCTAAATAGGGTAGTTTGAACACGTTGTTATCTAATTTATTCCCTATTTTTCACTTGATGCGTTGCTTTGGTATGTTTTTGTGTTTTTGTTAATTTTCAAGAAAATAAGGTTGTTTTAGTGCCAAGATTGGATTGTAGAGACTTGAAGGCCGTGATAGAGCTTGAGGGCATGGAAGACTGTTGGGACTAAGTATTGAAGTGGAATTCGCGAGGAAGTGATCAGAATCACAGTGAGCGCCACCAGGAAAGCAACAGAGCGCTCAAGAGTGGCACAACAGGGCTCGAATCTGAACAGAATGTTGGGGAGGGCTACACCAAAATTGGTGTAGCGCTACCTAGAGGCTTTAAGGGTCAACAGTCAAAGCCGAGGTCAACCGGTCAAGCGGTCCTAATTAGTTCGGGAGGGCTACACCAAAATTGGTGTAGCGCTATCGAGGGTCTTAATTGGCTTTAAAACGGTGTCGTTTTGGGTCGTTGCGGGTCCAATTCCGATTTGTTTTAGGATTTTAATTGTAATTAGTGGGGGTTATGTATAAATACCCCTTTAGAACTCAAAATTAGGGAAACACATTCATAACTTACATTTTTGTTTAACTTTTGGCTGCTGTGTTTGAGTTTTTTAATTGCAGATTCAATCCAAGTTCTTCAGGTTTTCCAGCTTTAAATTCTTGTTTCTCCTTGGTGTTCGAATCCGTTCACTTTCCACAAACCTGTGGTATCGTATTTTATTTTTATTTCAATTGCTAAAATCATGTTTAGTTCTAAATATATGTTTGCTGCGTCCGATTTGTTTGCATGAGTGAGTAATTTCGTAGAGTGCGGCCGCGGGACGAAAGCGTCCCGTGGCTAGTTTAATTAATGTTTTTACCTCGGGTTCGAATTAATTTAATTTTTAAGCAATTTTAGAAGATGAAAACTCTTCTAACAAACAAAACCCAGGCATCGCCGGAATTCGAATGCGCACGGAAACTGGTGACAGGTGGTGCGCATTTGTTAGGGATCCTTTTTCCTATTCTAAAATCAATAAATTGAATAATTGTGGCCCGAGTAAACATTGGTTAGGCTAGTTGCGGACGCTGGGTTCCCACGGCTGTACTCTCCTTTTCAAATCCATATTTAGTTAATTTAGTGTGGAGCCCTCTTTCTCTGGTTGTTCCTCCTGGTGACGATGGACGACGATGATGGTGTATACTCTCAGGTAGAACTCTAAGCCTGCACACTGAGCAAACCGTTAGCACCAGACCGGACCGTTGAGTCCGGAATGGCACTCCGACGGTCTTGTAAGTAAGAGAAGAAGATGAAGTGTAGTAGATTTAGGGTTTTAGAGTGAATCGCGCGTACCTCTGGTAGGAGATGAAGTTTACCTTTTATAGGTGAGCCCTGACTTGGCCTCCAAGTACAGCCGTGCCCATCACGTGACATAACCGCTCGGCTGACGTCACGATGACGAGCCCAGAAGAATATATTGTGAGCACATGCATCCAATAAAGCCATGACGCGTGTCATAACCGTTCGGGTGACGTCACTTGTCATGATCATAGTTTGTCACGAGCACATGCCGCATTAACTGCATTACTGACTCAGCACCGAGCCTCTCGGCATGGAGTCGGTTAAGATCACCCTTCGGGAGCGATCGAGTCTGAAACTTCACGATTGAGTTGAATATAAAAAGGTCTCGGTATAATCCGAGAAACGGGACCGAAACCCTAATTGCTTGTCTTGCACAGATTGAGCCGCGCACCGAAGAGTCCCTCTAAGATAGTCTTTCGGCGACTACAAAGAGGTATCTACTTCGCTTCCGTATGTAACCCAGGTGCTCGGTATATCCGGGCCCCTACAATAGCCCCTCGATCCCTCCATGTGGTTTACTTTCCACAGGAGGGGTCGAGTACTCGGGTGCCGAGCGGGGTCCTGACCGAGCCCCATTCTTCAAAATAAGGCCATTATGAGATTCTCTGTCACCGCCGTCCTTTCGGCCCTCCGGAGCCTGCCACGTGTCCCCTAAGAGTAGGGTTTCAGTGGCGATGTGATAGCTGTAGTCACATCACGCCGTAATGCTGACGTCGAGGATAGAGATGCTACGGTGAACCGTTTCAGTTTACACGTGTTACGTGTCTAATGGTTGGGAGCACGCCGTTCCGGATCCTCATCAGTGACCGCGTCGTTTTCCCGCCCAAGTCCACCAATTTTTTCGAAACTTGCCCTCCTCTATAAATACCGCGGAAGACGTCGAGTGGACACTTTCTCTCTCTTGGCCTTTGGATTCCAGACCTTCTCTCTCTAAACTCTTGAAGTTTCTTCGCGGGTTGAACTTGTTGCAGCAGGTTTCACATCAAATCTCCAGGTAAAATCTCATCCCCACCTTGTTCGTTGTTTATTTCAGCGATTGTGCTTGTTTTCTCGCGTTTTTGCCATGCTTTTTGCGTGTTTCTTCCGGGTTTCGTGAGTTTTCTGGGTTGAAGATGAACAGTCATCTTCAACCTGTTCTTGAGGTTGAAGATGACGCCGAGAGATCTGAGTCGTAGATTGTTCCATCCCTCGGCCACGGGCGCCGAGGGATATCACTTCACACATGCACCTTGTCAATTTTGGAGTATCCAATCTGGTGAGCGCCGAGGGATAGGTTATTCGGCATTGGTTTCAGGACCCACTGCATTTAGCTAACGGTCTTTCACCATGCATTCTTTTGTTAGGTCTGGCGCCACCAGTCTTTGAGATCTCCTCTGATACCGAGAGCTCAGAATCCGAGACTTCCAGCACCGCTGCTTCCTACATTGCCCATCTTATTCATAAATACAGTGCCCCGAGACCGAGAGCCCAAAACTGGTGCCGAGAGATCGTTCCAATGGGTTACGATTTCGAAGTCCCTTTAGACGAGAGGCCCCTTCAATCCATACCTCCGAGCCCCAACCATGGTGTCCCCGAAGCCCCCATTGACATAGACGAAGATGTCGACGTCTCGGATGGGTTCTTAGATGACAGCGAGGCTACCGAGTCTGATGACTGGTCGGAGTGGGACCCTTCTGAAACGACAACCACTAGTGCCGAACCTTCTACCGCTAGTGTTGAGCCTTCGGCGGATAACGCTGCTGCCGAAGTCGAGCAGCTCATCCTCGCCGAGATTGGCGTGAAGCTGCCGGAGTCTGCACAATCTTCCGAGGGGGCGTCCAGCAGTGGGAAGAAGGAACAGCAGTGCCCCTATCTCTGCTACTTCCTGACCGGAGAGGCCGGTCTCAGAGCCTTCCGGGATAGGTATGACATTCCGGACGATGTCAGAGTGACCCTTCACCCGAAGGGTCAGGAGCTCGTCTATGGACCGAACCACATTAACGTCCCCTTGATGGCGATAGCTGAAGGAGGGGTTCGGTTTCCGATGAGTGAATTCCTCCGAGCGTTTCTGAACGCTTACGAGCTTTCTCCGGACCAGCTCACTTGTAATAGCTATCGGGTCATCAGCTCGGCCTACGAGATGATGTTGAAGGATGACTTAGACCTTAGCATCTGGGATTTACTCGAGATCTACGCCGTGTCCCGGAACAAGTCGTTCGGGAGGTACTTTCTGATGACCCGCCCGAAGAAAAGGCAGATCGTAGAGCACCTTCCCGACTCCGAGAAATGGGCTGACCTGTATGTGGTGGTTTCCAGCAACTTTGCCGGGCCCCCCGATGCTGATCTTCTCCCCGTCCCAACTATTAAAGGGAACATTGGTCGGTTCTTAATTCATATTTTGCATGTTGCTTTATTCTATGTATTTCCGTGTACTGACCTTTCGGATGTTTATCTTTCAGTTCCATCTCCCATAACCCGGAGGCTAAAGAGGATTGCAAGAAAAGATCACGCCGAAGCCTTGTACGAAGTTCAGGGAAGGTTGACTCACGACCTGCTCGGCTATATTCCGACTTACAGGAGTTGGATCAGGAAAAAGCCCAAGAAGAAGCCAAGAAAATCCAAGGCAAGCCGTACGATATCTGAGGCCGAACGATTGCTGTTGGAGGAGCAACCATTAGAAAATCTCCAAGGGCAAGATAGGGTCCCCGTAGAAAGAGTATCCCCCGATCCCTCAGAAACCATGCCGCCGAAGATCGATCTGAGAGCAAAGCTGGCTGAACTGGCTTCTCAGGCCAAGAAGGGTGCGCCGAAGAAAGGCGCCGCAGCACCGAGCTCTACCGCTGTGCCCGAAAAAGTCCCCGTTGCTACTGTCCATAAGAAGACAGTTGCTCGGTCCAAAGGGGCAGCTTCGGCAGAGGAGAGGGCGGCCAAGCGGGTAAGGATATCCGAAGTCCACACAATCGAGGATGATCTTCCTGACCAAACGTTGCAACAACCGGACATTTCTAAAGCTGAGGGGTCGTCACACCCCTTCTCTCCGATTTTGGTGAAGGAGAACGGCAATGTCATCTTGGAAGATGACAGTGTCGCCGAGAACCCTCGTCTGGCGATGGGACTGCTTCCAGGCCTGTCACTCAAGAAAGATCTAGAACTTGTGCCGGACGGGCTAGAGGAAAACCTTTTTCACTGTACCGCACAAATTGTGAAGGTAATTTCCCATTATCGAGCTGTGTTTATTTTCCTTTTGTTTCTCTTTGATACTGATGCTGCGTTTGGTACTGTAGGCCGGACAGTCGATGTTCAAGCTCTACGACCAAGCTCTCGACCTTAGCAACTCTTCTAAGAAGCTGAAGCGCCGAGCTGACGCGGCCCTTGAGAAGGTCGGGGCAGCCGAGAAAAAGTCCGAAGAGCTTCGGCAGGAGAACGAGAAACTCAAAGGAGAGCTCGCGAAGCTGGTGGAGTTGAAGAAGAAGACTGATGAGCAGTTGGAGGCGGAGAGAGCCGGGCACCAAAAAGCCGTAGATGCTGCCAGAACCGAAGGCCATTCGGCTGGTTTTGAAGAGGCGGGTCAAGCCTATGCTGGCGATATTTACGCCCTAGTGAAGGACGGCGAGTGCAAAGGCTTCGGGAGGGGTTATGTATTTGCTTGTGATGTTTTTGGCATTCCGGCTGACAATCCGAGGCGTGAAGTGCCTGATGTGCCGGAGTCTCCAGTTGCTGAAGACGTTTCGGAAGACGATGCCGAAGGGACTCCCGCAGGAGAAGATGACGAGCTTCCGGAGCATGAAGATAATGCTGAGAAGGTCCCTGAACCGGAGAAAACCTCTGAGCAAGCCATTCCCTCGGAGAATGAAGCTACTCCTACCGAGCAAGCCTGAGAACTTTGTTTTTAATTTAAACTGTCTTTAATATTGCTGGACGGCTCCGGACAATTGGAGCTTGCCGTTCCAGAGGTTGTAATGTTTAAAGCAGGTTTATTTATGGAGATGGCACCGAACAAGTACCACCCCGCCATGCTCCCGTTTCACCGAAGTGGTGAAAATGTTTTGATTTGAATGTTTTGAATGGATGATTTAGCTTTTTCATATATGGATGTTTAACGTTTGTATGCAATATGATCTTTATTGATTGGTATAAAAACCTTTTCAATACTTAAAAAATTTCTTACGCTTTATAAGAAATGCATCCATCCAATAGCCCCTGTTTCGGGATCAATCAGAGAAAACGTTGCTCGGATTGGAACCGAAGCAATGTGGGTAGGAGTTTAAAATTCTCCAATACTCGGAAAATTTTTCCTACTGATAGCCCCTGCTCGGTTCTAATCAGAGGAAATAGTTGCTCGGATTGGAACCGAAGCAATCACGAAATGGAATGAAATTTTTCCAACACTTGGAAAAAATTTCCTCTGATAGCCCCTGCTCGGTTCTAATCAGAGGAAATAGTTGTTCGGATTGGAACCGAAGCAACACGATATATAATGAAAATTTTCCAACTTGGAAAAAATTTCCACTGATAGCCCCTGCTCGGTTCTAATCAGAGGAAATAGTTGCTCGGATTGGAACCGAGGCAACATGAAAATGGAATGAAATTTTTTCCAACACTTGGACAAAATTTCCTCTGATAGCCCCTGCTCGGTTCTAATCAGAGGAAATAGTTGTTTGGATTGGAACCGAAGCAACACAGAACGGATTTGAAAATCCTGGCGCCGGCCCTAGGATATTTCCGGACCTTGAGAGTTCTAATCAGTAAACAAAATGGGCAACAGTCGTAGCGAAAGATTCTCTTTTCATTTAACATCCGAACACCTTCAATTACAAGATAAAAAGGGGCAAAACAAGCAGCCCAAATATGCCTCTTCGAAAAGAATTTCTCCTAAGCATAAAACTTCCTAAGCTTAGTGGCATTCCAGGGGTTGCCAATAGGTGTGCCGTCCATCTCTGCAAGCTTATAAGATCCATGTCCGACTTTCTCAATCACACGATAGGGGCCCTCATAGTTGGGTTTGAACTTAGTCTTTTTAGATTTTTGGACCACCTCTCGGAGCACAAGATCATCTACATTGAAGGGCCTCATCCGGACATTCTTGTTATAACTTCTGGCAACCTCTTGCTGATACGAGGCATGTTTCAGGTGTGCTTCGTCCCTGAGCTCTTCAGCTAGGTCTAGTTCCCTGTCCATGGCCTCATCATTGGTCGGCACGTCAAAATTTTCAGTCCGAGCTGTTGGGATTAGGGTGGCTAGAGGGAGAACAGCTTCCATGCCGTACGCCATAGAGAATGGGGTTCGGCCAGTTGAGCGCCGGGGTGTGATTCGATAGCCCCATAGAACCTTTGGGAGTTCTTCGGCCCACCGACCCCTCTTGAGAGTTAAGCGTCTCTTGATTCCAGTTGATATCGTCTTGTTTGATGCTTCGGCTTGCCCGTTTCCCTGTGGGTATGATACCGAGGAATGGAAGATCCGGATGTTATGCTTCTTGCAGAGCTTCTCGATCGCTTCAGCCACAAATTTGGTCCCATTATCCGAAATGATCGCATAAGGGACACCGAAGCGAGAGATGATATTCTTCCAAAGAAATCGCTCTACATCGGTAGCAGTTATAGTAATGAGGGGCTCAGCTTCCACCCACTTGGTGTAGTAATCTGTCGCCGTTATCAAGTGTTTGAAACCTCCAGGAGCCGTCGGCAACTTTCCCACTATGTCCAGGCCCCACTGTGCGAAAGGCCAGGGACTGGTTATAGGGTGTAAGGCTTCGGCTGGCTGGAGTAGGTGCGAGGCGTGCTTTGACACTGTTCGCATCTCTTCGCATACTCTTCTGAAGTCTTTTTCATCTTTGGCCACCAGTATCCCTGAGTGAGAGCTCGGAGATAAAGAGACCGTCCGCCAGAGTGGCACCCGCTGCTCCCCTCATGGAGTTCTCGGAGAATGCTCTCAATTTGGGAGTCGTGCACTACCTTCAAGTCAGGGCCTGTGAAGGACCTTCGGTACATTTTATCGTTCGGATCTAGATAGAAATAGGTGGCCTTGCACCTGACTCTGTGAGCTTCCTTCTTGTCTGCCGGGAGCTTCTCGTGTTTGAGATAGGCGTAGATCTCGTCCATCCAGCTGGGGCCGAGGGATATTAGTAGCACTTCCTTTGTCATCTGCTCGATGCTTGGATTCTCTATTTCTCCGAAGAGGATGGTTCGGTTAGGGGAGGCTGCACATGCTGTAGCTAAGGAGGCCAGAGCGTCCGCGTGGGCGTTTCGCTCTCGGCCCACCCAATCAATCTCCACGGTTCCAATCTCCGTAATCAGCTCCCACACTCTGTTGTAGTATTTCATCATCCTTGGATCTTTCAAGTTGTACTGGTCCTTGAGTTGGTTTACAATCAACTGTGAATCACTGTAGACTTGCACTGTCTCGGCACCCAAGTGTTTAGCCATCTTTAGGCCGGAGACTAGTGCTTCGTATTCGGCCTCATTGTTTGACGCCGGAAATCCAATGGTTAGCGCGTTTTCGTGCATGATACCTTCCGGGCTGATGAGCACGATGCCGGCGCCGGCCCCTCGGCCATTTGATGCTCCGTCAACATGCAAGCGCCATACATCTCTTTGGAACATTTTCCAAACTCTGCCCTTTCTTTCGTCGTTAGGTTTCTTGGCTTCCGCCGGAGTCCCTAAAGTTGTTTCATCGGGTCCAGCTTCCGACGTCACTCCTTCGGGTAATTGCATATCATCGTTTTTCAGCTCAGGTGTCAGTTCGGCAATAAAATCTGCCAGAGCCTGTCCCTTGATAGCCGTTCGGGGCTCGTATCGAATATCGAAGTTCCCCAATTCCAAGCTCCATTTTGAAATCCGAGTGGAGAGGTCAGCCTTTTTTAGGACAGTCTTCAATGGGTACTCGGTGATCACAATGATTGTATGGGCTTGGAAGTAAGGCAGCAGTTTCCTTTTAGCGGTTACGAGAGCCAAAACCAACTTTTCAAGAGGGAGGTACCTTGTTTCGGAAGGGATCAATGTTTTGCTGGAGTAATAGATGGGCTGGAAGTTAGCCCCTTCCTTCCGAACAAGGACCGAGCTCACCGCGTGGCCAGAAGCCGAGAGGTAGAGGTACAAGTCTTCTTCAGGCATGGGCATCACGAGGAGAGGGGCTCTAGAGAGATAATCCTTCAACTGGCAGAGCGCTCGGTCACATTCCTCAGTCCACTGAAAACTCCTTTTGCTCGTTTTCAGGGACTCGAAGAAAGGTCGGCACAGATCCGAAGACCGGCTGATAAACCTATTGAGCGCCGCGACCATTCCAGTGAGCCTTTGAACTTCTTTGATGGTGCTCGGAGGTCTGAGGTTTCGGATTGCTGTTATCTGTTTGGGATCTGCCTCAATTCCCCGCCGGGTGACCATGTATCCGAGAAACTTACCTGATCCGACACCAAATGCACACTTCTCGGCGTTGAGGCGCAGCTTGTGTTTCTTCATGACAGCAAAAATTTCGCCGAGGTGCTCCAAGTGATCCGAAGCGTGCTTGCTCTTGACCACCATGTCATCGATGTACGCTTCCATTGTGTCCCCGAGCTGCTTGGCGAACATTTTCGTCACCATGCGCTGGTAGATAGCCCCAGCGTTCTTGAGGCCGAACGGCATTACCTTGTAGCAATAAGTCCCTCGGGGGGAAATGAAAGCTGTTTTCTCTTGTTCTTCAACTGCCATTGCTACCTGGTGGTACCCGCTGTAGGCATCCATCATGCTGAGCCGAGCGTGTCCCGCCGTAGCATCGACTAACTGATCAATCCATGGAAGAGGAAAGCAGTCCTTCGGGCAGGCATCGTTCAGGTTGGTATAGTCTACGCAAACGCGTAACTTCCCGTTCGTCTTCGGTACCACTACTGTGTTTGCTAGCCATGTCGGATATTGAACCTCTCGGATAGCCCCGGCATCAAGTAACTTCCCAACCTCAGCTAAAACAGCGTCTGAGTGAGCCGGAGACGAACGTCTCGGTTTTTGTACCACGGGCCTTCGGAGAGGATCAACGTTGAGCGAGTGAGAGATGAACTGAGGGTCAATGCCCGGCATCTCGTATGGAGTCCAGGCAAAGACCTCGATATTCCCTTTAAGGAATTCAACCAGCTCCTCTCTTTCAAAGGTTGTCAGTGTCGACCCGAGAAGAAAGTAGCGAGTCCCGTCGTCGTTAATGGGTACAGTGACGAGGTCCTCTACCGCCTTCTCCTCCGCGGCCGTCCCGACATCCTCCAAAGCCGGACCTTCATGTTCCTCGATAGATCTCGGTTTGGGTTCTTTCCTCTTCTTTCCCTTGGTGGTTTTCTTTTTCATGTGTACGGCATTCACCTGACATCTTCTTGCCGTCATCTGTTCTCCTTTGATGTCTTCCTGCCATCCCTCGGCCCCTATAAACCGAACAACTTGGTGATAAGTTGAGGCGATGGCCTTCATCTCGTGCAGCCAAGTTCTGCCGAGGATGGCGTTATAAGGGCTTGGCGCGTCAACCACAACGAATTCCATTTGCAAAGTTTTTGAGCCTGCCCTTACTGGTAGGTTTATCCGTCCCATCGGCCAAACCAGAGCCCCGTTGAATCCGAAGAGGGGAGAGTCAGCCGGCAACAGATGGTCCGGATTCAAATTTAGTGCCTTGAACGCCGAGTAGTATAAGATTTCGATGGAGCTCCCCTGGTCCACGAGCACTCGCTTTACTCTGGGGATTCCCATGTAAACGGAAATCACAAGAGCATCCGAGTGGGGCAGCTGCACATCCTTTAAGTCCCGCTCGGTGAAAGTGATCGTCCACTGCTCCTCACGGTCTGAGAGCTTTCGTTTGGCGTTGCCACCAATGGTAAGGACCTGTGAGGAGGAGCTCGGCAAATCCCGGAGTGCTGCAGTCTTCTCTTTGGTTGCAGCCCCATGGATCACATGGACAACTACTTCTTCCGGAGGGTTATTCTGCTGCTGCGCTCGGGCCGCTGTCTTTTGTCGGTCAATGAACTGGTTCAAGCGCCCCTGCGTAACCTGCCTTTCAAGGAACTCCTTGAAGGGTCGGCAAGCAGTGGTATAGTGTCCCAGCTCATTGTGGTAAGTGCACTTAACCTTGCTGTCGCTTGGCTGGCCTTCGGCGGTCCCCAGCTTGTTGGTTGGCCAGGTGAACCAAGGCTCTCGGTTGATGGCTCTAATCAGCTTGTAGAGTGGTAGGTTGAAAACTGTGGTTATGCCGACGAACTCGTTAGGTTTCGGTTCTCGCTCCCTGCGCGGTTCCCGTTCCCTCCACGAGTCGTTGTCTTTCTTCCATCCTTTGCTGCCCCCCGTCTTGATTGTGTTGACTTGCTTTTTCCCCGTGTAATCTCCGGAGTTGCCCTTCTGGTTTCCCGAGCTTCTTGAGAGTCTCCTTTCAGATATGACATCCTCCAACTGGGCAAACTTCTCCACCGTCTCCATTAACCGGCTCATGTTTGCCGGGGGGTGCAGCATCAGCTCTTCAAAAATCGCCGAGTTCTCGTCTAAGCCATACTTGAAGGACGTGGCTGCCATCTGTGGGTCGCAGCTTTCGATGGCGTTGTAAATCTCCCAATAGCGTTCGGCATACTTTCTGAGTTTTTCTCCGGACTGTCGTTTTAGACCAACAAGAGCGTCAATCGTCTTTGGTTGAGTGCTGCTCGTCACGAACCGAGCAGTGAAGGCCTCTTCCAGTTCTTCAAACGAGCCGATGGAGCCCGGTTGTAGTTGGTTAAACCAAACTAGACCGGTCCCCTGAAGGCTCGCCGGGAAGGCTTTGCACATCATGGCCTCATTGTAGCCGTAAAGTCCCATCAGTTGCCGGTAGTGCACAAGGTGCATCATGGCGTCTGTCTTGGCGTCATACTTCGTGAATTTAGGGACAGTGAAGTTCTTCGGAGGTTGAGCTTCTTGGATCTCTCGAGTGAATGGTGACTCCTGGATTTTCCGAAGCCTTGAATCAGCTGGCTTCTCGGCTGAACGAGAGGCCTCGTAGGCCTTGCCAGTGCTGAACGCTCTTTTGGCGTTTAGTCTGTGCCGCTCGTCGCTCGCACCGAGGTCTCGGGGAGGCTCTTTTCGTTTCTCAGAGCTTCTGGCTTGAGGAGGATTTGCCTCCGCTCGGTATCTCTTTGACTCCCCGGTACGTGGGACCCGAACGATAATATAATCGCCGGTATCATCCATGTCGTACTCTGGGAAGTGTTGGGTTTCTTGGTCTCGGTGTCTCCGAGGACTTCGATCCCTGTTGTAGGATCTCGGTTCTCGGTCCACACGCTCTCTATGGTGATCATGTCCCGCTGATCTGCTACGGATGATCTCTCGGCCATCCGCATCAAATTGCACCGGGGCTTTCCCACGGAGAACATTATCGCCTTCATCGTTTCGGCGTGATGCTCGGGACCCAGAACGCCCCGTCGTTGACTGAGAACTGGAAGAAGAGTGGCCTCCAGTCCGAGCAGTGCGATCTGTACGCACAATCTCCGAACGTCTTCTCGGAGATGGAGTCCGCTGTCTTGGTGGAATCACTCGTCCTGAGGCGTCGGTGACGATGATCGGTTGGCCCAAACGGTCTTTAGCCGAAGGGCGTTGAGTTTGGTGGGTAAGTTGAGTTGTTTGAGCAGCCGCCGCCGCCTTACGCCGTCGCCTCGACGCCCCTGGTCGGGAGGCTGAGGCTGTGGGTTGTTTCTTCGTCAGTGCTTCAATCTGAGCCTTCATGGCAGCCATCTGCTCCTGCATCTGCTGCACGGTATCTAAGGGATTTGGGCTCGGAGTGAAGCCTGAAATGGGGTGGGTAACGATGCCCACCCGAGGACCACCCCCGGGGTTAGCTCCTGCCACCGGTCCGGTGGTTCCGTCGTCTTCAACGATCGCCATGGAAGAGCTGAGAAGCAGAGGAAGAGTATCCTCCAAGAAGAAGAGTAGAACGCCGGGAAATGACGAAAATCAGTCGGTCCCCAGCAGAGTCGCCAATTGTGGAGCCCTCTTTCTCTGGTTGTTCCTCCTGGTGACGATGGACGACGATGATGGTGTATACTCTCAGGTAGAACTCTAAGCCTGCACACTGAGCAAACCGTTAGCACCAGACCGGACCGTTGAGTCCGGAATGGCACTCCGACGGTCTTGTAAGTAAGAGAAGAAGATGAAGTGTAGTAGATTTAGGGTTTTAGAGTGAATCGCGCGTACCTCTGGTAGGAGATGAAGTTTACCTTTTATAGGTGAGCCCTGACTTGGCCTCCAAGTACAGCCGTGCCCATCACGTGACATAACCGCTCGGCTGACGTCACGATGACGAGCCCAGAAGAATATATTGTGAGCACATGCATCCAATAAAGCCATGACGCGTGTCATAACCGTTCGGGTGACGTCACTTGTCATGATCATAGTTTGTCACGAGCACATGCCGCATTAACTGCATTACTGACTCAGCACCGAGCCTCTCGGCATGGAGTCGGTTAAGATCACCCTTCGGGAGCGATTGAGTCTGAAACTTCACGATCGAGTTGAATTTAAAAAGGTCTCGGTATAATCCGAGAAATGGGACCGAAACCCTAATTGCTTGTCTTGCACAGATTGAGCCGCGCACCGAAGAGTCCCTCTAAGATAGTCTTTCGGCGACTACAAAGAGGTATCTACTTCGCTTCCGTATGTAACCCAGGTGCTCGGTATATCCGGGCCCCTACATTTAGTAAATCAACCTCATTAAACAAGGGGTGGCTACCTAAGAGCCAAGATAAACTGTGAACCCGTCATCTTTGAGTCCTGCACACGTTCGTCCGTCTCTGTGGTTCGACTCCGGTACTTCCGGATATTATGCTACATCGGTCGAGAGTCCTACGCTTGGGACGCGTCTTTATTTTAAATCACTCGGTCGGTCAATCAATAGCATTACACATCTCTGTAAAGAAGCTTCAAGCTTCTTGGCACTGCAACCTAATTGGTCAGCTTGGCTTATTTTCTTCTGCTTCTTTCCCTTTTTTTAATAGATATTTTCTTCCTTCGTTTGACATTTTTTCTGAATATCCTAATACTTTTTCCAGTTCATCTAGAGGAGAGTATTACGAAGAGCAAAAAAGAAAGATAAGTAAAAAAAAAAGAAGAAGAAGAAGAAGAAGAAGAAGCTGTATACTATTCTTGCTTTTTTGGTGTGAATTGTGAAGATACCCGAAATGCGCAGATAGAATTCCAAAAATGAGCAAATATAAAGGAAATATATGTTATTTCGAGCTAACATCTAATTAATCCAGTTTAACATGAAAGCATCAGCGTTTATAACATTTATAAAATTGATTCTTATTTCACATACCCACACTTCAGGGTCATGGTGGGCACTGCCAAGGTAATTAGATTCTTGCTTGCTTCCTCTTGGTGGGAGTACTTGTAAAATGGAATACTCAGAGAGAAAGATACACAAACACACACTGATTTTTATTGATAATACTCAAACAAACTTACAATACTTCACTCTCACACAATCACACTCTCGGCTTACACACATATGCTGCAATCTGTCTCTCACTCTCTTACTGTATAACACTCTCTCTCTTACGCGAATTGTATGTAACTCCCATAAATTACAATAGAGACAGACATACATATTTATAGTTACAAGAAATAAACCATAGCCACACAAAAAACAACCAAATCTGGCAACTGCCATCTTCCAAACTACAAGTATAGATGCACCGCCCTTCTTCAATTTCCTCTACTTGTTTGTCTCTTCAATTTCCCTATCAAGTTGTGCATATGCTGGCTCGAACACCCTGAGCTATCACCATTAATGTCTAGCTATCCATACTGCCCTGGCAAGGTAAAACCATGGAGGATTAAAGCAAATGTCAAACAAAGGAGAAGGTCGAAAACATAAAAGGACGGATTTACAAATTATAGAGTACGACCTTCATTTGCTTACCTTCGAAATATTGTTCTCGACTCGATGAAGCTCATGGAGTCCGATATTCATGCTCATTCGATCTTTTGGGGACTCTGCGGAGCATGCCAATCCTATCTTTATGACAGAGATCAGACATTCCATCATTTTGCTGCATTTTTTCACCTCGGTTAACAGCATGGGGTCTACAATCTCCATCACCCGTTGAGGCAAGGCAATCCTTGCAAAATTATGAAGATTAAGGTCTGCTTCAAATATTTTGTCCGTAGGTCTCTTCCTTGTTATCATTTCCAACAACAAGATCCCATAACTATAAACATCTCCACTAATTGACATCTTGCTTCCGAGACCATACTCTGCCATTCGTAAAATTCAAACTGTAACATCGAAGGAAACTTTACGGAAAAAGAAAAGTTGCTTTCAATACACCAAGTGAGTTCACTAATACAAAACTTACAACATTCGCAACAAAAAATGTAAAGGGTGTTCTCCTCATTTTCTTTTTATTTTTTATTTTTTTATTTTTTATTTTTTATTTTTATTTTTATCATAGACACTATTTTCTATGCCAAAGCTTTGCTTCAATTACTTATTTTACCACCATCATTCAAATATCGTGTGTGATACCCTGCATGTTTAAGTAATCGAAGAATTTAGTATGATATTTGTTTCCATAGGACAATAATAAACTCCAAAGTAATCAAAACCCATTTAGCATGCAATCCTTCATGGTGTCTTATCAACCGAATGTGCTGAAATGTGGTTAGATCTAAAGTAGAAAATGGATGAAGACTTTCTTACCTGGAGCTGCATATCCAATGGTTCCCCTTATTGCAGTTGAACTAGTTGTAGTTGGAGTGGTGAGCTCTACATGAGATCTAGCTAGACCGAAATCTCCAACATGGGCAACCATGTCACTGTCAAGAAGGATATTACTTGGCTTTAAATCGCAATGAATAATTGGCCTCCCGCATTGGTGGTGAAGATAATCGAGTGCAAAAGCCACATCAATGGCAATATTTATTCTTTGCCGAAGATCGAGTCCTATGAAGTCACTTTGCCCATTATGCACGCTTGGAACTGGATGCAACCAATTATCTAGACTTCCATTTGGCATGAACTCATAAACTAGAGCTTTGAAGTCATTCCCTTGGAAATCCACACTAGAACAACAAGTTATGATAGAAACTATGTTACGGTGTCGAATATTCCTTAAGGCTTCACACTCTGCCATGAAACTCTTCATAGCGCCACGCGTTTGAAGGTCAAGTAGTTTGACCGCAACAACTAACTCCTCATTGTGATGAATAATACCCTTATACACACGACCAAAACTACCAAACCCATCAGATTCGTCAAAGAGAAGCCTTCAGTTGCTTTGAAAAGTTCTCCATAAGTGACTTTCAAGAAGGTATCCTTCAACGATGAAACTGTAGGTTTGCTCTTTATTTTCTTCTTGAACAAACATACGATGAAAGAGGATACGGCTGTTACTCCAAAGAGTATGAGAGCTACCGTGACTCCTAACCTATGTGAAAGAGACAACTTCTTTTTTGATTTTTTCATAGTGCACCGAGGTAGTCGTAATTCAGAAATGCCACCACAAAGCCTATGATTTCGGGCAACTGATATTGCACTTGCATTTGTGAAAATGCCATTCATTGGTAACTCTCCTTCAAAATTGTTGAAAGACAAATTGAGATTCTAGAGGGAAAATGTCCCAAAGAATGAAGGAATTTGACCGAACAAGCTGTTGTGTGAAAGGTCCAAATTTAGAATACCTCTCAAGGATTCCATTGACTGAGGAATAGATCCTCGAAAGAGATTTCGCTGCATATATAGGTTTTCAAGGATACTGCAGCTGCCAAGAGTGCTAGGAATTTCACCAGACAAAACATTCTCGGAGATATCGATATACGCCAAGTTTTTTAGTTTTCCAACCTCAAGTGGCAAGGATCCAGACAAATGGTTGCGAGCTAGATCTAACACAATTGACAAAGAAGTGACCATCAATAGTTGTCTTGGTATGCTCCCATTGAGGTTATTGTCAGACAGAATTACCAATAGCAAATTTCGACAATTGCCAAGACTCGAGGGTATGGCTCCCTCCAGTGTGTTATTCTCCAAGTAAAGTTCATTCAGTAATGACATATTTCCAATAGACTCTGGAATTTCACCCGAAATAGTATTGTTTGCAAATGTCAACCTTTGTATCTTATTAAGGTTACCTATGCTATGAGGAATTGAGCCTGTGAATAAGTTATCATACAAAAATATATTTTTCAAATTCACAAGATTTCCAATTGTTGAAGGAATAGAACCATACAATTGATTTCCACCTAGATCCAACCAAGAGAGAGAGATTGATAGATTGCCCACAGAGTCTGGTAATACTCCTTCGAATCGGTTATACGCCAACTCTACCCCAATTGGTGAAAGTACTAAGAATGGCTAGTCCATCAGATCCCCAAGATTCAAAATTATTCCCATTTAGGTCTAAGTATTGGAGATTTCGTAGGTTTCCGAAATCAATCGTTACTTTTCCATTGAAATTGTTAACACCCAACAGGACTTCTATCAATTGTGACGAGTTGGAAATTGATAGAGAGAGGGGACCACTGAATTGGTTTTGGAATAGGATAAGGAATTGAAGGTGAGGGAATCTGAAACCGAATGTCGGTGGAAGACTACCCTGAAGACGATTAAAATACACGGATAACTCAACTAGCAACGATAGGTTGTATAAGGAAGGAGGGATGGTACCTGAAAGTTGGGTGTCAGCCAAGTAAACCTTGGTTAAATTTTTCAATTTACCCAAAGCATTTGGAATACTTCCTCCTAATGGATTTTGATTGGCATTTAAAATTTCCAAAGAAGTAAGATTCCCTATTGATGAAGGAACCCCCCCGGTCAAATTGTTCATTGTAACGGAGAGAAATTTAAGTCCCGGCACTGAATAAGGGAGTTCTTTCGGGAACTCTCCAACTAGCTTGTTTTTACCTAAAGAAAGGTGATTGAGATTGGAGCAACGAGACAGGCTTCTTGGGATTGTACCTTCAAAACTGTTAAAGCTTAGATTCAGTTTCTGTAACCTGAAAAGATTACCGACTTCAGTTGGAATTTCACCTGTAAAAGTGTTGTTAGAGAGGAGCTCCCGGAGAAAACTGAGGTTGCCGATATAAGGAGACAATGAACCCATTAGACCTCTGGACGTGAGGTCGAGAACGGTGACTTGTTCGTGTCGGCGACCGCATTTGACACCTTCCCAGTGACAGAAATGGAGAGATTCATTCCATGAGCTCAAGGCATTTCGATATTCTGGGATAATATTTGACTTTATGGCCAATAATGCATGAAAATCAGTCTTGTTGCCAGCAACATTAATAGTGTTGACGAGACTAAGGGATGTTGTTGTGTGAGGGGCAAGGGCTTTGATTTGAAGCAATGGAATGAGGAAGAGAAATATGGCTAGGAGAAAAATTGAGAGAGATTTGGCTGAGAGACTCATCTTCATGTGTGGTTTGAGCTCTAAATTATGTTTGAACAACTACTATATATATAAGATGAAGGTCCAACTTCCACCACACGATATTAATCTATTCTAGTCGTCTCGTTGATAAAATAATTTCATCAAGAATATTCTGCTTCATCATGTGGACTAGCCACCTTTATATAGGAAAACAAACCTCCAATGCAATTAACTATTGCATATAATAGGCACTTTAATACACAATATAATATTTAGGAGTTACTAATATTAACAACCAATAACCACCAATTTAATTAGCTAATATAATTTGACCCAATTAATTGGTTTAAAGATATTTTAAAAGCTTTTTTCTAACAGGAATGACATTGTGTAACCAAATCCATGAGGGCACTCCGGCGTAACATGTAACTTGCAGGACTTTATTTGGACGTATGTAGAATTTTGAGTGAAATATCCAGTGGCAGACTTTGTATTATATTAGTGCATGGGTCCTGAATATATGGAATTATCCACGTAAAGTTAAATTATGTGGGGTTGAAGAAGAAGACAATATTGATATGCATCATAAAGAAGGGAAGAAGCTGATCAACTCTGTATCCCATAAGACTCTTCTAAACTTCATTTTGTACGTCTCAATAGAATTTCAATTACTAATATGAAACGTTCATTTTGTAGATGACACGAAAAAATGTCAATGCGAAAGATTAGTTTTAGTGGGCCTGAATAGACATGCCAGGGAATCGTGTTTTATTTCGTAAAATCATATTTGCTATCTAAACAAATATGAGAAGTTCGGTTTCCGATCCATGTCCCACGAAACAAAGCATGGGAGGTGGAGAAGACTTCCAGATCTTATTAGTAAGATGAAGAGTATTTTAAGCGTGGGGTGGTGTTGGATATTTGGAATTATTCACGTTAACTTAAATAAGGCAACGGCCTTGATGAGTAGCAACGGGATGAGGGAGCGAAATTAGGCAAAAAGAACAATCGAGAGAGATTTTGTTAATAGACTCATCTTCATCTTCCTGTGTGGTTCGAGCTCTCAAATTCTAATCGTCTTATGTTTTGCTAATTTTCAATGTTGACTCTAGTCGTCTCTTTGGTGAAGTCTTTATTAGTACGTGTTGGATTTTCAAAGCGCCTGGGATACGGTGGATATGAGGAGCTATATCATGTGGGGTTGAAGAGGACAGTGATTTTGGCAGATTAACGACTTGTCCTTGTGAGTGAGGGCAAGTATTTGTGTGTTTCCAATTGTCTTGTGAGTGAGGGCAAGTATTTGTGTGTTTGTGGTCGTAGAATTGTTGTTGCCATAAGTGTGTCAGAAGTGCGTGATTATACTTATAATACTTTATTACGTGGTGTTCCAGAGACCTCACCATCCATGACACATTAATGTTGGAGTCACGCATCTTTAAATATACTATAGAACCCCCAAAAGCCTCCAAACCCCCAATCCAAATTTCCTAGAATTTTGATTTTTTTTAATTTTCTAAATTTGGAGAGAGAGAGAGAGAGAGAGAGAGAGAGAGAGAGAGAGAGAGAGAGAGAGAGAGAGACGTGGGGTGTGGGTTCGATATAGGGGTCGGAGGTCGGTAAGGGAAAGGATAAAAGTTACTCATTTACTTCGGTGAATCTTTTTCAATGTTGGAATCCTATACCGCATAGGATATAATTCAATTATCTTTTTTTTTTTATATCAAAAACACTAATCTATTTTTCCTATTTTTTTTTGGAAAAATTAGTGAAAAATGCAACATTTTTTAATTCTTTTGAAAGAAGGACACGGTATATTTCTAACTTGTTATAAGGACAAGGTTACATTGAAATGACAAAAACGCCCCTCTGCTCATATCTGCCCCTGTAGGCCTCTAATTCGATCACTCTCTTGCTTGCTGAAGGACGAACACGATCGACGAACGAAGAAGATTTCGATCACTCTCTTGCTTGCTCATATCTAGGGTTTCAAAGGATTTGGGGTTTCTGATCTTGATTCTGGGAGATTTGGAGTAGCGTTTCCAAGGATTTCAGAACTAGGGTTTCGAAGGAGTTCAGAATTAGGGTTCAGTTGGATTTGTTCACTTGTTTCGAAGGAATCGCTCAAAAATCAGGTATGAAGTTTAGTGAGTGTTTTCAGTAGATTTGGAACTTTGTTGAACAATTCGTTTGTTAATTTATTTGATCGAAACTTAGCTTGATTTGTCCATACTGGCAATCATTCGAAACTTTGTTGAACCATTCGTTTAGTTGTCGAGTTCTTCTTTGTTTTTCATTGGACTTGGATGTCCTGTAATATCATGTTCCCCTATAATGTTGAATGAAGATATCTCTACCTTGAAAACTTAGATTTGTTATTAGATTTGTTATCTCATAACATATTTTTTATTGCTAGTTCTGTGATTTATGATATACTGAAGTGTACTGAGTGTTCAACTTGCAGAATGGTGCAAACACAATCAAGTCAAGCTAGTGGTGCTTTCAAGTATGAGTTTAGACGAAGACCAAGCAAAAGCAAGGCAGAGGACAGCCCAATTGAGGAACAATCCTCGAAGGATAGAGCTGCTGAGAAACGTCCTCGATTAAAATCTCCTTCCAAGAAAAGAGCTGCACCACAGAGCCTTGCTGAAACCAGTGAGAGGCCTCGAAAGAAAAAACTTGCTAAAGCTAAAGCTCGAACAAAAAAAACTCAAACAAAATCCTTCCAATTTCGATCAAACCTTCGGCCATTCTTTCAGCTGATTGAGGAGACGAAATTCTCAACGGGACAACTTGAAGCATTGCAGAAGACGCCATTTTGGTTGCTCTTCAATGCCTTTATATCAAAGAAGGTCAATTTCAGCAAGATTCGGAAGGATGATTGGTTCATTTGTGGCCTCATTGAGACCTATTCTGGGGAGAAAAAAAAATTCAGACTTGGGGATTCTTTGGTCCCTCTAACTGACCGAGACATAAGCCTAATTTTTGGTATTCAGTCCGGGTGTTTGCCAATGGCTTCCAAACTGTCATCCTTAGCCAAGCCATCAACTCCTTTTGTTGAAAGGAATTTCAATAGTGATATTTCTTTGTCGAGGCTTCTTTTAGAAGCGTGTTTTAGAAAAGTTGTTGAGGGAAAAACACAAACACATTATGAAGACGTGGCAAGGGTCCTGTGTTTGCACTTGTGTTGTACTGTGTTCTTCCCAAACAAAGGGAATGCAATTAGATGGGGATTTGTATGGTGCGTTGAAGATTTGGAAACAATAAAGGATTATGTGTGGCCAAGACTTGTAAGAAAGGCTTTGATTTCTTCGATCAAGTCTGCAGAAGTCCCAAAGAAAGTGAATGGATGTGTTCTCGTGTTACCTGTAAGTATGAACATTGAAACTGCTGCATATCTCGAGTGCAAGCTTATACTTCTAGTTATTGTACTGACTTGATTTTGTGATTTGTTCTAGTATTGGTTATGTGAGCATTCCTCATTGGTGGAAGCTGAAGGAGACCAAATTCCTAGGTTCCTTAAATGGGACCTCCCGCAACTAAACAGAAAGAATGATGAAACAGAGACAAACAAGACTAAAATTCAGGTATAAACACAGCTCTTTCTACGGAAAAAAAACTTTAAAAGAGAATGAAATTTGACTTGGTGTTATTAAAAGCTCCTGTCCATGTTTTTATTGCAGGTATCAACAAGCCAACTTGTACTAACCGAAGAGGAACGAAAAATATTCCCAGCATTGGAACTTGAGAGACCTGAAGAAACACAAGAGGGATTGGAGGATGAATTTGCAGAAGAAGAGGAAGGGGAAATGGAAGAGGAAGAGCAAGAGGAAGAGGAAGAAGAAGAGGAAGAGGAAACACAAGAAAGGGATCCTGCAACTTCTGATATCGTGGGACTTTCACAGATGGAATCAAGTCAAAACCAAACCATGCCAAGCAGTCCGACAATTGGGCAAGGGCTCGACACACAAGAAAGAGATCCTCTAACTCCCGATGTCATGGGACTTTCACAGATGGAATCAAGACAAAACCCAACCGTAAGCACTGCAACAAATCTTCGAGCTTTGGACGAAAACAGAATCCTCAAAGAAGAAATCAAGAAGCTCCAAGAGGAGAGAGAAAAGCTTTCCATTCGAATCAAAGAGTGTGAGGAGCTGGGGAAGGATAATCAGAACCTCAAGCTTGAAATCAAGAAGCTTCAAGTTGAGAAAGAATCGGAAACGGCCAAGCTTTTGGAACGTATCAAAGAGTGTGAGGAGCTCGAGAAAGTGAATAGGATCCTGAAAAATCGAATCAAGGAGCTTGAAGATGAGAAAGATTCAGAAAAAATTCAACTTGCTGATGAAGTAGACAACCTGACTGTACATAATTTGACACAAGGCATCGCATACAATACAGAAATTACTGGAGCCAAGGAAAAAGTTGGAGCTCTCATTTCAGAAAATAATCAACTTTTTGACGAGTACTGTGAGGTGGCTGCCCAAAATGTTACACAACTGGCAACAAATGAAGAATTTATGGAGGATCTTTTGCGGGAGGCCACGGTGCAGCAGTCAGCCCCGTTAACACAGAAAATCAAGTCTATGTATGCAAGAATCAAGAAGAGGGGTCGAAAAGTTTGCATGAAGGAGGACTATTGTTATGAGACAATTCAACGCCAATTGGAAAACAAGTTGGAAGAAGAAAGCAAGCAGTGTCTGAAAACTGGGGCAGCAAAGGGCAAAGGAATTGTCGAGGTAGTTAACACTGTTGACGATCTTCCAGTACCAAAGAAACAAGTACTAAAGGTCCCAAACAAATCTGCAGTACTGAAGTTGTTGGCTGAGCATGATAGAACCAAGTTACGAGCTGCGATTGAAAAAGAAGATGCGAGGTAAATATCCATTGGTGTGCTTAAATTGTATTGATATGTTCATTTTTTGTTATCGTGCAAGTTTGCCGTTTAGTGTAGTTGGTCCAAGATTGACAATCCATTTAATTGAAAATGCTTGTTTCAGCACATGCTTGTGGTACCGGGAAGGATTAGATGTCACTATGCACCATGCAGTAGAAATGCTCAATGAAGGCGACACATCAGACAATGTATCTTTCCTCAAATCGTTTAAAAATTAGCTAAATTCTTAACTTCATCCTTTATGCACTCATGTAAACTATTATGTTTTGTCAGATCATTGAATCATTCAGTGACATAAAAATGAGAGACCAATTGCTGAAGGATAAGGATCCCGAGCATCAAAAGGCACACATCTTTGAATTCAATAGCTGGGTACTTACCACTCAATCTCATTTTTTCTCTGTTTGTTTATTATGTTTTCTATTTATTTAGTTTTTATCTTTGTTTGAAGTCTGTTATTGTCGGCAAGAACGAGAACCTGCAGAAACAAGTCCTTGAGGACCCTTTGGAGAAGCTCCAAATGAAAGATTACCGTTATCTGGTTTTCCAATCAACTCCGTTGGGAACTCGAATAGAAAAGTTCCATATCATTGGACAGTCTTGGTATGTGACAATGTTGACCAAAAGTGGATTCATTACAACTCGTTGAAGCCCAGGGGTAAGAATAGAGTTGATCCGTATTTGAAAGATGCAATGTTAGTGGTGAGTCTCTATAGAAATCACTTGTTTCCCCCCCCCCCCCCCCAATTTTCCCATGGTTGTTAACTCTGACATCTTATTTCATGATAGAAAAAGTATGTAGAACACATCAGGAAGACCGTAGACAAGAAAGAAAGGGAACAGGGCACATCTGATCCACATTTTGAGCTGCTTACACCGCAGTATGATTGGGAGATAGTTTCTGCTGAGAAAAGCCCTCAACAACAAGCGAACTCGTAAGGAAAGAAACCATTGCTCCTTTTTTTTTCGTTATCTGATCCAATTATATAAAATCATATATTACTTACAGTAGTACTGTTTTTGTAGAGTTGACTGCGGCATCTTGACTTGCCTTGTGATGGACTGCATCATCAACAACGAGGACATCCCATCAAAGGTCAGCAAAGAAGATGTCCGTTCATTTCGGGCGTATATCCTTGAAAGGCTACTCAATGATGGACCAAATTCATACCGATTGAAGACTGAAGAGTGATTATCCTCATTATGTGACTAACTACTTTTTTGCTTCCATAGTAGTTGTTTTGTTTTCAATGATGAAAGTTACTCAAACTATGGAATTAGAGATTTGATGGCGTATGGAAGTTGCTAGTGCAGTATAAAACTTTGCTTCTTATGTCTTCAGAATTTGCTTTGCTTATTATGCCTTTAAATTTATTTGCTATAGACTAAAACTAGGGTGGTGTCCCTAATACAAAACTGCTCTTTAATGTTCCTGGGAGTACTGGGTTTAGTTATCTCGTTCTGATGGTAGATTTGGAAAAACATATGCTTGTGCTCAAATCTCTCTCCCAAGTTCTGTGGCTTGGACTACTGTATTTCTGGGCAGATTCCTAATGCTGTCCAGATTACACCTTTAGGTTGTTGTGATTTGGCTGCTGTCGATTTGAGCATATACTGCGTGTCTGGGTTAGTCAAAAAACAAACAAAACGCTGCCAAAATTTTCCTAGAACTGGGACTATGCAGGATATGCTGTCTACAGGATATCCTATCACCGGGGGGATGTCCCGGTGAAATACAGGATATGGTGGTTCATTGTTGTGCCTAGCCATAATCACATTCACTTATCTTACAGCTGTGTGCATCACCACGTTGAAGTTAGTCAGAACTGGGTTCTTACCACTCGTATAACTTATCTACTGCTGCTGTCTCATGGGTTCTTTAATCTGGGCAGTGGTTAGTTATCACTGATGTTTAATTGGGACTATGTGTCTTCTTGTGTGGCACAATTCAAAAGAGACTTTCTTACTTGATGTCCCATAAAAACTAGTAAGGTGTCACTAACTTTTTAAGAAACTTCTTCTTGTTCAAACAACTGGACATGTGTGTGTGTGTGTGTGTGTGTGTGTGAGAGAGAGAGAGAGAGAGAGAGAGAGAGAGAGAGAGAGAGAGAGAGAGTCCAAATACACCCTTCTACCTTTCGAAAGTGAAATTTTCAAAAGTTAGTAAGTTCTCACTAACTTTTAAGAAACTTGTTCTTCTTCAAGCAAGTGGACATATGAAAGAGAGAGAGAGAGAGAGAGAGAGAGAGAGAGAGAGAGTACAAATGCACCCTTCTACCTTTCAAAAGATATTTTCTTACTCAGTGTCCCATAAAAACTAGTAAGGTGTCACCAACTTTTTAAGAAACTTCTTCTTGTTCAAACAACTGGACATGTGTGTGTGTGTGTGTGTGTGTGTGAGAGAGAGAGAGAGAGAGAGTCCAAATACACCCTTCTACCTCTCAAAAGAGAAATTTTCAAAAGTTAGTAAGTTCTCACTAACTTTTAAAAAACTTGTTCTTCTTCAAGCAAGTGGACATGTGTGTGTGTGT